>OZ032117.1:9108282-9708282 GCA_964026355.1 Pseudorhiza aurosa
TTCTCTCATTAGGGTGGCATACTGTGTTCATGGAAAAGGCTTTAATCTGCTTTATAACTAATGCGCTAAACAACGCAGTTGCGGAGAGAAAATGAACACAGTATCAAAGCTACTTGGAGAAAGTCACAATTGGTCAACAATATAGTTAGATATAGACAGAATGCTATATTCAATAGATGATTACTCACACAACAATGCAGATAGAGAGTGAAAAATTGGACGGGATCCCCATTTAATTGATTGATTTTTTTAGTGAGTTATGTTGAGAAAAGGCTATGGTGGCCTATACAAGCCCCAACAAGGAAAGAAGAAGAAAGTAAAAAGGCTAAGATGGGAAGGAGATCAGATCAAGTTTATTGATCTTAGATTTGGAAGATCGCAAGTTTTAAGCTTCAGGAAAGCAAGGAGAAGGCAAGACGTTCCATATCAAGATTTGCATATAGAGAATAAGAGCATTGAAAGTAGGGAGACTAGTTGGCCTGTATTAGACCATTCAGCTATCTATTTGTAGCTAACTGTAAATATATTTATCATCACTATCACTAGCTTCCCAGTCAGTAAAGCTAAGAATAAACTGGCCCCTCTCAATGTTTCTGCTTCTTCTTCTTGAACCTTAGCTATGAGACCGTGGGTGCACCCATTTATACACAACCCTCCGCCATCGCTCTCTGTGCATAATGAGTGTACCAGTAGGCAGATACCTGGTGGCGCCTATCTCCTCTCCATGTGTGGATGGCCGTTGGCTCCGTCGACCGCCTTTGACAGGTCTTGTTTTTCGTCCTACTGGGGGGTTACCCCAGGTGGGGAGGGGGGTGGTTTAGTCACCAACAACTCTACCACGAGACAGGTAGTACTGGTTTACACGGCACTTATAGTAGACAGCAAAATTGCTCATAGAAGTAAGGTTCTTGTCCATTGATCTTATGTTCAATGGCTTGAATTCACCCTCAGCCAAACTTTCACTTAAAGTGAGGAAATTCTCTAGCTCTCTGTAACTCCAGGCGTAGGAACCAATATCCACGTTCACATAAAGAAGCATAGCCTAAATGGTCCTCGACATACAAAAGGCCTTTCTGCGTCCAAAAATCTACCTTCGGGCGCTAGGTGGAAACCATAGAGAAAGAAAGCTTTTAGGAGAGCACGAAAAATTATTGTGAATAAACATAGAATCTACAGACTTCCAAAGACTTTACTTTCAATTTGACCTTCAGCTTCATTGACAACAGTGATTTTTGCACTAACAGATTATCCTGCATAAAAGATTGTTGAATCATTCTCGTTTTCATGAGTGTTGAAAATCGGTTAGCAACGAGCCAGACCTTGTTATAGAGGTACACTCACCTGATTAAACGTATTTTAAGTGTCGCGGAACATCTTTGCTGCGCTGCAATGTATTAACCCTGCGCAGTCGTGTTAGTAATATCACTTCGATTCCTTTGGGCACCCTACTGGATTTGCTTTCATTTTTGGACTGATCGGGTCCCACGTGCAACTTTCTATTCTTTCCAGAGCAGAAACTGCTGTCAGGACTTTTTAAAAAGAAGGTACCTTATGCTTCCCGATTCAGTTCTATATGCGAGATGTGCCCAGTATATTGTTTGTAACTGTTTCACTGGGGACAATACAGCAACCTTCAAGCTGGTGTCCAAGGATATTGTCCTCCAAAAGTGATCTCGACTCATTTTTGTCGGCTCGTAACCGATTCTGCAATCAATTTCCCTCGAAGCACATTTGAGGGAAAGACTGGATGAATAATAACTGCTTCACTGTGATCTTGTTCTAAAAGAGATCACTAGATTTCTCGCTTGTCTTATCATCATTACGTTGTATCTATCATTCTAACGGGTTTTGGTTTATTGGGTTATAGTCCATGGCTCATTCTTGTTGGATTATAATAAATTCATTTATTTTGGAGACACCTCGTTTGCGATCTTCTTCGAAGGTAGAACAGTGAGACAGAATATTGATCAATTCATCTACTTTCTCCACTTATCTCCCAGTCTCAATCCAGGTGTTTCTTCACTGCTCGGTAAACAGTGGAAAAGTGGGCCTGAAAGCATAAACGTCAGCAGGAAGGTCTGTATTGCTACCAACACCCCAAATTTCCTTTTAACAATAACAATTGCAGGGTGGAAAGAGACAATGACACCGTTAGATCGCGCAATATCGCAATATCGTCCTGTTAGACTGAAGTAGAGGGTGGCACAGAGCAAGCGGCCATGTTGGTTGCATCATTAGAAATAGCAAGCAAAAACTTACTGACAACTGTTATTGTAGCAAGGCTACGAATTGAAGTGCCATCCTCGAAGTTCAGCTCGCATCGATATTTCCCTTCCATACGCTTAGATACGTCTCTCAGCGTAACCATGGACGGTCGTTCGAACAGAAAATCTCGACAACTTGGATCCTTGCTGAGCATGTGTCGTGGCGACCTAAATCTAGTTACGCAGCGAATCCTGGAATCATGTTTTTTCCACACTGCGAATATAATTTTTTTACCATCATCATCGAACTTCCAAGGGAGTTTGGCACTTTGCCCTTTCAAAATAAATTGCAGTGGTGGTGGCTCTTTTATGAAACGTGGTATCCCCAAAACAACTGCAAAAGCAAGATAAAACAACTTATCTATGGAAATTATCACGCAATTATAATTAGCATCGATCTCACCTACATCATTTCTATGTTAATCATATACAGTACCCTTGTATACTTATGTTGTTATTTACCTTCCAATTCAATGAAGGTCCAGTGGCTTGGAATCCTGTGAGATCGAATCCTGAATGGCTCACAACAAAAACACGCGCAATCAGTGTAAGGTGCAAACTCACTGGATTTGTTGTGCAATGACGTGCCCTTGAACTCGAGGGAGTTTCTGTACCCTGGGAAGATACTGGAATCAATCAAACGTTTCCACAGGGAAGCAATTAGATGACGATTCAAGGGTGCTTGCTCCATTGGGGCCTTTGTTCCCGAGCTTCAAAGGGCTTTGCTATTCAGATATATTGATAGACCCACACGCATTGGCTCGCTGAAGTTTCGCTCGCATGTGATATATTCATTGTACTGCATAGACGCATAGGCCAGGAGAGAAAGGGCAAACAGCCAGTGAATGTACTGCTATTAACTTATTTCTGCGTGAATTTCATATGTGTCTATACTTATCAATTTAACCTGTTTTGCGTCTTAGCCATTTATTTTTTGCTAATAAGTTAGGGCCAGGGCTTGGTATGTTCAGGTGTGTTATTGCCAAGCTAATTTCTGCTTTGGTGATTATGGTAATGTCGCGGCGAGTTGCGCAGCATTGCTTACGTGCGTAACTAGGACGGCGATGACTCAAATAACCACGCTGTGCCGCTCGCACCGTCTACATTGCTCACGATAATACTAGAACATTCCCGCTCGCACGAGAACTAGATTAAAATACCATATATACCCTTGCGGTCTAGTTCTAGTTTTGTATCAATGAGTCTGAGTCGAAAGTATTTCAAATGCTTGCGAATACATGTGCTAATTGAAGCTCTATCTTAAATAAAGTTTGGACACATGTTTATTATATTTTTGCTGTCGGTACTTCACCGAATACACAACAGGTAATATGTGTTTAGCAAACCATGCTTAATGCTGACAGTCAGTCAAGAGTTTTTCTGCTGTTTATCATCTGGGTATTCGGCGTTGGTCTGCGTTTAGACTTTCGAGCCCGAGGCTTTGATTCGCGAGTTACATCAGTAAGATAATGGACTATCGTGGATGGTAAACCATTCCAAAAGGTTTACTTCCCCGAAGAAAACTTGGAGCTTTATCTCAGGCTTATGCTGAGCTTCAAATAGAGTATGCTATATAGTCTACAATCAGTCACTGCATGCCTTTGCATATGCTTATATCAAATCCAATTGGTGAGGACAACTCAGATATCTGCCTCTAGTTTATTTTAAGGCTGAGTTTGAAGGTGATATGCAGGCTTTGCTTTGGCAATAAGAAGCAGCATGTAATTTGAAGCAAGTTTATTTGATGTACATTGTATTTGATGGTCGGATGAATTAGAATTGAAATCATCATTTATGCTTTTAAGCAAACAAAGAGCCTCGAAACAGATTCAGTATTCATAGGTAACGAAATTCTCATAAATCTGCGCAAACGAATGATTCTACAAATGAATGATAAACTCATGAAGACAAGACAGTATCATAACGTGATGATTACGTGAGGACCCAAATAATTACAACATCAATAAAAGCATGATGATTGATTGAGTGACTAAATCAAACTTGTGTTGTATGCTTTCATTGAAAATGTTTCACCTAATTAAGCTACCGAAAATCGATGCAGGTTAATAGTTTAATTGCTCCTCTGAGTTTTCCGAAGTGTCCTAAGCTTCATAGAAATTGAATTCGATGCCCTTGTTTACGCATGCACCTTTTTTTAGTCGAGAACAAAATGCTTCTGTTCGCTGCACATGGAAGCAAAGTGCCACGCGTGACCAAAATCATCAAACATGTTTGATTTGAGGAATTATGCCATGAGTGACTGAATCCTCTCAGACTAGCCGCCGCACACGGAAGCATTTTGCTTAAAGCAAAGTGTCATTCGTGGCATTTGGCTCAGCAAAATGCTCTGGTGTGCGCGTGGCCTTTACAAAGCCCCAACATAGGAGCTGCACTGAAATGCAACACTTACACGGAAAGAGGAGCACATAACTGTTGATTATGCTGAAGATTTATAGGGCTCGTTACCCACTAGAGACTTCGTTCGTCGTTTTAGTTTCTCTTTATTTCCCATGTGAAGCATAAGAATGGAAATCAAAAGACCACCCTTATGACAAGCATGGTCTACGATAAGTCTATGACAAGCATAGGGAAGTATTCAAATAAATATTTACTTTAAGGCCTAGTTTAAAGGTCGCATTTCTGCTGCATCGAATTAAATGTAATTAAATGCTACTGTAATGCGGCAAACCACGACAGCAGATCTAAAGGTCGCATTTAATTCTGTCGCATCAAATTCAAAAGTGGCGCCAAACATATGAACGCATGCGCTTTAGGAGTTTATGAGTGTTAGCGCGCTTTTGTTCAAAATTCGGCAAATTCATTCCAATAAGCAACGTTTCTTGTGATAAATGCTCCAAAATCTGTACCAAGATAAACATGAGCTCTAACGAAGTAGTTAATTTCACCCAAAAGGAATCGGAATATGACGATGAAGGACAAAACGGCAGTGGAAATCAAGGGAGTGATGCAAGTATAGAAGGACCGGAATTTTTAGACAGCCTAATCAGATCCGCGAAAAAACAGCAGGAAAACTTAAGAGAACTGGTCGAGATCGACTTGGCCTGAAGAGATGATTGATGACCTTGTAGACCTTGTTTGTGAGGATGACTACCTCCGCAAAAAGATCAATTTCACGAGCAAAAAGAACTCGAAAAAACTGAGATCTACAATAAGTTTATTCGTCTTCTATCGGCATGATGCAGGGATCGATGGGATGTATGCAGATTTTCGGTTGCACAGGCACGAAACAAGTTCAAAGCCTTAGTAGCTATCTGTAAAAAGGCATCCCTTGCCAGGAAAACCGCATAGGGGATTGAGTATTTTATCCTAAACAGGGGTATGATAAATGGTTTTCCCAGCTTTTCTCATATATCTAGAGTAAAGAATCCGCACAGCCAGAACAGCGTGTCTTTTCTATTATTCTCACGCATTTTCCCACTTAATTTAAAAGAACTTAACAATGTGAGCTTCACTCTATTGAAAGTCGACGCCATTTTCTATAACTGAATGTGCATTTACGCATGCGTTGCTGACTGCAAATAATCAAAGCCGATGCTAAAATCCAGAACACAGCCTTACTCAATTTAATTTGACGCCGCAGAAGAGCGACCTTTAAAGCCAGTCGCGCTACTGCCGATTGATGCGACAGACCTGATGAACTACTGTCGAATTAAATTATTCAATGCGGCAACAAATTCAAAGGTAGCATTTGTGTCGCATTTAATTGGTGTTGGCATTAATTGGGACTTGAGTTTTTTTATCGCTGTTTCATTTAATTCGACGCGGCAGAAGTGCGACCTTTAAGCTCGGCCTAAGACAGGATGCTTTTCTTGCAAAGCAGCATTTAATTGCTTTGATTTGTAACGTAAAGCAATCTATTGTCTGAATGTAATTTTCTCTTGCATGAAAAATGAAAATATATGTCAAGCCATACAGCGACATCATGAACCTTGACTAAGCCATCTCATAAGACGATAGGATTCGATAAAAATTGCTCACAATGCTACCGAAGTATCATAAACTTTGTTACCTTGAATCTGTAACAACATAATTACAAAGGAAGCAGCAACCAACGATTCCTTCTTTGAAAAAAATGACGGCCCCAAGCGATCAGCCATGATAGTCAATAATTTTGACTTCTGGAGCAAGCCCCTGATTTTATAGCTGCTGAATTTTCATCGAAAACCTGAAGTTAATCCAAGGTTTTCGTCATGGCAACAATATTCTAGAACAATGTGGATAAATACGTCATGATGACTCGTTATTGTTACGATTGATAATAGCCCAGGCAAATCACACCCGCCACATAGCAAGTAATCATATCATTACCGTATCATTCCCATACAGCGCCCGCCCCCTACGAACGATCCTGCTCACACCTATTGCCACCTATGTGTACCCGGGCTAGCATCCCAAAAGAAGAGACGATTGTCGGTAAGCGTTTTGAAGAAGCACAAAAATCATTCGTAGTTCGTTCCCTTTTGAAGCGTCGCCAACAAAGAAGATTAAAAGCTGGTTATCAAAAGGGTGTATGAGAAGTCACGGGAGTTAAAGCACGTAGTAAAAAGAGCAGTCGAAAAACGTTGTCCAAATATTTGTCCTACAATGATGCTGAAGTAAATATTATCAACGTTATTATCATTGAGAGTTGGCTAAAAAGATTATAGCCATAATTGCTAATCAAGGCCAACTTCTCTCTGATCACCAGTATGGCTTTCGAAGAGCCAGGTCTACTGGTGATCTTCTTGCTGATGCTGTCCATGGCTGGTCCTCTGCTCTAGAAGCATGTGGTGAGAGCAGAATGATCCCTCTCGATATCTTCTTGGCCTTTGATCCCTTCTGTCGCAAGTGTCTTCTCTCTAAACTACCGATGTTTGGCCTCTACCACACTCTCATTAAATGGATTGGCATTTTCCTCTCTGATATGTCAATTGACGTCAGAGTGGATGGCTTCCTCTCTAATCTGCACTCAATCAATGCTGGTGTACCCCAGGGCTCTGTCATCTCCCCTGTACTCTTCATTCTCTTGATGAATGACCTGCTAACCTCTACGTCTTCTAACATCCATTCCTTTGCTGATGACACCTTCCTAAGTTCTTCATTTTCATTCAATCCAAATGACCATGCCTCGAGCGCAACTCATTCGCACCCTTTCCAAGTTTCGCTGCTTACTTCACGAACTCTGTCCCACAAATCATCATTCATTCCTAGAACATGCAACTTATGGAACGTCTTGCCTTCCTCTTGCTTTCCTGAATCTTACAACTTGCCATCTTTTCAATCCAAGATCAATAAACGTGATCTGATCTCTCTCTCCTCTTAGCCTTTTGCTTCCTTCTTTCTTACTTTGTTGAGGCATTGTATAGACCACCGTGGCCTTTCCCCAACATAACTCACCAAAACACTGGACACACATTGATAACAGCTAACCGAAAAGCTGAAGTGTTTCATCCAGTATAAACATTCGTAGTCCGTTCGTTCGCCCGCCCACCCGCCTCGCGCATTGAATTGTTAGTTACTGTGAAACATGCTCGATTCAGACTATTTTCAGCAGGTAGAATGTAGCAGAAACCATTTGCAGCAGGTAGAATGTAGCAGAAACCATTTGCAGCAGGTAGAATGTAGCAGAAACCATTTGCAGCACTCTGACACAGCTGATATATTCGCGATCTTAAACTGGAATTTCCTTTAGGACAGGTCATTTTTGCGACAGCTCACACGACTGTCAGAGTATAATCGGACCAGCATATCCTACAATATGGGTGATGACCGACGGCTAGAGGGTTGGTGGCAGCAAGGGCATCCGGCGATAAAACCCCAAGGCAAACTGCCACTCCAGACGTGGACTTCATACTCTACCGTTAACACGGGCGAACTCGCTCTGTAGGAGAAGCTTGTGGAAGTAGGAAGTATTGTGGTGTGAGCCCGTGACCCTTAAGGCACCTGAAGGGAGGGATTGATGACTCATGACCGGAAATACGTCATGCACTATTGTGACCCTCTACATATGATACTGTGGCGTATTGATTGTGTTGTGAATCGTTACAGCCAGATGCCAAGCTTGAGGAAAATGAGGACAGGACGAATCCCGTTACTGTCATTTGTAGTGTTCTTGTTGCTTTTTTACGTCCACAATGCCTCCTGCCACAAGAAAGAAGCCAATTCGAAAAGTGGACGGAAAATCGCCAAAAAATACGGGGACGTCATCAATGGACTAAACAACTTTGCATTCAAATTTCACAACACATTACCCAAACACCAGAGCGTATTCTACTCGTCGTATGGGATCGCAAGCACTCTCGCCATGGCATTTGCGGGAAGCGGGGGAAAGACTAAAGACGAGATCGCAACAGCTTTAGGATGGGAAGGCCATTCGCAAAATGAAGTGCATAAGGCAATGGCAAATTTTTTGACGCGTTTGTCGTATCGTCGCAGCAAAAGGACAGGGTTTCAATCAGCGAATAGCATCTGGGTTGAAAAACAAGAGGGTCTGCACAAGAAGTACAAGGAGTTGGTCCGGAAGTATTATGGAGGGAAAGTTGGCAAATTGGACTTCTACACGGATCCTGAAGGAGCTAGAAAAAAAATCAATCATTGGGTGAACCTAAAGACGAGAGGAGGTATCAAAAGATTAATACCAAAACGGGGAATCAGCAGAGATACCCGGATTGTCCTCTCAAATGCAGTGTATTTTAAGGCAATGTGGCGGATGCCGTTCGATGAAAAGCAAACAAGGCTGAGGGAGTTTCGCACCGCGAGGAGTATGGTAAAGAGCATTCCAATGATGGAGGGACGCTTCGAAATTCCCATACTCAAAGACAATTCCTTCACAGGGGTTGAACTGCCCTATAAAGGTGGACAATTCTCTATGGTTGTGCTCCTTCCAACCGCACGAACGAGCCTCGCAGCAGTGGAAAAGGAGCTCAATTATTCGAGGTTGGAAAATTCGTATCGAGGAAAATCCAAAGTGCACGTTATACTGCCGAAGTTTAAGATGTCGGTAAGGTATAATCTACTTGGGAATCTGCAGTCTTTAGGCGTCAAATCGCTGTTCAACAGTGACTGCGACTTGAGAAAAGTGATGAGGACTGGGTACGAGCTATTTGTCACTGATGCTATACACAACGCCTTCATAGAGGTCAACGAGAAAGGAACCCAGGCCTCGGCTGCGACTGCAATCTTCCTTGGGAGGTCTCTCGTGCCTACTTTCATTGCGAATAGCCCATTCGTCTTCTTTATCAAAGACAATTTAGCGAAAGCGATCTTATTTTCAGGACGTTTTTCGCCATCTTGAATTTTCAGTAGCTGATTGCAGGTTATATAGAGCATTAGTGAATGCCAGCAAGACAAGTAAGCTTGGCCAAGATACCAATATCGTCTTTTTTCATCTTTTCTGTTGACGTCAAGGTGCTGACTTGGGGCTGTTTCTTTTCCAGCACTGCTGCTACAGGCCGTTTTAGAGACTGTTGAACCCTGGGCCGAAATTATCTGCGGGGCACTTGCTTCAGAATTTGCTGTTGTTAACCAAAAACATTCTTAATTCCTTTTGTAATTTTTTCTCTCTTCTACTTGAAATAAAACATATTTTCAATTCTTTTCTTTTGTGTGGGGAGTATTCTGAGCCACCAAAAGTGTGGGCCTGGGCCATGGTCCCCTGGCACTCGTTAAAACCGCCACATGTCACTCGTCTGCCTTGTTACAAAGCGGAAGATCTCATGGCCTTGATTTATCTAATTTTTGCATCCAGTTGTTTCCAGGCTGGAGAATTGAATTGAACAAGTCTTACGCACTTGCATCAATTCCATTCCAAAGGCTGAATGGATAAATGGCGATGGTTCGGGGGGAGGAGTGGCAACCAGCTGTAAAATAGAGAAGTCCCATGCCAGACTATACAGACGTGTTTGAATGCTCATACGCATTGGCGATCCCATTCAAGTAGAATTAAGCTTAGAGAAGGAGTGTGGTAAGCTGAAGCCACGCCCCTCCTGGACCAAAAGTCAGACATCGGTACGTTACTGGTATTGCGAGGAGTGTGGACAGATTTTAAGACCATTTGACTTGTAGGGTAAGGAGATTATCCGAGAACGAGCGAGAATGCAGCACATTCAACATATCATCATTGTTTTTGCTCATTGTTGAAAGAGAGCTGGAATACCAGGAACAAGAGCATGGTGGACTTCCTTACTTTTCGGGCAAAAATGGATTGCGATTTGAAGGGAAGGTCAAGAACGTTTCTCTATGGCCTTAATTTCAACAAAACTTTCTCTGGTAAGAATTCCTGATGACTATGAATGTCAGTCGTATTCTTTCACTGGGCTTTTGTTTCTAAATAAATGATTGTTGTCTTTCATGAATTCACAGGTAAACCGCTTTCTGCTATAAAAAGGGTGTTATAAGGAAGCATTTTAGTGTGGCAATTCAAGTTTTTCTTAGATGTCCAACCCAAGCACCTTTTGCTCGCAATTTAGCCCCCCTTTCCCTAGGGCGCTTCTTTCCCTTGCGATTTATTCGGAGCTTGCCCAGTTTTTTCAAATCTCGCGCCATTTCAAAGTAGAAACGGAAGATTTTAAAACCGGAACGAGTTGATGATATTCCTGGTCATGACGCAATGGACTGAGGAAAGCGACGCTTGTGGAAGCTCACGTTCCAAAACTATGGTGCCGATTACACGAGATTTTTCACTCCAGTTGTAGGTTTAATCGAGCTCAAAATTCGTCTCGTCATTACAGGCCCGTCGGAACCAGGAGGGCGGGAGCTTCAGCTACCCAATAAGTTGTTTCTTAATTTTTCGAAAAAACGCTGCAAAGAGCAAGTTTGTATATGAAAAAATAATAACAATAGATAAACCAGTTATCCCTACAAGTCACTAATTACTGCTTCATAGTTGTATGATTCAAAAGACACAGTCTTGGGAAGCTGTCAAAATGTGTGTTCCCGACCCCCCATTTCAGCTTGCTTTTCTTGCAGCATCCCCCCCCCCCCCCGATTTCAATCTCGTTACGACGGGCCTGGTTGTTGCGGTCACATTATTGCAAAAGCAAAGTTGCTATTGAACGGGAACAGTTTCAGCCTAGCAATTTGGGTTGAAATCCTAGTGTGCAAAATTTCGATGCTTGCAAGATTGAACGAGACAATATACAGTAACCAACTCTACCTAATTCGAACTCTATGGGGATCATAAAATGTTCGAATTACGAAAAGTTCGAAGCACAGAGATCTGAGCCATAAAGGCTCTTTGTTTGGAGATTGTGAAGGGACCTGAAAACTTTGTTCGAATTAGAAAAAGTTCGAACTACACGAGTTCCATTAGTCATAATTGACTGCAGCAAATTTTAACGCGGCAAAAAATTTGATTGGGATGAAAAACCATCGTGTAATCATCAGCCCCTAAAGATGTAACTTTGCAGAATAACGGAAGACTTTAGAAACAAATAGGGCCCGAGATCTAGAGATGATTTCCAATGTGATAGGTAATCGTGGAAAATTAATGTGAGCACGGCGAATTCTGTATCTAAAAAGGACGGAAAAAAGAAATACCGCATGAAAAATCTGGCAAAATGATAACATGAATTATAAGTAAAATTAGACAGGTAAGAATCGAATATTTACATATCTTCACAACAAACAACTGTCACAGCATATCACAGCAAAGTGTTGCATGGAGAAACCTTGTCAATTGGAGACTAATATCTCTAGAGAAGGGAGACTTCAAAAAACAAATGCAAGTCTCTTTCTTCATCCCCAATAACTGTATACTGAAGGCCAGTGATTCTCTGGAGTGGCTGAAAGTTGGCTAATTTCGATGCGACTTATTTTAAGAGCGATCTAATTAGGCAAGTGCAACTGCATTATGACAGCCACGGACAAATATTCGTGTTCATCTGAATTATGTACTTATATTATCATGTGTATGCAGACGACACTCACTATCTCAGAATCGCATGGGAATGAAAAGAGTTTCAAGATATCTACATTCCGGATGTCCATAATACCGAAATGGGACATTCTGTAGAATAATCAGATATAAACCGAGGGAATGAAATTTCCTTGCAAATTATTTCCAGCTAATTTGAGGGTTCATGGTTCGCAATAGAAACTTGCATCATATTCTGAAAAGCACTTTCATTAAAAAGTGAGGATGATTCCACTTGCATGAAGACTCTTGCTCACCTCCCTTGAGCTATTGGCACAAAATGGGAGACAAAGATTTCTTGTTTGTCGTCGGGGTTAGCATAGCAATTACATAAGAAATACCCAGCTCATCTTTGGGGTAATATGGCCTTTTTCCCGCGGAAGAGAAAATCCGTTTGAGATTGTGATCACAGTGTTTTGGACAAGAAGCTCACTTCTGTCCAAAATCAGATAGAAAAATTAGGGCATTTAGAAATTCGCACGAGATAGCGCGTTGCCCTAGATAACCAATATTCGAGGTAGTAAGGTTCGCCTGTACATACACTATTTATACATAAAATATTACTACACCTTGCGTTTGAGAGCACAATGAAAATTTTTTACCAACCTAACTGCAAATTTTTAGTAGAATAATTACATGCTATTCGGTAGAAAAATTACAAACTTTAGCTTCATAATTGTGACATTCCACATTTAAACTCGATAAATAAATAGGTTAACAATCATGACACCTCGTATCTGGTCCTAAGAATAAATTCCATTATAGTAGATCACAAACGAAGTTGGCAAATCAAGGATCGAATCAGAGATTACATACCGTAGTGGTCGAGAAAATGATATTGATTTCGACTGAAAATGTGGTGTCAGGATAGGTCAATGATAAGATTCTTGCGCATTGATCCTATAGTCAGTGGTTCGAGTCCCTTCTCAGCTAAACTTTCACTTAGAGTGAGGAGAGTCGCCAGCTTTCTGTAATTCCAGGCGTAGGAATCACGAGGTGTGGTCACATGGAGAGGAAGGATCTGGACATTGCTCGATAAGCAAAAAGCTTCTCAGTGTCCAAATTTCTACCTTTGATATCTAAGTAGAATCATGTGTATAAAAAAAACTGCTAAATGAAGATGAGGACTCGATGCTCCACAATTCGCAAAGACGACCCCACTTTGTTGAAGAAGCATCTAGTAGAAGACCATGATGAAACACTAGTATAACGGAACCTTGTCATTTCCGTGCGCAGATTTTCAGTCAAAGAATTATCTCGAAATTCGAATTCAAACTGCGTTAACTGCTTTCAATTGGCGTTACAAAATCGACTTGGTCGCACGAGGGGACTATGCCTATACCCGCAATGGTTCCACGCCTACCCCGTATCTAATTTCGTTAGAAATGAACGTTATCAGAGGAATATAGACATTTATTGAGCATCAGGTCATTTCATTACGTCAAATTGATATTTGCACTTTTCTTATTCCTTTCACTGTGCTCCTATTCAGAGATCTATGAGGCTAATGATTACAAATCTTACGCTAATTTGATAAATAAATGCCAAGAAAATTTAATTCCAGAAAATCAAGGCGCTCCTTAATACCCCTCAGATAAGCTTGTAGTCTGAAAAAAGTATGTTTTCATACCCCCTGCCTACGTCTGAAGGAAGACTTTACGTCGCTGAGAAGCTATGGCAATCGAGCAGTGCCCTAGTCCTTCATCTGACTTAGCGACCCTCTACACTCTCAGTGAAAGATAAGCTGGAAATGGACTCGAACAACTGGCCACGTGATCTAAAAGGAAGCGCTTTACCACGGCGATATTCTCACACAGAACATACATCTGGGCATTAACTATTCTCGTATGAGCACATGGGATTCACGGGTAATTTCAGAGATGCCTATCGTTGGAGGAAACATGAGAATGCGATATTTTTTGTGAATTATTGATTCCATCGAAAATTCGTCAAAAATTCCATGTTTGACGGGTTTTACAAGACGATTAAAAATCTTCAGTATTAACCGTTCTCTTAGGGGCATCCTTGAAAAGCGAAAATAGATATAAATTACTTTAACGTGCGGAAAACTGTTTGACAAAAAGTCAACATCAGATTTTTCAAATGTCGTATTGGATAATATCCTCACCTAAATCTTTAAAGAGTTCTGAGTCTTTTTCACTTTCTTTGTCCGAATTAGTTCTGACTTTAACCATATCGTCGATATCGTCTGGCTCGAGGGCTTCGTTGTGAAACGAAAGCGGGTCCTTATAATCTGAAGCATACGGGTCAGCAAATCTGACGCTGTCCGTGTCATCATCCCCAAAGGGGTCACAGTCCTTGAAATCCACGTCATCATACTCCTCTGGTCTCCTTCTATAGTGTTCAATGAGGTCGTGTTCGCTTTCGAACTTCATTCCGAGTTTTTCCCTCGCTTCTTCTGGTACGGGTTTTTGGAACGAGTCATTCTTGTCGGCTCCTTTTTCGGCATCCACATCGTGGCTTCCGACCTTGTTTTCGTACCCAAGTGAATAATTTGTGTTTACTATGTAGGTATCAATGTCAAATCCTTTCTTTGAGAAATGCAACGGGGCATTATTCTTTCCTTTCTGCTTGGATTTGTATCTAAAACGGGAAAAGGTTTAAGCCGCAAAGTGGGAAAACTTCAAACAGTTGTACTATCGAAGTGTGCTTAACATTAGCTGAGTTGCAGCACCACAAGCGATGATGTACTGAGAGGGTAAGATTGCGTAAGGAGGTTGTTGGAAGTGCATGCTAAGAGAAAGCTGCCTTTTGTGGGTCCCATCTTGAGGAACCACCAAATGAAAAGTAACCCTGCAGACAGAATCAGTGAATAAGCCTCGAGTCGGAGGTAGACCAACGGTTCGGTAAAATGACGATACTGAGGACTTGTGTGGGTCTATGGTTAAAGCTGAGAGAATGTCGCAGGGAATTACAAAGTGCATAACTTTCATGGGAAGGGCCACGACGGGTCGACATCGACCGATCCATTGATGATGATGATGATGATGATGACGATGATGACGATGATAATGATGATGATGACGATGATGACGATGATGATGATGACGATGAAAATGATGACGATGAAAATGATGACGATGATGACGATGATGATGATGATGATGATGATGATGATGATGATGATGATGATGATGATGATGATGATGACGATGATGATGATGGCAATAGTGATGATGATGATTATGATGATGATAATGTTAATGCTAATGATGATGATGATGATGATGATGATGATGATGATTATGATGATGATGATTATGATGATGATAATGACAATAGTGATGATGATGATTATGACGATGATGATAATTATGATGATGATAATGTTAATGCTAATGATGATGATGATGATGATGATGATGATGATTATGATGATGATAATGACAATAGTAATGATGATGATGATGATTATGATGATAATGTTAATGCTAATGATGATGATGATGATGATGATGATGATGATGATGATTATGATGATGATAATGACAATAGTAATGATGATTATGATTATGATGATTATGATGATGATGATAATGATGATGATGATTATTATCATTATGATGATGATGATGATGACGATGATAATGATGATGATAATGATGATGATGATGATGATGATGATGATTCCGAAATTTTCCTTTCAATGCCAGTTGATAGCCCGAAACATGCAGTAGATTGTGAGAATCGGGGATGTGGTCAGACAAAGGGGCGTCGATTGACAAAGTGCATAATCAGTTCAGATTCTTAAAAGCATTACCACTGGATAGGAACTACTTGCAAGAGAAAAAAAAATACTATTTGTATAGATACCTTCTGATCGTACGAAACGCTACAATGGCGATAACAATTACTAGCAAAATCGTCAATCCAACAATCAACCAGATCCACCACGGCAGGTCACTGCTTGCAGCTAAAAAGATGAAAAGTAATTCGAATACTTGCTAACATCTAATGATCAATAGCAGCATATAACACATCTTTTTTATTCATACACATTTTTGCGTCCGTTTTATCGTGAGAAAGAATCAAGTGTCCAATATACATCTGTTGTTTTGTTCGCACTGCTAGTGATGCCATTTTAGAAGCACTAAAACGATACCGAAATTCTAAAAGTCATTAAAAACCGTCATTTTTCTGCACAGAGGAATACTTGATTCTGAGCTTTGGAGAAACTAATAGATTTCAGTAAGGGTTTACGGCCAAGTAAAGAACAGCCATATGTAAACTGCACAGCATACACGATTGCTAGCTTAGCAGAAAAGGGAAACAGGGCTTTGAGCTTTTCTAGGGGAGTGAATTTTATGAGACAACTCCCGTTGCCTCCCCCCCGACAGTGTTTCTGCTAGGTATGAAATGTGATAGAGATTCGAGCCCGTAACCCCCGACAAATTAGTGTGCATGCTTCATCAACACGGCACCGCACGCGCATATTCTGACATACAAATGTGCTTGTTTTGAGTAAACAAACAGTTCCGTGCCGACATCAATGTCAAAAAATAACAACATACTTCCAGTTCTGCCACCTGGGGTGGGGTTTGAGTTCGTTGATTTGGTTGTCACTGCAATACAAAAACGACTCCATGAGAGAGCATAACGTGGAATAGAGCTGCTTTCTGCGGCCAACTTTGGCGCAATGTCGACTTCGAATGACATTGAACCGCAAAACTACTCCGCGTTTAACGTACTTTAGTGTCAACGCAAAGAGTCTGCAGGCCCCGTTAAATGTGCTATTGATAAAAGAAACCAACAAATTGGTCGCTCAACCTTATGTCAGCAGAAGCCGAAGAGCAAGGGAGTCTTTCCTCCTTTCGTTCTGTGCTAGAACAGGAAAGTACTTCTTGCTGAGGTGGAATGGCACACATACTATCAGCTTAACCAGACTGTACTACTGATACATTGAGTATCGAGCCCGGGACATTGAGCTTCTCAGGCGATCGAGTTACAGGCCTTTCTTCATCGGCTACTAACAATTCACAACGAAATGTTTTGAAGAGATAGCCAGCAAGTGACAGATATGAAATCAGCCCGATGCTTGAAGCACGTTATAGCAATGTTAGAGTTGCTATGGCAATTACGTAGTTAGTGCAGATTGAAAGTGCAAGCAACACGTAATTAGTATTGCACGAGGGAACAGGGTTACTTCCTAGGTAGCTATTCTGATGAAGTGAAACGGAATTAGGAAACATTCGCAAGGGCTATGTCATAAACATAACATTCAAATACGAGAAATGCGCAAGAAGAGCTTATTGATTAAGATGCTTGATTGCAGATCGAACAGACAGTTGTCTGCGCCTCACTTTCAGGATTGGCTTTTCCTAAGAGTGAGACGAGAGTTGCTAGCCCTCTGTAATTCCAGGCGTGGTAATGACGAGACGTGGTCACATCTTGAGGAAGGACCAGGATAACGAGACTGTTCAACAAGCATAGCTTCATAGCGTGGTAAAATCTGCCTTCAGATGCTAGGTAGAGCACATTAAACACGGTTGCAAACAATAACGCGTTTTTTGTACAAAGGTTTTGGAAAAGGGGAATAATTGCGACTTTGCATGAGATGGCTAAGTTCCGTGATCCTGCATCGGTATCCCCTCAATACCTGACCAACATCTACCAATGTTGTATGGCATTCTTTGCGTAAATAACTTACTATCACTGGCTTTCCTGGTTCCATTGGACGTACGAGAAGTGGGTTTTGCAGTGGTCGTCGCTGTAACGACAGGACTACCGTTTAGCAATGTAATCATGAAAATCATTTTGCAAGCGACGGGAAATAACTCCCAAGAATCAAATGTTAACTGTTCGTGCAAATCATGACTAGCTTAGACCCACGAGGTACTCGCTGTTTTATTAGGTATTTGTGGTTGATGCTTCATTGATTCACTCGTTCAGGGTTTTTCATTTACTACTTCATCTCATTACAAATCAACTTTTTTTGGCTTATTTAAACCTTATCTCTTATATCTCTATCATATCAAGATTTAGATATCATTTAAACATTGACTGGAGCTTGCATGATCAAGCAAATTAAGTCCAATGCTAGTTGTATGCATGTATGGATATGTATGTATGGATATGTATGTATGGCTATGTATGTATGGCTATGTATGTATGGCTATGTATGTATGCCCATGTTTGTATGGCTATGTATGTATGGCTATCTATGTATGCCCATGTTTGTATGGCTATCCATGTATGGCTATGCATGTATGGCTATCCATGTATGGCTATGTATGTATGGCTATGTATGTATGGCTATGTGTGCATGGCTATGTATATGGCATGTATCGCTATGCATGTATCGCTATGTATGTATCGCTATGCATGTATCGCTATGTATGTATCGCTATGTATGTGTGGCTATTTATGCCTGTGTTTATAGCTATGTGTATCGCTATATATGCATGGCTATGTATGCATGGATGCATTTTTTACGCAATTATAATTTTATTGGTGCCGTGGAAACGCAAAGGTACAGCCCAGACATAGAAAGTAGATGTAAAACACAAGCAAGAAATCAAGCGAGACGAAGACACCTTGATACCAACACCACCAACTCTTGCTATACAACATAGCCGATTTCAATGATAGCAGAAATACCCCAGGGCTTCCAATCAGTCTCTAGGGATGCGGTTTCCCATCACCTTCTCATCCCTACTGGTTACTGTTTAACCTGTGAAGGAGTTAAGCCAAATATCCCTGTGACATGAGTTACCACACTTGGGTAACAAGAGAGATTTCGGAAAAGAAATAAGGCATCGCAGCGCAGCAGTTGGCTAATGCAAGGGGGAAAGGCGTCAGGGCATTAGGTATGAGACAGATATGTTAAGCTGCACGGTTATGTAGTAGATTTGTTATTGTGCTTTTAAGTAGTGCATTTTATCAAAAGAGATGTTAGAAACGTTATATTAAAGATACTGATTAATTTGCCACTTAAAACGTTACGCTGTCAAAATAAGTGAACAGTCATTAAAGATTTATAGCATATTGAAACCTTGAAAGATGAATCCCAGTCATGTTTGAGGAAAAAAATTGTCTACTCTTTTAACGTCTTATTGCTTGGCAGCGATAAATTCTCATTTTGATGACGCCTGCCAAAAACTGTTGGCTGTTTAGTAAAATCCCCCATAGTTAATTAGAATAACAAGATTTCAAAAAACCTATTATCTACTGATTCTCTAAGAACAGAGCTCTAGCTTCATGCAGCCATGGACCTCTTCCAACACTTTCATGGTTAGGACAACTCTAAGTCACAAATTAAAGGTGCCACAATCAATCATGGGCATCAAGAACTTAGATAACTACGTAAAAGCTTGGACCTTTAAGTGTAATGATAAAAAAAAATCCCAAGCTACCATGCAGGATAGCACCCATGTGGCATTTCTGCTTGAAAATTTAAATATCATTCATCTATCAATACGAATAATCGTGAAATTTATGAGACAAATATCCTCATGATCAATAATGAATGCATTCCACTTATCAGAGCAATGAGCCAGCCACGAAGAAAGCTTTATTTGTTGAATGACTACTTACTGACGACAGGCTCAATATAAAAGAGCCTTAAGCCATGGACAGTCAAGTTACCAACTTCATTTTTAGCCATGCAGCTGTAATTGCCCGAGCTATTGCGTTGGAAGCTGGCTATCGTCAGAACACCAGTCGATGCATTGACCAATATAGAAGAACCATTATGAAAAATTGTAAATTTTGGAGGAGGATTTGAGCTAGCTGTACAGCTGATTTCCACCGACTGTCCTAGAATGACACCAGTTTTTGATTTGGCAGACGATATCCGAAGATTTTCTGGGCCATCTGGAAAACAAGACACCATTTCAAGCGATTAATGACTGACAAAATCACCTTGCAATACTTGAGCTTTGCATCAAGGCATTGAAAAATTATGAGAAAAATTTGTCGATGAGTTTGGTAGATTTTGAAATAAGCTTCTGCCGTCAACAAAGAAAGGTTGGCGCATTAAATGGTCATGATTCTGCTTAATCTCTCAGACTATTCAACACAAACACTACTGGAAATAATCTTACAAAATGCTGTGCTGTGAGTCATCGGTACCACTTTTCTAGTAAACATTTCAAAAGTGCAATGAGAGCCAGTAGTGAAGCATTTGCTCACAAACCGTGTTGTCAGCGATTTGACCCCTAGCTCAAGCAAAGCGTTCATTTAGGGTGAAGAAAGTCGTTAGCCTTCGAAATTCAGGGTTGGGAATCGTGGGTGTGCTGAGAGAGACAACCAGGGCGATTGTGCTCTTCTACTTGCCTTGGAATTGTTGAGAAGCTATTACAGTAGATAATGAAAATGAGTGATGATAAGATATAACAGGACCCTTATTGATAGCAGTATCATCTCTACTGAAAAGGCTATTCTGTATTGATGTGGTAGATTAGCATTATCATTAAAATGTTCAAAATATGGAAGATACATACACCAAACAATTAACGAAATGTTTGACATCGAAGTTGGACTATGGCTACCATAAGCAGCCTTGGCCACAAACACATAATTATTCATCTTCCTTCTTGGTGATGCAATCGTCAAGTTGCTTTGTACCATTGTGTCGGAATTTGCATTTGTTCCTAACTGCCGTGAACTTGGTATAAAAAGTGACCCATTGAGAATGGCATTATCTTTGTACCAGGTGACTGATACTTCGTAATCACCAGCAGCTTCAACTGTGAGGGTAGCAAAGCTATCACCCTCTGTGACAATACTTATAGCTGGCGAAGCTGTGAATATCGGAGCTTTGTCTACAAAAAATAGGAAGATTGTTGTGTTCAGGCTACTATTATCCAAAACATTATCTCCCCCATTCCTTTGGCATCTGAGCACTGATTTTGACTTCAAATTTTAAGTTTGACTTCTACTAAACTTTTTCTATTTCTTCAACTTTTTTTCATTTCCTCTTTATTCATCTTTTCCCTCTTAGCAACGTATGTACAATCTAGTATAATCTACACAGGTCTTTGATTGATAACAGCATTGGCTAAACAAGTTCAACCTGTATAAATATCATACCATTATTACTATTTTCATAAAATATTGTTAACTAAGTCCTTAAGGGAAATTTATACTATTTCAATTCAGAAGGCCTTCTCTCCCTATAATGGCAATGAATGATAAATAGTTTGTTCTAACTCTTCAAAGCTATTCATAAAAATGCTTCCATTTGCATCATGTAGTTGTTGGGCCAAATGAAGTGATTACAAAGAGAAAATTAACGCAGATGGAGAGCTGCTGAGATAAAATGGCAGTTGGTACAGAGGAGAGAAAAAAAGAAGAGTACTGTTCTACCATGGATGCCAGCATGATACTACTTAATTACACACGTCTTATCATTGATTATTCTAACTTCATCTTTCCTTTAATTGTATATTGAATTATCATTTCAGGTTAGGTGCCGCAATATCTGAACCCAATAAAACACTCGCATTGTTTCAATTGCAGACGTTCCTTGTGGCATCTAAGCCGACACTGACGGCAGTTTTCTTCTTCTTATCATCAATCTCTGTGTCTAAATGGGCCTGGGGTAGTTGTAGCTGTTCACTCCTTGGGGTATCGCTCTAGTAGTATTGTAGCGTGGTAGTTCGTCAAAGTAGGGCATTTTGGAATCTTTATTGAAATTTTTAGTAGATATACCTATGAAAAATTTTGCTTCATCGTTTTATTTTTCTTCCTACTGGAGTGATTACGTTGCGCTGATGGAATTTCGTGCATAAGGACTGGTTCTATCATTATCAATAGCATGGAAGTGTGTACTGTTACCACCCCAAATATCTCTTTGACAGCAGGCACAAAATGGTAAAAAAGATGAAAAAAGTCAACGCTAGACCAGGTAACATAATGATTTTATACTGAGGTAGAGAGTCGGATAGAGCCAGCACATCTTTCTTTGCAGTGAGCTATGTTGAGGCGAGGTTATGGTGAGCCAGACAAAGCCCCAACAAGGGAAGAAAGGAGAAAGCAAAAAGCTGAGAGGATAGGTAAGATCACGTTTATTGATCATGGGTTTGAAAGACAGAAAGTTGTAGGATTCAGGAAAGGAAGAAGAAGGCAAGATGTTCCATAAATTGCGCTTCTTGGGGTGAAAACGTATGTTTTGGTTCCATCATTAGAAATAATGAACACAGAACTTACTGACAACTTTCACTGAACCTCTGCTAGAAAGCTCAGAAGCATCATTAAAGTCTAGCGTACATGTGTATGCCCCATCCATTGGTTTAGATACATTTGTCAGGAGAAGGGTAGCCACCCCTTGAAGGGCAAAATTTTGGCATTCTGTGTTTTTGCTGTATACCACCTTCCCGTTTTGGTCTTGATATATGCAGTTAACAATGCTGCCTTCTTTTTTCCATTTTCCAAATAGAAGAGATGCACTGCCAGCATCATAGCCCCAATGGAATGAAGCGTTTTGTGCTCTCAAAATATATTGCAAGGAAGGTGGCTCTTTTGTGAAACGTGGATTCCCCAAAACAACTGCAAAAGTAAGACAAAAAAGGTATCAACAATCTATGGAAACAAATTACATTATTACCTTAAGTCTTATCGATGTCCACGACCTTTGTATTCATTGTAGTGGTGTGAAGAAACCCAGAAAACCATCCAGAAGAAAAAGACCACATTCAAGAAGTGGCAAGAAGTCAAGACCAAAGAGGCAAAGGAAAGATACAATGAAGCAAAGAAAGAGGCACACAGAGCTGTGGCAAAGGCAAGATCTGAAGCAACAGAGGAGTGATAACAGGCCCTAGACACCAAAGAAGGAAAGAAAACAATCTACAAAGTGGCAAGAGCAAGGCAGAGAGCAAGACAGGATGTTGGAAACCTGATGGTGATAAAGGATGAGGAAGGAAGAATACTATCAGAGGCGGAGGAAGTGAAGAAGGGATGGAGGGGGTGCTTCGGAGAGCTTCTGAATGAGGAAAACCCACTGGAGGAACTTGAAGATGTGAACCTGATAGAATGGCCAATAGTGGATATCACAAAGCGGGAAGTGAAGAAGCCCTGAGAGGCATGAAGAGAGGCAAGTCAGGAGGACCATCCAAAGTCACAACGGAGATGCTGAAAGCTCTAGGAGAGAAGGGGGAAGTGTACATCCACAGGCTCCTGGAACTCATGTGGGCAGAAGAGCGGATCCCAGCAGACTGGAGACTCAGCCTGATCATCAAAAACAGAGGCGATGCACTAGAAGGGAAAAACTACAGAGGAATCAAGCTATTGGAGCATGTGATGAAGATCATGGAAAAGATATTGGATAAGCGGCTATGCAAGGTCGTGGAAGTGGGTGACATGTAGCTTGGATTCCGCCCTAACAGGGGAACAACGGATGCCATCTTCCTACTACGCCAGTGACAGGAGAAGAGTTTAGAGGGACAGAAAAAACTCTACCACGCCTTTATTGACCTGGAAAAGGCCTTTGATAGAGTCCCAAGAGAGCTAGTGTGGTGATGCCAAAGGAAGAAAGGAATGCCTGAGAAGCTAGTGCGACTGATCAAGTGCACGTACGAGGGAGCAACGACGAAAATCAGGACACCCCACGGAGACAGTGACAGCTTCCAGATAGGAGTAGGAGTACATAAAGGGTCAGCCGTGAGCCCACTCCTACTCATAATGGTGCTGGATACCATCAGCAAAGAATGCAGGGAAGGATTGCCTAGAGAAGCACTCTGTGCAGACGACCTCTCTCTAGACACAGAGTCACAGAAGAAGCTGGGAACAACGGCAAATAAATGGCAAACTGCATTGAAAGACAAGGGACTCAAGAAGAATGATAAAAGACAGAAGTCATGGTGAGCTCCAGACCTGCGAGAAAGGTCAAGCTGAAGATCACTGAGGAACATGGCGCAAGACTCCAACAAAGCAACCAGAGGAAACAGGAGGCTGTAAGAAGGCTGTGAGAAGGCTGTGAGAGTCAGAGTGAAGGCAGCATGGCAGAAGTGGAGAGCCCTTCAGCTGTGTTGTGGGAAGCAAGGTTGCTTGTAAAACTGAAAGTTAAGATATACAGTACAGTGGTCTGACCGGTGTTACTCAATGGAGCTGAGATTTGGCCTTTGAAGAAGACTGAAGAAAGACTCATCTGCAGAACAGAAATGAGAATGTTGAGATGGGCGCAAGGAGTTTCACTAAAAGAACGCAAGGAGAATGAAGAAGTATGCAAGAGGCTGGAGTCGAAATTATTGAAGAAAACTGAGAGATGCCAGATTGAGGTGGTTCGGCCATGTAGAGAGGCGAGAGCCAGAACATCACCTGAGAAGAGCAGTCGACTTGCCAGTACCTGGGAAGAGGAAAAGAGGAAGACCAGCAAAGGGATGGATAGATGTGTTGGAAGAGGATTTGAGAAGAAGGGGGATGAAGAAGGAAGATACAAACGACAGAAAGAACTGGCGACAACTACTGACCACCAGGCAAACCTCTCAATAGGGGTAAGGCCCAGAAGAAGAAGATATAGAGCTAGATTTTAAGACACTCTGAAGCTATGCATATCCATCAGTTTCTTCCTCTCTTCCGCTCAATATGGCTACAACTTATGATTGCTAGCACCAGTGGTTTACAAGGGAGATTCTAGGACACCGAGAAGTTATGCTTTTGGGCAGTGTTCTGGTCTTTCCTGTTGGTGCAACAATAGAATGCAATTCTTATGCCTGGTATTACAGAGAGCTGGTCATACTCAACTCTTCAGGCGGGACTTGAAGTTGGGCGTGAACCACTGACCACATGCTCTGTAGGCATGTACCTTACCACTGAGCCATCACTGCTCTTTAAAGCATCAAAACCACAAAGCAGAGCATGTGAGAAATATGAAGATACGAAAAAGTGGACAAGAAAAGTGTGGAAAGGAATGGGGAAAATATTGCTGCTTAACACTGAAACTTGAGCAGCAGACAGGCCTATCAATGGATAGTAGATCTATGGGTAATAAGACATGAACTGTGAGGAACCAAATCCATCTCCATCAGTGGTGAAGCTCGTGTCAGTTTTCCATCCTCAAGAGATTCTTGCAAAAAGTGACTCATATCATCAAACGAAAAAAATTGAAAAACTTAGGTATAAGATATTTAAAATTTTTGTATGCTTTCTTCATTTCCTGTTGCTAGAATACCAATACAGGTTCAAACTTTTTTCTTTATACTTTCTTTAAAGTCTGTTTGCATAACAATCCTTAGATGTTGTGAAATAACCCCACCAATAAAAAATGCAATGATGTTGCATTACTAGGACATGAATAAGAGCTTCAAAGGTCAGGATGATGATAAAAGGAAGCGTCTTAAATGGTGCTTATAAATGTGAAATACGATGCAATGTCTACATTCATGTGGTTATTTTGCTCAATTTTTTCCCGGCATTTTACAAGCAGTTGAGTGCTTAACAAAAATAGCTTCTCTACTTTCAACAGCTTTGCTCACTGTGAGCAAGCATCCTAATTTCAATATGATGTATCAAAATTTCAATTTCTTGCTGATTTCTAAATCATTTTCCACGAAGAAAAACGGGAAAGGAAAATGAAGAATTCAGCTCTGTGTTAAGTCATGTCTACGCTAAAAGTACCTTTCTTGCAAATCCACGTTCTCTGTTTTTAAATGTACCGCAATTCAATGTAACGTTATTGACTGTACTTTTATCTTAAAAGAAATGGGAGCACATGATTTCTTGTCCCCTACATTTTTCCGGCTTTTTCCTCGCAAAACAGAGTGAGGAGAAGAAACTGTAAGGTGCCGACTGTTCAAATAAACAGGTTTGATAAAGCAAATACGAATCCATCTCAGATGGTCTGCTTCCAACTTTAGCATGAACACAAATTTGGATAAAAAATTGTGGTGCTTTTTCGAACCTATTCACTGTGAATAAAGTAGTTCTGATCAATGCTCTGAGATATGTAAACTTCAACTGTAAGGCCATGCAGAAAAATTATGAATACTCCCAAAACGAAACTTAAAGAAACGTGAATAAGACATTTCAGAGGCGATAGGATTCAACAGAAGTCGATCACAGTTATGATGACACTTTACAAAGTTTCTTACCCTGAATCTGTAACCACATAATTATAAAGGAAGCAGCAACCAACGATTTCTTCTTTGGCCACAATGAAGGCCATGAGAGATCAGCCATGATAGCCAATAATTTTGATTTCCGGAGCAAGCCCTTGATTTTATAGCTGCTGAATTTTCAGCTTATACTTGAAATCAATACATAGTATTGGAAACCGAGTGTCCTTATTTATCGTGAATAGGCCGTTGATAATAGCATGTGTTGTCAATGTTTGCCCTTCTGTATTCCTTTTCAAAAACCAATACCATCATCACCAGGGCGAAATTCCACTTTCAGCTCCTCCGCCGTAGCCTCAAATTGAGTATTGATGTCCATCGTCATCATCATCATAGTCATCATCATAATCATCATCGTCATCATCATCATCGTCATCACCATCATCATCATCATCACTATCACCATTATTTTTTTTTAAATTTCATTTTGATATGTAAACTGAACATACAAATAGATTAATTGGATTGGCAGTTTCCTTTTTGATAGGTCAATTGACGTCAGAGTGGACGGCTTCCTCTCCAATCTGCACTCAATCAATGCTGGTGTACCCCAGGGCTCTGTCATCTCCCCTGTACTCTTCATTCCCTTCATAAACGACCTACTTACCTCTACGTCTTCCAGCATTCACTCCTTTGCTGATGATACCTTCTTAAGTTCTTCATTTTCGTTCAATCCAAATGACCATGCTTCCACCGATATCCAACTCCACAGAAACATTTCAGCCTCGCTTCTCTCCAATGACCTGACAACTATTGAGAAGTGGGGTAAAGACAAACTTGGTTTCATTCAACTAAAGCAAGACGAAACAGGCCGTCATTTCACGCAAACAAAACCAAAACTTTCCACCTGTCCTCATGAATGGCGATGGACTGGACACTTCAACGTCTTTCACACAACTTGGCCTTTCTCTTTAATCTAATCTCACTTGGAAAACTCACATCCATTCCCTTGCTAAACATGCATCTCAAAAGCTCGGTTTCCTCGCCAGAGCCCGCGGGTTTTTCTCATCTTTACTGTGGGCAGAAGACCAGGGAGAATTTACAGTTTTCAAAGAATGACTCAGGAGGAAATAATGAGAAAGCCTTAAGAGGTTAAGTTAGGTCGGAGCTCTTCAGTATGGTTCTGACGTACTGCCTTTAAAACTTGCGCAGTGTCTCGGTATGTATCATATTGTATGTTCATACCGAAACTAGTACTTTTCCACAGAAGTGATAACGATAATGATAGCGAAAGTGATACGAATATTTTCACAGGAAATAAACTTCAGTGAATCATCGTTGTTCTCAATGTGTGTTTTGAGTCACCTAAAAGTCATCAACAAGTTCTTAATCGTACTTTGTCATGTTTGAAGTAATCACACAAGATATAACAGGGTTTATCACATCAACCATTCCCGTCCCTTAACGGAACATCCTCAGAACTGCTAAATAGGGCTTCTCTAAGAACCATCTATTCCGGTTTTGTAAATTCCATCCCCACGACAACTCCAGCAAGCTCACAGTCACAACTTCTCCCTCGACTGGTTCATTGCAAAACCACTGGATACGACTCTTCCAGTAACTGTATTCACTCCAACACTTCCGTTATCCTGATGGTTGGGATATTTGTGCCCGATTCCCCTTCTTATCACTACAGCTCTCAATTTATACAAGTTATATGGGATCGGCTTCGGAATTTTTTTTTTTTTTTTTTTTTTTTAGTGGGTTATGTTGAGGAGAGGCCATGGTGACCTATACAAAGCCCCAACAAAGGAAGAAAGAAGAAAGTGAGCAGCTAAGAGGATAGAGAGATAAGATCAAGTTTATTTACATTGGATTTGAAAGATGGCAAGTTGTAGGACTCAGGAAAGCAAGAAGAAGGCAAGACGTTCCATAAGTTGCATGTTCATTTAATGGCTTCTAGCGTCCACAGGTTCAGCTGTAGTGATTAAGATGGAAGAAAAAACCAGTATTATCACGATTCGTCTTCAACGCGATCAGCATAGCCATCATCTTCATTATCATCTTCATTAACTTAATCAGGATCGCGATCATCAATCAGTGTCAGTATTAGTTGAATTGGTCAGCAGAAACACCTTGTTGCAAGTAAAGAAGGAATAGATAATCAGCATTGTCATGATTATCGTCTTCAACGCGATCATCATAACCATCATGTTCATCATCCTCTTCGTGGGCCAGGTTCCTTCATCGATCCTGCCCGAATTCGCATAGCTACACCGAGCCCTCCAGATTTTCCCGTCTCTTGTGGTATTCGGGAGATCCTCGACAGCCAAGCCGACCATCATCTTAATCAGGGTTATCGTCATCAATCCTATCATCAACTCAATCGGAACCATCATCACCAATATCATCATCATCATCATCATCATCATCATCATCATACATACATGCATACATCATATAAGATTGGCCCTCTTTGTTGCTTCTTAACACGATCCATAAGATACGCTGCTACGCGACAATGATTGCCGGCTAAGTATTTGCCATTGATGCTTTGATCCAGTTTTTCTTTCTTTGTGCCACGTGTAGCCGAAGCAATGTGACGTGCTATTCTCCTATTGTGCTCTAGTTGCAGCATTCGCTATGATTGGTCAGATCTAATTCTCTTGTGAATGGTATTATAAGGTGTAATTGGTTTATCTACAAAGCTAGATGCAGCGACAAGCGACAGAGTGGAGAGTGGCAGCTAGAGCTGTTCAAGGGATGAAGACTGGTTCGAGCAAGTTGTAGCTGTGCCCATTTGAAATCGCTCTGCTAATAAAACGGAGTAAGTTGTGCCGTTCGGTTGAATTGTTATACCTGATTTGCTTTTCTCGCAGTGGAGTGACATCACTAGGTTTTTGAAACTTGGAGGTTTTTGTCCACTTTAGCGATATTTTCGAGGAAGGTCGATGTTCTTCTTCTACCCTCTTTCTTCTAAAATTTATCCTAGTTGTTCTAAACAGGCTTTTCGTGCATCAAGGTGAACCTGCATTCTTGGCCTTCTTCTTTCTACGTCTATGTAGCGTCAGCAGAATTTTATCCACCCTTCATTGGTCAGGATTCATGGTTAGAAGACTTTTTCTGTGCTTTATCACCTCCATTCAGAAGCTATTGACTCCATTGCAAGTAGTATTTCAGTCGCCAGGTGATTATCGTAGCACGCTTTCTTCATAAGCTGTATAAATGGAAAAAGGTGTTAAAAGTTCTAGTTACACCTTTTGCCCTCAAATCATCGCTTTTTATGGTACCACTTATAGCAACCTCAATCAGCATTTGCATAGTGCAGGGATTAATCTTCTTGGCATGAATATATTTTGTAATTTCAAACCATTTACGAAGAAGAACAAGACGAAGAATAGGAAAACGAAGGAAAAGTCAGTTATTTTGAAATATTTTAGAATGAGCAAAAATTGAATACACGAACGCACAATGCACCGATTTCAAATGAGAAAAGGAGTTCAGCGAATTATGAATCACAGCATTTGGAAATCAAAAGCCTTTGTGAGTGTTTTGATACGTCGGCTTTCATTCGGCAGTAGTGTCTTTCATGACCCTGTGAACATGACCTCCAATCTAATTTTTATCACAACGAGGTCGTTTTCACATTTAATTTGTAGCTGGAGGAAGGCCGTGCACTAAATGGACGCCACACATAATCATAAGATAGCCCTGACCATGTTGCTTATCGAAAGAATTGCAATTTCATTGATTATAAAACTGCTTTTTTATCATCGTAGCATTTTAACGAATTGCAGATATGCAATTTGGTTTTGGATTGTGACGTCAAAGTCGAACAAGAAAATAGAACGATCAATCGAGACTCCGAACGCACCCAGGTGATGATCAAAACAAAGATGGAGGGATATGGCCAATATTGTAAGAACATCAAAACATAAAAGGATCCTGGTAGAGGTAGGAAGGAATAGCTGACGAAGGAGATAAGGGACTTCGGATATCAAATTTTGTTACTTGTATCGGTGTTCAATTCGTATGTACAAACGATACAAAATGCCCCCCAGAGAAACCTGAGCTTGAAACGAAAAATTCCAAGATAAAGGCCGAGGAAAAATTACTAAAGCGACTCACTTCACAAGAGGATTTTGCGAAGTCAATAAATATGGAGGAAAATAGACTTTGTACACTTGTAGCTGTATTTACTTGCATTTTGACACCTGTATCTATTTGTTTTAACAATCCACGATATTTGTATGCTAATGACGGGTTTGCAGATGGAGGAGATTTGTATTCACATTACATAGAAGCACATTACATCAAGGAGAGCTTGAAAAAAGGCTTGACAAATTTTTGGTTTGGAGATGCAACACTTGGTTACCCATTGTTTACTGCATACCAACCATTGCCTGGAGTTGTTGTTGCAGTATTTATGATAATATTTGAAAGGTAATATGTCAAAATTTATCATTTTCAAATTTTAAACTTGGGAGAAAAGGCTCAATTTTTCAAACATATTGTTCAACTTTGGAAATTATGAACTATTTGATGTCATGAACCTTAGCGATATCTTGCATTCTTTCCCTTCCCTAATGTGTGCCTGAATCCTTGGTAGCTTTCTGATAAATCAGTCAATTTAAGTTGTGTTTCTGCAGTTAATTTTTTGTTTCCTGCCCTTCTTGAACTCAAGAGGCCTGGTAGGTGTGTGTGCTGGCACTTCATCTGGATGTGGAAGCACCTCGTAGTTCAAACCATTTCTAGCAGACATTGTGTGTCACTAAGAAGCTTTAGTTCCCCAGGAGTGTCATAGTCTTTTCTCTAGATTTGATGCTATGACTGAACATTTGAAACATTCCCAGTACTTTGAGTTTTAGAGAAATTCCTGCCTCTTTGTAAAATGCTTGACTTATTAGGGGTTAAGTCACATAGCTATGGTTTGAGAAAATACAGTTGGTTTTGATAGGGTAGAACTTCTCCAAATCTTTAGAATATGCTTTTTAGATAAGCAAGTTTCGTTTTATATGTCATTTGTTTCTTTTATATGTCATTTTCTGGCATTTGTGTCTAAAGTAAAAATTGCTTCTTCCACTGAGATGAGGGTAAATTATGTCACTCTGTAGGTTCAAATTGCTTTAGATCTTGAAAGTATGCAAAAGACGCAGTATCTTGCTTTGCTATCATGAGATACTGCTCAAAGCTATGTCTTTACTAAGATATTTGATTTTCTTAATTAATTGCCATGTAGTATGTCTATAATCTTGGTTTTTGCAAAGAGGCTGTCTTGATTCACACTGTATGTTATAACATTGCATATTTTTCTATTTGTTGTTAATATTTTTAGAATTTGTGAAAATATGTTTCTGTTGCTCATACTTTTAAAACCATCACAAATCAATTTTTCCTGCAGGTTTCTGTCACCACAATTGTCATTCCGTTTGCTGTTTGTCACAATCTTAACACTCATTCCTGCTGCAGTATATAAAAGTGCTCAAAATTTTGGTATGAAACCAATGCAGCAGATTACACTGTGTCTTTTATCCTTTGCCATACAAAGTTGGAGGAATTTTGGGTTAGAAATTTCAGCATTTGTTTTTTATGGTTTGATGACCCAAGCAATTGGAATGCTTGTTCTGTTTCCAGCTGGTAAGTTAGCATTTCTATCTTGAAAATAAGAATATAAGATGTTGTTAAGCTGACCATTCAGCAACATTTTTCTTCCCCATCAGTACCTAGTGTAATATCCAGTATCATTCACTATACATGAAATTTCTGACCAGAATGGCAAAATTCTACTTTCTAAGAGCCACATTCACTTATGATGGAATATGAAATACATAAATTTTTGGATTAAACTGAGGGCCCCATGGGGCTTGATCAGGCTAGCATCCTTAACCTCTGGTTTTCCTATATCTTTGCCACGCTTGGAAGAGTCTATGTGCTAAAACTTTGCAACTTGAAAGTAGCCAAAACAAGAAGTACTGCTTCAGATGTTTTAGTTTTTGTTATTAAGAAGCGTCTCTAACCTAGGCCATTAGGCATTGTGGACAGTGCAAGTCTCAAACTACTTATGAATGAGGGTGTATATGTAATGCTATTGATAGGTTTCATTAAATCCATTAGAGAAAAAAGAAGCAATATTTTTTTCTATTTGCTAGGATTAGCATGGCTTTCTGCTCCCTCACAAATAAAATGAAATGCCATATGTATCTCGTCACTCAATTATAGTAACTATTCTCTTGTCTATTTTTAAATGATTAATGATCTTCTGAATAATTATGATGGATTATTTCGCATTTTTTGCCAGTGTCTATATTTTACAACTGGATCATACTGAAAGGTTGCAATCGTGAACATTCAACATTGCCCGTTCTCATTTTGGCATTATCGTTTCTTACAAACTTTTTCATTGGTATTCTAACGTGTATTATGGCTGGTTCGATGCTGGTTGTGAAATTATTTACGTCAAAGAACGCAATGAAGAGATCCATACGGTCATACATGCCAAACTTTTGTGGAGTTATTTTCATAGCCATAGTACTAATATCTTGGTGGGTTCTACCTTGCGTATGGGGTTATAGTTATGTGGGGGGATTGCCTTGGAGGGGTGAGAGTGAAGACGGCTACCCATTTATGTTTGTAATGGAGAGATTTACAGAGGGTGAAATATTTGATTCAAAGCGTTATTTCCCATGGTTTACGATTCTAGTAATTCTTGGAATAACGTTTAACAGCTTAAGCACTGTACCGAAAAAGTCAGGCGTTTATTGTTGCAGTAGTTCAGAGCGGTCTCGGAGCATGTGGCTATTACTCTCGACTTGTCTCAGTTTAATGCTGCTTCTTGGTAGAACAACATTTTCTTTTCTCTACAACCTGATCCCACTGCACAAGGAGTTGGAAACTGTAAAATATCTGAGTGCAATACACTTCTGTGGCATGCTTCATGCATCGAATGCGTTATCAACCATCATTGAAAATGCATCCTTATTGTTTCACCCGAAGTTGCCGTCAAATAAAGGAAAATCTGAGAAATTTAAGAGCTCGTCACATTCCGCACAGTTTCATTTGTTATGGAGAGCAAAGTCGATGATGTCAGAATTTCGGAAGCTTGTTCGTACGATTCGTGCACTTTTCAATGAAAGCTGTGGACATCTTATGAAGTCTTTTATCATTATGTTGGTTGCGACTTTTCTTTGGATAAACCACTTCAAGGTTGTCGGAAAACACCTGACCATGGCAGAGGTTAACCCTGGTTTCCTAAAGGAGCTGAAAAGTCTTAGAAATGGCACTCCTGATGGCAGACTTCTGGGCCACAAAGGATTTGGTACGTCTTCAATCCATTCAGATGTTTTTTTCTTGGTGTTTTTCCTTCCTAGCATCCAACCACGATTTTCTTAGACTAAGCAGTTATATTCAAGGACCAATGTGACCGTGCTTCCTTGCGATTTGAACATTCTGTTATTTCACATATTGTCTCCTTGTTGTGACTTGAACCAATGATACCTCATGCGAAATTGCAGCAATGCAAGAAGTTACGCCATTTGGCAGAGTTTTGAATGAATGCTGCGAAATTGGGATAGGTACTGTCAATAATGGAGGGGGGGGGATAGTTGAAACTGTTTAGTTCTGATGCTTAAGTTTAGCGAAAACTGGTTAGTAATGAGCCGAATTAGGGTTCGTAAGACCATTGCCGTTCAAATTGCAATTCCATAGGTTGCTGCTCGATATCCTAACGAATGAAACGTTAGATGGAAATATGTTCAATGTAATTTGTTACTGTATGAATTCGTTCGTTTCGTTTTGCTCCTTTCAATTCTCGAGTTTATCTTTGCTTCCCTCTAGGTACCGCTAGTTCATTTGATTTGGCTTTTATTCCTCACTACACAGGAAAGCCGGGTATGTCGTTTTGCTTAATTTACGATCGTGTGTATTTATGTTCAAGTGCTGAATAAGGAATACAGTGAGAGTGTGTTGATCATTCACAACCTTCAAATGCCAAGCTGAAGTTTTCGGATGTAGAGCTTTATTGGAAATGAACAATCATTCTACTTGAAAAAGCTATCCTTTCTGTAAAATATTAGACGAATGATTCGATCTTGTCTCTTTCAGGTTTGCTCACGTACTCTCGTGGCTATCACGACAGCTTATCGTTATTTTACATGGAATCACTTCGATTCAACCCAGCAAAGGCACAGTTATTCGTTAATACTCTACGCTTGTACAACGTTCGCCTCCTTGTCACCTCAAATATCCAACTGGATGAGTCGTTTATTAATGCTTGCCGACTGAGACCCATAAAACGCATTGAAGAATTGATCTTTTACGAAGTTCTTCCTGGAGAGCATTACTACGGCTATTTCGATTTCGTAAGAATTGCCGGCCACATTCAAGGCGATTTGAAGCAGATGCGTCAAGCCGTTTTAACAGCATTGGAGCTATACAATGTGAACAGCCTTCTGCTCATCAACCCGAGAGAGACTGCTGTGTTCAGCGAAAATGTTTTGATTGATGTTAAGAGTTTGTCTCTGTGGAATGGTCTGAAAGAGTTCGCGGAGAAGACAGTTCAAGTTACGTGGTCATTGAACGGTATGCATATTCAATTAGATACAGCTTGCTTTCCTCCCTTGTGATAGGGCCTGTTCCCTGGTGGAAGATCGGAGCGTTTGGAAGGATGTATATCTAACTCTCCAACTAGTTAACATCTTGCCAGACTTGCCGTCCTTCTTGCAGGCCATACGCCTTTAACCTTTGGTTATACCCTTTAACATGCTTTGACGATGAAGTCAGTATGACTTGAAGAAATGGGAGAGGTCGCTAAAAACGACACTGCTTTTTATGTACAGTTGATGATGATGCTGGATATTATTATTATTGTTATCATTACTGTAATTATCATAATTACTATCAGGCCTTATGTCTCCGCGATGACGTTGTGTCGGTGGTATTCTTGAGAGCAGACCTTAACCAGTAGCTTTGTGTCTCAAGAATCTTTCTCAGTATTCTTGCAGTGCCAAAAGGAGAGAGTAGCTTCCTGCAACTATGAATGCTACTTTTCTGCGTAAAATCTTCCTTATCCAGCTTTGCAAGCTCTGTGATATCATTCCTAAAGGTGATAAAGCGACAAAAACAATTGGGGTTATTTCAACAACTCATTTTTTCACTAGGAGATACTACATCATTGACAATAAACTTTTGGCAATCATTTTCAAAAGCCAGGATGTCATTATGTAAGAATGCAGTGCCATTTTTTGTATACACCTGATTCTACCTAGATATCAAAGGTAGAAAGTTGGACACTGAGAAGCTTTTTGTTTATCAAGCATTGTCCAGGTCCTTCCTCTCGATGTGACCACACCTTGTCATTCCTATGCCTGGAATTACAGAGGGATGGCGACTCTCCTCACTCTAAGTGAAAGTTTAGCTGAGATGGGACTCGAACCACTGACCATAGTATAAATGCACAAGAATCTTACCATTGAGCCATCAATGACATTTGCAAGCTTCATTCCCAATGACGCTCACTGGTTGATAATTGTGCCACTGTACTCCCTGAACCAGATCATATATGTATGTCAAAGTGCTAACCGATTCTGCCACACACTCTACATTTGCTACCTATGTTCTGTTTGCCAATATGCGTCTTAATCCTATCTGTGCGTAATACGTGTTCTTAGGCTGCGAATATCATTCCTGCTGTTTCTCTTTTCAAGAGCCCTTTCCTTATTCAATCCAGTCCCAAGGTGATTCCCCCTTTAAGTCTTTTACTTCTCTAATCAATTTCCATGTAAGCTCTTTTCTCTCGATCTTTTGCGCCTGACTTCTTGATATCTTGATGGTATGCTTGCCGTGTCAGTATACCATTTTTGCTAACAGCGTGGACAAACAGCTCTTCTGATGCACTATCATATTTAGTCACACTCTCCACTCCAACCTGCAAACCATCGTAGACATCCACCAGCCCCTTCCTTATTCTTGCCTTGTTCCTTCCTTATTCCTTCCTCGGAATATAGTGCCAATGACTATCGCTTTGCATATGTAACAGTCTATTCCTTGTGAGGATTTCTCCTGTTTTTCTATCTATGTTCTTCAGCTACTTTTTTGTCCAATCTACGATTTCAGCACCATATCTAACCAGAGACACCGCACGGCAGTTGATAGCGTCTGTGGTATTCCACTGTGCAATTTTGAAGAAGAAGTTTTCTTTGCTCTCTTGAAGTACACATTGGTGATTTTGTCGTTCACCCGTCATATGTCATGTGTCATTTGCTTGAAGAATCCCTAGAAATAAATATCCCTTTCTCCGTCTAATTTATCAATGCATTGCCCATTTGATTCCTGTAACCCTCCCTCACACATAACCTTTCCTCTCTGCAGCGCTATGTATGGGCACTTGCTGATTCCAAGTTCCAAACAGTAGTCTTTGCTATAGATCTTAATGGTGCTGATAAGTAGTGCATCTGGCTCTTTCTCGTTCCAAGCATACAGCTTTAAATCATCCATATACAACAGATGGTGCATTTTTTTCACAATATTTCTTCAATTAACATTTGATCATTCTACTGTTCCTTCTGCATCTTTTCGTTCGCTTGGTTACAACTTGTTTATTTCGAAAAACCTGTATATCTAATCTGAGAAGAGCCATGTAAATAGTTTCCATAGAAGTGGAAGACACGTGATGGCTTCATAATTTCTGACTTCACTTCCTATAATCAATGCTGTCCTGCCATCGTCATGATCATGATTCCATAGGTTTGCGTCAGTCATGTCACTAATGATTTCTTTCGTTTTGAGATGAATGTTGTAAAAGAAGCATTGATACTTCTGCAGGCCGTTTGCACCCGGGAGCGAATCTTAACTGTTTTTAATTAGCCCTCTTTTTTCGATCTAGTTCTATTCGGCCATCTGAACCAAACTGGTACGGACAAATGAACGTGCTCGTTGGATCTGACCTATTTTGCTCCTGTTTGAGTATCATGTGTGTAAATAAATGCAAAACGAAAGGCATTTCATGGAAGATCAGCTCTTAGTATTCATGATTTGTTCGTGATTATGTTAATGATTCCTACGATTAGATTTTATTCACGCTTGTTGGCTTTCATGATTCTACGGAAGCCTTGGCTGACCTACTAATGTTTGATATATGATCTCATTTCGCAGGAGAAGAGGCCAGCTCAGAAGCGATATTGGAAGAAGTTATCAAAACTGATTCATGGAAATGGATCTATTCGCAAGTTATAGATGAAAGGACAATCGATAATGAGTACCACGCTTTAGTGCACGTGTCGGACAAAGGATCCGACGTAAGTTCCATCGTATTCATTTTTAATCCCAGCCAATTGTTTCATATGTCCCAACGAACTTTTCATGATGTTATCCAGCATTTTGAAAGATTTTCTAAGTCACCTGTTGTTTCATTTGCTGTACACCTTCCAAATTTTTCCTTAAACCATAGCAGCTTTTCTTTGTTGACCAAGCAAAACTGTATTATGATTATCTATGTTTTATGATGGTTATTTTTTTTGCTGTTGTAAGAGCTACTTCGATCAAGGTCGCCTTATGTAGCCCCACTACTCTCCTCCACAGTGCATTACCCAATGCTTCAAATTTGTACAAAGCATAAAGCTTTTTTCCTGTCTTTTCCAGGCCTCGCTAGCAGAACATTTGCTACTGAAGGTTACGTACCATCCATTTTGGAAGTCCTACTTTTATCGTGTCTCACACGATTTTCTTCTGAGCATGTTCAACAAGTCGCGATTATTCGATGGTAAAGTGTATGTGGAAGTGAACCACGTGATTCCAAATTTGATGTCCATTTCTTTGCCTCCAGGGAGATACCTCGTTGTTTTTAAATACCAGTTTCCAGGCATCTTTAAAATTTTGACCCTTTTTTGTGCTGCAGCGTATATAGCACTCCTGTTAAACTATATTTCAAGGAGACGCATGCTAAAAGGTCCTTCAAAAGACGGGGTTATAAAATTTATCGTTAATTCTGACCTGGCTGAAGACTTTGAGATTGGGACAATCAAGGGAGAAGTTGATTTGGAGACTTTGCGTTATTATGGTGCTCATACCGAAGCTGGTGGAATGAACGTTAGGAAAAATAATCCAAGCAATCGAAATGAAGTTTATTATGACCGTTATGATATATCAAGCGCAATATTTCAGAAAAGACAACTAAATCAAGAAATAAGGGCTGTTTTCCAGCAGAAGGATAACACTGATGACGTCAAGAGATCAAACGATAGAGAAGACGTGGACACGTGCAGCAGGTCGCAAGAGTGCAAAGTGGGAAATGGCGCGGAGGCCCCAACACCCAGCTATGACGGCGATAGGGGAAGGATAAATGCAAAGAAAGTTGGTTCTGAGAAGACGAGCACAGAATCAATCGCCAGCAGCTCAAGCAGCAGCTCGGGAAGTAGTTCAGGCTGTGGAACAATCAGCGCGACCGGCAGTAGCTCGGGAACTGAACCCGGAAGTAGCAGTTCTGGAAACTGCAGCGAGCGGTCGCTGAACAGTGTAGGAAACTTTGCAAGCAAAGGTATTGAAGTGTCTCAGGGCTCTCTGACTAAGGTTGATGACGATCACTGCGGAGCCAAAGTGGCAATGATTCGCAAATCGGAATCATCGGAATCAAGTAATGACGAAGGGAACGGATTACGCTTACAAAGCAGGTCACGTCAATCTAAAAATGGGGACGCGCTGGAAAGTGACGAAAATGGAGAGATTGTCAGAGAACTTCGGCAAACATTTTTGCGGAAAAGGAGAAATACACTAGCGAGGATTTCGAGTCTTAGAAAATAGTCATTGTAGCCGACCCGTATATCTTGTAATATTTATAGGAAGCGGAAGTTTTCGTTTGATGTAAACAATATTTAATTCATGATGGCAAATGTTGATGAATGATGATGATTTCTTTCTAAAGTGGTTTCTCTTAATTGGGGGGGGGGGGGGTTATCATCTCTCTTTTTCCTATCTATCTAGCATCCGGAGGTATAGGAGACCGAGAAGCTGTGCTTCTCGAGCAGAATCTTGGCTGTTCCTCTCTATGTGACCACAGATCCTGACTTCTACAGTTGAAGTTACAGAAAGTTACAGAAAGCTGGCAGCTTACCATGCCGTGATTGGAAGTTAAGATCAACTGGATGTGGAACCGTGAATGATATAATATATTATTTTTGAACAAGCACCTTCACTGCAAAGCTATCCTCACACCGTACCTACCCTGTGATTTTTGGGATTAAAATTTATCAAGTTTTCTCAGTACAGAAAGTGTAACCGGGCACCTTTCGAAAGTTCCAACTTCCCAATGTAGCAGTGTCTACTTAGTTATATGACAGTTTTGGCTTTGACTTATGTATCGATAATTTAAAGCGTTCAAATCCATTTGCTTCTCGGTCTAGCATGGAGTTCTTTACAATTTGGCATTTTGACATGGAGAACGGCGTGTGAATGTGATAAACGTTTGAGCTGCATGCCAAATTAATCATTTTCTTGTACGGGGTACTGCTCCTCATTTTCTAGAAGAATCAGGCGATGCTAAACAGTGATCTAATCAGAGTTTCTCAGAGTGAAAGAACCCCCCCCCCAAATAATTTAATGTCGCTTTCTTCTATACAAGGTGGGCCAGTCAATCCATATAAGAGAGATCTTGACAGGAATGGCTCGTCTAGGCAAAAGCTCGGCTAGCAAATATAATGATGATAATGGAAACATTTCATTCAAATTCAATTTAAACTAAAATTAAAAACCTCTCTAATGCAAAGGTAGTTTCAAATTGGCCAAATTGGCTTAGGGTTCACAATGTAAATGTAACACAATGGCGGAGGAAGGTTATTAAATATACAGTAAGTAATGGGACAGGTCTAATAGGGAAGGAGATCTGGAATGGTTAAGCTTTTGTTTCCACCGGATGATAATGATAATAGTTATGATCACATTTCAACGGGTTTGCTTCTCCAGTAGTACAATCTTACTGATATGAATGAAGGACCTGCATCCTAGGAGCTTAAAAATATATGTTGAGAAGGGAAAACAATAGAATACGTAATCAATAACACCCTTTGTTCAAATAATGTACTTTTGTATGAGCTACAAGCCAGCCGAGTCAGCTCTGTGAGATCTATGATGTGGGGGGGGGGGGGGGAGGAATTCCGGTGAAGCAAGATGGTATTAACGGGATCAGAAGGGCTGGCCTTGCTGACTTGGATGAAAAATGCGCTGTCTGCACAAGGATATCATTTATGCGGCGAATTCCCCCTCCAACCTGTTTCACACCACGGATCCTTACTTCGTTCACTCTTCCGTGCATCATATCGCCATCGAAAACAGTTTTGCTGCCCAAGACTCGACGTGGATTGGAATTAGCGAGGACAAACGTTGCAAAGGATTGCGCCCGCAAGAAGCCTCAAATCGAGTCTGTTGCTTGAATGCGAGGGCGGCCCATTTCGTCGAGATGAATTGCCTTCACGTAAATGTTTTCTCGGAATATATATTTCATATTGTATTTCATATCGTCATGATACTCCTTCAGCAATAAAAGTATTTGCATAAATAAAGGCACTTACGTGCAAGGCAAAAGCGAAACAAATTAAAATCTGGTCTACCAAGAGGCCATGTTTGGGGATAGCTTATTTCTATATTGATTTAATTTCACTGGTCATTAGGTAGGTCTTCTCGGTAGATGCCATATTCCTTGTCGGTTGGAATAACATCCCATATACCTTGGGATCGACGTACGCAAAACCTCTCTTTGAGTTTTCCAACCGTGGTTTCAATACTTGGAGGCCGTTCAGTCTACTAGCTTTGTATTTCGAGATCTGAGTTCTCCCTGTCAAATTTCCTTTGAGACTTTCTGGGCACCTTTCCTTAAGAATCTTGTGCACTGCTATCGCCCGGTCATATGTAATGGCCTTCTCAGCCTTAGTCGTGCGGGTGGTATCTGATCCTTAATACGAGAGGACTCGATGAAGTAAAATGCCTTTTTCTTGGTCTTTTGCAATGGACCGACCTTCTTTTCTGGCAAATGGCCCGAAATCGAATTCTCATATCTCAGATGGCTTTCCCCTAGTGCTTGCTACACAAGAAAGAGATGTGATTGCGGTAGTGTTTCTCTGAGTTTCTGATAAAGCTGAGCCGACCTTTCAGTTTCCCCCGAACTATTTTATATTTCATTTTCCAAGAGAGACTTCAATCAGATCATCAATCAGTCAGACCTAAATATTTTGTCTTGTTTACCCTTTTTGACTTCATCGAACCCAATTAAGACAGATCCCATCCGCCATCTCAGTTCAGTTATGTTTCATACTTATGAAGTCCATACATTCAACGTATCATTAGTGCACTGGCAAGAAAGAATTAATGAGGTAAATGCCAATAGCAGCATTGCAGAAAAATTGTGGCATCATTGCAACAACTCAATGAAATAGATAAGAAACATAGCACAAACAGCATTAACATAAACAATGAGTTACATTGAATGAAGGAAGATAGATAGAGCTCTATCAGTCGGTCTGCGAATGTAGGGGAGAAGTCCCTTGTTTGAAAATTCAAAACCATGAATAGGGAGATTGTAGAGGTACATTGTACAGAAGAAAGTTCTGGAAAGGAGAGCTCAGTCACTAGACTATTTTGAGAAGGAAGCATCCCTGTTTGAAATGACTGTTAGGTCAGCTGGGGTGGACCACCCTTTTTAAGCAGACCCTTGCAAACAACCTTGCATCATAACGAAAAAACTGTCTCGAAGGACATTTTCTACATCCTCTGGTGAGTCAAAGGTGATATGATGACAAGCTGGGCCACCGAGAGCTAGGACAGGCCCCGGTGCAGCTAATAGAAACGGACCCCCTTTTCTAAATATCACTTTGATATCATTACAACATATAACAGAACAAAACAGCTTCAATTTCTTACGGGCCCTGGGGCAGTTGTCCCGGCTACCCCCCTCTCAGCGGCACTGACGACAAGTAATTTTTCGTTAGAATTAGCACACTTTTCGCATACCGCGATCAGCCTGATGCTAAGATTTAATACATGGTTGAAAAAATTATATGGGCAAGAATGAAAATATAGTCTGTTGGAGCGAAAAGCTCTTGAGCTTTTTTTCTTTTAGTGGGTCATGTTGAGGAAAGGCCATGGTGGCTTATACAATGCCTCACCAAAGGAAGAAAGAAGAAAGCGAGTAGTTAAGAGGATAGAGATATAAGAGCAAGTTTATTTATCTTAGATTTGAAAGATGGCAAGTTGTAGGATTCAGGAAAGCAAGAAGAAGGCAAGAAGTTCCATAAGTTGCATGTTCTTGGGATGCGTGATGATTTGTGAGATAGAGTTCGTGGATTAGGCAGTGAAACTTGGAAAGGGTGTGAATTAATCAGTAATGTGATTTCAATCTCTTGAAGCCAGGGAAATTACAGCTACGCACAAAAAACCAAAAATTTTGATCAAAAAATGGGAAAATCAGTTGTTCACTTGTTGAAGGCCTCGTTTGTGAAATTTCTGTGGAAGAAGTCTTGGTGGATCGCATTGCACCATGGGATAGTATCCGCACATTTTACCAGTCCTCGGTTGTTCGATCAGCCTTTTATCCGATAAGTCATGCACCATGTCTAACGAGAAAGGTCCTACAAGGTAAGTTTCACTTTTTGCTCATTTATATGACTATGATAAAGTCAGCAGAAATTTTCCGGCCAGTCTACCACACCTTCTATGCGTTAAATCTTATTCGAGGTGGAAATCGGCCAGGGTTGTAACGGGAAATAGTTTCTAGGTGTGCTACCCACGTAGGCCTAAATTTCTAATAATTTCAAGCAGTGGGCAAGAATGATTTATATATTGTGCTGTTTTCCGGCTATTTTACTATCTCCATATTTGTTACCTGATCTTTTTGACTACTTTTTTGCTTTAGTTCAGAATTTCAAGACCCCAAATGTGAGCAGGGTGGGGAAAATGATGACAGCGCGATCGAGGTAAGAATAGGTTTTCTCCTGAAGCTGATTTCCAGCATAAAATCAATTTACTCGAAATAGATTAGAATGAACTGTTTAGGAACTTCCCTGTTTAAGCAACTCGTTTACAAAATATTGTATGTAATGGCAAAAGTGACCAGTCCGTGATAGCAAAATGACGCCTCTTGCTGTGGATTCAGTGGAATTTTACAAATATTTTGGAAAAACAAACTGACATTGCGAAGAACTTGAGTGGAACCCCTTTGTTGGGAAAAAAGTGCCTATTTATATCCCAAAGCATGTTTAATGTATAAAAGTTTAACATTTTTGGCAATTGAAATTTCTTACTGAAAATAAGTTTGTTTTAGATGTATATTTAGATGTATAGAAGTTTATTTTCAGTAATTACTTTTTTTCCACATGAAATTTAGAGTTCTTAAGCAAAGCCTGTTTCCTTACCCTACACTGATATTTTCTTGTACATTAATGTGCTGTTGAAATATTAATTTTGCGGCAAACTACATCCACTTTCTGTTCTAGTCCAACTGGGATGCCGTCTACGAAAGTTTTGATGATATGGAAGTGAAGGAGAACCTTCTCAGGGGAATCTATGCTTATGGGTGAGTGGGAACATGTGCCTTGGACTGTTTTTCTTTTATCTTAAATTTAAATAGTTTTTCAAAGTCTCCACAAAACACGGGCATGAATTATATTGCTATCTTTGCTTCTGGGACCCCTACCTGAATCGAAGTGCTTGAAATGGGAGAGGTTTTAAAGATTTTATCAACGGGCTTTTCATGAAATGGGTTTTCTAATTGCAGTTTTGAGAAGCCCTCTGCCATTCAACAAAGAGCCATTGTGCCTTGCATCAAGGGCTATGATGTCATTGCCCAAGCCCAATCAGGAACTGGCAAAACTGCCACTTTCTCAATTGCCATATTAGAGCAACTTGACTTCAACTTGGCCGTTGACACTGGAAGAGAGAAGAAACCGTCCCTGCAGGCTTTGGTTCTTGCCCCAACAAGAGAACTTGCTCAGCAGGTATGACTTTGGACAATTTGTGTCAGGATTTCAGATAGTAGCTTTATTGCATCCTTGGTGGAAGTACTCTATTTTTCTTGCCTTATGGACCTAGCTTGAGAAGTGAAAAGCTGTTCAATGTAGCAGAGCTTTTGAGATACCTGAGGTCAGAATTTTTATGCCACCACAATGGGACTTTCTAAATGTCAATAGATTATTAAGTAGGGAAGCTGTTTCTCCTTACAAATTCTTTCAAGCTAATTTGAAGCCTATAGCTCTCAATTAAAGCTTGCATCATATTCTGAGCAGCCCTTTCATCAAAAAGTGAGGGTGATTTCACTTTCATGAAGCGCCTTTCTCACATCGCTTGATCTATTGGCACAAAATGGGAGGCAAAGTTTTTTCTCTTGTTGGGGTCAACATAGTAGTCACACAATGATACCCACTTTATGTTTGAAATAACCTAATTTATTCTTCCACAGGAGAGAAACTCAGTTTGATATAGGAATAATGGTGTTCAAGATAAGGGCTTTACCTCTGTTTCAAAAGTAGAAAAAGCACTTTAGGCTTTCTTCCTTGGTTATTTCCTTACGCCTGCATGTGCATTCAAAGGTAGAATTTAGGGCCCTGAAAAGCTATGACTATCAATCAGCGTCCTTGTCCTCCCTGTTGACGCAACAAAACCTTGTGATGGCTGCTCATTTATTAGGAATTCTTTAACCATATTGTGTTTGTTCTGTCCATTCATAGATTCAGAAGAATGTATTAGCTCTTGGTGACTACATGGCAGTGAAGTGCCATGCATGCATTGGTGGTACCAGTGTGCGTGATGATATGCTGAAACTCGAGAATGGCATTCATGTTGTTGTTGGAACTCCTGGACGTGTCTTTGATTTGATTGACAGGAAGAAGTTAGATGTCAATGATATTAAAATGTTTGTTTTGGATGAAGCTGATGAAATGTTGTCAAGAGGGTTCAAGGATCAAATTTATGAAATTTTCAAGAAACTGCCACCCAATGTCCAGGTAACTGTTACGGAAACAGCTGTAATAGAAAGGCACACTGCATTTCTGATCACATTAGTTCCTCAAATTTTCTGTACTGCTATACCAGGAAGTTTTGCCAGTATTCTTTGCCAAATTGATTGTTATTATTATTATGCTACAATGACCTATGGTCAACATCTTATTAACTCTTGGGAATATGTAGTAACTAAAGCTTGGCTGATTGCAGGAATGTTATTTTTAAGGATAGCTGGTAATTTTATGATTTCATCATTAGAAGTCGGAGCTTGTTTTCCATGAGAAATCTTATTTCAATTGAGCTCTAACAGAAGTAGGAAGTGTCTTAAAATGGATCAAATGAAGTTACAAACATCGGAATTTGACTGAATTGTAAACATATATGAAGCAGTTTGAGAATGTTCTTTTTTGTACATTCATTATTGCCCTCATTAAGTAGCCTTATTGAATCTTGCTTTCTTGTAGGTCATTCTTCTCTCTGCAACAATGCCCGTTGATGTGTTGGATGTGACAACAAAATTTATGAGAGAGCCAATTAGAATCTTAGTGAAAAAGGAAGAACTTACCCTTGAGGGTATCAAACAGTTCTATGTTGATGTGGACAAGGAGGAATGGAAACTAGAAACACTCTGTGATTTGTATGATACATTGTCAATTACCCAAGCTGTAATCTTCTTGAACACCAGACGAAAAGTTGATTGGCTAACTGACAAAATGACAAAAAGAGATTTCACAGTTTCTGCCATGGTATGTGCATTTTCTGTCAGCTGCGTCACTGAAGCTATGTATTGTACTGGATTTCAAGCATAGCATAGGCTATAGAAGGGCTCCAAACTTTTCTTGTTAATAGCCCTTGATAGCTTTCTGTCTAAAGTCAAAGTATAACCACATGTAAGCTGCGCGGAATGCTCTGTTTTAGTCTTAACACAAACCAGAAACAGGGCTCCCAGTTTTCTAGTTCAGGAAGTGGTTTCCCATTGCCTTCCTTCTAGATGGTTTAATTTTCAGACCTAAAGGATTAAAACCCATGCTTTTAGGGGCTTGTTATTCTGGTCCCGATTGTTTGTCCATTGATTAATATTGTCTGTTCCACCTATTTCTCCGTGGATTTATAAATGCAGATTGCCTTATTACGTAGCATCTCATTGATATCAACCAAAACTGTCTTAGCAGAAGGGGGGCATGATTTTTTATTTATTGTCTGTTCCCATTTGTTCTTGTCTTTTGTTGCTTCTCCTTTGATAGAGTCATTTCAGATCTGCTTGATGGGGGCACCTTCCTGTTATATTTTCCTGATTTCCAGGATTTTTTTGGCCACATGTGTTTCCTGTTACCAACCTTCCTCATTTGTGTGGTTCCATTGTGTAGTGATTAAGTGCGTGTGCTCACAAAAAGGGCTTGTGAGTTCATATCATGCACCCCTCACAATAAAAACCCTGGTGGGAAGGAAAGCAACAATAATTAACTTAACATCCTCTTTGTTGGAGAAAATTCTGGATACTGCTGACCTTAGAATTAGGTATGCCATTCAGTTTTCATAGTATGGTCAGGCTTCAGCTTTGCATATGCCCTTGGTGAAGCCTGTTGGGGAAGAAAACTCAAAAGTCTAATATCTGGTTTCTGATAAGCTTGGAATTGAATGAGCTTTGTATTGGGAATGACTCCAGTCATCAGCTGCTTGTAGTTTCAAGAGTCCTGGTTGATATGTCAGTTGATCAATTTTGCCTGGAGAGGTGCGTCTTTATGTTTTCACATCTCATTCATTTTGAATGGGCCCCCATGTGCCACAGAGTATTGTATGATATAGGGACACTTTGTAATTTAGAATTACATTACACTCGACTTTGTTTGTGCAGGACCAGAGGCAATAGAGACAAACAGTAAGGGGTGGGCTGCTGATAACCATGTAATGGGTATGACATGAATGCCCTCTCATGATTTGTTTTATATTACACCAATATATCAAATTTTGAACTGGATTGCATTGTTTTTTAGCATGGGGACATGAACCAGAAGGAGCGTGATGTCATTATGAGGGAATTCAGAACAGGGTCTAGCAGGGTCCTTATAACCACCGACCTTCTGTCACGTGGTATTGATGTACAGCAAGTGTCTTTAGTTATCAACTATGATCTTCCAAGTAATAGGGAGAGCTATATCCACAGGTAATAATGAATCTCTTCTTAGCAATTCATAATGCTTCATGCTTTATTTTTTTCTGCATAAGCTGTCAGATGAATTGTATTATTGTTGCTCCAGGTGCTAATTTGGTTGCAATAGCAAAACTAGTTGACCATTTTTTTGTCCTTGTGATTTGTGACCATTTATTGTGCCAATTCTCCATCGATTTTCACAAGGAAACCTATACAATATGTATGTACGCACAAGATGGAGAGACTTTTCTGTTCTTTGCAGGATCGGACGTAGTGGTCGATTTGGTCGTAAAGGAGTAGCAATCAACTTCACAACAACCGATGACACTCGTTTGTTGAGAGATATTGAGCAGTTCTATAACACAACCATTGATGAGATGCCAATGGATGTAGCTGATCTCATTTAAGCAGCTAGTCATTGTGAGCGAAGTGAGATGATGATCAAAAAAAAGCAATATTCGCTATGCTTTATAAACTTTGTAAAAGATTATTACAACAAAAGACTTGAAATTGATACCTTGTTCCTTTATCTGTCTTATTTCTTTTGAATTAAGTGATATATTTTCCTCCAATATTTGTCGCCGAATGAATCTCTGTGTTTACGCATTTTTCTCAACCTGCATAAGTGTAAAGTTTAGGCATCTCAGGAAATCATCAGATGAAATCAAGCTATGTCTTCAATGAAAGCACGTTGATTTGGCATTTCAAGATGAGCTACACGCATTTTTTTAACATTTTTTTACACTATACCAGATCACTTTTTGATCCGATATAAAGGTGTTACGGATCAGCCATGCGTTTACACTAGATAAAGTGACCCGGTACAACTTTTTACCTGCTAGGAAGGAGGAACAGTTTTGTACCTGCACTGCTCCGAAACTGTACAAGTCAGTGTAAACGCGAGGGAAAAGGAACTTCGGCTCAGGCCCAGTACTGAGAATTTCCCAGCTGACGGCCAAATTTGAGTACTCAAAATCCCTTAGCGATTCCTTAACTTTTTTCTTCCAATTTCTTTTAAGTAAACATAGATACAAGGAAACATGGCGTTAAAAAAGTATCAAGAGGCATGCGAAAATGAGTTATTGAAGAAAATCGACTATAGTGTGTTAGTCGCTTTCTTTATAAATGTAAAGGTTGACTTAAAAAACTTAAAAATTGTGCGCAACAAGTGAGCTTCCAGAGAAAGAATTTGCGAGTTTCAGATCTGTATGATCTCTACTCCGTTAATTTCGTCGACAGATTTCATTTTTCACATTCCTTAGCAGTCTTCAATCCAATACTAATAATTCTTCAAGTCTTTGTCTACTCGAGTACTATCTTGTAAAGCATTTCCTTATAGAAAAATGCGTGTTACGCGGGCCCCGGGTATTTCATACCCGAAACGCGTAAGACTGTTTTTTATAAAAGATTTTGGGCAGCAGGCCCACATCAGCTGTATAGCTGCCACATTCCCAGTCTGCGTTAACGAATAAAGTTGTTTTGCTTTGCTTTGGCCCTTTGTACATCAGCTGAAGGGCAAAGTGCCTACCGCCGGGTAATGACGTCGCTTTGCAACTACAACAACAGGATTGATATTGGAAAGAGGTTGGCGATTAATGGAGGCAACATGGGCAAAATCGGAGGGAAAATTGGCGAGACCAGAAAAGTTATAAAAGCATCATTAACGTTACCATTAGACAGTGGATTATCTTGGTAAGCATGATAAACGTATATAAGGGAGGCCCTGTTTCAAACGGACAAGTATCCAAGATAAAGCCCCAGCACTTCTTAGTTGAAAGTTTTTGACGAAACCGGTGCTCTTCGGAACATGTAGGCAGGCCTGTAGCCAAGGGGGGGGGGCCTTTGGGGCAAGCCCCCCTGAACTTGTGAAATTGTGAGTTTTTCGTTTTTTCGACTCGGTTCAATGAAGACAGCAAGAGAATGTATCTTTCATACGAAAGCAAGGTCCTCATGGAAGATGTAACATCTGATGAGTTTTTTAGTGTATGGACCTCAAAGCCAGGGAAGCTGGGGAATTAACTTATCCGTTTGTTTCATGATTTTCTCGTGAAAAAATCGCATTGCATGTAATCATTGTTTTGTTCATCAAACATCATGTGTATTATTTTTTGGAATCCTTAGTTCTTGAGCATAAGCGTTATATATATATATATATATATATATATATATATATATATATATACAGTGTGTATTATCTTATCTATTTTTACTCCTGCAAGATTTTCAGTAAACTTCCAGTCATTGATGGCGGATCGCCAATCTACTGTACAGTAGTGGTAATTGAACCATTGTGGAAGTATGCCACATGCAATAGATAAGATAATACACACTGTGCAGTGATGGACTGAAACAGGACTTGATGACATATCATTGGATTATTGATCTTATAATACTACCTGCATTACTAGGGTTGAGGAACTGGAAACACCATTTGTTGTGTGCACCTGCAATCAGGCCTGTAGCCAGCATAAATTTTAAGTATTAAAGCACATAATTATCTGCATTTCATTTTAATCTTTTTCACTGCATGTTTTCAGGCCAGTGATAGAGAAATATGAAAACAAATGTATAATTGAGGAAATGAAAAAGTAAGTCAATTTTGAATAGGGAATTCTAACTTGAAAATATTCCCCATCATTTATAAAGTTTTGTTTTTTAAATTCCCTGTAAGAACTCAAGTGATTAAAGAAGGTTTTCAAATGTGTCTTGGTAACAAAAATATTATCAGCAAAACCTGAAAACAGAGAAGCAGTCAGGAAATTACTCATAGTGATTTTAATTTTTATCTTATGTATGACTGAACATGAAAATGGAAATATTGCTATTTTCGAGTAATTCATACTGACTGGCCTACTTTCAGAGGATTCTAAAAAACTTAGCAACGAGGATGATAATAATCACAGTAAAAGTTATCATTATTAGTTTGCAAATTCTAATTGGCTTCCTGGACCAGATAAAAGCCTTCTAATGTTGCTTATAATTTAGAATGAAATTATCCACCACTTTAGTGAATTACCAAAGGTTGTTTCCATGCGTCCTTCATCATCAAAGAAGAAGCATTCAAAAAGAAAGCAAGGTTCATCTGTGAGGAGCAGAGTTATAGGAAATGACCTAATGCTTGTTGGTGTAAATGCAGTGACAAAAACATTAGAGAAAGAACCATTGCTTTTAGTAATGGTAAGAGATAAATTTTTGCTGCTCATTGAAATTATTTATGCTTTCGTTTATTTCTATGGTTTCAGTAGACAATTTCACTTCTAATACAATCAAATAACATAGAATGATCATGTTTATGAAACAGTGGGTGCATCTTATTTGGAATATAAACCTTGTGCTTCAATGCTCACCAGAATTATTTAGTAAATGGATCTTATTCAATCAAGTATCTTATGTAAGTAGGAATATAAAACACATGCTATGACAATACAGTACTTTCTCACACCTTATGATACACATCAGTGTCTGCGTTTCATACTCTTCTGGCGATTATCCAGCGTTTCATGCTTTGAGATTGGTAAAAAGGAATGTAATACACATGTGTTTCAACTTTTCTATACAATATTGACATTTCTTACATCAAAATTTAGTCTCATTTCTGCCATTTTTTCATACTTGAATTTGTGTCTGCTTTTCTTTCAAGAATTAAGTTTGGTACCCCAAAAAATTTATTCACATGTTTTCATCTATTTTCACCAAAATCAGTTTTTCACTGGTTTCTTTTAAGGTGTGCAAATCTGCCAAGCCAATAAGCATGACTCATCATTTGATATCATTATGTGCTATCAGAGATACACCAGCATGTTGCATAAATGGACTCAGCTGTGAAATTTCATCTATATTTGGACTAAGATCTGTTCTTGCCATCGGCTTCAAGGTATCTGTTATTTGGTACTTGTTGATGCTATTCCCCAACATGGATATGTTGTTTGCCGTCAGGGAAAAGCCCTCTCATAACTTTTTATAGCTTTGAAAAACTTAAGCCGGTTTTTCTAGCATGTCATGGCAGCAAATGATATTTTTAGCCTGGTAGTTTTCAGAGCGTAACTCTAATATGCAGTAAGAATCGTGATCAAAGCAAATGTAACTCTAATATGCAGTAAGAATCGTGATCAAAATAAACTTAACAAGAAGTACCGCTTTCGAAGCCACCAGGTTTTTTCCCTTGTGTGTCATTAAAATAGTGATCTGTCCCATTAAAAAGTTTCATCAAAGAACTATTACCTTTCAGGACAAACCGAATCACACTCTACAAGATTTGGTAGATTTCATTAAAGACAAAATCCCTCAGTTAGCTGTTCCTTGGGTTAATGTTTGGAAAAAGGGCTTACCTTCCTCCACTGAAACGGAAAACTGTCCAAGTGAAGGGTCGGGAAAAGACGACGAGCTTAAAGACAAGGTAATCGGTGTAAAATCAAAAAATGAAGATTATGGAGATTCAAGCCCAAAAAATGACATTGATCGTAAGAATTGTGCGATTACAGGTGAAAAGAAAGTTGGATGTCAAGGGGAAATTCTTAGTATTGAAACAGAGCAAGAACGATCGTCTGGCTTTCAAATGACTCGAAAAAATGCGACTGTGCTCAAACCTGCACCAACTGAAACTGTAAACGAAGCTACGAATCCTGAAAAATCGAAAAGAGAAAGAAAACGGAAAATTGAAGATGTTGCATACACTCTGCTGGACACGAATTTCAAATTTAAGGAAGTTGATGTCAAGATAAAGAAGAAAAGTAAGCAGGAAGAATGAGATTCGATATTCGATTTATTTTACTTTACTTCATCGAACTCGTCTTCAATATTACAGCCTCTCGTCGTAATATTTTCATACCTCGTATTGACGGGTTGAGTCAGGTCACTTCACCCGTAACTATTGGCCCGGAGATTAAACCGGTTCTCCAACCAGGCTGCATAAAGATATCACACGCGTGTTGAGACACCCGGCAGGATTAAAGATAAGACCTGGGAAAGGACAGCAGGGCTCAGTCAAAGCCAACCGCCGCCAAAATATTGTTGCTTTGCAGGTCCGTTTAGGCAAGGGCTAGGTGAACAGGCGGGGGGGGGGGGGGTGATGCCGGCCTTTTCGAAGCTGTCAATCCATTATCGTGATTTGGATTAAAACCTGTACCGGCAACCCATGATTATCATCGAGAAGTCGGTTGAAGAAGCTTTGAATTTGATGCTATCCAATATACTGAGTTTGAGGCTCTTACGTATGTTTTTAATCACTGTATTGAACTGAATGCTAGTTTGCAAGTCGGCAAATTTCCCAAACACCACAATTGCACCACTCTAATGTCTTCCTCCTCCATGCTTAGGCGAAGTACATTTAAACTTCTATAAATTCCTATATTGATTATGTGCTAGTACTTTGCATCCAAGGCTCAGTGGTAGAACGCTCCCCTTTTATGTGATAGGTCGGGGCTCGATACCCGGTCTAGTCATACCAAAGACTTAACGAAAGGTACGTGTTATTTCCTAGCTTACCATTCAGCACTTTAGGAAAGAGCATGTAAGTTAAACACACACTGCTTTAACCTGGATGACCCCCAATTTACCTCTCACTGCGCTTGTATAGCTGTGTGGTCCAAAAGCTAATAAAATGGAGATGGGCGTCGACCTATTCCCCAAAATGTCGAGGAAATAAACTTTATCTTTGACGCGTATTATCTTGTGAGCGACATGACAGTTGTTCCCTCTCAATTTACAATACTTTCGTCTTTGTCATTTGGCACTTATTTTCCCCTCTTTAAAAATTCGGCCTTCTCTTCACTTAATGGGGCCTATTCATAACTGCTAGATGATATCCCTACAGTTACCGTATTCATTTAATCAATCAAATGAAGCTCACAGCGTCTCCTCCTTTCTATCTGTCTTCCCCCGCAAAATTTCCTTCAGAACGAACTCCTTGGTGCGGTTCCTTCATTAACACTTCTCGTTCTCTCAGTTGATCGTACAAAGCGGATGGCTGGGATTCTCAATCCGGATGGCTGGGATTCTCGGTCCGGATGGCTGGGATCCTCAATCCAGATGGCTGGGATTCTCAATCCGGATGGCTGGAATTCTCAGTCCGGATGGCTGGGATTCTCAATCCGGATGGCCGTGATTCTCAATCCGGATGGCTGGGATTCTCGGTCCGGATGGCTGGGATTCTCAATCCAGGTGGCTGTGATTCTCAATCCGGATGGCTGGGATGCTCAATCCGGATGGCTGGAATTCTCAATCCGGATGGCTGGAATTCTCAATCCGGATGACTGGGATTCTCAATCCGGATGGCCGTGATTCTCAATCCGGATGGCTGGAATTCTCAGTCCGGATGGCTGGGATTCTCAATCCAGGTGGCTGTGATTCTCAATCCGGATGGCTGGGATGCTCAATCCGGATGCCCTTCCGGTTGGCGACCTTCCCCAGTTATCCGAGGTTTGTACCAGATTCAGGCGCCCACATGGGACTTCCACAGGGAAGAAAGTTAGCGTTGAGTTTCCTTTACCAATAGGTCACAATAAGGGTATAGGCAGAGGCAAAGTATAAAAATGTGTTCACTGCACAGCATACTTGATTCTGTGTTTAGCAGCGATCAGAACAAGGCTGCAAGGTGTTTCCTGGAGAGTATTTTTGTGATATGATTGCCCTTTGCCTTCCTCACAGATAGTTTTTTGTTGTGTGACTTTCACCCAGAAACCCTGCGTTGTGAGTTCGTATGCTTAACCACTAGACTGCGGCACCAGTAGTAGGCTAAGATGTCGAGAGATAAGAGCAATTCTGTTTTTGAAATCAGCAAGAAGTGACGCCCTTCTAGTCTCGAAACAGCGATTTGAACAGCAACAGTAAAAGAAACTGCCACCTGAGCATATTTTTTATTTCAATTATAGATATAGGTGAGTCTAAGAGACAGTTTTGCTCATGAAATGTCTGTTCGATCATCGTTTTCAAGCTGTTCGCAGATGAATTCCTGAAGTACATGATTCAAATCGAATACGCGCTTCATTTCACAACGATAACGAATTGCAATAATGCCAGCACTTGATTCCTTTAAAAGCTACGATACTTAATTATCAGAGAAATGGTAAGAGCTTCTGTAATAAAATAGAAACGTTTATTCCCAGTCTCAAAACGAGTGTTGGGGAGTACCTTTGTAGAGAGGCACCATCTTCGAGCGCTGCGATTCAAGGTAAGTTGGATAGTTCCTTTCCCTCCCGGAATCTGTTTGGAGAAATTCACAGGCTAGTATAGCTGAGTGGCTACGGATTTTGAAAGCAGACCCAGCGGTTGGCAATTGGAGGCTGATGAGAGCATTTCTCGATAAGCATAGCTTCTCAACGTTCTAAAATTTACCTTCTGATGCTAGGTAAAACACATAAAAAGGTCCCCAGTAGGGCGAATGCCTTCCCTTGCTGTATGCGTAAAATTTAACGAAGCTACACAGTACTTAACAGCAGAAACAGATGCGTTTCGGCTTGTGCTTTCATTCCTTCTAGTCCTTTTGCGAATTTCCCTTTAGAAGTGAAAATTTCATAAACATGCTGAGTCCCACATTGGATCCGGATCTTCTGTAAAACTCCAGGGGTCGATTTTTTGCTGTGGAGACTTGAATAAAATAAAAGAGACTTAAATTTCTTTCTGAAGTAACGAAACCGTGCGACAGAAGACAACAGCAGCGGAAAGGCAATAAAAATGATCATTATTTAGGAAGCTCAGGAAAACTCACAACAATGTCCACACCCTGCGGGGCATTGACGGTTGTCTGCAACCCACCTTTGCACGTGCGCTAAATGCCCGCCGTGGCCACACCCTTGACACCAGGCGTACAATCCTTTGACGGGAAGGTGGCAAACTGAGCACATGCTCGTATTCGCTTTACAACGATCGCAAAACCAGCCTCGCAGTGAGGTGACCGGCTTGTTGCAGCCGCCGCAAATCGTGTTTATAGATGTCGAGTCCTGATTGAGCACGTTGATTGTGGGTAACTTTGATACCTTGATGATTCTGGTGGCAATTTTCCACAGTTTCAAACGACTAAGCAGTTCAAGGTAGGCCAGAAACCACTCCTCCTCTGTGCTATTGTCAACCAAATCTTCAAGCTTATCTTGCAATACGATGAGCATCGTCACCGCCATTTGCATGTCGCCGTCTTCGGCGAAATGGCGTAGCATGTCTACGACTAACGGTTTGAAATCCCATTCAGGCAAACTAAGAAACTTCGAAAGCCTAAGAAATTTGATATCGTCGTTCAAATCGCGCGACCTCTGTTTGTCAGCTGGTGGTGTCGGGTCGGAGTGATTCGAAGAAGATTCCTGTAGATTGCCCTGATCAACAGCAAGCGACTTTTCGCCGATCGAGTGCCTTGGTTGGAATGCCTCATTTGGCAGCATCCAATCCTGTCCGTCTTCGTTTAAGTTTTCTGTCGCGAAAAGTTGTCCATCAAACTGATCATCTTGAAAGATGGCATCGAAATCCGCGCCCACCCCTAAATCGATTTCATCTTCTCTATTAACTCCAGTGTAAATGTCCTCTTCCTCATTACTATCACTTTCATTGTCATCAAATATCCCATTGTTCGATTCGATAATCGAGTTACAGTTGGCATTCTCCGATGCAGACGTACGCATGCTTGAATCACAGTATTCGGTGTTCTCAATGGTAATATCCGCGAACAGGAACTTCAATATCAACCAGGTCTGTGCCTTTTGCGGCAAGTGCAATTCATGGCATACTTTGGCATTATGCGTGCAAATATCTGGAAAGGGTTTGCCACAAAAAATCAGACGCTTTGCGAGAACTTTGAGCGGTGATTCAACTAAAATGCTTTGGCATCCGTAAAGTGTCATAGTGCTATGCACTGCCTTGAAGTCATCCTCTGCTGATGCTGCCTTCTTGAAAAATGTTGGCATTGCATTGCCAGGCTGAATGATTGGCTTTGTTTGCTGTACCTTTTTTTGATCTCCAACAGGCTCTGTCTGATTTGAAAACGTGTTACAAATGTCCCCAAAGCAACTTATACCCAGCCCAACTGGTGGAGCAAGACTGGCAGGCCTTATTGCATCTTGAAATGCATGCTGATAAAGATTGGAGTCTTTTGAGCAAGTAAGGAGTATTTCTGCCTCCTTATGCCAGATCATACCTGTAGCAACATCTTGATGCTCTGAGAAAGCGGCATATGGAATGTATGGTCGTCTGATGTCCCAAACACTCACATGATGATCAACTACAAGAGCGCAGCTTGCAATATGGAATTTTCCTCTTGGTCGCCACCTAACACAGGCCACTTCAGCTATGGTTGGCACACAATGAATTGCATCACCTTTACTGTGTATGTTCCACACCTTGATCTTTTTATCCCTCCCTCCAGTACCCAGCCAGCTCCTGTCTTCTGGGTGCCAATCAAGGGAAAAGACAGGGCCATAATGTCCTGTAAATTGGAAGAGAGTGTGATCAGGCTTGCGAAGATCCCACAACTGGATGCCTCCACTCTCACAAGCAGCAGCAAATAGATTTCTTTCAAAGGGATTGAACTGCACATCTCTGATGCTGTCAGACCTTCCAAAGAACTTTGTAGCCACTACTTTTTTCCTTAGATCAAAATGATTGATGGTGCCATCTTGGGATCCACTAAGCAAGATACTGGCGTCAGTTGGGTGAAAGCAGATTTTATTGACAGTCCTTTTATGATCATAGAAGACAAAGTCTTGCTTTGTTCTTGAGGACTTGTTTAAATCCCATAATGTAACTGCTCCATTGCCAGCAGCTGTTGCAATGGTATTATCAGCCATGTGATGCCAAAGCACGTCTGTTATACTGAAATTGAGGTTAATTCTTCCAACTCTCAGATTGAGCTTCTCTGTAAAGCTGTTGTCCTGGATATCTAAAATCTTGAATACATTTCTACCAGCTACGACAATCTGCGTGAAATCCCTGTTAGTGCTTATTGTATTTATTGGGGTCTCAAGACTAAGGTAGAAGGTTTTAGGGGGCACAGACCCAAGTGCCTTGTCCTGTGCACGAGCCATCTTTGATAGTGCTTCGTCCGTAGGGCTAGGCTTGCTAACCAACTCCCACATCTTTCTCCATCTCTTCTTTGTCTAACATACAAAATGACAATCTGGAAATAGATGACGGAAACATTAATATAAAGCTCGCAACACATAAACAGACAGAAAATATATTTCACAGAATGCAGCTTTGGAAGCCAAGCAGCACTAACATTTAGACTACCTTCATGTCATAAATGATGTTAAAAATGTTAATGACTAGTTAGATGCAGCCATCGTTAAGCTATGCTAGCGATTTGACACGAGGCAAGCAAATCACACCAAATAAACACGAAGTTCTAAGCAATTTATTTTTAGAATACAACATCAAGTCTTGATTAGAATGAAAATCTAAGCAAGCGTTTACGTTTTCATCCTTTTTTGCTACTCAGCTACTAAGTATCCGACGAAAATTACAAGAAATACACACCCTTCTTCTTTTCTTGCCGCATCAACATTATTTACCTGTGACAAGGCCTACCATTATGAACTAGCCTCGTCTTCATATGACAGCTCTACTGCTGAAAGCTAGGTGGGGTAGGAATTCATTGTGAAAAAGGTGCAGTGTATGTATTAATGCAAATATAGATATAGGTATATTGATTCTCCGTTTTGTTTGAATTAAGACATAGTTTTATGTCACCATCAGTCAACCTATACAGAATACCCGGTATCACGAGGTATTTACCAATTTTCTATACTCTGATGAGTGACGAACAATCTAGTATGATGCAGCAGTGTTTCGCTTTTCTGCGCAACGTTCAAGTTTCGCACATCACAATATGTACTCTTATTATGGCAATTATTCGTCGTTTCATACTCTGGTACGTTTGGGGTTCAAACATTTCCGCTGCGATCGGTTCTATTTCCGATCTTCTCTGTCGCTTTCACCCAGTGTTCTTAGCATTATTTGTTGAGTCAAATTTTAGAGGCTGGGAAAATCGGGGAAAAGACGCCACTATCGTTTGACCTGCTTGTTCACATCATTCAAACTTGTAGGCACGCGCTAAGATCAGTAAAATAGAAGCATCTGATGCCAGGCAAAGGCTAGCCTTGGCGAGGAGTGGTGCAGGTCATTAAGACATAAGACAGAAGACATTAAGGAATCCGGTAGGAGTAGACTGACAGAACCCGAGCTTTGATGCTATAACTGATTGTTTGAATTTGTCTGAAAAAGACTGCTAATTTTGCTTTCGAAGGTCTTTTCAGATTTTTGGTTTTTTTTGCTCAAAAATTACCAAAAATCTGAAAAGACCTTCGAAAGCAAAATTAGCAGTCTTTTTCAGACAAATTCAAACAATCAGTTGTTGTCAAACATACAGCGGTTGTCAGCTCGATTCCTCCATGTGCCACATTAAGAACGCCATTGGTTCAGGAAGGCAACGGGAAACAGCCTCATAAAATCCACTTCCCTAAAGAAAATTCAGCGCCCTGTCTCTGGTTTCTGCTACACTCGAAATCGAGCATGCAACGCAGTTTTCAGCAGATCTTAGGGAAAGGCCATGGGCCATAGGGAATGGCCTATACAAAAATCAAAAAGGAAGGAAAGTGAAAGGCTACCGTAAAGGATATAAATGCATCAAAACACTGTTAGTTTGGGAAATGACAGAAGTTTTTGGAGAGATTTGGTGGAGGGAGCCATGGTGGATCAAGTGACCTACTGTCGCTAATACTGGGTGGTACCCACTTGCTAAGTTACACAGCCCGGGATCGCAGCCTGGATGATTCCATACCTTACGGCTTAGCAGCCCGAGGCTTTGAGCGTAGTTAGATGAAGGGCACAATTCTGGCTCTTCTTACTGCATGGTTGTTACTCGTAATCGTAAAAAGAAAAGAGATGGCATCAGACTGAGAGAAAGGGTTTAGATACTTCTCAGTTAAATTGCCGTTGAGTCAAGTTGGAATTCACATGCAGGTGCAATTTGATAAAAACAAGATGCTTGAATAGTCTAGTTGTTTCAAAGCGATGCGGAGTTCGCATATTGAGAGGTGAACATGTTTCAATGTGTCCATAATGAAATGCAAACACACAAAACATCTATTTACAACAATGCTTCTAGAGATATGTATCCAGCTGCTTTTTCTGATACGTATCGACGATCCTAAAAACTTTTTTTAAGGATGTTTGCCTATCTTGTCATGAAAGAGTAGTCCCTGTCACGTTTGATTACCAACTGGCTCATGTGATTGGAAGAATCGCTGCCGTTTGAGTTGCAAACGAAACTAGAAATGCAACCCAGCGGAAATTTTCGCCAATTTAGTCTAGCACCAAGTCAGGTAAGCATGTGGTAGTAATTCTATTTGCACTTCCACGAAGTAAGCTTTCAAACTAAATTGCCTTGCTGTGAGTCTTTCTGCCTCTGTTTTTAGATTTGAAACTACTTTTGGACCACCTCGTTTTTCAAGGAAGTAGTTTATTGACGGGGTGCTGCTGTTGTGTCATTTAGCCACTTTCCTGCCGCTTGTGACATTGATAATATAGCGTCGCCATGAAGTACAGTCGATAGCCATATCACGTAGTTCGTGCATCATTTTCTTCGTTGCTGCCATCAGAGTCTTCGCCCACGTTGTTCTAGGTCTTCCCTGTCGTCTGGGGCCTTCCACGCTGCGCGTCATGTGGTATTCTCGAGACTGTTGCCATCTCGGCGCCGAATGTCATGGAAACAAGTTGACAGGCTGTTGTATGATAATCACAGGCCAAACAACATTGATTACGTAAATCCAAAGCAACCAGATTAGAAATAGAGAAGACGAGAAGTTTTTCCGAAGAGGAGATGAGAAGAGGGCATTGCTCCTACAAAACTCAAAGAAGAATTAGCCCTTGGCAGAGCAGGGTGGATGAGAAATGTCAAAGTGACTTTATGATATTCGACAGCTCACACTGGCGACGCCACTTTGTGGGGAAGCTTATAGAGACAGTAGGAATAGGTTATTAATGTCTTCTTTAGTGATAGATTAGTTGGTCTGATTGCCTGATTGGAAAGATTGCTCTTGAAAGAGCAGGTTCAACATTTGTGCTAATCAATTAATAGTTCCCACTTCTTCTCGCTTTTTCAGGCCTAGTTTTGAACGTGAGCAGCCATGAATTGCCAATCTCATCTCTTGCATCTTTTGATCGGACTTATTGCTTCGTTGAATCAAAATGTCGGTGAGTATGCTAGCCCATTGCTCGAATTGTTACCAACATGAGCCTTGATTCGTTTTTCGAGGGACACAATTAATCAACTTAACTTTTCTGGGGTCGTGGAGAGATGAAGTTTCCAGGTCAAACGAAGGACCTGCACGTCTTCTGTACCTTATTGAAGATTGGAAGTTCTCATGTTTCTCAACTTGGATTAGAAAAATGCTGGATCCACCTCTGATAGCGGATTTGAATATAGGTTAAGATTTTACAATGTCATTTTCAAAATTTTCTAAAAATGTGAGATCCATAAACAGGTACTCAAAGATGAAATGATTTTAAGTGCTCTGTTGGGTCTCTTACCCAGCAGCCAAAGGTAGATTTGAGGACACTTAGAAACAATTCTTATCAAGGAATACTCTTTCTTTCCTCCTGTTCATGGTCAAACTGCGTCATTCACACGTTTCGAATTACAGAAAACTAGGGAATTCTCCTTAGCTTGAATGGAAGTTAAGCTGCCTACAAATGTCGCCTCAAACAACTGGAAAAGAATAAACGAAAAAGGCCTCACCACTGAAAGTTCTTAATAGCTTTAAGTACATTTGTTATTTTAATGACGTTGGCTCTGTTTTACATATTGCAGACTGCTACACACATCTTAAACCGCCTAAAGATGGAATGCTTGTCATGAACATAGGAAAAACTGTGGCAATGGTTTTTTGTCCTACCGATGCCTTCCTTTTCCAGAATGGTCAACCCATCCTTTTCCCGATTAGGTACGTATTTGTGGTAGATCATTGGGTGACAGAACCAGTGGACCCAAGTGGAGGTCTTGTGCCAATACCGGATTGCATCCGTAAGTATTGTTGTTTAGGTCAGTTCACAGCTATAGAGATTCACTTTTATGTTAATTGATACAGTCATCCGTTTTATCTTCTGCCAAGTTTATAGCTATAGACTGAACGAATTTTACAGATTAAATTCATCTATAATTGAAGATTCTGATGTATTGTCCATTCGTTATGCGGGAGCAAAAGTGTGGAATGATCTTCTAGAAGAGTTAAGAAATTCACCTTCTAAACATCATTTTAAAAAGCTCTGAAAACATATTCTAAAATCTTTATAATTCTGGAAAACATTTGCTAAAAAAGTATATGCCTTGCTATCGGGCAAAATATTTTTTCTAATGGAGGGGGATTTCCTCTCGTTAGTTCTCGGATTACAGGAAGAGTCTTCCTGTAAAAATTCCCTTGTCCGTACAGATAAGACAATGTTACATATTATTCTTTATTAGTACTTTATGTTTTATTTCATGTTTTTTGTTGACTTTAAATCTAATGGAATTTCAAATTCTTGAATGAAGTGAAAAATTGGTGCTTTGATTTAGGAAATTTAATCTCTTTCTAGCTTTTAAAAATTACAAGCATAAACATCAAGATGCTTTTATAAACCTTTCGGATTTCATGCGAAAGACCCTCTCTCTACCTGTCCATATCATTTTAAATGCAAGTTGTGAGAATTTGAAAAAAAATTTCAGTCAAAGTGACGGTTTAACTGTGGAGACAGGAATTATGTGGAGTGGAAGGCTTCAGCTTTGCTTGAAGTGCGATGGATATTTTTGATTCCTGCACAGCAACGGTGCATTCTTGTCTACAATTGGCTTAACGAGAATTTCTTTGCGCACTTTCTCTGATAGTAGCATTGCATACAGCCTCTTTTGCATGAACACTGCATCGAAGTTGTAAAAGCATCTTATCCACTTTCGTCCACTTTGATGAAATAAGGAAATTCTTAAACCGAATATTTTCGTGCTAGAACTCTTACTGTTTAGTATAAAGGCATGGGGGGGGGGGCTAAAGCCAGCCTCGAAGACCAACGAGACTGGGGATGATGATAATGCAACGCATTTCCACACCCAACTAGATAAAATTGTTGTGCTCATCAGCGCTGTTCCCCAATCTCTTTGCCTTCCAGCAACGAGTGTTTCAGATTCACCAGTGCTGAAAATGGTTGCCAAATTCTTTCAATACAAAGGCCAGTGCAAAACAAGGCAGGTCCAAGATGTAATGAAAATGAGAATGCTGTTATCAGGGGCCTGTGAAGGAGCATGTGAAGACAGCACATTGAATGTGACATGTGGTTAACTTGGATTAATTGACGAGACTATGAAAATGACATTTGTTTCTTGAAATCAATGTAAAAATGAAACAAATATGGAAGCTCTGAAAATTAGATTTGTTTTTTTGCCTTTTTCTGACATATAGTACGCTTCATGTACACAGATTTTTGGCGTAGTGGTAAAGCATGCGGACTGACAACACAGTGGCTGTCGGTTCGATTCCTCCATGTGTCACTTTTAAAACGCCATTGGCGAGGAAGGCAACGGGACACCACCTCATGAATTCCACTTCCCTAGAAAAAGAAAGAACTGGGGGCCCTGTCTCTGGTTTCTGCTACGCTCGAAATCGAGTATGCTTTCTTCCTATGTTGGGGCTTTGTAGAGGCCACCATAGCCTTTCCTCAACATAACCCACTAAAACAAAAAAGATGTATGATATGGGCTCTAATGAAGTTGCAGCTGACCCAGAACATTCTTGAAAGACCACTTTTGCCAGACAGCATTGTAAAACAATCCCGACAGAGGACTGTTCCAAGAGAATAGAGATGGATTTTCAGCGAAATATCCAAGCTTTGCTCTAAACTGTGGGTAACTATTGGAATTACAGTATGTAGGGGGTTGAAAAAATCTAACATGATATTGGGAAAATTAGGGAGGTCATCATACTATGATTGCTCCACAAAAGATATAGCAAGAAACATGCAGAATTAAGTTTTAGTTTCGAATCGAGATGCGATGAAAATATCTTCTCATCATTCAGGCTCCCTATATAACTCATGCAGGGTTCGTAGTCTGAGCTGGAAGTGATCGATAATCAACTTATTTGTCCTAGACTTTAAGAAAGACCTACAATGTCTTGAAGTTTAGTAAATCAGGGGAATAAAATCAAAGTCAATCAGCAATGTGTGGAAAAAGATATCCAACTTGTAGCTGTTTGTAAAACGTGACTGTTTGATCATGATTGTTACATGAAGGACTGCGATGAAATGTAAATACCAGTTCTGGACATGTCACCTTCAAAATGATGGTGTGATACGGCTAGAAACTATACACGGACGTCGAAATAAACCTCAAGTAGATAATATCGAGGTGAGGATTATTTGTGGCATTATAATTTGAAAGAAAGTCTGAATCAAGTCATGATTTTAATTCGAGATAAGCAGTGATTTGCATTGATTCAATGAAACTGCTGCAGAATTGTCGATTTGTGGCGCAGGTCTATTTTGCATTCTTTGCACTAAATTTTCACGTGAAGATCATTCAAATGGAGTATCATTGATAAATCGAAACTGATGAATGTTTTGAAAGAGACATTATGTGGGCACTGATAGAAGATTAATTTGTCAAATTGCAAGGCCTACCAATTCAACGTGATTGTGCAATGCGTTCAACTAGTTCTTCATTGTCGCCTCCTGTAAAGTTTGAAGAGTTTCGCCTTGGTTATTCATCCAAAGTGGAAAAGAAGACTTTACACATATCATGTTTCCCCAATATTTCTGTTTAATTTTTTCATAAAATTTTCTAGTTTCACTCCTCACGTTTGCATACTCTCTCTTGAGTCTGCTAACAACTGTATGATACAGAAAGTAGGTATGGTAGGGTGAGGTGAGGTGTTGGGGCACATTTAGGGACGTGGATGGGTCATGACTCCCTCAGAAATCAAGCAAGAGAGAAAATTTGAGGGCAAGTTGCCTATGAATTAGAGTCTATTAGAATATTTAATTGACTCCGTGGCGCAGTGGTTAACCACGCGGACTCACAACACAGGGTTGTCAGTTCAATTCCTCCATGAGTCACATTAAAAACGCCATTGGTTGAGGAAGGCAATGGGAAGCCATATCATAAAATCCACTTTCCTATAGAAAACTCAGAGCCCTGCCTCTGGTTTCTGCTACGCTTGAAATCGACTATGCAATGCAGTTTAGAATATCTAAATGAAAAAGGATTTCAGATGAATTTTCAGAGTTGTCTCTGTTAGACCTTATCTGTAGACCAATTTGCTTGAAAATCACATAAAACTTCTCACAAAAGGAAGTTCAGTAAACTGGCAAGGAAGCGTTTTACCTATAAAATTACCTAAAGCCAACAGCAATATCTCAGCAAGTCTGATGCCTTGCAGACTGGTCATAGATTCTATGAAGAGACTAATTTTTGATAAGATGGTAATTTTAGGCATCACTCCCAAATTTGATGACTTACTTTTCAACCAGACTTAAGAAGCAATTTAACATGAAATTACCTACTTTACAGGGCAATTTTAAAGACAGTATTGATGAATCTTGACTACATAGTCACTGAAAAAATGAACCGAGGATATTATCATACAAACCAGAAGTAAGTGCTAGCCTTGGTAAATCTGTTTAACTGTCAAGCACAGTTGCAGAGGGGTACAGGAGGCTGATCCCCCATTGAAAAGTTTCTGGCTAAAGTTTGCTGCTTCAGGTTGCATTTACAACTGACCATTAAGAGAGCAGAGCTATATTTTCAAGCAGAGAAATAAACCAGATCAACAGCCAATCAAAGATACATACAAAGAGCTAAGGTTATGGAATCAGAATTGTGACAATCTTATTGCAAGATGCTATAGCATTTTATTCAGGTTTAATTTCTTCATTCTCAATTTCATGTGTTCATGTATTCATATGGTCATTGATTTTCCTTTAGTTATCATCAAGATAGTACTGAGTCAAGAGCAAGTGTGAATTCAAGTTATGCTGACTTGCTTGAAGCAAGCGATGTAATTGTAAGTAGCAGTAAAGAAATGCAATGCATAAAACTCAATTGTTAGATATGCTCCTGACTTGATGTTTAACCTCAAGATGAATATAGATAAGATGTATCAGGAAACATTTTTTCATAGTGTAGTAGCTCAATGTGTTGAGTGATAATGCAGGGGTTGTGAGTTTGACCCGGCATGGTTCCCAATAAAAATGCCAATAGTGAAGAAGATAATAAGGGATCACTTAATTAAACTTACTTCTAAATCAATGGAACTGTATTTTATAGGCTGTCACAGTAAAATAATGCAGGGCTTTTTCTTTGATGCTTGCTATAGCATTAAACTTAAAAAATGGTGATATTCTATGTTAGTGGGACCCAACATACAACCAAGTTTTGCTGATTATGATACGACTTTGCAAAATCATTCTTATCACAGCAACTTTTCTTTTGGTAGTATGTACCAAATTGCAACTGGTTATTTGTTTTGTAACTGCATCAATTCTGCTGGTAGAGCGTTTTTTTAGTGAGTTATGTCAAGGAAAGGCCATGGTGGCCTATACAAAGCCCCAACAAAGGAAGACAGAAGAAAGCAAATATTGCAAATATAAGTTCCATAAATTGCATGTTCTTGGGATAAATGGTGATTTGTGAGATAGTGTTCGTGAAGCAGGCAGCGAAACTTGGAAAGGGTGTGAATGAGTTGAGCTTCTGATGATCCTGACACTCCTCAGAGGAACTGGAATAATATCCCTGATCTCCTGAGAACAATGCCCTTGAAATTATATGTAAAAGATGGAAAGATCCCCACAAAGCAGGGCTCAACACCCCCAGATGGACCATGCAAAAGATTTCTGATACACACTGCAACTCTAATTGAAGAAATTTTCTGCACCAACTACCATTTTTATATATTCTTAGTAAGCTTAAGGGAATAAAGACGTTTTATCAACTGCAAATATTTTGGATCATTAACAGCTTTTGATTGTTTGTTTAGTTCATTTTGTTCTATTTCCTTCTCATGTTGAATGTTCTGATGAGCATCAAACTAAAAGCATTCAAGTTGCTTTTTGTGTTTCCCTTCTCGACATGAAACATGAAACTGCATAAAGTTTATGAAAGGAATGACTTTTTCTTGTAGATAAGAGATGAATACGAAGGCTCTGCTCAAGAGCTTCCTCATGGTGGAAATGTTGTCACATCAAATTTGCAAAAATGCAAACGGAAGATGATTGATCCTTATTATAAAATGCTTTCTTTGGTGAGAAATAAAGTTTTACATTAATGAGGTTCTGTCCAGTTTAATAAGTGCTAAATTTTTTAGTAGGTTTAACTCTGCTGCATTGATGCCTTCTATGACAGAGTTCCTTCCAAATTCTCAACTGGAATCATCACCTTTCTTTCTACCTTCTTCTTATATCTGGCTTTCCGCTTTCTCTCTCACTCTCTGCCCTCTTGCTTTCTCTTCTTTTTCTTCTTCTTCTTCTTCTTCTTCTTCTTCTTCTTCTTCTTCTTCTATCTCTGCTCCTGCTCTCTCTCTGCCTTTTCCTCTTTCTGTTTATCTCTAGCTTCTTCCTTCTATTTGGTTCTTCAACTCTTTCTTTACTTCTTCCTCTTTCACTTACCCTTCTTCTTCATCTTCTTTGTCTCAGTTTCTTCCTTTTCCGCTTTCTTTTTCCTTTCCCCCTCTTTCTATCTGCCTGTATTCTTTTGTTTTTTACAGCCTTCTTCGTCTTTCAATTGGCCTTCTTATTTTTTCTCTTCCTCCATCATTTGCATTCCCTTCTTCTTTTCTCTCCATGCTGTCTCCTTCTGTCTGTCTTCAAATGGAAGAGGCTTTTATCGATGAGTTCACTGTCTTGCAAATTCTAGAGGCTAGACTTCACAGCTGACTTGACTTCTGGTAACATTGTATTTTTTGCAGATTGCATGGCGACCCTTTGCATCCAATGCTGTTCGTTTCCAAAGTTTCTGGTCTTGTGTCAACACCATATATCCATTAATCATTATCACACTTCTAGTTGGGTGGTATGTTGCTAGAATTTTAACATGTCAAGGCAGGCTAAACATGGACCAATTAAGGCCATCAACAAAGACAACATCTAGGGTAAGTTGACCTTTCCATCAGCATTTAAAATTCTATGCTCTTAACTAAAACTTGACCAGAATTCTGGGTACCCAATGTTTTTACCATATTATTGGTTTGTTGTACCCATCATGGTTGCTATATTTTATGCTTATTCTTAGTATTTCATAACTTCGTTCTGCTATTCCGATAATTCAAATCCAGAGACAGAGTCATTTTGTAATCCAAGCATAAGATAAAACTTTTTTTTTTTTTTTTTTTTTTTTAGTGGGTTATGTTGAGGAAAGGCCATGATGACCTATACAAAGCCCCAACAAAGGAAGAAAAAAGATAAAACTAATAAAGATGAAATGTCATGAAGCTTTCACACAATGGGGTCTGGTGTCTAGATTACATAATTACTACAGTGGTGCATTTGCTTCCATTTGGAAGCTAAAGCGCATAGTTGTTGGTTAGTAGTCCTGCCCAGTTCTCTATAAAACTATCAAGCGGTTGATTAATTAATCAATCAAGCAATCAACCAATCAATCAGTCATCCACTCAATCAATCAATCAATCAACCAATCAATCAGTCAATTGATCAATCAATCAATCACTCAATTAATCAACCAATCAATCATTCATCCAATCAATCACTCAATTGATCAATCAATCAATATTTCAACCAATCAATCAGCCAATCAATCAGCCAATCAATCAGCCAATCAATCAATCAATCAATTAATCAACCAATCAATCAGCCAATCAATCAATTAATGAAACAAGCAATTAGTCAATCAATTAATCAACTAATCAATAAATCAATTAATCAATTAATCAATTAATTAATCAATCATTTATTCAGTCAATCAATTAATCAACCAAGCAATCAATGAGCATTTTGAGGTGTTGTTTGCGGTAGTACAGAGGTAATGCTAGCTCAAACCAACTGTTTTACCAACGTGATGTATGTAATGTAGCAAAGAAGGCAGCGGAAAACCTGTCAGAAACTCAGACCCATGTGTCTGATTTCTGCTACGCTCAAAACCGAGAGTATATCATGCAGTTTATATGTGTTCATACTTAACCTGTATCATGATCTTATCAAAAAATATTGGTGAAGAAGACTTGAAGTGCTGTCTCTGGTTTCTGCTACGTGAACTTGAATGCCTATGTGGTCTACAGATGGTTTTCCTTTGCCTTTGTGAAACTTGTTTATGTGGGAAAGCTCAGGACCATGTTTTCTGCTACGCTCGAAGTCAAACAAACCGGGGATTTTGCTTCTACCTCTACTTTACCCATGGATGTATCCTCATTAAAGTCGGTTGATGAGAAGATCTCAGAGCCCTATCTGTAACTTCCACCACGCTAAGGTGGAGTATGCACACAATCCTAACTGTACCGTTGCATATGCCATTATAAAGACGTACTGTTGAGGAAGAATGAAGAATGCAATGTAGTTTCTATCGCCCGTCAGTGATGATATGATGTTAAAGTCTAAGAACTCGATTGGACGCATGGCCTTTTGTCCGTGGGAGAGAAGCACCAGTCTATTGTAACATCCATCTGAATTTTTTATTCTTTTGTAGCCAGTCACGACGATTAGTCCGACCTCAAACTTAACGAACTGGAGTAGTTTGATACCAGCTCAGTCGGTGAACAAATCCTACTCGGATTTGACAATTTTGGACCATCCGCAGCCAATCAATTGCCACCATCTTTTTGGAATATACATTGTGCCTGCCACTCTGTACTTTATTGCATACGTAATTGGTTTTTATCATTTTCGCGTGCAAGAATGCGAAGGTTTATATGCATTGATGGAAAAGGTTGGTCATCTCCACAAATATCAAACTTATTTTGAAAAATTTCCTGATGCTATTTTTCATAAATTTTATATAGATATTATTAATTGTTCGTTGCTCAAGGGTTATTTTCTTGTATAAGTGATTATCCATCACATACATTGCACACTGATTGATATTATTCGACATTGTGAGAGGAAAGGTCGCTATATCAACGGGGTCTAACGTTTTACCTTTTAATGTAAGACCAGTTTACTTTTGCATCGAAAAAAATTTAAAGAATCCGATGGTAATTTGCATGCATGATGTATCCAAAAGTCGTTTTAACTGTCCCCATTTGGTCCCGTCCCGTTGCTTCGTTTAATCCCATTTAAGTGAAAGCAACTGTGAAAATGAGTATTAATCTGTATAGCCTGGCCTGGGGCTACCCGATTCTACAACAGATGACATCGCCTTAATTATTGTTGGCCTTAATTAGCTAAACGCTATTTTCTCTGCCAACTTTAAATGAATTCTTTATTGTTATTATCATATATCGCCGACGCCAAATCTCCCCATTCTTTAATGCTTTAAACCAGGCATCTCGAACTCAATTTATCTGGGGCCGCTAGGGGCAGGGTCTGGGTGAGACAGGGCCACATCAGGTTTTCCGCAAGAAAGGCTCTGATAAAAACATCCAAATGCTCTCAAATATCTTCATTTTTATTCTAAGACGCGGACCAAAAATGATCATCCTGCGGCCGCAGTTGGCCCGCGGGTCACGAGTTTGAGACCCCTGAATTAAACCAACACTGGAATGCACTTCATGCGCATTTCTACTCGCTGGGCTGAAATCAATGCCCTGTGCTGTAAATATATATGATATAAAACTATTGGTAATGGCAAATCTTCGTAGTTAGTCATAGAAGCTCACTGCTGCTAGGAAATTTCCGATAAAATCCTTCAGTCTGGGTTATGTGCGATGTGGTCCTATTCTTGAAGCATTGTTGAACTGGCTTCCTTTCAACTGAGTTCACCAAATTTCGTCTTGTCATCAGGTTTATCTTCAAAGCTCAAATCCCCAACGAATCACACAAATGCTGAGGTAGGCATATGTATAAAAATTGCTGTCGGTTATATTATCACGCCACCTCATCCGATCATCTCAATCGCACTTGGTCCGCTACCTTATCCATTCCTTCGTCAGTTTTACTGGTTGCCATTGTCATAATGAAGCCAAAGCAGAGTCCCATATTCAATAGCGGGCATTGGGGAACGCATTACTAGAAAGGTACCACCCTTAGCTCACGGCATAGTGAGGTAGGGTGGATAGATCCTTTCCTCGTCGCACTTTACTCTTGGCTTTACGCCTGCTATCCATCTACTGCTGGGTGGATAGATCGTGGTGTCCAGAAGTATTTTTTACATAATATTAGATGTTAAATTGAGCTATAAACAAACTGTTAACGGCAATCAGTTTATGCATGTGCCATTCACGGTGGGAAAAGACACAAGGTCACCTGATCCCAACCGTAAATGGCACTTACAACTTCATTGGCTAAACCGCGAAAAATCGCAGAAAACAATACAGGACAAAGGCAAAAGACAAGACAAGAGGAGATAAGCCATACAACAAGCAAAAGACAAGACAAGAGGAAATAAGCCATACAACAAGCAAAAGACAAGACAAGAGGAAATAAGCCATACAACAAGGACGAAGATATGACAACAAATGCTGCAAACAAATACCGAAAAGGGAAGCTAAACAGGCGGACTACTAATGTGTTTGTGTGATCAACAACACCACGAAGTATGAGTAAGCTAGCCTCGAGACCGGGCCCTGCAACGTAGTAGACAATTGCTCTAGCCTCTATTCCATCCATTGCAGCAGTGCTCATTCCATTGTCCCCATATTGTTCTTGAAGTTTCTTCATTTCCTGAGGCCGGTCTTTCTCTCTCCTTAGTCTTGAACCATTCCTGAAGTTCGCTATTATCTTCGTACTTAACACATGCACTAGTCTACGGCAATGGACGAAAGCTCTCAACCAATTGTTAGCTACGCCAAACTCCTCTCCCCGTAGGATTGAGAACCATGCAAAGTTACTTTTTGATAAGCCAATGTCAACAACAACAAATATCTAATTAGACTGGATGATTTTCTCTTAATTCTTCGTTATAATTTTAGGCATATTATCTCTTTATGTATCATATAGATTACTGATTGCTTCAGAGATAAGTGTGAGATCAGATAGCGCCTTTACTTAGAGATTAAATGCGCAATATATGTTGAGCTTTGCAGATTATATCTTGTCCAACCTTACTTCAAATTTAAGTGTATTTTGATTTCTAGACTTAATCTTTATCTCGGTTTTGGCTGGCTTCTTTGTGCAACTGGCCTTTCAGTATACTTCTATTACGTGTTTGGGTTGGCAGCCACAACTGGGATTCACAAGTCACAGCCTATGTAAGTAAGCAGTATTTGGATATGATGTTCTGCTAAGTAACCACCCCATACAAGTTAGCATCCCTTGAATGAGCTTTGACTCACAGCCTTGATTCTTTCTGCCCTTAAACTAAGACATGGCTATAAACTCAAATTGATTTAGAAATCTTTTTCAAGGAAAATTCATCTGTTAATTTTGAAACTTGAGCGAAATTTTCAATTCTTGCTATGTATCATGAGGACATCCTGATAGATGGAGACCCTTTCGTGTGCAGACAGAAGGATCTTTCCCCTACCACTCTCGATCTATTCAACCACGTGAATGCTAATGGGCAGTGGTCGGTCCCAACCAACGCTCAGTTTCACGTGTCTTGATCTGCATGGGTCTGTCAGTTACGTGATTGATAATGCCTTGAATGTTGTTTCAGCCCTCAGTACGGATTGGCAGCAACGCTTGTCATCGCAGAGTGTGCTTCAAACTGCGTGATAGTCTCCGTTGTGACGAGCCATGGAAGCCAGTGCCAACTGCTGAAGTATTATCTCGATGGTATTATCAATCGTCTAGAAGAGAAGAATACCGAACTGAGATACATTATGAAGGTGGTCCAGCTAAATGTCAGCTATTCACGTGATTATTCAGTTAATCGATTAATCAAACAAATCAGTCGAGTAATGAATGAATTTGGTAATCAATCAATCAATCAATCATTCAACCGATCAATCATCCAATCAATCAACCAATCAATCATTCAATCAATCAATCATTCAAGCAATTAATCACGCAACCATTCAAGCAATCAATCAATCATTCAATCAATCAAGCAATCATTCAGGCAATCAAGCATTCAATCAATCATTCAATCAATCAAGCAATCATTCAAGCAATCAATCAATCAATCATTCAATCAATCATTTAACCGATCAATCAGCCAATCAATCAATCATTCAAGCAATCAATCAATCATTCAATCAATCATTCAACCGATCAATCAGCCAATCAATCAATCATTCAAGCAATCAATCAAGCAATCATTCAATCGCGCAACCATTCAAGCGATCATTCATTCAATCAAGCAATCAATCAATCAATCAACCATTCATTCAATCAATCAATCATTCAAGCAATCATTCAAGCAATTACACGACCAGTCTTTCAATCACTTCAATCACTCATTTCCCGTTCAACCATTTGTTGATTTATTCATTAATTTAATCATTCATTCTTGCCTTATTTCTTATTTACCGAATCGTAGACTCATTCATTCATTCATTCATTCAGCCAGCCATTCATTTATTTGCACATTCAGAGAGTCATTAATTTAATTGCTAATCAAGAAGTCAGTCAATTAGTGAATCATGCAATAAATTAACCAATAAATCTCACTATTCATCGTTTATGCATTATCGATAACTCAACAGTTATCCAAACATACCGAAAAAGTGAACGGACTTATTGATCATTGCTCATATTTGATTTCCCTTTGTCAGGATATTTTGGATGTTCGTCAGAATTTGTCCAGAATAAATGGCGTACTTGCGTTCAACACTGCTTGTGTCATTTTTAATATCAGTCTGATGACATTGGTTGGTGAGTAAATTGCTATATGTAGCAGGCCTAGTTTCTCCCGAGCATCGAAAGTCAGAGGAGAGAAGATTTAATTCAATATCAATCTCACATAGGCATTATTAGATCGTACCACTCAAACAACTGAATGAATGATTTCATCCTAAAATGAGCCGTGAAATTATGGAAAGAATCATTAAAACGTGACACGGCCATTGAACCATGGAACCATGGATTAAGCCTGTAAACTCTAAAACGATCATGAAGCGAAGGAAATGAGCGACGGAAATTAACATTAGGGCAAAGCAGCTAGGGAGAAGGAACCGTTGAATCATGGAATTAACCATTAAACCATGAAATCAACCGTTGAATCATGGAATGAACTTTTCGTAAAATTTGAACAAACTATTAATTGGTAGAATGAACTATTAAAGCATTTGATCTATTTTGTGTTGAATTTCTCAAATGATCCGTCTTTTTCAGATGGCAGCTAAATCATCTAATTGATATGAAGATGGGTGATACGTCTTGCTCTTCACATTCACTTTGCATCTAGCTCTCTCCCACGATGTCCAAGTCCCTGCACATATGAAATGACTTTTTTAATTTTCTGCAGGTTTCATGTTGCTTGTAACCAACAGATACCCCAATTTTTGGATTTATCGATCATGTTTCTTCGTTTTATGGAGTGCCATCCTTGCAATTAGTGTTGTACAGGTATGTTGAGAATCTAACTACCTCATTGGTATCTTATCACTTATTTTATGTGCGTAAATTATTTTGAGGAAAGGCCATGGCTGCCTATACAAAGCCCTAACAAAGGAAGAAAGCGAAAGGCTAAGAGGAGATAGCGATCAGATGAAGTTTATTGATCTTCGATTTGAAAGATGGCAATTTGTAGGATTCAGGAAAGCAAGAAGAAGAATATGACAGATAGTTAGCATTGTGTTTAGAGCACATTTCTATGCTTCTAAAGGTTCCAGGCTAAGTCACATTTGCATCTGCCTCTGAATTCTCTCTGTTTACCCTCTCAGCTGTAAATGATTAATTGGCGTAAAGCTATGGGTAGACCGCAGGAGCTTCACAATGCTTTTTGCTTAGCGAGCAGGCCCCTCCTCTCGATGGGACTGCACCCCTCCTCTCGGTGGGACTGCACCCCTCCTCTCGGTGGGACTGCACCCCTCCTCTCGGTGGGACTGCACCCCTCCTCTCGGTGGGACTGCACCCCTCCTCTCGATGGGACTGCACCCCTCCTCTCGATGGGACTGCACCCCTCCTCTCGGTGGGACTGCACCCCTCCTCTCGGTGGGACTGCACCCCGTGATTCTTACGCTTGGAATTGTAAAGAGCTAGCGACTCTCCTCACTCTAAGTGAAAGTTTAGCTAAGAGTGGATTCCAACCGCTGACCATAGGGTCAATAACGCGCAGAAATCTTACAATTGAGCAATCCCAACACCTGAGATTGCATGGAGCAACCGTCGTCAATGTTGAAATTAGGATCTTGAGCTATGCTCCAATCATTGGGTTGGTGATCCAGTCCCACAGTCACAAAGCCGTCTTAAGATCTAACTTTGTTTGGTGCCGTTTCACCTGTATGATTTTACGAATCCCGAGGCTGACTACCACTTTCAAATGGCTTCCGTCTGGCAGAGGCTCGTAAGCTTAATGTAGTCCGAATTTGGTATGATTGCATGTTGAATCCAATTTTTGGAATGACAATCTTCCTATTTTTCACGCAGCCAGCCCGCCTAACGTCTCGTGGGGCGAAATTAAAAGACACTGCGTTGGTCATTCGAGTTTTTGGGTACCATACTCACACTCAGCTAGACATCGACTCATTTTTAACGTTTCTGCATCTTGTCGATTTAAAGGTATTTCTTGAATACTTTCTTTATTTCCTATAATGATCTTTTACATTTATCCGGATGCTGGGCCTCGTGGAAAGACATTGTATAAAGAAGGCCTCTAGTAAAGATTTCGTACGATCGAGAACGCAGACTATCGTCCTCCCTCAGGTACCCCAAGCGGCTTCTCTTTTCTCACACACGTAAATAGGAGCTTCTTCTTCAACTCAAGCAAACTTAAGCACCTTCACCTTGATTGTGACTCATTTCAAACGTAAATTGGTTATGTTGATTAGAGGCTTTCTGTCTTCAGCTCTGATGTTTTATTTCCTGCATAGTTTAAGATGAAACGGATTCAATTTTTCAAGAATAAGGCGATATCGTTTTCGTTTGGAAGCAATGTTACCCGCTTCCTTTGCAATCGTTTATGATTTCACTGCTTTACAGTAATTTCAAATGCCACATATTTTCTTTTAGGCAAGGCTTTTCACGATTCCAGTCAAACCCCCTTATTTGTGGGGTATTTTAGTAGTGGCAACGCAAGTAATGATTCTCCTTTTGCAAATGGCCGACTTTGTGCCTGAAAATAACTGGTTTTGAAGAAGTCGGGTATTTTCTAAAATTTTAGTAAAAGTTGTAATATTATCAAATAAAGAGTCAGACTTTCTTTAATATTTTTTAACTGAGAAACGGTTGGATATGATACTTATAATGTTAGTTGCCTTCTAATTTTCTCTTAATTTATTGCTATGTGTTACTGTTAGAGAATTACGTAAATTTTTGTTGATAACTTAACCCTTAAGAATTTCTTTTCATGCATTTATTCGTTCCAGTGACGCATGGATTGAGTGGCTCGGTGGTAGTGGTACAGCGTGCAAAGTCACAACCCAACCATACCCAGTTCACAATAAAAGCACCAGCGGGGATTAAGGCAATGGGGAACCACCTCACAAGATTCCGCCTCCCTGGATTCGAGCCCTGTCTCTGGCTTCTGCTAACCCCGCGATCGATTATGCTGCGCAGTGTGCAGTTATTTGACTGCGAGGCCCGGGTTCCAAGAGACTCGAATCCAATGTGCTTGAGTTCCACGGAGGTGGGATCCGCTGATTCATTGTAAGCATGCCTTTGGCCAACGAGAATGACGACAAATTGAATTTTTTCATTGTGAAAGGGCCTGTAATTCCATGTTCTCCTCAAGGCTGAATTGAAATGGCGTTCTGCTATGATTATTAATGATCTAGCGAGTCATATGCTTTGGAAAAAGAGATGTTTCTTTCGCCGAAAACTGTAGATTAGCAGATAATGTTATGAGTCACCAACTTTTCATTCAGCCTAAATGACCATCTACCAATACGTACAGGTGCTCCTTGTCTTTCAAGACAAGATAATCTATCTTAAGTGTCCAAAATGCTTTGATCAAATCATTCTTAACAGAGTACTAAGGCTTTCGTGGGAAAGATGTCTCGCGTTAAATTGATCGTCATCATTTGTAAATAGTTGCTTTGGATTTAGTGAGGAATACTGATTGTCGTCTAAATTCCACTGCTGCAGGTTATTCAATTTTCTCATCAGTTGTATTCATTGTTTCGGTCTTCTGTAATGTACCGTGATTTGTGATGCATCGTTAGTGTAAGGTGGTTAAATCGCGTTTGTAAGTTTTCGTGTTTTGATTTCAACTGTGACATCAAATGTAGAAGGGCTGCTAACGGATAGTACTATGCCTAATTTTCTTTCGTTTTCTGGAATTGAAAGCTCCTAGGAACACCGGCATTATGCTTCCAAGTGTCGAGCCGTTGGTTGAGACGCTGGTTCTCTCTGATTATGTGTGCGTTTTCTAGAGCTTTCTATTATCTCAAAATGTAGAGTAATATTTTGCTATTGTTTGTAATCAATTTGTAATGATGTTTAATTTATTGATTGATTCGAATCGAGATTTGGATGATGGCCTTGATGATTTTGTGTGGCACTTGACTAGATGATTTCGACTCTCAAGCACGACCAAGCTTTTTAGGCTTTGCGCCTTTTAGTAATTTCGAACGAGGACGTTTCAAATCTCCCGTGTTTACATCTCTAAAGCAAAATATTTTTTCTGCGGTACCAATGAATTATTCATGGTAAATTATGTGGCACAAATTTTTTTGAAGCAGGCATAGAACTGTTTTTCCTGCTATAAAGTGAAAATGTGGATTTTTCCACCCAATGTAAACGGAAATTCTGCCATAAACTGGACTAATGCATTTTATCTTGTTTAAGGACTCTGACAATTTGCGAACTAGGCCATTTTCTTTTCATTCTAGCTTAAGCCCCCTTAACTGATGGCACTGCTGCTTTTATCTTCATCTTTTTCATTTTCCAACTGTATCATGCACATGGTATTGGGGCTGCCAACTTTTACAGCCAGATTCCTTTCCTACTGCCAACATGGTATTGGGACGCGCCCAATTTTTTTAGGCTTGGGATCCTATTGGCAGGGTACCAAAGGGGTTTTCATTGCTTCAAACTATGAGTGGATGCTGCACTTACTGGTGACGTTCATGCCATCACTGGAATAGCCCCATTTGAAATCAGGTCTGCAAAGGATGGAAATAGGTAGAAAAATTCTGCAACAAACAAGAACAAGGACAGGTCAGTTCCATTGTCATCCTACCTGGGTTGAAAACATGAAATTACCCTTGAGAGATGTGCAGAAACTGAGCTGAATTTTTGATAACAGGATATTTTGATTTTCAAAAGCCATGCAGAGAGGCCAAGTGTAAATGACTTAAGTTGGAAAACAAGAAAATTTTAAAGAAACTGAAACTAAATCCAGAAGATGTAAAGCAGTACTGATGAACTGGGAAAGAAACAAGATGTGAAACATCTATTAAGATGCCAAAATCAACCAGTTGTGCTACTGATGAACTGAGGGACCTCACTGCTGCAGGCCAGTAGTGTGCCAAGTATTGGTAAGATTCTTTCTAATTGTGTGATGCTGGAAATGAGGCAAACAATAAATCATCTTGAGCTCTTGCCTCACCCAGCACATACAATTGAAGGAAAATTTATTGCCAATGGCCTCTATCATCATATTAGAATTCGACTCAAGATAAAAAGAGAAGTTATAAAAGTAATCTGATTGAACTAATTCTATTTTATACATTTCCACAAACATTTATTGATTCACAATGGTAACACAAACTGAAGATTTCTTCCTAAAAGTTACAATACGAAAGAAATTTATTTGATGAATTGTGACCCACGTGTAATCTATTGAGACTCTGACAGGTTTACCAGCATTTAGCAAAATGAATTGTGATGGAAACTGAGCAAGCGCCCAGAAAGAGTGACAAAATCAGATGGATACAGATGAAGTTGCCAGAGAAATAGTTTTGATTTATGCAGAGTTTTCTTTCAACAGGAAAACTGAGCACATCAAGAATCTTGAATCAAAAAACTGTTCTGATGTATACTTTATCCAACAAGCTATTAATGGATGAAAGGAAGAAGTCAGTTTCCAATGTCCATGCTTCACGAGTTTCCTTAAATCAATCATGCATGTTGATGAAGTTCATCAATGGAATCTTGGCAGGCAAGTGAAACTATTGAATTACACATTTAGACTTGCTATCGGTAGATCCATCTTCAATATTCTCGTTTTCAAGAAGATCCCGATACCTAGCCAACTCTTCTGCTCTTGTCATCAGGATATTTACCTCTTTATAAATACGGGATTTCACTGTGCCATGTTGCAGTGAAGCAATTACTTTTAGATACAGCTCAACTGACTTTTCATAATTTTGAAGGGCAAGGCCATATTTTTGTTGCTCATCAAATCTCTCAGCATGTTGACTAAACATAAATGCATCTTCAAGGTGTGGTATCTCTGTCAATTTTTCTTCCAGTGAAGATTGTCTTTTTAGCCCTTGTCTCTGCTGCTGTCTCTTGTATTGTTTCAATTGTTCTGCACGATTTATATACTGGTTCACTTTCTGCCTTATTGCTTCTTTCTTATGAGAATCTCGCTCGTATTCTATGGCTGGCAGAAAGAATTCAAGGGAAACGCAGTAATTTTTCATTGCTTCTTCAAAATTGCCCTCTGAGTCATGCTTTACAGCCTCTGTGACGAAACCGACTGCTTTATCCAAACACTTGGGAGTTGGGGCATGAGCAAGGTCAACAAACTCGTGACTGAAAAAATTTTCAAATGATATTCGGTTGGCTGGATCTCTCTGAAGTAGCCTTGTAAGCAAATCATGGCAAAGGGGGGAGACAGGGGGCTCTACTGGTATTTGAATGGGGTCCTTTGACAATATTTTCATTTCAAGTTCTTCAAAAGTTTGTGATGCAAAGGGAGCATGTCCAAAGAGAGTTTCAAACAGGATCACCCCAACTGACCAGAGGTCAACTGAAGCATCATAACTATCAGAGCAAAACATTTCAACAGCCATGTACAATGGACTTCCACGTAAATTGTCTCTCCCTTCCTTACCAAGTAGCTGCTGGGCAAACCCAAAGTCACCAACCTTCAACGTCAGATCAGTTTTGGAATAGATTAATAGATTTTGCGGCTTTAGATCCATATGTGCGATATTCTGTGAATGAATGAATTGCAATGCAAGTGAAAGTTGTCTCAGGAACTTTCTCGCGATTCTTTCAGGTAATCGGACATACTTGCGCAAAAACGTGGAGAGATCACCACCGCTGCAATATTCAAGAACCAGAAAAATATTGTCATTATCCCATTGAAAGTCTCGCAGCTGCACAATATTTTCGTGGTTAATGCCTTTCAGTATTTCGATTTCGCGATACAAATTTTCACTTGACGATTTACACAAACGCTTTCTGTTGATACATTTTACTGCAACTACTTCACGTTTCTCACCTTTCCGATACCCTTTGTACACAGTTGCATATGTGCCTTGTCCTAATTTGCTATATAAAATGAAATCCTTCATTCTTGGAGGTCCAATCGGGCTCAATTGTCGAGAAAACCTGGAGGAAGGCCTGTTCGACGCCATCTTGTTTACTTCTGTAACAGATCAAAAATTGTCCCGAAGTGAGGCTTCTTCAAAGTGAGACTGGTTGCTAAGAGACTTGTTGCTATGAAACAGTTCTTGGTTGATCAAAGATCAGAAGCAAAGATCGAAAGGAAGGCGAACAGAGCGATCCGTAGCACAGGCTAGAAGGAAAATGCATCGCGCTTATCAACCGATCACGCCGGCGAATAACAAGTTATTGAAAAAGAGATGGGATACAGCAAGATTCCTTTGTCACAGGAAGAAGGTGAGTCCATTTAATGTATTTTTGCTACCCGGAGGAGAACTAGGCAATCTCCCGAAGAACAAGCAGCATTCTGAGACAATGGAATTTGGACTCAGTTCATCGGGTAGCCGATAGAACTGCATTGAAGCCCATGGCGTAAGATTCTCGGAAGTTGCTGTACTCCAATGTAGAATGAAATCTCGTACAATGTACGGTGTATTTTCCCTGGCAAAGTGATACTTCTAGTATTTATACGCCGGCCTTGTTTCCTGAAATTCGCGTCGTCAGATGACAGGATTTGCACAAAAGAATATTCTGACGAAATGAATACGGCTCACTACTCACGCCTTCACAATGCGATGCAGTAATTGTGAATCCGATGTTTCTTAGTGTTTTCCTATCGATTCAGCCGAAGTATGGAGGCCATAACGGAGGTGACAAATTAATAAAACGTAGAGGACCGATAGTTTTACAAAATGTTGCGCACAGGTTTCTATTTCCGCCAGAACCTATCCTCGTGTTAGATGGTCGGCATTTCTATGGGTATAAATTTCAAAAATAACTCCTTTCACTTCGTAGATTTGTGTTTGTATTGCCACCTCGGACCATTAGACGAAGGGCTTTTGATGTTTCAGTAAATGAAGCGCGCAATTAATCTACTTTCATAGCCTCTTGAATTCAACAAGTTTTCTATAGCTACTGTTTTGGTCAAATGTAAATAGATGAGCAGTTTCTATGGACGACACAATAAAGCAGCTCTGCTTTGCCGACAGTAAATGCAAAAATAGGCCGCGTGTATTCATGGTTTTTACAAAGCAGCTTGAGCAGATTTGAGTACAGTAAGAAACTACAATTTTCTAGCAGTTTCCTGGTCTGTTCTCGCAATTCGATCGCACATCATTATTCTCACACCTAGCATTTCAGAGAGCTAGCAACTATCATTGCTCTTAGTGAAAATTTGATGGAACCACTGACTGAATAGTTTTTGAGCAATGTCCTTACCACTGAGTTATCCTTGCCTGAATGTGTATAGAATCGCGAAAAGACTGAAAAAGATCAAGGCAATGCCAGAGAATCATATCATTAGATACAGTGAAAACCAAAAGTCGAAGGACTCATTTTTTAGGCTGGCAGTTGGTCTTTCTTTCACTTTTTTTTCATTTTTTCAATTTCAAAATGTTCATCAATCTATTTTCCAAGCAAGTTAATTAACTACATTATAGTCTACAAAGTATTACTAGATAAAACTAGAAGTCTGTATTTATAATTGATTAAATAGGTAAACGGATCGAGGGAGAGCCCCCCTTGTTTGTAAAATCAAAAGAAGTTGTATAAAGACTGACAAAAATATAAATGAACTGAAAACAAGCCACATTTAAATGACAAGTTAGGCAGATGAGTTGATAAGGTGAGCTTTTAATTTCAGTCAAAAACCGCTAATGGAACATCCAGCCCAAATGAGCATCGGAAGTGTATTTCATGATTTAGAGCCAAAATACTTTACTGTCTTAAGACCATAAAGGGAAGTCCCTTTTAACAAAACGGATAGATTATCTCTGGTCATCTCACACCTTATCAGAGTTTCTTGACAGCTACAGAGTATGCTTTATGCGTAGCACTAGTTTACAAATGAAATATATAGAATGAGTTTTTGAGAGGTTTTTCCGTTGCTAAGTGAATTTGTAATATGCCACAAAGTTTTCCTTCTCCATTCTTTTCGGTTATCTACAACAGTTCCAATGGATCTAATGCATGGCCACATTCCAGGGCACTTAAGCAAATACCCTTAAATCTTAGATTAGTTAGCAAACAGGTTGCAACATACACAACCACTCAACTTCTAAGATTATTTGCTTGCATTGCTTTATTATGCTGATTATTTACTAAATGGTCTCCTTTGCAAAGGGTTTTACATCTGTAATTATATTTCAAAGTTTCATTTTTCTTATTTGTTGTAGGTCGATGACGCTTCATCTGTGATTGATAACAAGCCACCAAAAACGTACATGCATCTACATCTGAAACTGAAAAATCTTCAGGTAGTCAAACAAAATCTTTATTTATGTGTCAAAATATAAGCATAAAGGCTGGTTTGCGACATGATGAAACATTCTGAAATAACTGATGATTCAAATGTAACATTCTGAGTTCCAGCAGTATTTGGTGTAAGCCTGTTCTCAAGTAATGTGTTCAAATATCATTTACAACCTACCATAGCATTTGAATTCTATATTAAAAGAAGTAATGTTATTCATGATATTTAAGTAAAGCATGATTACCATCCCTTGAAGTCCACTGTTGACTGATTTAAATTGCCCTTTAGGACCCCAGAGCTAACAATGTCCGAGAAGCTTCTAAGTAAGACTTTTTCCTGTTACAGGGAAGATTAACCATTGAAAAACGCTTGCATTTATTCTTCTGACATTTGTACAGAAAAATTTGCCTGTTTTAGAAAGCTTGAGTATCCTTGTAATGATTCTTGGGTTGCAATGGGAAAATTTTTTATGCTGGTTGTTAAGTGATGACGCAGTCTGTGAAATGCATTTGTTTCATTTTCCGTTTTTGAATATAGGTTGAGGAGGAAAGACTTGCAGAAGTCGAAAAAGATAATCGTATTCTTCTTGAGAAAATGTCCTACATTATGAGAACAAGAGGAAGTGTCGACAACAGAAATGATTATCAGCAAAAGAGCTTGAACAAGACCAAAAGACAGAGAGAATTGCTTAGACTCACGCACGAGAATCAGGTAGCCTAGTTATTGTCCATTCAAAGTTGGACTATATGCTTCAAGCGTCAACAGAAAGTTGGCAAAGAAATGTTCACCGACAGCACAGTTTTGAATAGTTTATTCTGCTAAGAGTTATTCTTGTTGCTCAAGGCAGTAAGGGCCAGGGGGCATCCATTCATGTATCCCGTTTTGTCTCTGTTGTACTTTCATTTCTGACCAATCGAAAGTTTTCAACGTGTTGAAGTTTCGGTGTATGCAATATCAATTTGGCACGGAATAGCATATCGTAATATGCCGGTGTACCGAAGCTCGACCTCACTGGCTCATTTCTACACTGTTTGAGCCGCATCTGTGTACAAGTTTCCTAGTTTGTTTTGCATTATCCGAAATTTCATACTCTGAAAAATGTCGGACTGAAAAGGTCTTTATTCTGACGAAACTCTCTTCCACTCTTTTGTGCTGTATTGAGGTTTTTTACTCATTAACGACAAAAGTTTATGTGATATGGGGCTCTGCTGATGTTACAATTCTAGAGTTATTGCGAGAAGTAACACATTTTCAATTCCAATAATAACTTCAGAATTGTTAAAAATAGTTTCAAACGAGCTGTTTTCTCTCACCTTTCAGGCGATTTTGAAAAGGATAAACTCAAAGGGGCCACATTATAAGCATCTAGACTGGGTAAGTGGTTTTTGTTGCTAATCAACCATTAAGAGAGCTAAATACCAGAGTGTTGTTTCTATTCTGCTTCAAATAGTATTACTGAGCATTTAGAGTTGATCCTTATTGCAGCGCGACTGGTAGTCCATGCGTGGGTTCGAATATGGTACTGTTCACAAGAAAAGCATTGTCCATGAGAAAGGCATCGCGAAGCTATCTCATAACAATCCACTTCCTTAGGAAAAATCCCAAAGCCTGTGATATGTAAGCTGCATCGCATACCCAATTTGGTGGCGTCAGTGTATCGGGCAGTGAATCCGTCATTTGTTCATAATCCGATGCATTCTAGTGAGAAAACGGATGGCCGAGAAAATATTGTACGTCATTTTGACGTCATTAAGTACATCTCCGAGAATTTTTCTTTTAAGCGAATTCTGAACTCAAAAATGAACTTTAAGCTCTTATAAAATCAAGACTGTACGAGGCATCAGAAAGTAATTGCAGCTCTCAAATTCATCCATGCAACTGAACGCTTTTTAACCATTTCAGTGCTTCCATTCCCATACATCAGCACCTATTTCTTTTCACGTATACAGTTTAGTGTAGTGTTATCTTAATGTATAGGCCATGGGGTAGTCATGGTATGTTGCTCCCGTGGTATCGTCCTTGTATAGTAGTATGTATTTACTTTTACTGTACCATTTATATACATCTATAAAAAATAGTAGCTCCAATCTTTGAAATGCCATTGGCGTAATCTGAAGAGATGGATAATGTGTACTAAAGCATTTTTCCGTGGACCCTTCAATTCGTAGTTGCTTCCCTGCTAATTTCTTGTGACAACGAAATTAATCGTTTTGTTGGAAGAACAAGCTTTGTCATAGTGCGGACAAGTGCTGAAGTATCCCATAGCCTCACATTCATCAGAAAGAAACCTGGAAATCAAAAGGGTTGATTGGGCTTGTGGTCAAAAAGCCATTCAGTATCTCCCTTGAAATCTGTGAATGTAACTGATGGAAGTGGGTGGACTCATGTTGCGAATTACCAACCCCCGTCGCACATGGAAATTCTTCATTGATAATGCTGTATGCTGTTCTGATGGTTCTATCCCTTTAAAGCGTCCCTTTTAACTTATGTAGGAAGATGATTGGAAAACCAAGCAAAAGTACATGGACAATATTTCAAGATATCCCAAAGACTGGCATCGAAGAAGTAAGCCTGATCTGCAACCAATCTTACCAGGATCAGGGAGCAAATCAAGACGTTCAACGATTGACTCCATCAAAAAACGCAATTCTACCAAGAGCAACTCAGGGGTAGATCTTAAAACCATTGAGGAGAAGAGTAAGAAAGACAAGGCTGAAGCTGAAGGTGAGTCTAGTGGCGTTACTGAAAGTAAGACGAAAAGTGGGGACGAAGCACTCTCTAATGCTGAAAGCAAGGCTACAGATGGTGCTGAAAACAAAGCTAGTGCTGAAAATGAGGCTACAGATAATGCTGAAAACAAAGCTAGTGCTGAAAATGAGGCTTCAGATAATGCTGAAAACAAAGCTAGTGCTGAAAATGAAGTTACAGGGGATGCTGAAAACAAAGCTAGTGCTGAAAATGATGTTACAGGGGATGCTGAAAATGAGGCTAGTGCTGAAAAGGATGCTACCGGTGTTGCTCAAAATGAGGCTCCTACCCAACAAGAGACTGTTAAGGAGGATGGTGCAAAAGAAAATGAAGGCGAGAATAACGATGAAAATGAGGCAGCCAATGAGAATCAAGAATCAATCCACCAACAGCAAACAGTTAATACTGAATAGACTTCGCAGCTTGTACAATCTCAGAAGCTACCATTGAATAGAATTTTCGTAAGGAACTTTTGCTCTTTTCATGAACTTACTTGTTTTAGGTATCTGAAGGACACAGTCTGTAAACCTATTGGTCGTATAGCCATGGTATGAAAGAACTGCCTACTACGTTGTTAACCCCATCTTAAACAACATGTGTGTCCGTTGATGTAGTAAAAAATCCTGCTCTGAGTAGTGAAAAATCTGCAGCTTTTTCGACTGACACTGACCAGAGGAAAATAGTTTAGATGGGTGGTGGATAAAAACCTGGCTGAAGTTACTATATCATGTTGGAAGCTGGAAGTGAAGAGGTGCAGTTATGATGATGCGAAGAGGTGCAGTTATGATGATGCTGATAATCTGCTGTCACTCAATATGGGTTTGATGAGAGCAGCTTTTCTCTGAAGAGACGCGGCTCTCGCGTTAGCTATCAGATGGAAAAGTTACAACTCAATCAGCGTGCTGGTTTTTGCACCCGTCGTTTTCACTGTCAAATGCTGCAGAATTAGCTGTTCACGTAGAGGTATTCAACGGCCTACTTTGTTAGGTAACTTTTCCGCAGGACGTACTGTAAATACACAGTATATCAACGTCGATTTTAGTTTTTGAAAATGTAGAACACAATCACATCATTAATAGACTATGAATGTACACAAGGTCTTAGTATTTTCTTTTAAATGCTATCCTCCATCAACTTCGAGCAAGTCCACACTCAGTATATTTGTTTCGATGTCCTCGTGGTCGTATTTTTGAAGTATATGTTATTGCAAAAGATTCGGATACACTTAGGAATTGTAGAAGATTTGCACGGCTAAGCGAACTCATAAGACTGTTCCGTAAGCTGAAAGGCGTGATTCTCATTTGAGCTGTTCAATCGGAACCACGTGGCTTGTTCGCCGCAAGCAACACGATACCATTGGCTCTTTAGTTAAAGATTGCAGATCTCAATTTAAAGGCCTAACATGTGGAATTTGTAGACAGAAATAAACGAGTTCGTTGCCTGTTGAGATTAGTAACAATTCTGCATAGTGAGTCAGCATAAAATTGGTTTGGTAATATTTTGGAACATTATCTGCTGTCAAGAATGCGTTAGACGATATGAGTTACTTTAGCTGAAGGGATGAATGCTTGAACATTTTGCAGTTAGCATGTTAGGAAAGCGAAATCAAGAACTTGCAAATAATTTCTTAAATGATTATGATTTTGACTGGCAAGCAACAAAATTGACGGTGAAGGAGAGGATTTCGCATTTACACAACAATGATCTGATGAGTGATGTTACATTTATTGTTCGAAATGAAAACTCGAATTCACGTTGCAGAGTTGCAGCTCATAAGTTCGTCCTTGCGTCAAGCAGTTCTGTATTTTTCGCCATGTTTCACGGGCCTATAGCTGAGAGTAGAAGTGAAATCGAAATAGCTGATTGTGAGAATAAGGAGTGCTTGCTGGAGTTTTTGAAATTCATTTATGCAGATGAGATCGACTTGAACTGGGATAACTCGTTTAATATTTTATATTTATCCAAAAAGTACATGATCCCGGCACTTTCGATTCACTGCTGCGAGTTCCTGTCGAGAACTCTCACAAAGGAGACCGTACTTGCCGTCTTGCAACAGTCTGTCAAATTGGATGAACTCGAATTAACCACAAGATGCCTTGATTTTCTGCATCCAGTTATCTCACAAGTTGTGCAAATGGAGGCTTTCCTGTATTTAGACTTAAACACTTTGAAGATGGTTCTGCAGGAAGACAGATTGCAAATTCCAGAAATTAGCCTCTTTCTTGCTGTTGAGAGGTGGTGCAAGAGCAAAGCTGCCCGCAGAAAGATGCCCGATTGCACAGAGTCGTGGAGAAAAGTCCTGTCGGATGCAATTCATTTGATCCGATTTCCTTGTATGACAAGTCACGACTTTGCCAAACATTGCATGTTCTCTGGACTACTGACAATGGACGAGATTCGAGACATATCATACCTGACTATTCTACCAAGTGGAAGCCAAACAGCTGAAATCCTGGAGAGAATCCCATTTTCGACCAAAAAGAGGATCGTATACCCTACTATGACGTCACTGAACAGACTCTCCTTCGGTCGGCTGATGCAAAACTGGTCGTACAAAGGAGCTGCCGATGCAATCGATTTCACCGTTAACAAAAGAATTAGCTTGTGTGGGATAAGTCTGTTTGGAGATCCTGCTTTGCAGTTCATCGAAGTGTCAATCAACACGGGAGAATGGGTCGTGAGGCCTGAAGTATCTATCGGTATGCCAGATTCCGGACCAACAGAGGGCTCATACCGAGTTATGTTTAATCAAGCCGTCCGAATTTTACCATTCAAGGTGCATACTTTGATAATCATAATCAAGAGCCCTCAGTCAAAATTTGGGAAGTATAATACATCAACTTTTAATTGTGATGAAATTGTGTTTACCTTTAATTCTAGTAACGAATCCGGGAATGGGACAAGCTCAACTAGAGGCCAGTTTCCCGAATTCTTCTTTAGAATAAACTGAAATTGCTCTAAAAATTGTATACAAAATTCAGTGCTTTTTATAATTGAGTGATGTACAATCCAACCTTCACTTTCATGCTGCGATGTCTAGGATTTCTAAGACTGCGTCTTCTCCTTGAAGCCTATTAAAGGCATCATTGGTTTGAGCAAGCAACCAATCATTGGCGTCTGCTGTGCTCCCAAATCGATTCTCTGTTTTCGTGACGAAATTGAATCCAAATCCATTTGTTTTATAAACAATTTCAACCACTCCGAGTCTCTCCAGCCTCCTTTTCATCGTCGTTCGGTTGCAGACTTTTCCATTTATAGATAAATTAACCCAAATTTAGCTCGGGAAGTTACAGATGCTATTCCTGTTCCTCTCGGGCGTATCAGAGCCACTAGAAGCTTGACCACTCACCCTTTCCACGTTTAACTACATAATCCACGAACTATTTCCCAGAGATGGTCATTCATCCAAAGAACTTGGAATCTATCGAATGTTTATTTTCCAGAATTCTGCAAATCGTCTTCTCTCAAAGCTAAGATAAATAAACTTGATCATATATCCCTCCATTCTGAGCCTTCTTTTTTGTTGGGGCTCTGAATAAGCCAGCAGGGCCTTCCCCCAATAGAGTGCACTAAAAATGTCCCTCAATTTCACACGCTTTGGCGCACATTTGTACTGAGGACAACTTGCACGTAAGGTATTACATTCTCAAAGATTACCTAGAGTGGGGAGAGACACTTCTTCCTCTTGAACCTTAGCTATGAGACCGTGGGTGCACCCACTTATACACAACCCTCCGCCATCGCTCTCTGTGCATAATGAGTGTACCAGTAGGCAGATACCTGGTGGCGCCTATCTCCTCTCCATGTGTGGATGGCCGTTGGCTCCGTCAACTGCCTTTGACAGGTCTTGTTTTTCGTCCTACTGGGGGGTTACCCCAGGTGAGGAGGGGGGTGGTTTAGTCACCAACAACTCGACCACGAGACAGGTAGTACTGGTTTACATGGCACCTATAGTAGCAGACAGCAGAGTCTGATTTGACTTTTGAGTATCACTGGCTCTCTGTGATTCTTTTTGAAATATCGTCATATCGTCTGAGAGAGACCAGTCCTCTGCCCAATTAACATAGCTTCTCAGTGTCCTCAGAGTTTGATCTGGGTGGTAGGTAGAAAGCATGAAACTTGTCTGTATCCGAGCATAAATGTTGAAATCTTGATTTTGCCTGCAAACGGAAATTATATGCTCTAAAGTGAGTTTCGTGCGCAGATATCTTCACAGTCAAGAAATCATTCTCTTTTTTTCTTATGATACCCTTTTTTGATAATGCCACTAGATTGAAGAAAAACCATGCAAGGTACCTTAAAAATGCAGACAGAAAAGCAAGGTAGGTTTCTTTCTTCAATGACAAATCAGAAAGAATCTTTGTCCTTATCCCTAGGGGGATGACGTCACTTTCATCCTTGTTCCTTCAAATCGTGCCAGCCTCCTCTCAGATGTAGCCTCTTTTTCAGAGAAATCAGATTGGAGCAAAATGGATTCTGTTTTTGTTCCCGGAGCCCTTGGCCTTCTCGAAGACTTAGACAGTAAATATTTGATTATTTATTTGTAGAGAGTGACGTGTTCGTTTTTACAGCGAGGCTTAGATCCCATGTGGCAAGCAACGCTTTCGACAGAGATGGAGACGTGAAGAAATGTCCTTGGCACTATGATTAATTGCATTGCAAATATATTCAATAGATTTTTCTGTCATTGAAAAAGTTTAGCCTCCCAAATGCCATTTAATGTGCAGTCAGTCATCAATGTTTGATTTCGTGCCCTGTCACACCAGCACTAATGTGTAGAGACTGGAGCGTTCTCACACGCCATTAAGAATAAGTTAGTTTCTCTATTGATAGCAATGCATGTTTGCACAGAGAATTTATCCTGTCTGACATTTTGACTTATAATCATTATAATCATTACCTAGTTAAGCTCAAATTAATTCCTTCCATGCAATTTGTCCCCGTTTATACATTGCTTATTCATTGTATCGAATTTTTGCATTGATGTTAGGAATTTTTATATTAATATTGCAGTTTTTATAGAAGTTTAGTCAACCTTTTGTATTAGTTTGATGATGAATCATATGTTTAGAATTCAAAATGTGGAATGTGTAAAAGCTGAATAAGGGTCTGACATATTCTATTAAATTTTAAAGCCTGCAAAGTTGAGTGTTAGAGGCAATACATCTGGTGCATTTTGCTCTGCATGCAGACATGTGTTCTCAGTTTTTTTGCCACATGCTTTATTCCTTGTATTTAAATCTGGTATGGAAGGCTATTTAGATATTTTTTTGAATCTTCGTACCTCTAGAAAAATTAGTTGTGGTTCTTAAAGATGGAAGAACATTGATTGGAATTCTAAGAAGTATTGATCAATTTTGTAAGTATTTTTTCCTTATTGGCCATTATCTCATGAGAATGCTTACCAGAATTTGATACATTTTTATGACCTTGAGTGGTATTATTGTTCCTATTGATACTGTGTTGTTTGCCTATTATTTCGTATCAGTCTAAGTAAGAATTACTCCTAATTTTCTCATCATAATTATGGTAGTGCAGGAATTTCCCATCAAAGTATGCTGTGCACCTGGTTACTTCAAGCAGACAGAAAGTAGAAGGCAACATCAGTAGCTACGCAGAAAATCATACAGACATAATAGCAAATTCTCATCATTTCATGAATTGAATTAACTATGCATCTCAAGTAAATCACAACCTGTTTACTTTATTGACTTTCCTAATATGGGTCATCTCATTTTAAAAATGCAAAAAATTATGAAATTTTTATGAAAAACTCTGTCATTAGCTGATAAAAATTGGTTGTAGCTTGTTAATATAAAAGAGGAACTTGATCTTTTCATACCTTTTCATATCTCTTCATACGGTACCATACCTGTGCAGAGCTTTGGGTACCAACTTTTGATAATGGTCACAATTCTTTTTTTTTGGCTCTCCCAAATAAAGATAGTTAACCTTCAGTCTCTATATAAAAAAATCTCCTATCTGCAAGTCGCCTTTCTTCTTCTTAATGATGTCACCTAGCTTTCTTTCGCTCCAAATCTATTAGCGTTAGGTAAGGAAAATGAATAATACTGGGAAGTGTTGAATACTTGCCTTTCAGAAGATGAATTATCCAGGATAAATTTTCAACCACTAGTTGTGTAAACCTTCTAGAAATATTGAAATATTGACTGAATGACATAAAGTAAAAATTGGTTGTCTTATCAATTCTATGATGCAAATATCTAGCAAAAACATTAACCTGTACACTTAACACCCCCTTGCTGTTGTCTTATTCTTGTAAATTTGTAACTTTGTAACTTTGTTTGTATATTGTAGCTTATCATCTTGTAGTCCTTAGCTATTTGATTGATAATAGCCTTGTCTGATAACCAAGTTAACCTGTGTGAGTGTGAGTGATTAGTATAATGTTACACCTTTGAGAGTACACATAACTTGATGAGCTGGATTCTTAAGGCCAACTTAAATATGCTTTCGTCACTACAGATGAAGATGGATAGTGCTAATGTTGACTGATTTGTGTTAACAACTTGAACGTCTTTTTGTTTCTCGTTATAATCCTAAGTACTACGTAATTGAGCATTCTAGTTAGATTACTGATTAACAGTTCCATTGTATTCAAGAACCTTCTTTTTACATGAATGTAAACAATATCTTGTAGTTCCTTGGTATAGTGAATAGCTTAGTGAAGCAAAGTGTATTATCTTCAACTGTCTGTGTGCGTCCAATCTGCTAAGAGCTAGAGTGCAGTGGCATTATTGTGTGAAGTAGTAACCCAGGAGATTTATGTTATGCAAAATCCTTTGCCCGCATCTTCAATGTGATTCATATTCTCATTATTTTTGACATCCAGCTGTCTTTCTTAGTTTCTCCATTATTTTTTTTCTTCCTTCTGCACAGCTGATCTTAGTTCTTCTCTAAAACTTATTGCATAGCATCTGTTTCAAAGTTAGAAAAAATGTGATACAAAAAAACTGTGTGTGCGTTTCAGTTGAAAGCAAAGCAGCATAAGTTTTTGAAATACTGTTTTATCTTTCAGCAAATCTAGTTCTTCAAGATACAATTGAAAGAATATATGTTGGAAAAGAATATGGAGACATAAACCGAGGGATATACTTAATTAGAGGCGAAAATATTGTCCTTTTAGGGGAAGTAGTAAGTTGACTTTAGAGTTTTCCAGCTGACTAATTTTTATAGTGGATTGGGTACTTTAATTGTGCCTGAACAGGTCTATTTAGCATTTAGCGCGGGTGCATAATGATTATTTGAAAAGAGGTCTTCGCCTAATTTAAACGTTGAAAAGATTACCAGGAACATAATTTTATCAATTGAAGATCTTTTCACATGACACCCACCACCAGTTTGTAGATGTGCGTTGAAACTTGTCTTTAAAGCTGCTGCTCGATTCAACCCTTGTGGGCCATTCTTGCATGCGGTCCCATTTAACGTGCAGAGAACATGGAGTTAGAGAGACGACGTTTGGCGTTGTAGTGTTTGGCTAACTGACTGACTGACTGACTGACTGACTGACTGACTGACTGACTGACTGACTGACTGACTGACTGACTGACTGACTGACTGACTGACTGACTGACTGACTGACTGACTGACTGACTGACTGACTGACTGACTGACTGACTGACTGACTGACTGACTGACTGACTGACTGACTGACTGACTTCTTGAAATGAAATGCTTGTTTATGTAGATAAATTACAAAGAGCTCAACTTTCCAAATTCATCAATTAAGGATAGGAGCTGAAGATTTGGTTGAGAATGACGAAAGAAGATGAATAGGTAATGAGTTGATGTAAGGTATGGCAGGAAATAACATAGGATTGAATGAATATAAATGCGCAGTCAAGCTAAGCGGCAATGACGGTATAGATAGGAAATATATTGGTAGGAGAGCTGAGGTCATTACAAGTGTATAAAACGGCCAATACCGGCCGAAATAAGACAACATCTAGCAGGAATAAGATGAGTAGGCTGAAGTAAGACGACAATGAGGACAAATTTTGTAGCATTGATGATCAGCCCTTTTCGTTAAGAAGTTTTGAAATCAGTCTTGATTAATACAAAGTGACTCTTGGTTTGGTTGGTCGCATTTATTTGCCTAAAGCTCTTTAGACACGTGAAGGGGAAGAAGTGATGGCTGGTTCAAACAGTTTTCCAATAAATCATCGCTTGCTTCCACGCGATTTGACCCGTACCTGGGTATGTGTTCCATGTGTTTTTTTCGGCTATTGTCCAACGCTTCGTAACTGATCAGCGTGGGATGACAAGACCTTCAGCGTGACGAAATTATGCTTCCACTTTTTCTGTGCAATGTCAAAATTTTTACACAAAGCATGTAGTCTTATTTAGCCCAGGATCTTAGCGTGGTGAGTGTCAGATGCAAATGTCTCTTGATGCATCCAAACTTGATAAAATCATCGAGTTGCCTTATTTCTTTTTTCTTATTTCTCATCCTTGAATGACTGCCTCTTCACTGGAGGACTGTTAAAGATGAAGCCTGAACGATACAGTTTTCATTCATTTCTAGGACGATACAAAAGACTCAACATCTCAACTTAAAAAAGTTCCAGTGGATGTGATATTAGAAGCCCAAAATGAAGAGCAGCGAACGAAAGAAGAATTGTCAAAAACGAGAAATAAAGCTAGGCTGGAAAGAGGACTCCCCCCAAAGATCCCTGATGGGGGGCAGGGTGATTTTGTTTGAATTCCCAATAAACGGTTGAGTTTTATGAATTTCCTACATTAATATTCCATGATGGATTAATGCAGAGGGTGTTTAAAAGGCATCATTCTAGCACAAAATATCTGCTATTTTATTTCAATGCGCGAGAGAAAGTAAGTCTATAAGACTAAGCAGGGTATGAAAAAGATGGTGACCAATTTCTCATTTGACCAACTGCAGCTTGCAATGATCTGTAGATATTATTTGGTATCGTTGATATACACTTCACAAAAAGCCACCTATCTGATATCATAGGAAAGTTGTACTTTGACAAAACGCTGTTGTATTAGGCCGTTAAATCAATAACTGTGATTGAGTTTTTACTAAAGCACTCGTACCGAACGATTTCACATGATAAAATTTACAATCTACAATTCACGATTCTTGGAGTTTCGATAATTTGTTTTTCTGATGTCAGAACTGAAGGACTTACGTATGATGCATTTTGCGAGAATTCCGTGCCATCTTAGCCGTCACTGTCAGATAATCTTCTAAAGTTTACCTTGATTATCTCTTAGCCTCACCTTTTTTATCAATAGGGTGGCACCTATCTCTTTCTCCTTAGCCCTTGGGCCATACAGCTGTGCAAGCACGTTGAATGCTACCATTGGGGGTTGGTCATGTAGTAGCTGTGTTTTTTTAACTACCATGCTCTTGCACCAAGTGTTGAATGCCATGCAAGGAAGCAACACGTACCACATTTAAGTCTTTGGCGTGGCCCAATTGAGGCCTCAAACTTTGACCTACTGCATACAAAGCAATCATTTTACCACGATCACTCGGATGCAGTCGTCTTTATAATTGCCTTGGGTGACAGTTTTTTTGGGGAAGGAGTTTCTGTGTTGCCAGTTCGAAGCATTCGATCTAGATCGTCGAGTATAACGACCTAACGCTGTTTGATTCTCAACTTCCTAAAATCAAATGGACCGAAATGCCTTGACTTTGGAGCCCTGAAGGTTGGCAGGCTATCAGATCAAAAAAGTCATAAAATCAAATTTATAAGCAAATCTCTGTAGGGCAAAATTGGATCACAGCGTATCAATCTCTGATATTGAGAATTTCACGACCTTTCGTCATTGTCTCTTTTCAATATTTGTTCGCATTGGGTTATTTTCAACAATTTTTTGTTCCTTACTAGTACATAGGCCTATATTGTCTCCAATTTTTTGTTTGTTTTTTTTTGCTTTAAAATTACCCCTTTGTTTTCACTTGTCCCCCTAAAGACAACTGCACGGACTTTCCCTCTCTGGTTGATACAGAGGCTGCTTTTTAGGGAACTGAGATCTCTCTAGAGGTGCTCTATAAGTGAATAGTTGATCGTGTTCCATTTTCAATCATTCTGAAACTGGAAAAACCATGGGTGCTTTCCATTCTGATGCGAAACTTCAACCTCGGCCTAATTTCCCGTGCAAAACAACGACTAAATTTAGACAGAGATATCCGTCTTGTTCAAGAAGAACTGTTTCTTCTCCTAGAAGTAAAGTGAAATTGAGTCAGGAGATTATCAAGCCTGACAATTCGCGCTGTTCTTTTAGCGAAGCGGTGGTCTGTACAAAGCTGGATTTGAACAGACACAATAGTAAAGCGTCCTTAATTCCTAGGTGTTTCCGAACGCCTTTGATATCAAGAAGAAGGAAAAAAAAGCTTGCTCGAAGGTCGAAGTCAATCATAGATGAAAACAAGAAAGAAAGGGACAGGAAGAGGATAAAACTGAGTCGAAAGTTGAAAATTTTGACGAAAGAACAACTTGCAGATCTCATATTGCAAGTTTCTTCTACGAATCCAGAAATAGAAAAGGTTTTGATTAGATAAACTTAATGATGGTGAAAATTTTGAAAAAAAGCTTAATATGAAAGCTTTCAAGGGTAACAAGAGGGCGTAAATGAGCAATTGTCTTTATTTATTTCACGTATGATTTTCAAATTCTTGAATCACCTGCTACTACTGAGATTTTGCTACATACTTAATCATGCTTGATTTTCTGCTTTAAATCCAAATGTTATATCTTTCATTAAAGTTCTCGAAACGATTTTTTCTATTCTTGTATGATTTGATGAGACGTTTGCTTTAGGGCCTCTTTCTCTTGGCTTCGCAGGAATTTCATGAAATCTGTCCTCAGCCAGATATTTCATACCTGAGAAGAAACCTGTGTCAGTTACTGGACAGCATCTATAAAGCTTTTCCAAAATATCACATTGGATCAATGAGGGATGATTTTTGCTATGAAATGGTTGCAACGCACATAGCCACATTCAAGGTATTGCAATTTTTTTGAAAAACCTATCTCATCATCAAAAGTCTTCTCCTGCCATGTAACTGAAATAAAGTCCTTGGTGAAGAGATTTTGGAAGATTCCGAAAAGCCTTGATTAATGTCCTTGTTAGATAAGAGAGATCTTTGATTGAGTTTAAAGCATCTTCTCCTAATCTGGAGCGATCATTATTTCTATTTGATTCCATGGACAAGATAACTCAGTGATAAAATTCTTCCTCCAATGAGCAATGGTTTAAATCAACCCTCTGCTAAACTTCCACTTAGAGTGAGGAGAGTCACCAGCTCTCTACAATTCTTGGGATAGGAATCACAAGGTTCCGTCACATTGAGAGGGAGGGCATGGAAATTGCTTAATAAGCAAACAATTTCTATGTTCATAAACAATATGTAAAAACATTCTTTCAGTTGACTCCAATAGCTTTGCAAATGATTCTTAGAATGACTCTTTAGCATGCTGTGAGGAACTTCACAAAAGTGGCCTATGGATGACTCTTATTGAATATATTTTAATGGCATGGCCAGTCGTAAACAGACTTCCTGAATGGAACAACAATGACCACAATACTGTGAAAAGAACGGTTTTGAACCATCTAGTTGTGAGAATCAAATCAGCTATAAAAGTAGTAACAATGAAACGGGAAGACTGGCTTTTGCTCAAGAAAAGGTAGCTATTTGAATACATATTTCATTTTTACCAATTCAAAAAGAAATTAAACAACTCATAGAGATGGTTTTGCAAGCACTTTTATGTAGCTGTCAAGATGGCAAATTTTATTGCAGGCCCTTAAACAAATGGTTTGTTTCACAGTTCCCATAAAAATAAAATAGAATCCATATGATCTTTGGAACTTTCTGTCTCAAATTTGCCATCAATACTGTAGGGACACAGCAATAAAAGAAAACAGGCTCTGATAGCATGCTTTTAGGCACTGTCCAACTGACAAGACTCCTAGCAGTTTTCTGCAACCTCTATGTGGTCTTGAGCAGTGGTGGCCATCATAACCCCCATATTTGCGGGGAAGAACGTGTGGGTGCACCTACAGCCCCATCCTGAGCAAATCTTCCTAACCTTTTAACAAATCTTTTCATTGTCACGGGAGCAGGGTCATCATTAGAAGGGATAGGCAATCATAAGCAGTATGATGTTATTCTATGTTTGATTAGATACGTCTTTGTATATTCTTGAATTATACCAATTCACCATTACAAGGCCTGCACAAAAGGTTAAGAAAACAGTCTGCTTTGAATGAATCCAGCACCAAGGAGTGTAATGATTATGTTTCTATGGAATTTTTCATAATTGCAAACCTTATTTTTCAGAATTGAAGAAGCAATTAAATTGGATGGATCTATAGAAGTTGCACTGGAAGAAGTCAATCAAATCCTATCTAACTGATTGCATTACAATTGATTCAGTCCGAAGAAGACTTTTGAAGGATTCTAAAAAGATCAAAAACCCTCATTTTTCCTATTGTTTTCTTTCTGGCCTTTAATAGATTTTGTATCAAATTGTATAATTAAAGATAAAATGAATATTTTCTTTATGAATTCTCTTGTTCTATTTGAATACATGAATCACATCAAATGCATCTTAAAATTACACAGCCATAAACCGAAAGCCCTCTAAAGACAATGTGTCTCCCACTTCACTTTCTCGAACTAAAATGTGTTCCTAGTTCTGGATAGAGTCCTAAACGCATGCACTGCTCCATGTAGCTTCCCTTCAAGAAATGAGACATAATAGAGGATCTACCAATTTAAATGTTAGTTAAATTGCCTAAATACACAATACAAAAACAGTTAAAATAAACTAAAATGCTGCTTTGGGTCTGGCAGATTTAATCGCACATACATTTCTGGCTGAACTTGCTGCTACTCTTTGTATCCTACTTCCATACAATTGTTCTTTCAAAAACTGTCTTCCCTTTTCTGCTTTTGTTTCCTTTGACTTATAACTTTGATTCAAAACATAAGCTTTGGTGACGTTGCCTTTTTCTTGTTCCTCTTCACTTTCATCAGTCTCGCATTCTTCTTCATCACTTATACCCAAGTTCTCAGCAGGTGCACAATCTTGTGTCTTCCTTTCCTTTTTGCGAGTCTTTGTTGCCAATGCGCTACCACCTGACTTCGAAACTACACCCTGAGTTTTCGATTTGTCTTCTTTTTTCGCCTCATCTTTCTCTTTATCAACTGAGGATAGAATATCTATAATTTCATCTGGCAATCTTTCATTAAGTACCAATCGTCCCTTTTTAGCTTGTTTTTGTTCAACCAGTCGCGTATTTCTTTTCCGTCTGACTTCCTTCTTCGCGTCTTTTTGCTTCTGCCTTGCTTCATTTTCTAGTTTAAGGCGCTCTTGTGCCTCGCCTTTTGACTGTGAATGCGAAATATCCTCAGGTGCTTCATCTCCACTACTTTGCCTGTTATCTTCGTCCATTTTGAAAGCGCATGCAGCAGCCTCTTATTGATTACGAGCACAAAGATCTTTGCATTCAATCTGTTTTCAACCTTTTACAACATGTTACTTTGCAAATGTGACCACAGGTAGAAATTCGAATTAAAAAATGCAGCAATGTACATTTAGAGAGAAGATTTGATTAAAAAAATCTTCAAGTCTTTGGTGAGTGACTTGAGCTGACAGATATCAGTATCTTGAGGAACTGACTCCCTAGGGTAGAAATTGCTGACCTCCCCATTCACCAAAACTCAAAGGTTGAGTGCAGCAGAAGCTTCTAAGTATTGCTACTGTGAAGGAGAAATTTAAACGCATGCGTGTTCCATTACCTGGCAACAATTTGCTTGACAACAAAATGGTGTAGCTAGATTTGAATTGGAGTAGATCGGGCAGCTCAAATCTGCCAAAGTTTCGCGGAAAATACAACAAAATGGAGGACATTCTAAGCCAAATGAGCTTCGATGATGGAATCGCAATGCCAGTTGCAAATGAAGAAAACAAGCAGTATGAAGTCGAGGTACATAACTGTCTTAAATTGCCTACAGCAGCGAAAGCTGCCGTTTAGATGAACTTCATTGATAAAATAAAAAGGAGCCTCAAAATTTTTCTTTGATGGCTCGATTTCAAGAAGTCAGCACTGAAACATGAATATTTTCAGGCATTCTAATGCCTAAAAGCAAGGAAGGATGGGTAAGACGATATGTTGTTTCTGTTTTCAGACAGCTGCATTAGCTGAAGAAATTTCGTTGTGGAATATTCTATTCCTACCCACACCTAGATAAGTTGACTGCAGCAAAGCGTACTCAGTTCCAAGCCTTGCAAAAACTAGAGGCAAGGCTGCAAATTTTTCCCATGTACATTAATCTTTATGAGGTGGCTTTGTGTTTGTACTGGCAGTCGTGGAGGATTGGAACGCGCCACTAATGAGTCCGCACACTTAACCATCACACCAAAGAACCATCAAAATATTATCTATTCAGAAATGATCTAATTTTATAGCACTGAGACCAGGGGTGAAAGGACAATGATAAACTTCATTTATGCATTTTCATTTTTTTTATCTTTCCTCAACCAATGCCAAATAAATGTATACATACAAGATGTAGATGAAGTGCTAAACAATACTACACCATCCTACATTACATTAAAACATTACACAGTTTTTACAGAATTTTTAACACTGTCTGACCAAGGAGGAATTCATAAAAGTTATCAGATTCAGCTATGGGAAGCTGCTGTCACTTTGTGAATGTAAAAATACATATTTGCAATTTTCTTGAAGATAAGAAGTTATTTTTTCTAACTGGGGAACTACACCAAGTCCTTTACATGATGCAAACCTTGCTTGCAAGTTTCTTGTCATTCATTTCATGTAGACTGCGAAAGAATAATCACAAGCCTTTACAACAGCACAAGTTTTTGGGAATCTTTTTTACTGATTTTTAGCTTGAGACTTCTCAAAAGGAGGCTGGAACATTGCAAGAAGAAGTTAGCGTGTTTACTGACCGCATTAATTCAATGGCAGATCATCTGAAAAATGTGCGTCAAGAGCTGCAGCAAACACAGGTAACTGAACAAATGTTCAGATAGGCTAGCTTTTGATACTTCACAGAAATTGCACTGATGTTATTTTGCCAAACACTTATCACAATGATAAGACTGATGTTTTGCTGCATAAAACTTGAATGTGGCACAGAAGTTTTGTAACATTACTGTATCACATTGAAAGAATTTTGTTGAACACTCATTGGAATATGAATTGTCAAGCATGGCCAAAATCAACGAAACATTTTGGTGCATAAATGCTTAATCTTGCACCAAAAAGTACAGATATTATTCTAGTGCACTGAAAACTCATTCATTTTACCCAAATTCAGGTCAAGGCTGAGCACTTTCCCTGGTTTTGTTCAGCATGATAAGATCTTGAGTCAACATTTGTGCTCTGTTCAGTAGGTGATTATGTACTAGTTTATTGCAATAGGTTAAGAACGTGACAGTGTTTTCATCCTCAAAAAACTCTCTTTTCTATTTTAGGAGCTTTGCAATGCCAGAAGAAGAGAGATAAGTAGTGAAGATCACCTGAGACAAGTTGGTAAGTTTATTTGGCAAACTCTCAGCCAAAAGCTTTAAATTTACAGTGCAAACCAGGAAAAGTAGTGATAAGATCTTGGTGTGTTTTCCCAAAGCACCATTAACCAACTGGCTATGAAATTACTCAAAAATAGTTTGATTGAATATATTTAGTGGCATCAAAATGAAAGTAGTTGAATTAGTTCTACTGTGTGGACAGATGGAAGGTGTCTAGAATCAGCATAGAGTGTGCCTTATACCTTTTCACAGCACTGAAGACAACACACGTAGTCAATGCTATAACCACTGTGTTAAATATCCTATATGCAAGTGCTTCACTATTTCATTAGATACAGAACTCTAATTGGGTTGCTAGTGATATAAAATCATTCAGGATAGAAGACGAACAAGTTCTTTTGAGTTCATTCTTTAATTGATGCTTTAAGGCATTGAAACTGATGTAAGGTTCCCTGGGAACTTCATTTAAACTTTCAAAGCATTGCTATTGAGCTCCCATTGACTATTTTCATTTGTCTAAAGCTGAACGAGAAAGAGGAAGACTTGATGCTGACATTCAAAGAATAAACAAAGAAATAAATGTTCTAACAGAGAGACGGAATATGTATGAAGTGAGTCTGTTTGATTTACCTGTTGTGACTGCTTTATCAGATATGGCAATTTAGAATACAGGCACAAATAATGCAATTTCTTGTAGAAGGTTAAGACGTTTTTCTTGCTTCCTTGCTGCAAGCAACTCACAGAGAAGTGTGCTGCTGAATAGTCAAGGCTTCATATAACTTACTTAGAAACTAAATTGGTTTTATTACAGAAATATTGCCCCCAAATGGGTAAATGAATTTTCAGTTAGATGCATTGCTCTATCAACAAACAAGTGTAATTTCATGATGATTAAGATATTCAGCTCACTTGGGAAATAAAAACGAGCAACAGATGCAAAAGAAGTCAAGCAGAATTAATTGAAACAGAGAAAGTCAGAACTAATTGATGCATCAGAGCCTTAGGCTTATCACTCAGTGATCCTAGCTGTAAGCGAAGGCTGTCAACAGTTCTTTTGTGACGGTCACCTTAAAAGAACAATTATGGCAATGATACTAGCACTTAGCAAACAAATTTTTTATCAGGTAGCAAAAACCTGTGTATTGCATCAAAAATTTGACCACTTTCATGTTTAAATTTTGCCACAAAGTGAAGTTTTGGATTTTGAAATATTGTGCAGTGGTCTTTTTAATATTTTGCTCTTTGGTTTGTTTGTAGAATAATGTATTCAAAGGGAATGAAATGCTCCAGCAATTGAAAAGCCAGATGAACTGGGATCAAAAAGCTCTTGAAGCATGGCTAGAGGAATCTGCTCAGAGAGATGATGATGCTATGACACTGCAAAAGTACACAAGGTCTGATGAAAGCAAAATCAAAGTAAGTGACTTTTTCTTCAAATTTTTAAAACTTCCCCCCAAAAAGGGACCCTTAAATCTCCAGGGTATTTTCTTTCTGTTATTGTAGGTCTAAAGAGGGATGTAATGTAGAAAGGCACTAATTAAGGCATCCATATAATAATTTTTTCATATCAAACAATATGCGAAAAGCAGCCATGCTATTACTTTTACTTCTACATGCTTCTCTCACAACTGGGGCAGCTGGTGGGAATTTTTTGTATCAAAAGTTGCTCTTTATTTTTCTTTACCTTGCTGCTCTTTCCAAGGCATGTTTTCTGTTGAGTGTAGAAACAGCTGAGTCCTCCTTTGCAGGATCTTTCCCTCTCCTCTTCAGTCTTCCTCTATGCCTCTGACAATCCTCCAATCTTGTTTATTTCTAGCTTGGCTAATTTGAGTCTTTTTTTTTTATTATTATTTTTTTTTTAGTGGGTTATGTTGAGGAAAGGCTATGGTGGCCTATACAAAGCCCCAACAAAGGGAGAAAGAAGAAAGCGAGCAGCTAAGAGGATAGAGAGATAAGATCAAGTTTATTGATCTTAGGTTTGAAAGATGGCAAGTTGTAGGACTCAGGAAAGCAAGAAGAAGGCAAGACGTTCCATAAGTTGCATGTTCTAGGGATGAATGATGATTTGTGAGATAGAGTTTGTGGATTAGGCAGTGAAACTTGGAAAGGGTGTGAATGAGTTGAGCTTCTGGTGGTCCTGACACGCCTCAGAGGAACTGGAATAATATCCCTAATGAGTCTGTTTTTAATTGTTGGTTGGCTTGGCCCTTAAGGGGTCAGATGCTTTTCCTCCCAGCAGCTCTTTTTTTACCCTGTATGACACATTGAGGATACACTGGTCTTATTTTAGTCTGGTAACAACGCAGGATGCATGCAGCAACAACAACAAGTTTAAAGTGCATATGTATCCGAGCTTCTCAAACAAAATTGAAGACTAAACCATACTGATTAAAATGATTTAAAGACGACAGCAAACATGCCAAATGATGACAAAAGCTTTTTCATTTGACAACTGGCTTTTCAATCATACAAAGGGTTGCATTATCCATAAGCCAAAGATTGCTGCCCAAAATTTTTTCACAAATGAACTTATGTAAGAGCGTGGAACATCTAATTTTTGAATGTCTGAGAAACCTTTTTCTAGGAACTGTCTTTGAGACAGCAGAGAATGACAGACGAAAGAGCTTTGAAGAGGAAAGCATTAGAACACGAAATAACGCAATCACTCACTGCGCAGGTTTGTAATTCGAAATTTTTGAGTCAATAGGCTTTTAGATACGAATCAACGAACGAATAAGTGAACGAAAGAATTATTGATTAAAAGGAAATCCATGGTAACTGCATAGAACCAATGAATCATTGATGAAAATTAGAGCGAAAAAATGAACGTGTGAATGTGCGAGTGGACAAATGAAGCAAACGAAAATGAATTATAACTTCTAGAATCAGTAGATTAACGGATATTGTTTTATTTGATGTTTTTGACCGCCAGACGAAGAAGATGCAACAAATATGAACGAATGAAGGAATTGTTGGATGGTGGATGAAGTGAATTCATTAAGTTAATGAATGAGCGAATAAATGTATCAATTTATGATAGAGTGAATTTTATAAGTGAACAAATGCATGAATGAATGAATGAATAGATGTATCAGTAGATGATAAAGTGAAATTAATAAATGAATGAATGAATGAATGGATAAATAAATGTTCAAATAGATGATTCGGGGAAGTGAATGATTCAGCGAACGAATAAAAAATTGTATCGATTGGGTGAATTTGAGAAACGACTGAATGAATGTTTAGATAGAAGATATAAGGGGCAAAGTCACTGGATTTGCTGTCAAATGACGTGCTCTAGGACTCGAGGGAATTTCTGTACCCTGGGGAGATACTGGAATCAATCAAACGTTTCCACAGGGAAGCAATTAGATGACGATTCAAGGGTGCTTGCTCCATTGGGGCCTTTGTTCCCGAGCTTTAAAGGGCTTGCTATTCAGATATATTGATAGACCCACATGCATTGGCTCGCTGAAGTTTCGCTCGCATGCGATATATTCATTGTACTGCATAGACGCATAGACCAAGAGAGATAGGGCAAACAGCCAGTGAATGTACTGCTAAAAAATTATTTCTGCATGAATTTCATATGTGTCTATACTTATATCAATTTAGCCTGTTTTGCGTCTTAGCCATTTATTTTTTGCTAATAAGTTGGGGCCAGGGCTTGGTATGTTCAGGTGTGTTATTGCCAAGCTAATTTCTGCTTTGGTGATTATGGCAACATGTGTTTTAGCAAACCATGCTTAATGCTGAAACCCAGTCGTGAGTTTTTCTGCTGTTTATCACCTGGGTATTCGGCGTTGGTGTGCGTTTAGACTTTCGAGCCCGAGGCTTTGATTCGCGAGTTACAGAAGATAAAGTGAAATTAATATATGAATGAACGAGTAAATGAATAAAGAAATGTGTAAATAGTGGATAAGGGGAATTTGATAATTGAGTGAACGAATGAATAGATGTATCGATGGATGACCGATTAAATTGAATATTTGAGTGAATAAGTCTATAGATAGATGAGTGAGTGAATGATCGGATGAATGGGTGATTGGAAAAATTGATAGATTAATCAATCTATAGTAAGCGGAGGAAAAATTGTAATCAGAGAAAGAAGTAAGGAAGGAAATTTCCTGTGTGTGTAAATTGTCCTTTGCATAAGACTAACCAAACCGTGTGAAGGTTTAAACTTTCCTTGAAACGATTTATGTTTTTGATTTTTATGTTTCTCAACAAAATGCATTTGGGTCACTTTCAGCTTGAATTGGACAAAACTGCGGAAGCTTTCAGAAAAAGTCATGCTGAACGACAAGAAGTACTGCATCAATGGGAGGCTACTATTCAGCAAATGCAGAAACGAGACCATGAAATGGATGTAGCTGCTTTGGTAAGCGAACCAGCGCCTGCAATTCAACATTTCATGACGTGCTAAGATATAGCACTTTTTACATTTCAGGAATGAAGGAGTCATTGAATGTCCTTTTTGGTAAAGTTCTACATTCACATTTACGTATTATCATGTATGTTAAATTTTTTTTGAACCTTTGTTCAGAAAGCTTAATATTTCTAGAGATTTAACTGCGGAAATAGCAAGAACTAGTTTTATAGTTTTCTTCTAAACTGTAAGCTTTGAATTGATATTCTCAGCAGAGTTCTATAATTAAATAAAGTATCTTGATGTGTTTACGTAGATATAGAATTTGTGTTTTGCAGAAACTCTCTGAATGGAAAATTTTGGTGCGTCAAAAAGAAGATTCTCTGAAAGAACGTGAGGTAGCTCCTTTGTTAAAATCACATTTGACTCTGAGAAGCAAAAGCTTTAGTATTTGCTATAGCCATCCTGGTGAGATATTTTTTTGTGTGCAATATTGAAATCTTTTTTTCAGCGATTTCTTGAAGGTGAACTTGCCAATAACCAGGAAAAAGAGAAGAAAATCTCCATCGCTGAGAGACAGTCTGCAAAATTTCGTCTGGATTATCAAAACAACGAAAACGCCAGGATCTTGTTCCAAGATGAGGTAACGGTTAACATCCTACCCTGTTTGGAGGCTTAACATCACTTAACTAAGTATCAGCTTCTTTGTGACGATGGAATCCCTTGGCAGAAATTGACTTTCAGCCTTTTGTTAGTGAGTTGTGTTGAGGAAAGGCCATGGTGGCAATTTTACTGTTTCCAACACAAAGCTATGAGAGATCTTTGGCATTCTAATGAGGAATTTTAACCCAGAATCGAAGGTCTTTTTCATGACTCTCGTCCGACCGCCGATTTTACTCGCCTGGTCATTCAAACACAAATGTTTCAGAACTTTGGCAGTACTTGAATTTACAAAACAGCTTGGTGCATTTTAGAATTGCAGTTCATGAAAAGAAAGTCAGAACCTTTCGGAACTAATTCAAATAGTGGCTTTAAGTCGTTTGAACAGATAACGTATGGCAGAGCCTTTTAAGTAAGGAGGCTACTGAAGTTATCATTTCAATAAGATGGGAAAATTTTCATTCGATTAGTTGATGCCTTGTCACAGTTATATGCAGGCTGATTTAAATCTCTTTGAAAGTATTTTTTTGTTCCAAAGACATTTCAATTCTTGAATATTCATGATGTATTTTTAAGTATTCGAATTCTTGGACAGTTTTATGGATCTAGGATTATTTTGAGTTCCTGTAAGGCACCTTTAAGCTCCAGCTTAAGATATATGTTGCAATAATAAGAATCTTTGTCATTATCAATATCATTATCATCACAGTTAGAAACATTGAAGTATACTGTTGATCGAACCGGGAAAGATTTGGAAGCTATGCGAGAAAAGTTCACTCAGTTGAAAAGGGATGTACAAGACAAGCAAGAAAAGTAAGAGTTTACAATTCTTCATTTTCAAATGCAGATAATTGAAGTTTGAAAGAGCAATAGGCCGGAGATAGTCTTCACTCTCTGCTAGCTCTATGCAAGCGTTGATTGAAATATGCCATTTGCAAAGAAAACTTGCCATCCCCCTCCCTGATTTACTCATTAATTCTGAGTTTCCTTACCAGCAACTACTGTAGAAGTCTGCTTACCTTTTCATTCAACTTTCTTGTATGTCCCTGCCCCAAAGTAGGAAGTAGGCCGGCGCGTTCTCTGCTTGTCGTAAAAGGAAAATGAACGACATCGGTGTTGGTATGGACATCAATTTGGTTCAGGTCTATGACGCATGCTGCAAAGACGTCACGGATAAATGGTCTGTTAATGATAGTCTCAGGCTACATGCGACGCAATTTTTCGATGATATCCAAACCCATTTGAACACTCTCATTGTTTCGATCGAAGACATTCTAGTAGTACTGTAGTGCGGTAGTTCTGTAAGTAGTTGACTTGCTAAATCTGTATTGGAATTTTAGCGAATCTAAGCCAGACCGTCATAATTGGGTGCGAGGATAGCTAAGTGGTAAGATTCTTGCACATTGACCCTATGGTTAGTGGTTCGAGTCGCACCTCAGCTAAACTTTCACTTAGAGCGAGAAGAGTTGCCAGCTCTCTGTAATTCCAGGCGTAGGAATCACGAGGTGCAATCACATCCAGAGAAAGGACCTGGACACTGCTCGATAAGCAAATAGCTTCTCAGTATCGAAATGTCTACCTTAGACGTCTAGGTAGAATCATATGTATTTATAAAGACCGTCATGAGGTGCGGGCTTGGTACTTGTCAGTCCACAACGGTTATCCTAGTTTCAGGGACTTAGAAGAAGATTGTTAAGTTCAATTCAATTTACTTGTAGTGCTTTTTGTAACACCTAGTTTTTTGCACTTAAACGCAAGAGCTTTCTTATAATAGGCTTGGAAGAGCGCAGAAAACTAGAGAAAACCTCTATGAACAGCTGAAAATAGTGGCCGACACAACACTGAGTGCAGAAGACAGAGCATATAGGCTGGAAGAAGTGTTAAAAAGCGAGGAAAACCGTATTCATGAAGTGGAAAAAGAGCTGAGTAGATTGAGAGAAAAGCAGGTTGGTGATTTCAAACGTTGGCTACAGACAACACTATGCTTCTTCATTCAGTTCTTGGTTACCCTATGCCCATTTTGTGTGAGCCTCGCTCCATCTGAGCTGTTCCCATCGTGTTAATTTTGAATTTTATCAATGAAGCTGTGTATTTTGAAGAACACTAGTAGAATGTATCTGAGCATAAGTTACAATTCATCAAGAGATTCTACCATACATTAGTAGCTATGCAAACTTTGATGAAAACCCAACCCATATTCTTATTGCTACATTTGTATGTCCATCCCTGTTTTTCTATTGTGTTATTGTATTCATATTGGATTCATGAAATGGTAATCTCCCACTCAGATAGATGTTATCCAATAATGAGGGGACTGTTAAGTGTAGTCAAGAATGCCAAATAGATTGATGTAAGTTGCAGTTTGAGATTGTGCGCAAACTGCCTGGAACCCCTGTCTACTGTGCTAATGGCTCCAGATTCAATGCCCCCTGCCTGTTCACCCAGTAGTAATTGGGTACCCGGCATAAAGGTAGCATTAAGGTGTGATAAGGAAAGAAACTTGCCAGCTCACTTCACAACACAGTGGATCAGGATGGCACCTCTTATAACAAGGTGCTTCCTTACTCTCGGAAAGATCCTCTCCATTACATGGTCCGGAAATCTTCAACCATTTATCTGGTCTACGATTCCTTATTTGGAGCAATGCCTTATTCGGTACACCTCATACGTACCCAGGAAACCCGTCTCCGCAGGCGTTATGTTCCAGATGGCGCCCCTGAATACGCATGGGCTTTCCCATCCGCCATCCAGGGGGTCGCCCCGCTAGGCTAACGGGGACGCTCATTTCGAGTATGGGATTCAATTTTACTATTTTGCTCATTCGAAAATGTCCCTTATCTTGTTCACTCTTCTATTTGTATTTCTTTCCTTAGTTTCGTAAAACACAAGAGTTGTATCAAGTGAAGCAAATGGAAACGAATACGGCTGCCGAGATCCAGGTTAGTCCGTTCCCCAGAGCGCTGATTCGAGTATTCAATGTTGCATCTCTCCTCTTGGCATTGAAAAATTGGCAACAGAAATTTAGATCAAGCGTAATTTCCCACGAATCTACTCTGCGATGGATGCAAGGACAGCTCCGTGTTTCGACATTTGCTCGCGTACCTAATGACCATTGGTTCAAGTCCCACCTTGAGCTTCGATGTCGTCTATAGTGAGGAAAAGACCTAGATCTATGCAATTCCAGCTTAAGAATCACGAGGTGTGGTAACATGTGAAAGGATTATGACACTGCTGAATAAGTATAGCTTTTCAAAGTCTTCAAATCTGCATCACCAATCAACACTCTGCGGAATGATTTGGTAACATGAAGTGGAAGGAATGCGATGCAGCTTGATAGCCATAGCTGCTCAAGGTTCTAGAATCTACCCTATAAATTGCAAGTGCTAGACTTAGTCACATAGATGATAAGACCTAGTCACATTAAGAGGAAATACTTGTCAGGGTCCTTAAATTTACGTAAGAAGCCACGAGTCTTAAGAATTTGGGAATTACATCACATGATGAGAAAGGACCAGGAAACTCTTCGATTGGGAAATTTTCTCAGGGTTGTATGGGTTTAAGTTCAATTGCTAGCAAAAGGTTATCCTAGTTTTAGACAAATCGTCAACTACTCTTACCACCTATCATTTTTTCAGGGTGCAAAAGCAACCAGTCGAAACCTGTCTAGTAAACTGAACAAGCTTGATAAAGATTCATTGAAGCAACAGGAGATCATTTACAATCAAGTAGGTTTGATTTTCGTTCTTCTTTTTTCCGTAAACAGAGCAACCGAATCGCCTTGAATATGCATTTCATTTTGGTGCTGTTAGTGAACTTGGTTGTAAACAACAGGATACAGAACCCAGACTGTATAACTTGTTCCAATATTGACTCAAAGCCCAGTCTCATCCATATGTGAAACTGGAGAAATGCACGGCAAATCCACTTGTAGCTAAAGTCGAACCAACCTATGAAAGATTATGAAAATCAATTGCTCTTCCACGCAGCATTAGAAGTGGTCTTTATTCCTCTAAAGAAAATTTCTGATTTTCATTATGCCTTGGCACCTGGAATCGATTTTTGAAGATTCGCAAGATCGTGCAAGAAATTTAGAGTCTATTTTAAAAGCTTATGGATGAATAAAGCTTTATGAAATTTGAAAATATTTTTTCGAAAGTTTGTACCTCGTCACTTTGTTGCAGTTTGAAATGCTTGCTACACAGCATTTTCAATGAGTTTTTTCTTCAAATTCCAGGATTTTCAGCTGCAAACTTTAGAAAGGAAAATTGCAAGGCTGCAAGGTGAAAAAAGTAGTGAGGAAAAAGACCAACTGGAAGAGAAAATAAAGGTCACTCATATCTTGATTTGTCAATTTGTCCATGATCTGTTTCTTTTTTATTCATTCATTTTTGTTACTTCAAATTCGAGCCGAAGTCTTCCCTGTTTCCTTGGACCAAAGGTCACTCACTTCCACATCACCGGTCACATCACCAGGTGGCTAGCTAGTTTGAGTCTACGGTAGACCTCGGCTCGATTTCATACCACTACTTAGAAAGGACACGGGACGGAACTCCCCAGACCTCAAAGCGGCGATGTCAAATCGGGACTTGTGTCTCATGTACTCCATAGATTCGGGTGCGACCGACTGATGATGATGATGATGATGATGATGATGATGATGATGATGATGATGATGATGATGATGATGATGATGATGATGATGATGATGATGATGATGATGATGATGATGATGATGATGATGATGATGATGATGATGATGATGATGATGATGATGATGATGATGATGATGATGATGATGATGATGATGATGATGATGATGATGATGATGATGATGATGATGATGATGACGGTAATGATGACGGTGATGATGATGATGATGATGATGATGATGATGATGATGATGATGATGACTTCAAATTCTCTTAGTTTTTAAATTTCATCAAAAGTTTACATGCTCAAAATTAATCCTTTTATCTGTCATGATCATCCGTGATCAAGTTATGAATGAAGTGCGCTTTTTTGAAAATTCATTTGAAGAGAAATTGTTGGATCACGTCAAATTTCCCTCAAAATGGAAGCTTGGAGATTACTTCTTATCATAAGGAGACTTTTTGAAACGTCAAAGTGTTCAGTTAGCACTAAGTATGGATAGCTATCACGGCTCACTAAATCACTAGAACAGAAATGAATAATTTATTTCTGGTAAAATATTTATTTCATTCCCCAGATGAGCTGCAAATTAACCAACTGTAAGGTGTATCTTATTTTGCCAACATCGCGTTAATTCTCACCAGTCTCTTCGCACCTATGGATCGCTTGGTGGGCGCATTTCGCATCACCCAATGCTGAATTCAATCCGAGAATAAACTAGTGCTCGTATACCGACCTTTGAAGGGGCGAAGCAGAGTTGGTTTGATATGCGGACATCAGACCACCCACGGACCTGAACACCCAACAAGGGAAACTCAGACAGGTTGAGGAATTTTAATAACTGGTGTCCTGGATCAGAGACACTGCGAAGGACATACGATTGCTTAAAGCACAGGCTTGGGAATCGTTGAAAGTGATGGACCAACATTTGGAAGGGTCGGCCTCTGCGCAAACTGGCAATCCGATTATTCCGAGCAACTGCTGAAGCTATATTGCTGTACGGCTGCGAGACCTGGATCTTACATAAGTGACTGGTCCGCGAGCTAGATGGCTGCTATACTAGAATGCTGCGACACGTTCTGCAAGTTTCTTGGAGAGAGCAAGTGCCGAATGAACATCTTTACGGAGACACTCCCAAAATCAGCACTACAATCACGCGAAGGCGACTACGACATGCTGACCACATCTATCGACACGAACAGTCAGGAAAACCGTTACTTCTATGGAAACCATCATACAGAAAACGAAGATCAGGTCGACCAAAGCTCAATTTTTTCACGTGGCTGGAAGACGACACCGGGCTGACGAGACAAGAACTGGGAGTGGCGATGGCCGACAGAAGCACGTGGTGCAGTGGTCGCTGATTCGGGCCCTCCCGATCGATGATGATGATGATATGCGAGCATTCTGGAGGGTAGATTAGAATCTTCTTCCAGTGCGTATTGAGCCCAGGGCGTTTCCGTGCTGGTGCAACAGGATACCACCAAAACCATTCAAGCTCATCTACAGGCGCAAAATTCTCATCAAAGTTAATTGAAAAATCTCGCTCACCTTTTTTAAATTGGTTTTTTGTTCCGCAGGAACTTTCTGAAACGCTGGAGGAGCACAATTCAACTCATTCTTTGCTGACCAGCCAACTGAAAAATCTCAGCGTACGTTAAATGTCCATGCTTTTAATTGTTCGACGTATTCGTCACGGATGTGGCTCATGATTGGGTTAGCATTGCGTTTGAAAATCACCACACAAGCACCTTGCAGTAGACTGTTCGCTTTTTATCTGATCTTCATGTCATGCTAGACACTTGACGCAGCTGGAATCATTGACACGGCTTTGAGTCTTCCTCATAAGTTCATTTTAATAACGGTTTATGCATAGGTATCTCATAGCAATATGAAAACTGATGTTGAATAGCATGCTTGATTTTGAACGTGGCAGATACTTGATACAAGGCGCCAGGTTTCTCTTCGGTGGTTTGTTGTTATGGGGTTTTTAATTGCCTATGTCACCAAGAGTGTTTCGTTGTTGTGAACCGTGCAGTATGTTAGGGCACGGCTCTTGCAATGTGAATTGGCACGTTGAGGTTAAAGCACCAGGGTGCCACTCTGCTTTGTTCGGGTAAGCCTGAAACGATTCGGTTTTTTTCTGTGCATCTATTTAGGATGACATAAGAAGAGTTTCAAGGCAGCAGGCAAAAGGACGAGAAGAGAAGGAGTCACTCACAAGCAAAATCGGTATTCCTAAGTGTTTCTTTATTCTCCTTCTTTTGTAAGACATAATGATATTATCATATGCAATATGAGATGTTCACATCTATACAGATATGCTGTTCTTTTGATTTGAAACTGCGAAATCTTTGAAACCGTTACATGATTATTATGGACTGTTGTTAAATTAAGGATCTCTCTGCCTTGAAGATTTCTTAGCGTGTAAACCTCAATAGTAGAATTATGGCAATTTATTCTAAAGAGTGAAAATGATTTTGATCGTGATGCCTTTAATTGCAGAGGAACTAAACCTACATAACACGAATTCAGAACGAGAGCTCAAGAAGATGACGGCCAAGAAAGAGGTGACAATTGAATACAGTTTTTGGTTTTGATGGTGTGATGCAACTACCCTGGTCACCCTTAAGGGAAATTCTACTGATGCGTACCCATAATGGGGATATTCTGCTCTGTGTGGGATGATAATCTCATTCTTGTGATGTAATTGTGTCTCCTCTTTTTGGTGCAGCACCAAAATGTTCACTCACCCTTTTCTATCCATCCTTCCTCACAACCTCTATCTTTCTGTGTCAACACAGCGGGACGTTCGCATAACAATTCATTGCAGTAATAATCAACTGAGGACTCATTTTGCTATACTTGCAGCAAAGCAAAAAGTATTGGAGCTTCCCATTACATTACCTTCACTGACCAATGGTCTAGCCTTGCACTAATGGCAAATTTCCTAGCATTCTTTTCGATTTTCCACTACTTTCACCAGTCGCTCTCTTTTCCTGCCGTTGATGTGTTTTTGTTCTTTTCAAGGATTTGATGGTCGATGAAAATATTTTGAAATTGCAAATCAAAAGACTGAAAGATCATCTGAATTCTAAAGCAGATGATGTTCTCTCACTTGAAACCCAAAGGCTGCAGCTAGAGACGGTGATTTTTCCACCAATTATTTCAAACATAATTGTCTAATATAAGTATATTTGAACATGTGTATATGGAACTTTCAATGTTTTAATTATGTTTTGGCAGCAAATTCACCCCTGATAATTGGATATCACCACCTGTGGAATAATGCTTTCTTCCTTATTGCTATGCCGGCGTTTAATGGAAATATCAAGATGCAGTCTTGTCCTTTTGATAAGTAGATATATTTATTCACGGCTTACGAAGATGGATTCGAGGACACTGAGAATCTATTCTCATCTAACGATGCCCTGGTCCTTCCTATAGATGTGACCACACCTCATGACTCCTAAGCCATGTGAATTCTAAGGTGGATTGTGAGACCACGAGAGGCTATGCTTTTCAAACAGGCTGTGCTCTGGTCGTTCCATTCGATGTGAACGCACCTCGTGATTCCTGCACAAGCCACCGACTTCCCTACTATGATTGTAAGTTAAGCTTAAGGCTGGCTGCAAACCACTGATCATTGGATCTGTGAAGAATTGTCCATCACTGAGCCATTCTTACACTTAAAAATAGATAACTCAGTCTGTGGGGAAGTTATTTAGATAGTAGGTGGCTGTAGATTTGATTTCACGAGGTTGATTTTGTGAAGTGTATATGTTCTAGTCAATGAAAGAACGATCACGTGAAATCTCTATCCACATGGACATGTTGAAAGCCCAATTGAAAGCTGCAGAAGATGAAAAGCAAACGATCAGGTATGATTATGACATATTTTGGCATCGGAATGCATCCTTGGTTTTCTGAATACACAAGCGAATACCAAACACTCACGAAAGAGGCCAATCCTATACGAATACAAACCCACGTTCATTAAGGAGGTCCTCGTATCGACACGCAACGTCTGTATTTATCCACGCAAGGTAGTCTTCATCTGCGGAACGCACGTATTCATCCACGCAACGCAGTATTGATCTGCAGAACGGGCGTATTCATCCACGCAACGTACGTATTTATCCACGCAAGTTAGTATTGATCTGCGGAACGCGCGTATTCATCCACGCAACGTACGTATTCATCCACGTTGCGTAGATATTCACCCACGCAACATAGCTATTTATTCACGGTAGTATTCATGGCAATTCACGGAATATTCGTGTTCATCCACGCAACATACACTAATCAGCAACGCACATTGTGATCAACATGCGTAAGATCCATAAACGCATAGTGTAGTCGCATTGCGCGCAAAATGTTCACCAACCGGAGCATAATGCGCACGATTTTTATGTCTTATTTGCAGTTCTGAGCTTCATGAAAGAATTTCGAAAATAGACAAACTTCGTAAGCGGTATGAAATTCTCATGGTTTCCATGGCGCCGCCAGAGGGTGAGGAGGAGAAATCCCAAGCTTATTATGTGATCAAGGCTGCGCAGGAGAAGGAAGAATTGCAAAGAAATGGTGATGAGTTGGATGCAAAAATTAGGAAAGCAGAGAAAGAGATAAGGTATAACCTTGTAGCTATTTGTTGCATAGCATGCAAGAGTCTGTTTATATTAAAGGTCATAAAAACAGCGGGCCACACATCTACTAGACAAACCTTATGATAAGATGGATGCAAAGAGCTGTTGATGACAACTAGGCTGTATATGCAGTAGTATCGTATGCCTCCTTTTCAAATCTTGAGTCAATTGAGTACATATGCAAGGAAAGCTCATTTGAAAAGCACTTGCTAGCAGATCCTATTTTAAGATCCAAGTGGCTTGGCCTTATCTTCGCTATATAACAAGTAGAGTCGATAGCTCTCTCTAATTCCAGTTGTAGGAACCTCGAGGTGTGGTCATGTCGTGGAAAACACCAGGACATAACCAGATAAGCAAGGCTTTTCGGCTGCCTAAGTCTTCCTTCTTCTTCTTCTAGCTGATAGTCCTGAGACTGTGGAGGTGCTTTGAGGTCCTAGCAGCATATTTTCAATTGCATTGATCCCTCCATGGTTTCTTACCTTGAGTTTAATGGTTGGGATCTCGTCCTTATTCTTATTCTTCCATGCTTCTATCTATACTTCTTACCTTTTTGCGTCGAATTTCATGTCTCGTTTTTCTTATGAAGAGCCTTGGAGAATACAGTGAGACTTATGAACAGCAAAAATGAAGTATATCGGAAGAGTTTTAGCAAAGTTGAGCAATCAAGTGAAGAATATGAAGCAAAACAGAAACTAGAGGAACAGCTGAGAGCAGCCATGGACAAATATAAATACAAGAGGAGACAGATTAAAGAGCTGCAAGAAGATTTTGAATCCATGCAGAGAACATTTGATTCATTGAACACAAACGAGCAGCATCTGGTTCAGCTCCTTGAGGAGAAGACAGCTAAAGTTCAAAGGTTCAGCCCTTTTATTGTCGATCGGCATGAGTAAATTCATGCCTAATTTTCGTGAGGTTCTTTTTTTGGAAAAAAATAAACATTGCCTTGAGCAAAATGAGGGGACATTTGATAGAATGGAGAGCTTTTTTGTATGCAGCTCGCAAGGGTGTAAATTTCAAACAGTTTTTCATAGTATGGTAGCTGAATCTTGCTGAAAACAGAGCAGTGAGTTAAGAATCCGAAATGCCAATCGCTGAATTCATTTGTAGAGATGAGTTTTTTTAATCAGTGATTTTTTAAATGCTGTTTTCAATGGATTTTAGCGTATTATTTTCCGCTGATATCGTAGTTTGCAGAAAGAGCTACAGGATCAAGAAGTTAAGAAAGAGCGCGTTGAAACCCAATTAAACAAACTTGTAAGGACAGTTCGAAGTGCAAAGAAGGTGAAGAATGAGCTACCAGAAGAAAAAGACATCGATCTACGTGAAATAAGGGATTTTAATACATCAGTCATGAAGCAAATTGGTGAGGTCGTGCACAATCATCCTGAAGTTTCAGCTGCTGTTCACCTTTACTTCAATCAAGCTGGCCTCCCTACGCCACCATCTCCTGGACCAGGCCAAACATCAAGACCTTCTTCCTCGAGATCGAGTCTAGCTTCCTTCAGGTTTCTGCTGCTCTTTTTAATCACCTTTAAAATTTGATGCTTCTTACTTGAAATTGCAGTTGAAGGCGTGAGAATGACTCGGGGTAAGGGAACTCATGGTCAGCAGAAAGAGCTCACCTCAAGCTTAACTGTCATTCAGAATGAGGAGAGTCACCAGCTCTCCGTCATTTCAGGCGAAGGAATCACACTTGTCATGTCAAGAGAAAGGATCTACACAATGATTTATAGGCATGGCTTCTAAGTGATCTTTCTGTTGCTACATACAGTATAAGCACATAGGAAAAAGTTAAATGCTTTTTGTGAAAGTTTCATCGTAGGTAGAACCACAGTATTTAATTGCTGTTGGAAAGGCCAGGTCAAATTTGAAATAGCCATTTTGCAGTATTGTTCATTAGAGCATATTTTTTGTTTTGTTTCTCAGGTCCTCCTCGTCTGTTCGTAGTAAACAAAGTCGACAAAGTCTTGAAACGACATCTGTTGACCTTGGCGCAATGGCTGTAACCGGTGTCACTAGTCCTAAAGGAGGTATGTCATTGAGTGAAGAAAGTCTTTGCACATTTTCAGTTGTGAGCAATTAAGCATTCCATCAAAACGTTTGAAGACTCTGAGCCTTGACACATATCAATTGGTGAAAATCCGTTTTATTACGTAAGACAGTTGTTAACTGTTAACGACGCATAGCCCATTTCAGTGTGGATTCTTCTTCTTTCTAGCAACTGCTCAGACACCTTCTGGAAGGCTATCGAAATCTGCAAGTGTCATCAAGGGAAGTCCGTCGTCGAAGCCGCCATCACGTCCAGGATCTTCTAGTTCCCAAGCCTCTCGTACTTCTCGCGTCTCCCATTCATCTGCTAGGAAATGATGTCGCGAATGAGATGATTGTCGCTTCAATCTCAACTTGCATCCATCTATCATATCATGCTTGATGAATTTTCTCAATATGACTTTATTCAGCCTAAAAGATTCCTTTATCTTCACCAACAAGTTTCCTATTTTGAGGAAAATCAACTCTTTTCAACAATTCTTCATCTCCAGAGGAAATCATAATGTGCCCAAAAACAACCAATTTTAGCCAAAAAGTAAGGCTATTGGCTTGCCATTTTTCCCAAAGATCCTCTCTTCTCAATTTTCTTCCATCATCACAAAAATAAAAAAGCTCCAAAAAACAGCCAATTTTAGCCAAAAAGTAAGGCCATAGACTTGCCATTTTTCCCAAAATCGCCTTTTTTCAACTTTCTTCAGCTACCGCCACAAATAAGGAAGCTGCCGAAAACAGCTATTCTTAGCCAAAAAGTAAATCTATAGGCTTGCCATTTGCCCCAAAAATCCCCTCTTCAGCTTTCTTCAACTGGTATCACAAGTAAAAGAGCTCCAAAAAACAGCTATTCTTAGCCAAAAAGTAAGGCTATAGGCTTGCCATTTTGCCCAAAAATCGCCTCTTTTCAACCCTCTGCAACTGGTACCACAAATTTAAAAGCTCCCAATAATAGTCAATCTTCTCTAGAATGGAAGTCAATTTGCTTGCCATTTTCCCCAAAAGTCTCCTTTTTCAACTTCTTTCCGTCCTCAGAAAAAAATAATTCAGTTTCCTAACAGAGCCAATTCCAAGCAAAAAGCAAGGTTATGGGCTTACCATTTGCGCCAAAAATCCTCTCTATTCAGCAATTGTTTATATTCACAGCAAATCTCCCAGTTAACAAAGACAGCTGTAGAATTTTGTGTTGGCTTCAGGCACAGACCCGCTCCACAGCCTCACTAGTAGCAGAATACACAGCCAACAAACAAGCATTTTTTTGATTGTAAGAACTCGAGATATTGTTTGCTAAAATTTCAACAGATAACATAGAATCAACACACGAGATATGGAGCTATACACCAAGCTAATGAAAATTGTAAACGAAATAGGCAGATCGAAAAATCCAAGTCAGCGAAGGAATAACAAAGTTCGAAACTTACCATCTATGTGCCTCTATTGGGAAGCTATAAACTAACGCCCAAAAAGTTCTTCGCCTTACTGGAAACAAGAAGCCACGAGATCACTGCCGAAGGACATTGGAACAATTCTTCTTTCGGCCTATCTGGCAATCCTTCTCCTCGCCGTCCTTGTACGTGTGCTATCTAAACAAAGCCAACGCAACACTAGCTCCCTTGTGTCACAAATTGTGAAATAAGACAATAGATTGATAAAATTTGTGAAAAAGTCATCTCCCTTGCCCCTCGAGAGTTTCTTTCACATTACAACAGCCAATTTTCGCGAGAAAGTAAGGTTATACGCTTACCGATTTCGCCAAAAACCAATCTTTTCAACGATTCTTTATTGGCACAAGTCATCTTGTGCCTCAAAACATGCAATTTTAGCCAAAGGTAAGGCTATAGGCTTACCAATTTCGCCAACAATCCACATTTTTCAACAATTCTTCTTCTGCACAACAAATCATAAAGTTCCTAAAAGCAGCCATTTTTCACCAAAAAGTAAGATCATAGGCTTACCATTTTAGCCAAAAACCAAAATTTTCAATTATTCTTCATTTGCACAGCAAATCATCCAAGTGCCTAAAAACAGCCAAGTTTTGCCAGAAAATAATGCATAGGCTTAGCAAATTTGTGGAAACTACCTCTTTTTCTTTGATGATTATATTTCTTTTTATTTATTTCATCTCTTTCATTCTATCTGTTTATGCTTTTCAATTCCATCACTCCACATCTCCTCGAAGATGACCATCGTTGGCACAAAGTATAATTTTATGTTCTTTCTTTTTGCAGATAATTATTATTACTTTCTTGTTTACATCTTTTTCTTTTCTTCTTATAGTATCTCTAACCAATGTTAGTTTATCAACATTCTGAAGGAAGAAAGGCTTTAATCTAGAGCAAAATTCTTTTTCAGAATGTCCGTCTAGCCACGAATGGAAAAAGCCTATTTGAAGATTCTTGTAGCAGAGGCTTCCTCTCGCTCTGTGCTTCCCAGTTATTCCTCAACAGCTTCACAGTCAGCAGTCAATTTTCCATTGCTGACTATTTATTTTTACCCTCTTCGGACTTTTTTATGATCATTAATTTCCATGCAGCCCTTATCAGACAAGCTCGAAATTTCGCTAGACCGATTTCCACTGAGGGTGGTCAGGACGAGAGCATAAAGAAAAATGGCGTTTATTCTATGGGTTGATATGGTTTATTGATGAAATAATTTACAAGATGAGCTAGGAAATCAGGAAATCTCAAATTGAAAGGGGATTGTTCCATTACTCCAACAAAACAGGTTTATCAATATGTATTTATCATGCCCATCGCTTCTGTTGATATAATCACGCAACCCATGCAAAGGAATTCACAGGAAAGGAAAATTGCACTAAACATTCCCTTCTTTACCTATCAGATGAAGGGCCAGTCTTACATCCACCCGTGAGTTTCCGGGTATGCTTGTAATCCCATTTGGCTCTTTGCACGTAATTTGGTGTTTCAAAGTCGTTTAAGCACAAAGAGGCTTGTCGGCGTGGGCTGATTTCAGCATCAACCAAGCAGCGAGTAAGTCTATCCTCTTTTCGTTTGCGCTAGACAAGGGGAGGTTTTTATGAAAAGTAGAGCTGCTCACTTACAATCAGATCTAGATGGCTTATGTTATGGCACAGGTCAGCCTACCCGAAACGTGCTACGCGTTCGCTGAGTTGCTGTGGACCAGCATCGCACCTACACCATGAGATTCTTAGGCTAACGGTCTACTAACTTAGCTACTGGCTCTAGCACAATACGCTGTACTAAAGATATGAGAATGATGCGGGATCGGGGATTGAATAAGTTGGTGAATCCCTCAAAAGAGACTAGAAGGGATGGGCTCAAGAAGGCAGTCAGCTGCAGACAACCTGCCCTAGTCATGAGCGGATTAAATTCGAATAACGCTAGATTTTTACCAGCTTTTAATGGATAGGCATTGAGTGGCAGTTGTCGTAGTGGTTAAAGCACATTTCTACTGTGCGGTAAGGTTCCAGGACGTGACGCACACTCATGTGGATTTTTTCTTCGCCCCCTTTCTGTCCACCCAGGTGTAAATGGGCTCCTGGTGTAAAGCTGGGGGCAAAGTGAAGCGGGGAAAAAACTTACCACCCTACCTACAACGATTTCGCCCAGAATGATGTAGCTGAGTCGTTAAGGTAGAGTGTTTCGACGAGCGGTGTCCACGTCTTCACCTCGATGTGGCCACATCTCATGATTCCTACGCCTGGACTAACACAGAGCTGGCGACTCTTCCCACTCTAAGTGAATGTTTAGACTGGGTGGATTCGAACCCTTGACCATAGAGCAATGGGCAAGAATCCAAGCTATCCTAACACTGACCAGTTCTATTCAACCGGAAGTAGGTAGAATTAGAGTGATAGAAAAATAAAGTGCTTGATTTGACAAATGGGCTAATGGCGAAAATTTACAAGTAACTGTCTGCTTAGCTTGATGCAAGTCAAAGTTTCGTCGGAAATTACATAGCTGTTCCTGCGAGAAAAGGTCCTTGCAAACCAATGCCGTCAAACTGTGAACAATATTGAAAAAGCATGAAGAAATTCATTCAAAGTGCATTGATGCAATGCTAGAAGCATACAATTATTCGTTACTGGCGATGTTGCATCTCACTTTGATCAGAGACAGGGAAGAACGTAATTGAAGAATGACCAAAATTACACATCTGCAGTGAGGCGTAAAAGCATCATGGAGCTGTGAACACCAGGAGAAGGGCTGCAGATTGGCTTAAGATTCCTAACCTTCATTTGCCTACGATCTATATCAGGGAAGACGACGATCGCATTGATGATAAAATGTGATCACTTAGAATTGGGAAATGCGACACAGAATATGTGATTAATTTGATATGTGATTCGTATTCATTTAATCTTCGTTCTTATTCTTATGTTCATGTCGTAGTGTAGTGTATTGGTCAAGCGTGAGGACTCATAACACAGGGGGTGTGAGTTCGAATCCTGCACCTGTCAAAATAAGAACACCTTAGGCGAGGAGGGTAACGGCTTCGATGTTTTCCGCCTTGCACTTGAAGATAGATTTAAAAAACCTGACGAGGCAAGTTGATTGAGCATTGTCCTAGTCCTTCCTCAAAGCGGGACAAATTTCTATACTGATTGTACAAAGAGCCAGCTGCTCTCCTAATTTTGCGTCAAAATTGAGCTGAAGGTGGGCATTCCGTCACTGAGCACAAGATCGGTAAACAAGTGATTTAATAAGGAGTTATTTTCATTGCTATACTTAACGCACCCATGCTTCACTTTTAACTTCTTTTCATCAATTGCCTCCATGGTCGTAAATCAATAATCACACTACAGCCTTTTAATATCAGAATTCGTGCATAAATGCTATGAAGTCATAGTTGTAATTATCATCATACAAACCAGTCTTCTGGCACATTTCTCACCCTCTCCCAACAAATTCACCCCAAATACTTCTGACATCCATTGACACATCCATGCTAACAACTTGCTTCAGACGACTAGCAAATTACTCCGTGAGTCAAAACATGCATTGAAGTGACGAATCCGTTTCTTTTGTAAGGCAAGGTATTGTCCATTTAGAAGTTTTGTTGGTAAACACGGTATCCCATTTGAGTAGGATTTTCCTTACTTGGGTGGACGGACTTCACTCTTAACTGATCTCAATCGCTGCTGCACATATGAGATCTTGCAAGAAGAAGTTGCTGTTTAATCCTTTGTGAGTTGACAATGACAATTGAAATTTTGGGTCATTGGGGAATTTCAGCATCACCCCCTTTCAAGTCCAATCTACATCGACTTGAGCAATGAAAATGGGCTTATGTGACGTCAGGCAACTTAGAAGCTCATATCATGTGGATAAGTCCTTACATGCTTAGGCCTGACGTAGGAGTCAGATCCGATAAAGTCCGATTGAGTCTAATTGAGTCCGATTGAGTCTAATTGAGTCCGATTGAGTGAGTCCGATTGAGTGAGTCCGCTTGAGCACGATCAAGCCCTCTTGAGCTTAATTAAGCCGATTGAGCCCGATTGAATCCGATTGAGTCCGATTGAATCTGATTGCATCCGATCGAGTCTAACTGAGTCCGATTGAGCACGATCGAGTCCTATTGAGCTGAATTGAGATCGATTGCCCCGATTGAGTCCGCATAAGTGGTTGAAGTCTGGTATTCTTGCAGTGCTTGCAAAGTCAACTCACGTCAAAGTCAATGCAAGTCTGGTTTAAGCTCTCTGCCAGCTTTTTATTTATGAAAGCGATTTTTTGAATGCACCCAGCCGGACTGGTTGCAATCTTTCGTTGGCACATCGTATATGTTCAATTTAGACTCGTTATATTAATCAACTCCACATTATCTACAAGTATGCTGTAGACGGGAGCTGCGGCATACTTCACACTTAACATAACAACACCATATATACTTGCATTTACAGTTCTCCACTATCTCAATTCTCTGCGTTTTGAATCCACGACCACAGCACAATTTCTCGCAGCTCTGTTTTCCTGCTCCGTTCCGCAAGCATTCTCTTCCCGTCGTTCCTGCAGTGCCAAGACTCTCGTCGGCAAGACAATAGTTCGGTGAGCTGTCGGCATACAATAGTAGTCCCTTGGCGGCAGTTTTCATTGCACCATTCCTCTGTTGTCTTGGGTCGATTTGGAGGGCTTTGTCGTACAGCTCAAAGAGTTTAACTGCTACTTCTTGGAATGTGGGGAGCCTTTTCATGCAATGCTTTAATTGGCAAGCACCTGTCACACCATGACATCGACAATTGACGGACAATAGGTCCCGAACAACCTGAAGCGTACAAGAAAGCGAATTCCGAATCTGTTCTTGTTCTTAAGATAGGAAGCGTGGCAAAAGCTTTTCTTATGACACTCATGTCATGAATAGTTTGAACAAATTTTTTTTTAAAGCAAAGATAAGCTTGATTAAATTTGTATTTGTTTACCTGTCCGCCAAGTCTGATATTGTGCTTTTTTATTCTTTGTCTTTGCTGGTTGATGGGATTTCTTGTATGTTTTTTCCTCAACTCTGCGAATGCAAATTGTCTTGAAAATTTGATGCCTTTCTCGGTGATGTCTGGACATCCACCAAAGTCCCTTTGCCGAACATTTTTTGCCTTATTCGCTTGGACAAATATTGGTTTATTCGAGCATGCGCAGCCAGAAATCTTTCCAGAAAAACATGCTTTCGATATCGTGAAAGTGATTGCTGCTGAAGACAATGCGTATACAAATGCGCTCTCTCTCGTATCTGTGTATGAATATTATTAATACTATGGTAAATAAATGAATTAATGAATTAATGAGTTAATGGACAAATAAACCAATATTAGGTGTCAGGATAGCTCAATGGACTCTTGCGCATTGATCCTATGGTCAGTGGTTCGAGTCGCACCTTAGCTAAACTTTCACTTAGCGTGAGGAGAGTCGCCAGCTCTCTGTTATTCCAGGCGTAGGAATCACGAGGTGTGGTCACATCGAGAGGAAGGACCTGGACACTGCTCGATAAGCAAAAAGCTTCTCAGTGTCCAAATTCCTACCTTTGACATCTAGGTAGAATCATGTGCATAAGATAAAAAAAAACGAATATATGAAAGCACACTTGAGTAAGCGAGTGAGTAGATAGATGGATTGATGAATGCACAAATTAAACAAATTACTATTTCAGAATATGAATTAATGGATAGAAGAAAGAATAAATGATTCGAGATGTCAGTGAATAAGGGAATTATCAAATACATGAATAGTTGGATTTGTAACTAGAAAATGTGAATTGAAATGTGGATAGAAGTATGAAAGAACAGATGGCTCCTCGTCAATCCTGAAATGTTCGAAGCACATTTTGAGAAATTGTGGCTGGGACGATATCTTATTCCATCCCCTGAGTGTGCAAAAGGTTCATGATGTCCAACATTTCTGATGCAGAAGGAAAAATCTCACTCGCATCTAAGACCAGGTTTACTTTGACGCAATTCTTTTGAAATTTTGTGAAAATCAGGGCTCTGGTTTGAAAATTTTCTGGCTTTGGTCAGAGGTCGCGGGACAATGAACAAAGAATTCTTTGAAAGATGATCTGGCAATTTTCTCTCAATGATCTTTAAGCGAATCATGTTATCGGTAATTGAGCTTAGCATATGTTCCAACGATTAGGATGGAATGCAAAAGAGGCTTCGTAAATTTAAATTCGATCAAGTTTCACAGGAAATATAAAGATATGAATTGCTTAAATCACAAGTCGGTTAAAACTTTAAACAAATTGAGAGTGTAGTTTATCTTGTTACTTTCGGACGTGCGATTCTTATGAACGAATATTCTAAGATGCAGACAAGAAACTGAACCAATGCTGGTTTATCATCACAGGAATCATTCAAGGGGGGGGGAGGCATTTTCAAACCGAACAACTAGGTGAGAGGGTGCAAGCTGAAGACCCTATAGAAGTCTGTCCATAGGCGGCAGAATTGGGTCTCATTTCGAATGATGTTTCGAATGCAAAATAGAGTAGATAACTTTCCAAATGTTTTTGTTGCAGTTGAAGTTGGATCATCAAATCAAGGAGAATCAATCAATCAATCAACCGAATCAATTCCATAAGAGTAGGGACATATTGCGGTGTGCGAAAGCTAGCAAGCAGGACTGCAAGTTCATTGAATATACGAAAGGGGTGTAAAATGAACGAATGAATGAATTAATGAATATTGAATATGCTAAAGGGGTGTAAAATGAACGAATAAATGAATGAATGCATGAATGAATGAATGAAGGACTAAATGTGTTAGTGAATTGGCATGTGAAATAAGGGAATCGCTTCATGAAGAAACTAATGAATGGATGAATAGACGAATCAAGCATGCCCGGAGCTGATCAATTAGCTAACTTATCAGTCATTCAACCAGTCAATCTATGAATCTAAGAATCTATGAATGAATCGAATTTTCAATTAATCAATCAATCAATCAATTAATCATTCTGCGAATCAATCAAGCTACCAATGAATTAATCCATCTATCTATTCATCTATCTGTCTATCCATTTATCAATCAATCAATCACTCAATCAATCAATCAATCAATCAATCGGCCAATCAATCATTCCGCTAAATTAATCAATGTATGAATATAAGAATCAGTGAATCTATAGATCAATCTGTCAGTCGATCAACAAAGCAATCTGTGAACCCATCAGTTTAAGAGTGAGTAAATGAATCCACCATTCATTCAGTCCATGAATCAATCAAGAAGCTATTAATAAAATAATGAATCAATATATGCGTCAATCAACAAGCTGTTAATCAAACAATCAACCAATACAGGGATCAGTCTTGCAACAAAACAAACATTCAGTTTAACTGCCGCTCTAACTAACTAGCAAGCAAATAGGAACTCAAATATTCCATCAAAACTCTTTGTATAATCGTTAAACAGCCAACCGATCGATTAATTTGTGAAAGAAAGCCTGTCAGCTGATCAGCATAAAGGTTCAAGGACTGACCTACAGAGTATTTGGATATCAAAGCTAGTTTATAATGAAGTTCAAATCGCCCTCTTTTCATGACGATCAATTCGAAGCTGAGGGACAGTAGCATGTGAAACCCCCGGCTTTTGCCAAGCATTCTCTAGTTTGAATGAGTGACCTTGTTTAAGCGATTCAAACCTTAGTGACCTAGTTCGTATTAATACCTTTAGTGGTTTAATTAAGCAACTTGTCGATGAAAAACTGCCGCCAGCAATGAACAATTAATTTCATCAAATGATTTAGTAACATAGCATATCAACATCAATGCTTTGAAATAGAGAATTTCTTGTTGTCTCGAACACGTCATGTATCGGCCATTCGTTTGTAAACCAAACCACAATGGATTCTTCTCCGTCTTTTAAACGTGGCTTAATTACTCTCACTTTTTCGACTCCTCCATCCACCGTAAAAAAAATCTTCAAGGCTTTATAATTACGTCTCCACATACACTTCGTAGTTGGAATACCCCATTAAGAGCTGAGAGATTTTTCGATTGCTTACCATTGCTTTAAATCTTTCCACTCCTGCATACTTTGAGCAGATACTAGATTCAGTAACTTCAGTAAAACAGTTTTACTTTGGCCACAGTTAAGTCGAATTTGAATGAAATTCCGTACTTTTTGAGTTCCAAGAAAGATGATTGGATATTTGATGCAGATCTTACGAAACACGTGCTCGAATGCCTTAGAGATCTCCAATAGGAAGGAAAATATTCTTACAATTCGAGGAAAAACCGACTGTAACAATGCAAATAAATATGGACCAAATATGAGCATAAGCACTCCAATGTTCGTAAGGCTGCCAACGCCTATTGACACCTTCCAACTTTTCACAACAAGAATATCTCACTCTTCTATGACGTGTTTTCAAATTACTCTGTTTTCTGTGAGATCAACCATTCGTGCATAACCTTAAAATATTCTCTGCGAGATTTCTCCCAACTTGGTCTCGATTGGCATGCCGGCATCAAGCCTATATTGTCGGCCCAACTGTTCATACCTTGATCTCATTAGAACTGCCCATTGTATCACTGACTAACGCCGTTTGACAATATTTGTCAAATCATAACAGAGTTAATTTAAGGGAATAATCTCAAAAATTATAGAAAAACAAACGGTAGTATTAGTGGTAATTAACTCATTACTGAATTAGTGTTTGTTCTCATCTTGAGTTCCCCACAGTGTCTTAACAGCGATGCCACGAATGCATTGACATGTGGCTGCCTTGGGTTCAACTGCCGTGTCCTGTCAAGACTATCTATTTGATTGCAATGAAGCCCTCTTGTGAACGGTATAATGACCTCCTTATCGTCCTTCCACTCCTCCTGCAAAGCGTACTTTTAACTGTTCTAGCTACCACCTACAGTCCGTTTCCAAAACAGCGTGCATTCTCATAAGATGCGACGTGATTTCGAGCATTCTCGTGATTCATGGATCATCAGGTAGATTTTAGAATCCTTAGAAGCCATGCTTACTGAACAATGAAGTCGAAGATTCCTATTATTCACGATGTCTCATGAGATAGGTTCCAGAGTACTCCGACGACAGAAGTATTTTTCGGTCCCGAATTTTGCTATGATTATTGCCATGAGGGGGAAGGGTGCAAGTGACATAGCTGAAATTCCCTCTCCCAAGATGCATCGGCAGCTAGTCTGTCGGGAACTCATCGAATCACATTTCATAATTTTGCAACAAAAATTAAACCTGACCTTCGACTCTTATAAGCATGATACATAACGTGCAACAGAGACATGGCAGCAGTTATAAGTTCGATCCATGCTACCCACAGTGTGTGCACTCTGAATTTTAGTAATCTATGCAGAGAAGCAGGTACATTCACAGTTGTCTGGTGAGAGATTGGCGATGTGTGGATCAGGCTGATTTGCAAAACGTGGGAAGATAGCAGAAATGCCTGCTGCAGCTCTTAGCACAAAAATCTAATTGATTCTCGTCGCAAGTCATCTGAGCAGGCAGAGGGGAGCCAGAAATGTAAAGAGCGCTCATTGAGTCTGGGGATTTCTGCATAGTAGTCTAGACATTGTGAAGTAGTGGAAAGAAGGCTATATCAGAAAGAGGCTGTGTGAAAAGGAAGCTCATTGCTATTTTTCATCTATATTATGATTAGAGAGACGCGAGAGAGGGTGCTTAAATTGTGATTAGAGAGACGCGAGAGAGGGGGCTTAAATTGTGATTAGAGAGATGCAAGAGAGGGGGCTTAAATTGTGATTAGAGAGACGCGAGAGAGGGGGCTTAAATTGTGATTAGAGAGACGCGAGAGAGGGGGCTTAAATTGTGATTAGAGAGATGCGAGAGAGGGAGCTTAAATTGTGATTAGAGAGACGCAAGAGAGGAGAGAGAATACTGGAAATTTGTGAGGAAGGAGTATCAAGTATAGCAGGCTTTACGAGCTGGAATAGCTTAAGTTATTGAAACGTAAGAAAAGAGGAAATTGCATCTATTTGTTGGAAGAGTCTCTGTTCTTGCGGGCTTCGTTACAACACTTAGCCGCCTACCCGTAACAAATGACCACATCTGAGTGAAAACTTTCATCATTCGCGTTTCACAGAAATACCGTTGTAAGGGTCAAATCTGGCAAGGTGCGATAATTTTTGTGAGATTCCATCAGGTATTAACCATGCAATATACAGTGGTACCATGAAGACCGTCATTACCTCATATCGTGTGAGATAAGGAGCCATTGCTCGTTTTGGTGGATTTTTTCAAGCTTATAGGATTACCACCATCCTTTGAAGAATACGATATTCATAAGCCCACTGCGAGGATGAATAGTTCCAAACAGCATTAGCGCTGGCCAATTCCAATCATCAACTGGTCATAGTACGAGATCTTTAATAATGATTCATCCTTCTCTATGTGCACAGTCACACCAAATTGCCTTTCAATTCGGGTTGATCCTTCAAACATTTGCGCCGTGGATTAATTTTGAAGAAATTCTTATTCACTGGGAGCAAATTCTATAGCAGTAGGAGAGCAGGGGTAGTTTGCAGTGATGAAACCTCTGCTCTCATAAATTGAATGTTCCCGCTTTACGGCACGCTCTCACCCGCATTTAGATACCTTCTACCTGTCAACCCAGCTTCTAATTGGCACCTGGCTTAACGTTTGGAGTAGAAAGTGGTGCGAAAATGCCACTGGTCACCCTACCTAGCGATTTGATGGCTCAAGATGGTGCTTCTTCAGCAAGGCTCTCTCAGCGTGGGTTGCGAATTTGGGACTTCACAGTTACACGACTTGCATCAATCATAAGGACTTTTAGTTTCCTTCTCAAGGTGTGTCTTGCAACTTCAATATTGCCTCAGATAAATATCAAGAACAGAAAATGCTGCACCAGTTGATTTTGTGCACAGGTAAAACATTCTAGCAGTTTCTAGGGCTGAATCTGAAGCTCAAAAGAAAACCATTCGTGCGAAAAAATATTGAAACAGATGAAATATGATGAATACTAAGGGAGACATCTATGAAAGAGAATCTCATTGACGAAAATCAATCCATTGGAATTGTAGAATCGAGCGATCTAGGTTGGATCCCACACTGGGTACGAGCATCCGAGGCAGCTTGATAGAGAGGCACCGCTCAGAATCATGTCCTTGTGAGGGAGAATAGCCAGTTCCTTCCTCCCCGCACTTTATCTCCCCTCCCCTCCCTCCAAATTTTAGCCAGGTACCCATTTATTGCTGGATGGGTAGAAAAGGGAGGCGAAAGAAACGTGCACGAAGGTGTCTCGGACCAACGACTTGAACAAAATGCAGCGAGTTAAATCCACTTAGGCCACTGAATCCCAGTTTGAACTAGCGGCAAATCTTTGCGAGTATATTAAAGTTGAGCTTTGTAAGTTCGCTTTGCTTGAGTTATCGTTCAAATGTCGGTTAATAAGGTATAAGTAGGCTTTGATACGAGCTGTGGAGACATAGTTAGCGAAGATTATTCTCTTCTAAATTTCTTGGAGATTACAAGTGGCAAGATTAAGAGACCCTGCTGATTTCGCATAAAACCAATGATCGTACAAGCGATTCTTTAATCGTTTCTGATGAAGACAATCACCAAGCAATTCAGAGCGACTTATTTTGTTTTAAAAGTTCAACACGTCTCTGATTTTATTGCCCTCATTCCTCGCGTTTATTAAAACGGCTTATCAGGGGGACGCTACATGCAGATGGCGGTTTAAACTATGCGGAATTGGCGCAGATCCTCATGCACTCCGCTTAGTGCATTGCACTCTCTATTACGAGTTTAACAGAAACAAGATACAGGGCATAAGTATTTTCTGAATAGAGGAGGGTGTTTCATGAATGGTTTTCCAAGTGTGTTCCTTGCCAATACTGACTTTATTATACACTGTGCAGCAGTCGAGCACACAAAGCTTGCATTATGAGTATGCACGCTTAATCGCCACACGACGGCGCCTCTGCGCTCCGCTTTACTTTCATGCAGCATCATAGCAGGATACAGATATCTCGATTTGAAAACGTCCCGCTTTAGCGTTGGTCAAAAGTGGGCGGATCACGTAGTGGCCGGAGCGCGCATCTTCTGCGCTCAAGATCCCTGGTTCGGGCAACTCCTTTTCCCCATTTCTCTTTGCCATATATCTATCTATCTATCCGCCCAAGCATTAAATAGGTACCTGGCATAGAAATGGGGGTAAACTGGGATGCGGAAAGGAACTGGCTCCTTACCCCATAATGCTGTTTCTCAGGGTGCTTCCCCTCTAACAAGGTGCTTCCCGACACTCGCATCTAGTATAAGACTCGATTTTATTCCCATCCATGTCCAATTGACCCGATGCTCTGGAAGTAGCCGGACAAAGCCGCACTTGGAAGCATCCGTTTTGACTTGCAATGAATAATATCCTTATTGGAAAAGCTACAATGACAGTTGATCCAAGCAGTGGACTTCTTAAGACCTGAAATCCTAAATTCATCTTACAGAATCCATCGTTGACGGGCAAATAAGACGCGAGTAGACTCTTGAAGATATTGATAGGCTGAACACTCATTCATCGGAATGTAACAATGTGTTGTGTCAATAGACCAGTGACATCATAAGGGCTAGGATTTGTGTTGTGACAAGGATTAAGGTAAGGAGTGGGGTTGAGATAAGGCTAGTGCTAGTGTCTTGATTAATCAATTAAGACGAATCTTTATACTGGATTAGACACTTAAACTTTAGATTAGCTGTCGTCAATGTGTGTCCAGTGCTTGTGCCCTCAGAGTTACTTCTGAGTACTCATTTATCGACCTCGGAGGGATGGACAGCTGAGTTGACTGTTGACATATGGATAGTGGTTCCGACGACGGGATTCGAACCCACGCAAGATTTGAACCGCTGACCACTCGGCCAAACTGCCATTAAAGAGGAGGGTGGTGGAAGCTTATGTTTAGAGTTGGGTTAGGACATGGGTAGTTCCAGTGCTGGGATAAAGGCAAGGGCCATTGTGATACCAGGGTAAGGAAGAGGTATGATAACGGTGCGGTAAGCACGGGGTATATGATCGGGGTAAGGATTAGTGTTTGGGTTGGGGTTGGGGTTAGGGTTAGCGTTAGGGTTGGGGTTAGGGTTGGGGTTAGCGTGGGGCTGGAGATAGCTGTAGAACAAGAACAAGGCTTGATGTTAGCTTCATTGAAGAGCAAGAACCAGCCGCAAAGTGCCAGCTCTTCTTTTTATCGTTCTTTCGTCCACTCGCTATCATATCCAACATCCAAAGAATGAAACTATTTTCACGCCAGAGCGAGTAACGCGACAGGAGGCGTTTCGACTGTTCGGGAAACACTTTGGGACAGTCCTGCTAAGATTTTCAACCATTCATGGAATATTTGTTTAATGTTGAGTCGAAATTTGAAAAACGAGCCTGCCATTCGATGGGTGGTATGTAAAGGAACACTTGACTTCCTCCTCCACAGGTTAATCTTTAAGTTGACATTTGATGTTGAGGATCGATAAATATACCATAATGTCAAAAGAGAACTATTGCCAAATCAAATAGCACGACGAAAGAAATATCTATCTAAAGAAGCCAAGCTTATGGAAAGACCATTCGATTTTGAATGAGCTTGAATTCATAATCCTCTTGGAAATCTGCCACCTTCAATATTAGGACCACCTTCGAATAAATGTTTTTAGGACTACCTTTATCAAGAAACTCGTAAGAATGCGAGATATCAGAAAAATGATCAAAAGATAGTTTTTGCGTCGCTTCGCTGTGAACTCACCGTGAGAAAAACAGTCTTGATTGAGATATTATTTCTGCTGTGGTGGATTCATCTAATCAACATTCTTAATTTCTTACTCTAATGATTGTAAGGTGAAAAGTTTCATGCCCTTTTTTATCTTAGATCAAATTATATGCTCTGTATTTTTCAGAGATGGCAAACGCACCTCTCACAAAGGAATAACCATCAACAAGCCCGTCTATAGAACGGACATAAGCTGTCTGTATCGCATAGGAGTACCATCTAAACAACGGACACTTTTCAACAACGGACACTTTTCAACAAGGGACACCTTTCAACAAGGGACACCTTTCAAAAAGAGACACCTTTCAAAAAGAGACACTTATTTTCACAAAGACGTTTGGTAACTGACAAAGCTTTCATCACAGACTCTTCTCTATAAGGTACATCAATCTATATAGAGTACCTTTTAATGAAGGGCCCTCTCGTAGACGCCTTGTAACAGCGGGCACTTCTCTTCAGCAGACATCCTTTACAACAGACTATGCTGTGCACCTGTATTAATGGGCAGTAACAGGATAGCCTGGAGACTCCAATGAATTTCAAAATGAAGAACTCTTCTGCGACCAAGTTGACTTCATCGATGGGAATTCGAAGACAACTGTTTTCATTAGAAGCGATGAAATGATGCAGGGCTTATAAATGAATGTAAACGGGTACCTCTTGAGTAAAGAGCTTAATTTCTATGTAGTTAGTTGGATTAGTTAAGCCATCTTGAATTTTATTGAACTGGCAGACGAAATCTAAATGGACAGATTCCGACAGTCAGAGAGTTTGCTTGATTAGAAAATCAGGTGAGGATTTGCTGAAGCATTATAGTCCTGAAAATCAAGTTTGATTAAAAAAGGAACCTTATTTGCATGGCCTAATTATTTGAGATAATGGTTTGGTTTTTCAAGAGGATTCAGTTGTTTAGTGTTACAATAAAAAAACAGAAGATTTTTTATCCATCACGAAAGATTTCTACCATTCTCTTAATGAAAATTTTCCACTGCAACGTAGGCAAAACAAGCGTTGTATTATGTCAATGTTTCACAACTAAGCACAATCCCATTTCGCAAATAGATGAAAGATCACGTAAGGCCATTTGGCAAACAGACATATTAGAGAATGAATGGATGAATGAATGAAGTATGATATAAACAAAGCCCAACTGAGCATGAGCAAAACCAATCGTGATTAAAGTGCTTAATGAAATGTAGACATTGATTTGTTGCAAATTCATCCTATAACCGAAGGAGAATACAGCAATGTTCTTCTGCGTCAACATTCCAATGCTTTAATTTCGAAATTTCAATTTGGGCTAGCCAAATATGTAGTCAAGTAGCAAATATTGTCACTTATTCACTCAACTCAGGTTGTCAATGTGACCTTAGATATTAGCATGGCCATCCGTAAACATGGATGGTATTGAAGCCTTATTTATCACAGCTCATTCGTTCGTCCATTCACTAACTCATTTCTTCACTCATTTACCCATTCATGTTTTTTCATTCTTTCAATTCATCATTCATGTTTTCATTCATTAATTCATCCAATCCTTCATATATTCTTTGATTATTTAACTAATCTTCTGATACATTTATCTATTGCTTCAATCTTTCTTTTATTCGTACACTTGTTCATTAATTCACTATTTCTCTCATTCATTCCTTCATTCATTTATTCAACCTTTCATCAAATTCATACAGCTGTTGCTTACTTCCTTTCAACAATACAGATGGGGTCAATCAAAGTTATGTTAAACTTGAAGTACTCAAATATCAGTTTGACTGCTGTGATAGGAAGTTACTCCCGAATTAATCCAATCAACCTAAATTCTCATGAGATTTTATCTTCAGATAAATATTTCATCAATTGAAAGATCTGAAATTTTGATGGGAGTGTTCTAAATATTTATGATTCATATCTAACCACGCCCAATAATTTTGCTTAGATTCATCAAGTAAAGAATCACATCGTGAGGGGCAATGTATTTACGTCATATAAAAATTCCTCTTAAGGATCATAAGTCACTTTAGAAGCCAGCAATCATCGTAGGCATCACAAAGTAGGGTCACAACTATTGTGAAAGCCAGTCTAGCATTATACCGTTGTAGTCTCAATGAATCGACTCAGAGAATCCAGCATCGTATAGTCTGCAAGATTAGACGACATCACAAAGAGCAACAGGGCGTTTCTGATAAGCCTAGCTGCTTTGTGTGCTTCAGTCGATCTGTTTGGTGGTGTAATGCCACGAGAAGCAGAAAACAGTTAAGTCTTATGGGTATTTGGAGCACATACTTGTCATGTTGAAGTTCTTTTTGCATTGCTAATGGACACTGAGAAGCTTTTTGCTTACCAAACCTCGTGATTCCTACGCCTGGAACTACAGAGAGCTGGCGATTAACCTCTAGGTGAAAGGTTAGACGAGGCTGGATTCCAACCATTGAGAATTAGCTCAATGCGCAAGAATCTTCATTCTGAGCTCTGCTGACAGCTGAAGTCTCAAAACAAGACCCACGCTTGTCCCCTATCCCTCCACCCTGTAGTACATGAACCCCTGTGACAATTGATAAGGGTAAGTGCAGCGAGGCTAGAAAATCCCCACCCTATCAGTGCCATGACTCAGGATGGTACTTCTCTAACATGCTACTCTCCGATGCCTGTATCAAGAATGGGGCTCACCATAATTTTTCATTTAGATTGCTGACTTTTACAGCATAGATCAATTGAATGTGTAGTATACACGAACTAACCTGATCTTAAATCGAATCCAAAGTTCGGCGCTTTGTCGATTGATGAGCAATCCCACGTTCTTTCACCAAATTGTTCTTTGCACTCATCTTTGATAAGACGTATGCTGTTCTCAATATATGGCATCAAGTCAATATTTCCTTTGCAAACACGAACTTGCTTCGAGGAGATCAATCCCATTGTTTTCACACATTCGTCTCGCCGCCATCTTTTCTGGGGGTGTGGTCGTAAACCCCTAAAAATAGACAGCACGTTGTAATCTTGAGGGAGAAAGTAAAGCATGGAGACAAAGGAAGGACGCAGGAATTGGGAGGGGCTCATATAGTCACACCCTTCAAGTAGCAAAAGCATCAAAATGTTCAGAAACAGTGGAGATCAAAAAGGGAAATGTTGCTGGCATCGCAACAATAAACTCTGTTTTCACTTAAGAAACATCCCTCAAATCCTCCATTTCAAGTACCCAATATTGTTCAACGGATACTGAACAGGTCACCTGAATGTTCTAGAAGGAAATTCTGTTCACGTTAATCAACATTTTGGCCTTTTGGCAAGACTTTATGAACTTTATTTCTACAAAAGAGTCTCACTTATTTAAAAACACTTTTCATTTAATTAGTCTTCTGTTATCGTAGACTTAGCAAATTAAGAATCAAAGAATTATTTTGATCATTTTAATCTAAAAGTAATTGCCCAAATTGACAGTTCTCCATAAATCCGACGTTTTCCGAGGAATTAGCTCGTCTAATGGCAAAGGTTTACATCCCTCATGTCAGTGGAGAAACCACATTCGAAAATCATCCTATACGTTCTAGGAAAATCAATCAATATTTGATTGAAATTGTTTGCTCGTAAAAACGGGGCAAATGAATCTTATCTGGAAATATTCAGTTTTTCGTCAAGGCTGAAGTTAGATGCGGAGAAAATTCGTTTGAAGAAACAAGAATGTGAAACATAAAGGGTTTTCTGCCTGACACCTTTACAGCAGGAAGTGCCAGCATAAAGACGGCACAAAACCCCGAGACAGTACCGATAGCCAAACATCGATACCAAATACCTTCATACGATGTTCACCTTTCTATTTTTTTCGAAAATTTTTATTTTCCATGTTAAGTGGTATAATAGTTGCACAAAATGGTGGAATCTTATGGCTTCGATAGTCACACTCGTGGTATCCAATACCCATGATTTCAAATAAGCCATTTGTTATGCCAAAAACTTTCCTGAGAGTCAGAATGAAAAAATAATATTTTAGTCATCAACATAGAATGGGGATTCGCTGCATCATTTCTACTGGTATCACTATCTTCTCCTTCTTTTGGCCTTAATCCCGTTTACGTTGGGGTCCTGGTGGGGCCAGAGCTCATCCATCTTGCAGCTGGTATCCCATTCCCACCCGCACCCTACCCATTTGTCCGCACTCGGAGTTTCAATTGTCAGTGGACTTGGTGCACGCCTACGATTTCCGTCGTCATCAATAATAATACTTGACTATGTTATCTAGGGTGGGGCCTCAGTGATTCATGATTGGCCTGCATCGTCCCAAATGTTATCTTAACTAAGTATTTTAAGTTAGTATTCTTTCTTGTGGAAGTCCCGAGATGATGCAAGACTATAATTCAATTGCTTGTCAACATTTATGATAATAATGATTATGATGATTATGACGATAATGCCAATAGTAAAACTGGTGGTACAAATTATAATTCTAACAAAACTTGCAATTATAACAATGAAAATAGTAATAGTAATAATGATAGGTATGATGATAGTAGTAATGATTGAGCTAATAATTATGACTATCACAATTTTGATAACACCCATTATTTTTTCCCACATCTCTATTTTGGAGCAGCTATTCAGTGTGTTCTCTTGGATATATTTGCATTCCAGGAACGAACTTCTCCAATTTCCAAACATGCTCTACAGTTATCAATCAGCATCAAATCTTTTAAAGAAAAAAGCGACCCATTTTTACCCTGATCCCTTTTGCTTCTTTTTCAAAACGGAATTCATATGCGGAAATTTTTCCCAAGCAGAAGGACATTTGCTGTATTCTTTGGAAGCTTTCTGATTAAAGCCTCGCCTTTACTGTCACCTGTAGTACTGTCACTACTTTGCCTAATTCTATGGCTAATAAACAACAATCGTTGTTGTTGTTCATGAGCAACCTGAACGAGGAAAATTAACCGAAGGTGCGTTTTTACTTTTCGGCTGCCACTGACTACTGCTGTTCACAGTTGCTATTGGCTGTGCTTCTGTGCAAGGATTGTCTTCCGTCGACTGTAGTTTTGCTTCAAACTTGGATCACTTCACTTGTCATAGGGCATCCTTGCGTGGAAGTTCCTACGCTGGAGCTTGATAATGAAGGAACGGAAATTACAATCTGCTAATAGTCGCAAAACTCAACCGCCCCTTACTCTCTAGTTCTGTATGACGTCATATAATTCTGACAACTGCAAACGATTGAAAACTCTTCGTCAGAGTTCTTGTAAGAAAGGTCAACCAAAGTTCCCTGTGAATATCAATCATATGTTGGTGCCAAGAAGCTTTTTCATGTGGACTATCGAGAACAGCAAACGAAATTCATGAAGGGTGGAAGCTTTCTAGTAAGGCGTATGAGCCGAGGACGAATGAAATCACAAAAAATTTCACCTCCTGTAATGAAGTGATTTGAAAAACTTCAGTGTAAAAAAGATTAGGGGAGCCAATCCGATCAGAATCACAATTGGGGGAGGAAATTCCGGGAGGCAAAGAATGCATAAGTCACATAAAGATGCAAAGATAAGCATCGAGAAAGCTAACAGATGAAAAAGTACATTAAAAAAGGAGGCTTCGCGGTTGAAAGCCTCTGTTATTGTCTGTAAAAAATCATTCTTTATCTACGAATAAAAATGATTTACTTTAATCTATCTTTCCTTAGGTTTCACAGAAATCTGAAAAATAAATCTATCTTGGCCCAGAATACGTTAGTTCAAAAGTAATTGAGATTAAACCGGGTAATCCTCTGTATCTAAATAGCTTCAGCAACTTTTCATAAGGAGAAATGTGCGATGGAATGAAGGATTCTATAAATAATTGGTGAAGCGTTTCTCTTGGAATTGGACGGACTTTTCACATCGAGGAAGAATAGATGACTTGGGGAAAACTAGAGAAAAATTAAAAGGTACAGCGTGTCTTGCTGTACAGTGTACAGTGTGTGTTGACCGAGAATCCCTTTCGGGATCTTCGTTCGATCAATGTTTTAGATTACTTAGGTGTCAGATAAGGAGAATATCACTTAAAAATTCTTCATATGAATATATTCGCTTGTGATCGAATCCAAGAGAATTCAGATCATTTGAATTCAGCAAATAACAGTGTCTCGTAATAAGGAAAGCAATCAAAGAGATTTATTGAAATCAATAAATCATTGAAAAACGAGCGTCCTATTTACTTACAATACCTGGGCTCTTAGCATTTGAAAATTTCATTAAAACTGAATGCTGGCTTAAGTCTTTAGGGCTTTAAAGGATGGATGGACATGAAAATATATGAAAATGACTTAGATATGCCGTCAATATGTCACAATGGACAATACTTATGAGGAGAGTATCCCCGTGTCACCTTCTACCGTAAGCACGACTTTGTTCGTTGCAGTGATTTCAAATAAATGCGAATTATTCATCAAACATTCGATGCGATCTGTTGCTTGGGGAAACCCAGAACAGGAGTAAAGGCAGATAAAGTTGATTAACATAAGCCAAAATATTGTATGAAAAAATTTAAAAGCATTAAGTAGGCGGAGAAATACAAGTGTTTTCCGCTTCAAATCAAAGGAGCAAACATGGATTCGTATTATGCGATTTTCCATATTAGCAAATAATTATACGGCCATAAAACCTTATCATATCAACTTTCGATACTTACAGCCATTGTATTCCATTACCATTGCTAATCGACGACGATAAACTTGATGCTAACAGCAAAATGATGATTTGTAAACACAATTTCGTATCCATGTTGCTCCCTTCGTAGACTCAACCACGTTCTTGTCAGTTCTTGCCTCATTGGCCAGTACCGTTGAGATTTTCTGTCTCCTGTTACTTATCTACCTCCTGCCTTGCTTTGGCTTAAAACTAATGCTTCACTTACTTTCCCGGGTGTACATTCATTCGAAGTTGACAATGCACTGGCCGTTTGCAGCCTTTGAGCTTTACCGCCATTAAAAGCACGAACATGAAAAATCGTTTGTAAAAACTCCTGATTGATTTAATTTGCTTTTGGGTGCTTTTTCGTCTCAATCGCAATCAATATTCGCAATCAAGTAAAGGGAATTTCGCAGAAAAAGGGGCTGTGTTTGTTTAGAGCGATTATAGCATGGACGGGGGTATGGCTTCATTGAGTAGGCTATAATATCGAAAGTTCTGCAAAATCAATGATGTCATATATAAGAGCCAGTCTGAATGATTTGACTAACAGATATGAAATGAATTCGAAACTGAGCTAAACATCTCTCTATGTTCACGACTGCATTTCTGGTTAAGTTATCGAATAAGATCGTGGGTGTGTGTGTGAGAAAGAGAGAGAGAGAGAGAGAGAGAGAGAGAGAGAGAGAGAGAGAGAGAGAGAGAGAGAGAGAGAGAGAGAGAGAGAGAGAGAGAGAGAGAGAGAGAGAGAGAGAGAGAGAGAGAGAGAGAGAGAGAGAGAGAGAGAGAGAGAGAGAGAGAGGGAGAGAGAGAGAGAGAGAGAGAGAGAGAGAGAGAGAGAGAGAGAAGATAGGAAGGTTTTTCTTTGCATTAATTCATGAAAGAAAGGGCTGACTAGATGACAAACTTCCAGTATAAGAACAGCGAATATTGGCTAGAAAACTTGTTAGGAAGGTACTTGGTTGATTTCCAAGTGACACTCATTTGGGCTCCAATTATACCTTTTCATTAATCCACATAAGTTGTTCGAAATGCATACATGAAACCAAAAAATATCGTTCTCTTTCATTTATGATTCCCTTTATCGAGTACCCCCCGAAGGCATATTTTGGCATCCAGCTAGCTATGGGCTTAGAGCAGTGTATTGGTCCTTTCTCCCGATGGGACCACACCCCGTAATTCCCATGTGAAACAGAAAGCAAGAGACGACCGTTCTCGCTCTGAATTAAAGCTAAGGTCGAGGCAGGGCTCAAACCGCTGACCTTAGGATCAATGGGCAAGGCTCAAGGCACTTGCCTTACCATTGAGGCATTCTCACATGTAGAATCTCTTATCCGCATCAGGACCTCTCTTCCAAATCGTGTCTCCAATGAGTGCCAGACCGAAAAGCTATCAGCCGCCCATTGAAGAATCGGGAATCAAATCAGGAATCAAATCGGGAATCAAATCAGGAATAGAATCGGGAATCAAATCAGGAATCAAATCGGGAATCAAATCAGGAATAGAATCGGGAATCAAATCAGGAATCAAATCGGGAATCAAATCAGGAATAGAATCGGGAATCAAATCAGGAATCAAATCGGGAATCAAATCTGGAATCAAATCAGGAATCAAATCGGGGGAATCAAATCAGGAATCAAATCGGGAATCAAATGTAATTTTTTTTTCAAGCAAACCAGGGATAAAAACCATCGTGGTCTTCAATGGATCCTTTTGGTGAGATACCTCAGGAATCGTTCTCATAACTGTTTCAAACAGATGGAAGCATCCAATTTATTGAAATCAAAGTGCTGATAGAATCGAACAAATGGCTGTTGAAATGGGATTTGGAACAACTGGTCGCATCTTAGAGAACGAGAAAAATTTGCAATGTCCTTCCCTAGCGATTTAGGTGAATAGGATGGCGCCAATCTTAATTTCATTATTTGCCATACCACATAGATGTGTATGTATAGTAACATAGTAAATATAGTAACATAGTCACATAGTAAATATGTTACTATGAGTAAATTGCGTATACATAATTAATGCATAATGGCCAGCCCCCATTGGTCACATGGCAGAACTGAGTGATAAACTCACACATTCTTTCCATAAAATCAGCACCTCCTTCTCTCTCTTTTCTCCTTCTTGCGATTTTGGTGAATATATCGGCACCAACTTCTCTTCCTTTGGTATTGGGCCACACCGCTTACGAAACACAATAAATGCTACAAATGGTGTCTAGCCAGCTGGTAGCCCTGTGTCTTGGTTGACGGTACCCCCGTTCAGAGGCGACACCACGGGAGCCGCGGGGAGAAATTTTTTCCCAAGACCGAGCTTCTCATCTTCATGACTTCGACTTGAAAACATTGAGAGGGGATAAAAAGCCAGTTCACTGACACAAAACGAGTTTCCTTTCATTCGCTGTAGAGGAACGTTTTGGCAACTTTTAGCTCAATAAAATGCTGCTTGTTCCTCTAGATTACCGAGCGTCCTGATTGTTTCATAGACTGCGCCGTTTCTGGTCCTGTTCACCCCCCCCCCCCCCAGAGAGTGTCCCATTTTGTGGCGATTTAGTGATAAGATCTTGAGAAATAAGAAAGGCCCCTGTGAATGACTGCATCTGGCTGGGGCCTTTCTTCTTCGTCATTTTCGTCGCAGTGAAACCGCGAGAATTGAATTTGCCGGCAAAAAAGAGGATAGATACAACGGGGATGCTGTATTGCAATGAGTGTTTGAACAATATTGGTAATCCCTTGTTTGTAGAGCGGAAAAGGTGAAAATAAATCGGACTATCTTTCATGGGAAGCGTATTTGTTTCGCAAACAGTGGCGATCTTGATTTGATTAATGAAATCAAATGTTCTAATTTAAAAGACTCGAATGAAAATTGAAGCCTTTATTTTGACTAAAGATAGACATCAGCTAAGCTTTATTATTGCTGTTAAGTTTGAAAGATATCGTTATGAAAATTCTTTGGCAGGCTTGCACAATCGAGAAAAACCTTCCCTGGAACAAGCTTTATGCATCCTATAAATACCCTGATATTCATCATTTAATATCCATACATCCATTCAATACTCATAATTGTCATTTAATTTTTTTCACTTCACAATTTTTACCAAAGTTCATCTCTTCATACGTAGCATTCATAGTCATTAAACATTAATATTGCTCACTTCATATTCACTACATATACCAATCACAAACATCCACTTCTTGAAAGTCATTACTCATATTCGTCACTTCATCTGTTGCACGGTTTCCAGCTACTAGCCACCTGCTGGAGGTTTCTGAAGAGAATCATAAGCTAAGTGAATAGCGAGATTCAGGCAGCAACAACAGCAATGATAACAACAGGTTTTTGTAGGAAAATCGAAAATAGAATAGGTACATAATCGGTGGATGATTGTCCCAATTCATATCCTAATTTCTAAAGACGATTTGATTGATCTTTCTGTCGCCTCGTTTTACCTTTCATTTTATGTTGAAAACGGGAAACGATTCGGAAAGGAAATTTGGCTTATGTGTAAGCATAGTTCATTGGTAAGGTGCATGAACATCGATCTTACGGTCGGTGGTTTGACTCTACTTGCAGCTGAATTCTCTAGTAGCTTCTTGGTAGTCACTAGCCTTCTGTAATTCTAGGCGTATAGGAATCATGAGACCTAAGTCCCATGGAAATGAAGGACAGGGAGACTGCGTCATAAGTATGGACTCTCGCCGTTCTAAATTCTCCTTGATTATCAATGAATGATATGAATCTTGAGATGACGTCACATTATGAGAAGGGACCAGGACACTGCTTGATAAGCATAAACTCCCATCCTTCTAAAATCTGCCTTTGGATGATAGGTAGGAAGAATTGAGAAGCTTATTCACCAAGGGACCTCGAGAAATTGTGAAGGAAAACATAATTGCTTCAGGAGAAGAGATCTCGCTTGCCTCATTGCTAGATGAATCAGTCAACCAATGATTCACATGTCTGCGAGCATCATACGTTGATCGCAACAGGGAATTCATCTATTGCTACTGTCAGATCCATGTGACTAAACCCTTTTCGATCACACCCTTTTCGATAGATAGGTGGTCATGTGCCATTCTTCGGTTACTCGTCTCCCCCAAATGCCAACATCGGGTAAGCAGACAAAGAATACCAGCGTAAGATGGCAATAAATTCGGCCTTGCCTCCTTTGTAAAACTGCATGCGGCTGGCACCAGCAAAATCCACAGAAAAGCTCTTATAACAATATCCTTCACGACAACACATATGCAGGTTTAACCTCGGTAATCCATAGACCCACAGGTAAAAATGATGTCTATTCAAGGAAAAGTTTGGCTTAACGGAACTCAAATATGGTTGAATGTCAAAGTCGGTTTAAGCTTTTTCATCCCCACCTCATCTTGCACTATCATCCTGCCCTTTTTCTTTAATGCCAGATTAATTTATTTGCAGTTTTTATAATTTCGCAGATACCCTTGCATTTTCATCTGGTCCCAATAACACAGTTGTCCTTCTACCACGTAAGATTTTTATCTTAAAGATGTACTTTGGTCATGTATCTATCTTCCTAAGCTACTGGAAAACTTCTTGCACAAAAAAGAATTGCACTTGAAATGGAATAGCCTAGATGTTCACTTCCCTTGCACTCCTCCTGGAATGCATTCGATATTACAAGGGAGGGGGTAGGCTTCCCCTCCGAGGAGTAGGGATTGACTCATGCTCACTTACATTGCAACCATGATAAAGGTTAGAGGTCCTCCTATAGCATTAGCCGGATTTCAACCACGTGCCATCTGCTTACGAGTCATTCACACTATCTACTATCCTGAGATCGCCTCTGAAATATTTATAGGTTGACAGGAAGGAGCAGTCAATAGAAATTGTGGATTATATGCTTGTTTAGCAACGCAGCTGGTGAAAAATACGTAGAATTCTGCTTTTCACTACCAGAACGAGCCATTATCCAGCTTCCAGTGGTATACCAGTCGACAAGTCAATTATAGGTACATCTGAACGCCTTGCATCAAGAGCATTTGAAGTGAGTTGAGCAGTGGTAAGGAGCTGGACAAAGTAGCTAGAGGGAATCCCCTGATGAAATGGAGATGCCATGTGTCACAAACAACAAGTGCACTTGCGATGCACTTGCCTCGAAAGTGCCAAAGATGGAAAACAGCTGCGTTCAACCATTTCTATCTTTTTCGTATCAAGGTGTTTCCTCAATCATTTTCAAAAAATTTACCTGGTCAAAAAAAACAAACAGCATATATACTTATGTACAGTATATCTCTCTCAAGCCAGTTTCAGATAATAAGTGCCTTGAGCTATAAGTGACTATGAATCCCCAACGGCTCTGTACAACTCATTGTATGTGTGTAGGGTGGGCATTTAGTCGATGGTCTTTCCTACTGAAGTGACCAATCTGAGAAACTACGACCATTGGTGATTTCGTGATTTTTGCTCTTAAGGCATTTGGTCGCAAACTGCAAAGCTATGCTAGTCAAGCAATAGTATTGCTGCTCGCAAGGCACTGGAATTCATGATACACATTAATGTGCATGCACCACCAAACTCATCTCATTCACATTCAAAGTTTTCGTCCCTGGAATTGTTTACCTAATGTCTGGTTGAGCGAAGGCCAAGCATCTTCGTCACTCGTTTGAAAGAAGACTCGATGGTACTTAGAAGCAAATATCAAAATGAGACAGGAAGCAACTGGAAAATTAGGCATTAGAAAGATGCCAGGGCTGAAAGTGGAAAGCATTTTGGCAATCGGTTTCATCACAAATAACTAGCATAAGCTTTCGAGGGAAAATTGGAGTGCTTTGCAGAAAAGGGTAACAACAGACATTTAGGAAAGAAAATTTGCAATTTCCCATTTACCACATGAATGACTAGTTCAGTTTTACTTCTCAAGAGTAGCGACATATTTTCTGTGGTTATCTGTTTAACCGAACTTCCGAAGGTAGGGATTAGAGCTATGAGAATTTATGTCTATCGGCCAACGTCCTTGTCTTCCCCTTGAACTGACCACACTTCGTGATTCCTATACGCCTGGAATTACAGAAAGCTATCCACTCTCCTCGACCTGAGTGTATGTCAAGCATTGATATCATCTCAATCCACCGACCACTGGCAATTTAATCAAGTATCGTAGCCAGTGAGTCATCGTGACAGCTAAACCTTTTTCTTCCTGTCCAGGCACGTAGCTGCAGAAGGCATGGAATCTCTCTCTTCCCTCACCTCCCAAGCAAAGACTTCGACTCCGGTTTCCCCATTTTACCCACGTTAATAACTCACCCCCGTTACCATTTGACCAGAATAAGATAGCAGCGCTATTTTCTAGCAAAGAAACACATCACAAGACTTTTCCGGGCTCCCTGTTAAAGAACCTGCTTCCCCCTCCCTGAGGTATTGCTCTTGCCAGAGTTTTCCCACCCCAGCTTATAACCACAGGTCATGCGTCTCCTCGATGCTAGCCGAGGTGAGATATGGTGAGGGTGTGGGTGGAAAATTGATCATGAATGGATTTATTGGGGATTAATGAAAACAAAAATAGGCTCCTTTCACGGAGAGATATTTGGTTAAGTTTTTGGAGTTGATTACACGCCTCTGTACTTAGCTATCCAAGTTTGCCAAGCATTACAAACAAACACGTTAGATTCATCTCACTGTAAACATAACAACCATCACGATAATGCAGCCAGACCATATCCAAAATACTTTTCAGACGGTTTTATGGCGAGGAATGATCAGCGGCGAAGGGCGGAGAAGAATATCGCCTTACGCGCGAAATAACTTGCTGCAGATCACCCGACTCGCTTGTAGTCCTAAAGGAAGGAAGGGGCTGTGACTCCTACTTAAAGCGCTTATATGTGACAGATGTTGAGAAGTCCATCAGATATGACGATGGGCAATGGCATTCAGCAGCTGTGGATGACTAGGGGCAATGGGGTAGAGCTATGGAGCCGTGATCGTAAGAAATACCCGATGATACAGTCGTATTTGCCATGTGAAAGCGAGCTCAGGACACCTGCAAAACACATCCCTGATTGCTTCTTGGGTCAATCATTGACTGCAGGGGCTAACGGGGATAAACCCAGCAGAAATTGGGTTCATATAGGGAATCTTTATAGCAGTGCATAGCTGACAGGCCTCTGGAATCCCTCTGCGACCTCTATGTGGTTCAACCATAAAATAATCTTCCGCACAGAACTCGCCCCTTCAACGAAGCAACTCCGCCATCAACATAATCGATGGGCTGTCACGAAATTAAGCATAGCCATAGCCCAGAAATGCAAAAATCATGCGCTAATCCTGTCTTGCGATGTTTAGAATCTTATTGAAAATTTTTTTGATTTGGCTATGAATTGGTTTCTGAGGGAAGAATTTCAGAATGATTTAAGTAGCTGTATGGACTTGATTTTGGCAAAAAGATAGTTGATACGAGTATTCTTTTTCGATATCATTTCCACTGATACCGCGAAGCCGAGAAAAGAAAGCTCTTCACTTTTGTTGACCAGATTATAATTTCTTTGCTTCTTAAATTGCACAGCAATAACTGAATCGCTGTCTGATCTCCAACCGGCCCATTACTTTGAATAGAGTCCACCAAAGATTGAAGAGTGTGAACAGTGCTACTCTAACTACCATCAATCAAAGACACTAGCTGGAAGACCATTTTTGCACTTTTCAGTCAGGCGTCTCCCAATCAGAGAACAGTTTAAGACCACTGAGAAGCTGTGCTTAGCGAGTAGTGTCTTGGTCCCTCCCTTCTATGTGACAAAACATCGTGATTCCTATGCCTGGAACTATAGAGAGTTGGTAATTCTCTTCAACTTGAGTGAAAGTTCAGCCCAAGGTGGATTCGAACCATTGAGGATCGGCGCGCAAGTGGTTTACCAACTACATCTTTGCGTAATTCTTTTTTAGGTCAATGGGTGGCTTTGTCTCCCATTTCGTCTAAATGTTTAAATTAGGTTTCATGAGCAAATACATTTGAAACAAAGTTATAGGGACGGGGGCTTGTAGCCACAGGGGATTCAAAGTGCTCCGCCCCAGTGTTGTTCTGCTCTGATATTGGAGGGCCATAGCACACCTGGAAATCTTCACAACATGAGCTTTTCTTGTTACAGATGGATGAATAACAGAATGGACGAATTTTGTTAAAAAGAGTTTTACGTCTGGGTATTGCCTCATTTTCAGGGCAGGAGCACTACCGGCTCAGCTTAGGAATTGGTGGTAATGCTCATACCCATTTTGATCCAATAGTCGGCAGTTCCAATCCAACCTCGGCTAAAGTTTCAATTGGAGTGAGGAGAGTCGCTAGCTCTCTGCAATTCTAGGCGCAGGAATCACGAGGTGTGGTCACATCGAGAGGAAGAAACTGGACAAGCTATATATAAATATTGTATTTGTATATATATAGTAGTATATAAACATTATGATAGATCTAATTTGCAATTTGTGGAATTTTCCATCTTTTCATGTGGAAGCTTGACTAATGCAGCATCAACCTGCTCAGTCCTTTGAGTGAATGCAAGCTCAATGATTTCTATGGTTCCTGATTGCAATCACTCTTGACTTCTATGACCCCTGATTCATGCGATCGTGCCCCGGGCTACAATGCCTTCTTGAACCCCTGACATGAGTTTATCAATACAGACATGGCAAGCAAAATCCAACAGGCATCTCAAATTCTCATACGCATCATGAAGTGACCCAATTTTGTCAGGATTAGCAGCTAGCTGTGAAGATTATCCCAATGGGACTTTACTTTATTCCAAATATGTGACCGAATCTTCTCTCTGAACTAGGTTTTGGATAGTTTACAGAGCAAGTATTTTTTCAATTTCGACCTGCCTTATGTTACTGTTACTCGGGGAAGGAAAAGGTGATCACACCGGGATACAGAAGGTATCTAATGCTTGGGCGATTTCGGGTTGCGTGCACTCGTTCATAACGCTATTGGTAGTGCTGACGGGAAATGATCCACGGCGACTCTTCTCCTTATGAGTTACAAGCTCTATCCATTATACAACGACCACTGTACAGTGCATTGAAAGATCATATGGCTATTCGTTGCCAGGGTGGCGCAGGCAGTATTGAGGCTGGGAAGCAGACAAGCAGCCCCTGCTGCAGCGGCAAAAAAGAGTGGGATGACTCGGCACCCGGAATAATACCCCGTCACCCACCCACCCACAAGATAGTGCATGGGGCAGTAGCAGGGCTTAGAGGGTACGGCTTCCCTCGCAGAGACTGACTGGGTGACATTGTGAACTGGACAGGACGTGGGCGGCTGAGATCGTGAGGAAAAACCAGAGTAGTGACAGCTGGCAGCACATCATGACTGCGCCTATGAACAATTCTGATTATTGATGACGACTATTCTATTGCTTAAGGCAACAAACATTCCTTCACCGAACACCCACGATTTCGCCCCTGGAATGTTCATCTACGATAGAAATATTCTGGAAGCTGGGTTGAAAGTGGCTATACAAGCAACCCATCTTTGAGCTACTAAGTTAAGAAAATAGAAATAGATCTTAACGCTTCTTAGCAATCAGTTTTCTTCTTTATTCCTTGATATTTTTCACTAAAATCATGCATTTTACTGGTTCGGTCAATTCTGCGTGAAGTTTTCTTGAAAGGCTGGATTGATATGCATTTAGAAAGGAGGCTTATAAAGGAATGCTAGAACCAGTATGGGGCATATTCAAAAGGGGCTCAACCAGGTATGTAAGTGAAGGGTTCACAAGAAAAGTTTACCGGCCCAATGGTATAAATGTGAGAAGCACTCCAAGGAAAGCTGAAAGACATACATTTTGGAACCTTGTAAATAGCAGACATTTTACAAGACAATGATGTGGCTTAAACCATTTCCGTGTTTCCATTCCCATACGTTAGCACCTATTTCTTTTCACGTATGTAGTTTAGTGTAGTGTTATTTTTATGTAAAGGCCATGGGGTAGTCATAGTATTTCACTCCCGTGATATCGTCCTTGTATGGTAGTATGTATGTATTGTTAATGTACCATTTATATATATATATATATAAATACTATGGTCTCTTACGTTGCTCGTTTTAAGGCGAATAATCTTTGGATTGTGTAAGATTAATTAGATTCTGTGTGGCATGTTGGCAGATGAAAGGCTTCTTGCGAAGGAAGACCTAGCTAGATTCACAAGTAGAGCTCTTGCGAAAATGGGACAATGCACTTTCTAGTCCCCTGTTAATGTCCCAACTAATCCAGGAATCCAGGAAACGTTTAGCAAGCTGAACAGCTAGTCTTGTCAATATACTGTACATTCATCAAAACTTGAGTGCCGTGTTCGATACGAGTATCAGAGATCATCTTATTGGGTAGTACCTCAAGAGCGAAGGCATTGGTGATAGGTAGGCTTGCCAGTTCCCCTCCTCGTCATATTTTACGCATAGCTTTTACATTAGGTGAAGCTGTGGTGCTGTGGTATGGTGGTTAAGCATGCGGACTCGTAACACAGGGTTGTCCGCTCGATTCCTCCATGTGCCACAATGAAAAGACCATTGGTGAGGAACGCAACGGGAAACCACTTCATAAAATCCACTTCCCTAGAAAAAAATCTCAAAGCCCTGTCTCTGGTTTCTGCTACGCTCAAAACCGAGTATGCAACGCAGTTTCAGTTTTACACCACGTGACCATCTAATGCAAGGTCGACGAAGAGAGGGAATTCGTAAATGTAAACCAGCATGGCTCGAGCACAAGGCTTTGCGCACAGCAAACATATGCTCTAACCACCTGCCTCTAACTGCCTGTGTGCTGCCTATGGGCCATCTTTTATCAAAACATTCAGTTATTTGAAGCAGCTGCATGGCAGGCTTTATTCCAACATTATTGCAACAGAAATTTTCTTACACATTCATGCGGTGTGCAAAAATTCTTGGCTACATCTTCCACCATTGCTTTGTTAAATAATGTTAGCAAAAGTTGATATCTTCAATTGGTCGACAAATTTTCTTTAAAGGAAAGAAGATGCCTCTTTAAGCATTGCTGCAGGACAAAGTTCCCTTCCCTATGTCCAGTTTATGCAAAAGTTCTCTAGCGTGTTTCAATTTGTCGAGGGCCAGACCCTTTGTTTACTAAGGAGAAAGCAATAAGAGGCATTATGCCTCTCCCCCCCCCCCAAATGGTTGGAATGTCTACTCAAAATGAAAAGTTTTTGAAAGTTTTGTACCAGAAAATCAGGCACTAATTTTGGAATTTACTTATATTTCAGTTCCAAATTTTGAACTTTGATGTTTTATAAACCTCACTCGATTAGTATGTAGTATGAAACAGAAAAAAAAACTGTAGTTGATGCAGTCTTGCTGAACTTGGGAAATGGTCGTATTATCGAAAACATCACGGCTTTTAAAAACTGGATCAAATGTTGCTAGCACGTTTTTTGACTTCAGAATGTCTACTTGAAGATGACTTTACCGACTTCTCCAGTGTTACATGTAAAATGCGTGCTGTCCCAAATTAACCCAGTTCCATTAAATTGGGACAGCATTGCTAACAATCAAGTGGGTAAGCAAAGCAAAACAATCTTAAGTGACTTTTTGATATTGAAGACTTAAGCATTCGAATGTATTTAAAAAGGCAAAATTCTTTAAAATCATTTCTGCAATAATCGCTGAAATATCTTGATATTGTCCAAATTACCCCGGTTTACCCTAGGAAATATTGCCATCATCTGGAGACTTTTTAAATAAAATGTCTTTGGGCGACACTCTGTGGCTTTCGCTTTGTTCATAGCGATACAGCCACCGATAAATAGTGAATATTCAAAGGGTAATGAGACACACTGGATGGGGAAACGCGGAAACAAGCGATGCAAGTCACGCAAACGGCTGAACAGTTGAAGTCAAAGTCTTGTGATGCCTTCAGAAACACCTCAGATAATGTTCTAAAGAACTACGCGGCCTTGCACAGTCTAATTGATAAGAAATTAAGCCGTAATGAAAAATCCCCTTCAGAGGAATCTGGCAGATTAGATCAAAGCATGTGGAATCCGAACTAGGAATATAGCCAATTACCTTCATTTGAGTTTAGGTTAATGAGATTTTGCTGGCAAACGAAGCAATTTAACGCTGAACTGAAAGAGGAGTGTCTAACAGGATATTCCAATGATAATCAGTTGTGCTGGAAAATATTATTTTTGAGACATCGGGAAATTTTATAATGTAATTTAAAAAAAATGAAAGGAGCAAAGCAGAATCCTGTTTAAAGATTTTGGAACTATTACAAAATGCGATTTCAATGGTCGTAGAATTATCGTTGGTATGACGCATATGTTGATAAAGGTTTTTACAGCTCTGCAGATGGATCACTTTGCAGTTTTTGGATCCGTCCTAATTAGCGGACAATGAGGAATTTTTGAGGCGCCGCATGACCCAAGTCCAAGATGCAAGTCCATGCCACACCAATGCAACAGCAAGGCAACAACGATGCAAGCCTAATGCAATCCCAATGCAAGCCCTATACAATAATAATGCAATGCAGACTTTTTGTGATGATCAACTGGTCATAGGGCTATTCTTAGATTGTTAAATTAACGTCTACCTAATGAGATTAAAACGGCTTGATGTGAGGTATCTGGCTTAACGGCTCGACCGCTGACCAGAGATCACTTGTTTGAGTCTTATTTTTGACATGGCTTCTCAATTAGAACCGATGAAAGCAACAGGGTTACTTCATTCTTGCTACTGAATGTGAGGGTGAATTATTAGCGATGTTGCTGAAATGATTGGAAGAAGATATGAAACAATTCCACCTTTAAAAGAGTTCTGAAGTTCGTGAGAATCGTCAAGAAATAATGCAAAACTGGCGAGTAACTGCGCAAAGAAGAATATTTTATTATTCACATTTTTCTCACGCATCATTTCCAAGTTGCTTTATTCATAGACATCATTATTTTCCCCCAATGATTTGAAACTAATCCGGTCCTAGCTGTATTGTTTCTTGTTTTCAGAAGGTATTCATATCAGTTTCAAGCTGCTATATTCATAACCATTACTTATCAGGGCCCTAAAATCTATCTTATATCTTATGATACCAATCAAAATTCATAGCAATCAGAAGATTTGGCAAAATCTAGAGGAAGGGCTAGGACACTGCTAAATAATCGTAGCTCTCCTTCGTCTTAGAGTCAGCCATATTAAAAAGTCAAATGTAAATCATAATTTCACGAGATTTGTATTTGCATCACATATAATGAAAAGATTAAGTTTTTAAAAACTTTACTTGTCACAATAATTGTTGCTGCTGTTGTTGCTGAGATTGGTTTAATGACTTATGACTCCTCGATTCGAAGTCATCTCTACGACGACGACAACGTACTCACTCTGAGCTAGCGAGTTGCTTCGACTGAATTTCAAGAATAAGAAAGTTAACAAGGGAGTTGATTTCGCTGAAGGGGCAAGCCGTGAACTGAGACTGAAAAGGGGTTCTTGGAAATTTTGTATAAGCAGCATTGAGCCAGATGGCAAAGTAATTTCCACGTTATACGAATATGTATTCATGTGGATTTTTTAGCCGGCCTAGCCGGCCACTGCTATCGAAGTGACGAATCTGTAGCAAACCTAATACTATGGAAACCGAGACATGGTTACAGGAGACCCGGTAGATCTAAACTTGACTATGTCACCCTCTTCAATCAAGATACCGGGCTTATTTACGAAGAACTCCGCACAGCCATGTCAGATAGAGAGTTGTGGAGAAATTATGTGCATTCGGGTGCACCCGATTGATGATGATACGAATATCGTCAATCCCTACAAGTAGATTCTATTTCGAGCGCAGCTGATACTAGAAGCAATGTATAGTTCTTTTAGGGCATTGAATAAAATCAGAGGGTGTTCAATTTCCCTCCTCACCATTAGCTATTAGTCTGTGGCAAATGCAATGAAATAGGCCAGGGGTTTATTCCAAAATTTCAGACTACTTTAAGGGGACGAACGACTCTTGGAGCGAGTGCTAGGAAGGCTTTTCTTGAAAAAGAGGTCAGTCGAAAATGGTTGATATCAACAAAGACCTTATAATGCCATGAGAGGTGGAATGGTTTGTGTCGAATAGGTCTACAAAGACTTGGTTGTTTCATGGCGTTTTCTTGAATTTTGACCATCTTATAAATTTGATGGATTATGCTGCGCTGTTTCACATTTCTGCTGGAATATTGTTGTATACGAGCTTACACTCACTTGCAGGAGAGGAGCCGACTTGTTTTCGCAATAACTCCCACCATGGTTCATATAGTGAATGGTGCTTGATTTTTTCCCAGGTAATTAGCCACGCGTTTTTACCATCGGTGAAGGCTGTACCCTTTTTAGCTCCGTTATTTTTTAATTTTCAATAAAAGCCTATGCACTCAACTATTCCAATGTACTGTAGATGGATTCAAGCAAGTGTCTAGTATACAATTTGGCCGCCATAAACTTACCGTGAATTCTTCCTCTGTATATCGGATCCATTGCCGAAATTCTTACTCTATTCTTGATTTGATCTATGCCACTATAGCCGTTTATTTTGCTGCTTCCATCACAGGGATTACAGATATGGAAAGGCATTGCATTGGGAGAGGTAGACTTGGGAGAGCCTCTGTTCCAATTCATGTGTTTTATCACAACTTTGAATGACGATGAGATGAAATGGGAAGAAGCAATCAAACAGACCAAGGTACTAACCTTCCTTATAAATGACTTCTCTCCTCAAGAAATGTCAACCTAATCTCCTCTGATTCAAATCTGCCTGTTGTTGACCTCCTACAAGTCATCAAAGGTGGAATTTTACAGTAAATGAGCACCTTCCCTATTTCAAAATGAAAATTTTATCATGAAACAGACAGAAAATGGAAGCACTGTACAATTCTTTCCATTTAATTTCAAAGTAACTATGTGACACTGTCCTCTGCAAAAAGCATTTTTAAAGTATATCTACACATGTTTTTTGTCTGTCCTTTAGATATACATTTGTTGAACGGAATGCTCCCATAAGGCCATTAAATCAAAGCATACAATTTGTTTTCATTTGAAAACTGTGGTATATTCCAGTCTCCAGAAGCATTTGATGGAAAAATAGTTGGTGTCAGATAAAAGCCTCATTCTCCGTGGGGCTTGCTTTAAGAAACATTTCAAAAAGAAATTTGGGATCAGTATCAATATAAAGAATTTCAAACTACCTATCTGAACCCTTTTTTGTTTTCCAGAGTTTGCTTTTGGTAGTCTCTGGACGTAAAATTATGGCAGTTGTATTTTTCTCAAACAGGGAATGGGATTGGTGAACACTGCTATTTCTAGCATGAGGGCTAACAGAAATGAGGTTATAGCATGGATGCTTGATTTTCAAACAATAAAGCAAGAGTTTGGTGACCTCAGGAAGTACTGCTCAAATGCCAGATTTGTTTACATGACAAAAAGCTTTGTGGACAAAATCATTACAGGTAAGAGAGAGCCTTCTGTTTCATTTCATGAGAAGCATACAAAATATAGCCACACACCATACTATTTGTGGAATACAATAAAAAGGAAGAAAATAGTTCCCAAGACTCAGCATTATTATGCCAGCAGATAATTAATAACAAAGTGACCACAAACACACAAAAAAGGTGCAGCAAATATTCAAATGTTCTGCCCCTGGCAAAAAAATATACTGCTAAAAGTTCCCTTTAGTCCCAATCATCATGCAGTGTTAGCAAATATTTGAAAGAAATTTTTTCCGTGGAATCTGATTTAATTTTGAATCTTTTTTTATTTCTAAAACTAACATGGGATAATTTTTTAATAGTTTGAAAGAAGGTGAAATTGAAAGCTATTCAAAAGCTTTTTTTGGTAACTAATTCAATTTTGATTTAAGTCCTTTAGGCTTCTTGTAAGTTTAATACAGGGTACTTGTTGATAACTTCACTTTTATTGCTGATAAGGTAACCTGTATGAATGAGTTGGCTATCGAGTTTTGATCCAATATTGTCCCTGACATTACCAATACTCCTGTCACTTCTTTATGGCATCTCACTTGATTTTAAGTATCTTTCCCCATTTGCTTGACTCTCTTCCTCTCCTTTTCACTTGCTTTATTCATCTTTTTTGTCATCCTAACTTTCTTCATTTATCTTAAGGTTCAATTTTTTCTTCAAAACATGATGATCATTCCACTTGCACGCATGCCATTACAGTCTCATTCAATTGATCTTTCCTAGCTTATGCATTGTTTCTTCTAATCCAAACATCTCTCTCAGATCCTGTCCTTTTCTTATCAGCCAAGAATTCTCACAAATGGCATTTAGTTTGTGAGGAAACCACTTTCATTTATGATTCATAATATTGCTTCAACAATTACTGAAAGTGCTGTCCTATGTTTCCTACACTGTCACTTTGAGCTGTACTAGAAGCCTTCACTGATACTATGTTTAAAAGATTGTGGCAACCTTTAATCAAAGCCATTGGAATAGAGAAATGGCAAGTAAGGAACTGGCAGCCAAGCTTCTCCTTGACCAAGTCAATTGCCCAGTGTTTGCAGTCTTGCCACAAGCGATGAGGCTTTCCTTTCTCTTTTGCATTAATCACCACTAAGATCATAATGCAGTCCTGTTGCTTTGGGATCAATCAATCAAAAACCAATCAGTTGTTTAATCACTCAATCAATCAACCTGCCATTAACCAATTGGTCTCCACTTAATTGATGCTGATAATCTATCAATTTGTGATTCATCAATCAATCAATTGATTAATCAATCAGTCACTGTGCTATCAATCTATTTCATATTGTATCGCCATTAGGAAAGACATGTCTCAGCATTTCTTGCCATATTTTTCTACCAATACATCAAATCTTGAATAAGCTGCAGGTAGGTTGCCTTACAGTTCTTGGAAATCTCATATGATCATTGCTAGCTGTCAGCTGGGTGCACCCACGGCCTACTTAGGCTAAGGCGATGGAGGCCAATATCTTCCCCATAGCGTCCACTCTGACTACTAATGATGCCTTAATAATGGTTTTTATGATAACTTCATTTACCAACATACTACTTTTCATAGGTATTAATGCCTTAATTCATCACAATTGAAATCCCTCAAATCTCTAGACCTTGCAAACCTAAGTGGCATGACCAGACATATGTATGAGTTTGCAGCAGGTGAATTGACTGGTTGAATTTAGATCCATCTTTGCATTGCACTACCATATTCATCCAGTAACATGCTAAACATTCTTTCTTTGAATGCAAAGCATTTCTGTATATTTCCAAGTCCTCACCTGCCGTGGTATCATACATGCCAATGTTAGTGAAGAGAATGTGCTTTGACTTAGAACTTTTCTGTGTTAAACTATCCTCGGGTTAACACATACAGATAAAACTTATCAAACTTCATTTTTAAGTCAGGAGTTTACTTATCAAAAAACCAATTTATCATTCTAAATTGATATTAAATTTACAAGTCATCATCAGTTTACTGTTCACTGGCAATTACTCAAAATGAAACTCTCAGTTCAAAACTAGTGCATATTCTTGTTCTCTGCACTGATGTAATTTTTCCAGTTTCCATTATTGTGGATTCTGAGTGATTTCGTCATTTGTCTTTTGGAAAAAGTCACATATATAGAAGCAAATACATTTGTAGAACTGTCCTAGATTGCACTTATACCTGCCGCTGTCATGCTTAAATCTCTTACTTGATCAGTTGATGTGTACGTTGAGCTAGCATTAAATTCTTCATTTAAACGAGACAATCTCCTTTCTCCAGCTTCCTCCTCCTCCAATACCTCGCTCTGATTGACAAACTCATAACTAGAAAGAGTTGTCCTTGTAGGCCTTCTAGGCAGTGCCACCTTTCTATGCGGCTTTTCTTTAGAGATGGTGCCACTTTTCAAAGGTGGGTAGTCATCTGACTTTTTGCGGAGTTTTGTCACACATCTCAAAACTGAGTACAAAATAGTCAAGGAGACAACACATAGAAATATTCCACCAAAAAACTGTGCATAATATGTCAGCCTGGGGTCTGGTTTCCATTTCAGCCGGCTTGGCTTGAATATATCTGGAGTTTCTCCTCCTAGTGGTGTGTGCTCTATGACTATAATGTTCGCTGAATCTTGAATAAGTGGGAGGTAGCATGTACCATTAGCATCTTGGCTGGTGCAGGAGTACATGGCATTCGTTGTATTATAGATATTGCGTGTGAATTTCAGCATGATTGAGGCCCTGGTATAAAACCTCCATCCAACAGATGACGACAGAAGTATGAAGAAAGTATCGGTTTCGTTCGCTTCGATAACAAATCTGTCAAACTGCGAGTGCTCCTTGCAGTTCTTCTTTGGAAATAACCTGTGTGTTTGGTGATACCCTCTGTACAGAGTCGTTTGTTGCCATTCATTAAACGATTTCAAGCCTTTTATGACGTAAAACATCAGGTATTGGTCAGCACAGATGTGCATGTTAATGACAGAGCCTTTGAGCAAATAGACATGCCAATACTGGTATGACCACGAGGGTATGTAAAACTGCTTTCCATTTAAGTAGACCATCTTTTTAGACGAAAAGCTAGGGTTTCCTGGCATTACAAAGGAGTTGAAATTCGATGTATTATCAGCGACCGAAATTTGCACACCTTTGCAGTATTTACTCGATATTTCCTTGATTATGGTGTCACCTTGTGACTGATCGATGACTTTCAATCCATAAACTTCTAAGCAGACAACCAGTGCCGAAACAAATAGGCCCAATCCTATCACGATCACGAAAGTAACTCTCAGGGCACACGCACGTAAAGCCATAAAGCAGGAAACGTTTTCCGCAGTATTTCCATCCATTTCGTCCGAGAGCTTAGTACTGTTTTTTAAGTGAAGGTGGTTTTCCAAGCGTCACTCGTGTCGGAGAAAAATAACTTTCGCGTTTGATTGCTTTCTCTGCATGACGATCCGTGAGGCAAGGCAACGAAGGCCAAACACCCGCTTTCTGCAAGATGATCAGAGTTTTACTGGTAAGACTGTAATTCCTTTTGAAGCCAAGTTGAATCACGGAAAGCTCTAACTTCTTATTCCGCCTTCATTACGAATTCATAAACTCCATTTCCAATAAGTCCATTCTGGATAAGTAACTACGTCCTCCTGCGCAGTTCCTTTGCACAGTAGCCATGGCGGACAGCGAGGCAACCTTCCCGTGCAATTAGCTCCGGGCTTCGCAATTCTTTTTTAATATTCAACTAGACGAACGGTCATTTGCATGCCTTTCAGAAATCTTTTGATTACACGAATAATTTTTTCACATATCGCCATATTGTTCCGTGGGATTTTTGTCATGTATCATACTGTGCATCACATGTTGCTTCCCAGCACACTCCGTCTATAATGACATTGTCGACCGCTCAAGTCTAGAAATATCCCTATCATACAGATAATAGCCTCTTTGCTTGCATGATGGAAGTACCTTTGACGTATTGCTTCGCTCATTTTCGTGGTGCTTTCAGTCTTGGTCCCACGAAAGGTATTTGTACTCCGCAGCATACTCCAATCAGACAATCAATCAATCAAATAACTTTTTTACAGTTGGTTGTTCTGTTTTAAGTTACAAGAACTAATTCAAGCCAACTATTTGCACTACATAGTTTTTACACTTAGAATAAAGTGAAATAACGTCTTAACCAAAAGAACAACTGACGATAGCTGAAACCAGCACCATTCTCGACGATGGCTCCATTCCGAGCGTAGCTTAGGCCAGAAGCAGGGCTCCGAGTATTTCCTGGGGAGGTGGATTTTTACGAGGCAGCCTGCCATTTCCTTCTTCGTCATTTTTACTATGAACCAAACAGTTGTAACCCAAAGCCCCGCTTGGTTTTGTACACTTATCCACTACACCACCCCACCCCACCGCAGCGAATCTGTCTTCGATCTGTTCATATGAAGTATTCCCCCAAAGCAATTGAATTTTCGTCAAAATCTTGTCGAGGAAAGAGCCGTCATTTTCTGAGAGGGAGCCAAACGATTCAATTTCTTTGCTTTTGATTTTTAACCACAAATTGATACATTTTCACGATTCATCTTTTTATAAACACGAGAACTTCCTTTCGCAGATGAGAATATTGTAAATACAAAGTTGCTGACGACAGCTATCGAGTCCCTTCCTACAAGGAATTCATCGGCATACCCACTTTGCAAAGACGCAAGATATTCGTGGGAGCTCGGGTGCATTTGCACGTGGAGGGTTTGCACAGAGGTTGTCCCATGCAATGGCTGCAAAAGCGAAGCTCTGCATGGCAGCGACTGCGATATCAAGTCATGCACAAAATGCACTGTTTTTGAATTCTACGTGGCGAAGAACAGCGACTGTTTTTGGGCGAGATTCAAAGAGTTGAATAGCAACCATTGATTTTTGCCATTAAATTTTGTTCTTACGCCTTAGAATAAAACAAAATTCGTTTAGAATATTGTGTAGCATCCTTGCTTCCGAACGTAGCAGAAAGCAGAAGTCAGGGCTCTAAATCTTATCATCTACCAATAGATTTGGATATGAGCATATCTAAAAGTAAAGTACAAGATAAGAAGTTATCTGCATTGCGTAGCATATGCTATTTTGAGCTGGAAAGTAAACAGGTACAGAGTTCCCAATTTTTCAAGGGAAATTGATTTTTTATTAGGTGGTTTCCCGTTGCCTTCCTCAGCTATTATTTTATTGCTATGAACCGTGCATGATTGAAGGCTACAAGCCCTGCAAAGTGGGTCTGAATGCTTAAACAATACACCACAGCACAAGTGTGTGCTTTCTATGAAGTATGGAACTCGACAAGAGAACATTATTATCGAGACTAAACTGGACTACGATCAATCAAAGTAATTATGCTGATACTGTCACTTGTTCTTATTTGGGAAGGACAGGCATCAGGAATATAGCACTTGACTTACAAAAATATTACTACGCCCAAGTCAAAGAATACGAAATTTCACCCAATATTCACTGTATATCGGTTTCCCAGTGAATGTTGGATCGTTTGACCATCATGTTAAATTACCCAACGCTATTTGAGCGATGTTGGATGGAACTCAAAACATGCATCAAGCATCGGTTCTTTGTCCATATTTTATAAAATCACGCTTCAATTGGCGTTCAAAAGCTCATGAATCGCACCATACCGAGACAAGCGAAGTTAATAGAATACAATTAACTAGCCAGCATTTTGTGTCATCTCGAGGGCATTGCTTCTTTATAAATTAATGCAAATAAAACCGTCATGCAGGGAGATATTTTTTATCGTAATCACCAAACGAATGTAAATAAATAATATTTCCTCATTTCTTGTGTTTCCTTCTTAATCTTTTCTTATTCGAATTCCATTTGCAATCAATTCTAAGTATTAACTGATGCACTGGTCACGGTGGAGACTTGAATGACTGTGTCTTTTTATGTTGTGATTGGCGAAGCTGAATAGCATCTTTTGAACAGCTAGTGAATTCGATGTAAAAAACCCTTTGGCGCATCAGGAAACTTAGGTTTTCACAGAACTTCCCTCGACCAGCAAATCAATCTAGCTTGTGCGAAAACTCAACTCTTGTCATCCTCCTTTCTCGATTGCCAGAAACTTCACATATTTTGTGCGCTATGCGTTTGTTCTACCAACCGTCCGACAGTACATTGAGGACACTGAAAAGCTATGCGAGTCCAGCAGTAGCCAGGTCCTCCCTTTCAACGCGACCACCTGTTGTATTTCCTGCGCCGTCAGTCACAAAGAACTAACGACTTCACTCAGGCCAAGCAAAAAGTTATGCTCGACGTGACTCTCAAAACGCATTGGGTCTTTGCTCGAGTGTATGAACAACCGAACTATCCTCACACGCAATGGACGTTCCACTTTAATTTTGTTTGATTTTTGCTCATGCTCATCCCACAATGAACTAGAGCCTGGGTGTTTGACCGATTGGAGAGTGGTGTATTTGAGTAAAGATGGTTTTGCAAACATTGAAAAGTGTTTGAATTGATATCCACAGTTCCGTTTTCTTGGAGGAAGAGAGAAAAATAATCTTCACTCTACCTCGGTACTTGCGTCATTGTGAAGCGATTAACTTTCGAGTCCAGATAAAACAGATGATAGTATTCTTGCTAGCTCTGTAAGAATAGAATGAAGCAATATTTAAAAAAGGCAGAATAAACACTGCTATGAAAGGAAGGCATAGCAATAACAGAATCCTTCTATTTAACGTGAGAGTAATAATTTTCCGGTCGTTTTTCGACATGTATTCTTTATAACTCAATTGTCTCACACAGTTTAAGAGCTAGCTTTTCGTTTTCTTCTCGGTTTGTATTGTTGGGGAAAGATAACAATGCCCCAAAAAAGGAGAGTAAAAGGCTGACGGAAGCAAAGGAAAAAGCAATAATGTTTATTGACTTAAGATTTGAAAGATGACAAGTTGTAGGACTCTGGAAAGCAATATGAAGGTAACACACTCGGTAGATTGCAAGCTCGTGAAATGAAAAAGGATTTGTGGGATAGATTTCGTGAAATATGTGGTGAAATTTCGAAAAAAGGGTTTCAGCCGGTAAAAGCTTCTGTTGGCTCTCACACGTCTCAGGGGACAACCTGCCAGCAATATTCGTCCATGTATCTAAAAATGGCGGAAAGATCTGCAACTAAACGGTGGTGAGAAAGAGTGGAGAGATTTTGGTGAGGTTGAGATTTTTATGAGACGAATGCCTTTAGGCTGTACTTGGTACTTTCGTGGCTTTGAGTTGGCAAAAGCTATGGATGACATACATAATGAGCATAATTATCATTATAACGATGATAAGGTTGAAAATCATCATTTACTGTTGGTACCTTTCGGATTTTGGTAAAATATGCAATTATTGGCACATGTATACGGGTTTGTGTCCAGCAACGAATCTCTACATGAGCAAACGGAAGGTAGGATCCCCTTGCCTCCTTTTTGAAGAATCAAATTTTTCAAACCATCCACATATCTAGAAAGGAAAAAATATATATATCAATCTAATATGAATAAATAGTGGAAAAGTGTTGAGAAAATTTTTAATATCCAAGTACACAATATCTGGTTGGTGTGTCTTCTTTTGCGATTATGAAGTGCCATTCTATCGATGAGTCGTTGATCTTTCGCACCGCGTGTCTCCCAACCGCATCCCTTCTCTTCTGATGGGAAAATACCATTACTATCTACATGTTCGTACAACTACTCCGACAGCATACCCGTTAGCAATGTCAACATTAGTGGTGAACATGAAATAGATCTTGAGCTACTCGCAGCATCTCCATTGCTCCTGAAACTATCATCATTGCTATCATTGGATTTCTATGTGGCTAGTTTTCCATCAAGTACAATTCCTTGCCGAGTTATATCCTGTAACCCAGGGCAAGGGAAGGTAAAGTTTCATGCATTTCACGACTGTAGCACTTCGATAGTGTTAATCTTTTAGTTGCGTAAGGACAGTTTATTCGGACATATTGATAGTACACGTCGCAGGAAATGAGCCGTCCCATTCAGTACTATCTTTTGCAGTTCTTGCAGACTAAAGTTCTCTGGAATTCGCTTGACATGGTCTTCAGTTTTCTCCTTTATCATACCTAATGCCCCAGCTACAACTGGTATTACTATCGCTTTCAAATGCCACATCTTCTGCATTTCGATTTCTAGGTCTTTGCATTCACTAATTTTTTCATAGTCTTTTCATTATCCACTTAATGTTCATACTGGTCGCTTCTTCACTGGCCGGGTGCAAACAATACTCCTAAGGCATTTCATGTCCTGAAGTTCTGATACTTAGTACTCTACGAAGGAGATCCTTGCAGTCCCTAGTAGACATATCCTTTGAAGTGACTTACTATTCATCGCTTCTGAGACGTTTCTAGTGTTATTTTTCATTCCTTTTTCAACGGTACCAAGTGCTCCAATCACGATGGGTATTATTTCTATCTACGCTGTCTTCTCAGAATATTCACTAAAAAACGTACACATCTCTAATGAATGAAAGAAAGGAGTGTCTGTCTTGGCTGGTAGAGGCTAAATTTAAGCAATGTCAATCTGTGACCGTGATAAAATCAAGATGAACATTAATAATTAATCAGTGTTATTTATGATAGAAGACGGCAAAATAGATGAGAAATCTAGAAGCTATACATAGCTGCTGCGTCGTGATTTGAAATGCAACGCAAGCGCGGCCCTCATACCTTACTTCACTAGATTTCCCTGCAGTGCCGTGGCGTAAGAGAACGAGTTTATTGCGCAAGGGTTGCAGGTTCCAATCCAGCACGGTTCACAATGAAAATACCATCAGCGAGAAAGGAAACGGTAAAGCGCGTCGTTACGGTCCACGTCCCTACAATAAACTTGGCGCCCCAGAAAAGTTTCCGCTGCGCTCGGAATCGAGCATGTGATGCAGCTCGTGATTACTGGCCATCATATGAAATGTTATCGACACCTAATACTTCAAATTACACAGTACCTGTCCATTTCCTTTCTTCTCGTCGAATCTTTGCTTCCTTTAATTGTCCTATTCATATAATTCTGTTTCTTCCACTATAGATCGAACAGAGAAGAAAGTCAATGCTGATAACCTGCCAGACCATAGAACGCTAAGGAGTGCATGAATCGGTGTTGAGCCCGAACAAGCTAAAAGTTCAACTGAATGAAAACTTCAACTAAAACTAGCAGCACTCTCTGTACTCGTCGATTTTGATACATCTTTCCAAAGTATCCAAATAAGAGCATAGTAATACGCATTCATGAAGAGATGCAAAAAGAAGAGCTTTATCAGAAAATGATTCTTACATTCAGAGAAGAAGCAAAATAATTCACAGTTCTATCGCGGCATAATCAAACGTAATGCTTTGATTCTGGCAATGAAAATTTATGATGGTGTTTAAGAGATAAATCAAATGAAAGGCAGTCTCTGCAGTACAAATAACGTGCAGCTGGAGATTTCACAATAAGCTGCTGACATGCTGTGATGTACTGCGTGAAAAGGCAGAAAAATCACCGACTAAACATGATTAAGGGAAATTAGGATATATCTATACCACGGTTTTTTCACGTAGGTGGATTCTAATGCAGGAAAAGTACGAGATGCAGCTGATAAATAGATTCTGCAAACTTATGACAATCTTCATTACACCGACTTTTCAAAATTTTGATATAAATGCAGTAATCTGTAGCAGAAACTAGCACAGCATTTCAGATTGTCCTCCCCAGAGTCACGTCGTGATCACCAGTTCGGTAACATTTGGATTCTTGCGTTTACTAAAATTGACTCGTTATGGCACTCCTTACATGGCCAACTTTCGACTTGAAGTTTACGCACAAGAAAGGTCGCCAGCTCTTGTGTGTCGATTCGTGTCTTGTCTAAATGTTCCACTAAATATTCTGCCTTTACTTCAAAAGTCATTTAATTAAATTACTTGAATTTATAACAAAATGAAAAGAAAAGAGCTAGATAATTATGCGTGCAACATATATTTTAGGTGTGGAGAACAAAAGGTGCTTGCGCTGGGAAGAAAAATATCAAATACAGTGTTAGTGTTCACTAAAAATCTCCTGGTTTGTCCACTCTGGTAATCAGTTAAACGCATTTATATTGGTTGCTTGAAACTACATAGCAGAAACGATTCTGAGCTTAGCAGAAATCAAAGACAGGGATTCACGCCCCCTAACAAATAGGCCATAACATGAGCATCTGTATAAATGAAGCATAAACTATCTATACAGTGCTTAGCATACTCGATTCTTAGCTTAACAGAAAACAGAGACAGGGCTCCTAGTTTTGTTGTAGGAAAGGCGATGGTGACAAGATGGTTTCCCGTTGACTCGTTCACCAATAGTGAATCGAGCAGGATTCGAGCCAACAGCCCTGCACATGCGTTGACTTCAACGCACACTTAAAGCTTGATCTTGCGCATTGACATAGCTCGCTTACCCCTTTATCGACATCATCTTCTTTCTTTTCTGTTACTTTTGGTATGACAATATCTACTTCCTTCTCAATCATATTCCTTTCAATTTCTTTTTCTTGTTTCAATCTTAAAAATGGAAAACAATAGGGCTAATTAGCAACTTAAACAGAGTGCATTTGGTTTAAAGATTTTCATTGCATAAGTACCGTCGCAGCACAAAATGGGAAGAACCATTCTAAGAATGAGCTAGCCAGACATTAAAATTTGAGATCATGGAACATTCAAAAACAATTCTAGTGTTTGACAAAAATGTTTATATTTTGAACACTATACAAACGAAATACCTTGAAATAACTTCTTTATGTCTTCTTCTTCGCTGGCACTCTCTCACTTTTTCTCTTTCGATATCCATGAATATTTTCCTGCATGTCCAGTATTGGCTCCTGTTCTGAAGAGATAAAAGGAACCCAAAACATGAGATAAACATAGATGCACAAATTGAGCGATTAATGATGATGATGTTGATGATGATGATGATGATGAGGATGATGATGAAGATAATGATGGACCAAGATAATTGTGGTGATGAATACCATTATTACCAGTATTGCAATTATTACTATTATTATCATAATGATAATGGGGTAAAGAAAGAAGCGTTCTCGCCACGACCTTGTTAAGCAGATTTTTGACTCATCACAAAGAAGAAAACTAATGTTTTCAATACGCAAAATTTCACTTCCACATCGAGCAATTGTCAGAACCTTTCAACGGCGATAAGAATCCTTTCAGCCAACGTTGAGGGATTATCTACAGCAAAGTCGTCTACGGTTGAAGCAGCAATGCACAGTAGATGACATACTTTCATGTACCTCAATAGCAGCGAAAGAATGTATGATGATGTGGAAGATTGGTAATACGACAGGAGACGAAAGAAGACAATGATAATCATTATCATTCTTATGACAATGATAATGATGATGATGATGATGATGATGCTGATTATGATCATAATGATAACAATGATGATGATGATGATAATCATGATTTAGACGAAATTCATCATTCATATGAACAACCTCTTTTTCGTCATTAGCATCTCTTCTCAGTAAATTGTCTGAACTTGTTTTGTCCCCACTATTTTGCAGTCTCGTAGCTTGATTTTCATTTTGAGATTCTGTGAGAAAAATGATTCTTCAACTCAAATTTGAATTGGAAACACTTCTCCTTTTCTCTGCATTTAAATTAAAATGGCAAAGCATTGCAGAAAAGAGCCTCTTTGCAAATATGAGTGTCAAAATGAATTACCATGGCCTCCATCCATCATTCAAGGATAAACTTTTGGATGCTGCGACGCTGCATCTACCATGCCGTGTAGTACGCTCGCTAATGCTAGATATGATTTCTGACCCATGTTAGGCCTACTCTTATTTTCCCTGATCTTATCAATTCGGATAAAATACTCTCAGTGCATCAAACCATATCTAACATTTACAGCGCAGTAAAAGTACCTTTTAGATATTTCACAGTGTTTAAGATCATAGATTTGTTATTTAACTGCTGCAAAACTTTGGAGCATTTCAAAAAGCTACCGAAAATGCGCACTGAAACTGAAAAAAAAATCGTTTGCTTGCCAGGGAGCCCGCATTTTCAACCGACTCGAAAAAAAAAACCATGACGAAATATCAATGGTGCTATTGAGAGAGAAATTAAAACTATCGAAGTCTCTGTAGATGCCCTCTCGTAGATTTGTTATCTAACTATGGAGCATTTCAAAAACGAGCTCGCTATTCAAAAACTGCTTCCTTCCAGCTGGTACTTCCTTCATGTGGAAATTACGTCCTGCCCATAATTCCATGCAAGCAATCAGTGGCGCAAAAAAACTCTGCACTCCTATGCTGTTTATCAAAGCTGTTTTTTCATAAAAAGATAAATCACTGTCTCCATTAGAAATAAAAACAAGATTACTTGTAGCTGGCAGACAGCACTTCGTGTTTTAGAAACAATTTTTTTGTTTTGAAAAGACAGCGTAAAGTCATCGCAAAAGTAACACGAAATCTAATTTTCTGGATTAAATCGTACATTCATAATTGTCATAAGAAGCACGCCTCTTAGCTTTAGTAAGTAATGATTTAAGGGCAAAGATTCAATAAAGGCATGTTTTTAATGAATTATGCTGAGGAAAGGCCATGGTGGCCTATACAAAGCTGCAGCAAAGGAAGAAAGAAGAAAGCGAAAGGCTAAGAGGAGAGGGAGATCACATCAAGTTTATTGATCCAAGATTTCAAAGATGGCAAGTTGTAGGATTCAGAAAACGCACATGTGCAGGTAAAGTGTACCCACATGTAAACTGCACAGCATGCTTAGCATGATTCCAAGCTTAGCAGAAATCAGAGATACGGTTTCCAGCTCTGTTCTAGACAAATGGGTTGTTGAGGGTGTTATCCTTGCCTTTCTCACTGGTCGTCTTTTTTTATATTTTCAAGAAACCATCGGCATTTGCGAACGAGAAGTGCTATCTTGATTTTGTCCCTTGCATGATTCATTAAAACCTAAATATTTCAGAACTGACAAAAGGAGGACGGAAAGTGAAATTACTTTTGACCCTCAAAAAATTGTACCTCTCTGAAGATATTTTATTTCACTTTCTGGAACTTTGAATTGAATCTTTCTATTCCCCTTTCTTCTTCCCCTTTCTCCTTCATTTCTACCTCGTTTTGTAGAAGCACTTCGAACACTTTTAAGCATCTCTGTTCCCTTATCGGCATCGAAATTTTTCCACATGTCATTTAGTATCAGTCCTGGTTGCCTGTTAACTTCTTCTTGAATACCTTTCGACAGCTCATCAACAACAGAATCTCTTTGTTGAACGGCCTGAAAATAACCAATTGTGGAGCACTATAAGATCAGAATTTGTGTCCAGGAATAATTGTTACCCAGTACATGAATAATTCCAAATATCACAAAACTATTCGATTGCATTGCTGCAAAAACTGCAGTGTGCTCGATTCGGAACGTAGCAGAAGCGGGGGAGAGAGAGAGAGAGAGAGAGAGAGAGAGAGAGAGAGAGAGAGAGAGAGAGAGAGAGAGAGAGAGAGAGAGAGAGAGAGAGAGAGAGAGAGAGAGAGAGAGAGAGAGAGACCCTGAGAGAGAGAGAGAGAGAGAGAGAGAGAGACCCTGAGAGAGAGAGACCCTGAGAGAGAGAGAAGGTTGAGATTTTTTTCATTGATGCGCTTGAATACAGTTACTGTGTATGCACAGGTAGACTACTGAAAATTTAGACTGCACAACATACTCGATTTCAAGTTCACTGGTAACCACAACAATGGTTTACAACTTTCTTTCCGGGAATGGATTTTCATGTGGTGGCTCCCGTTGCCTCCCTCATAGATGGCATCTTACAAGCTGAACTGTGCAGTATTCGAACCCATGATGACGCCAACACAAGCTTTTATCATTTTTGTACAAGTTCGAGCACGCCTCTCTTTCTCGAAGTTTCATTGCGACGCACAAAAGTATGAAACTTTTATGCCTCCATCGAACTTTCTCACAGCAAGATGCAAAAAATATATCTAGCCAGATGTTTCCAACAAGATAGAGACAGTGGATAAGGTTAATGCTAGAGCAGCATGGACTTGCTTTTTTGAGTGTAAAACAACACACAAAAAACTAACTTTTCTTTGCTGACCCCTCATTCCATCCTTCATTGAACCATCAATTTTCGCACTTCCCCAGAATCCTCCGGGAAGCTCCATCTGAAAAATACATTGCCACTAGATAAGCTATAAAACTATTAAGAAAACTTGAAGATCAACAGACAGATAGATATATGATAGATAGATAGATAGATAGATAGATAGATAGATAGATAGATAGATAGATAGATAGATAGATAGATAGATAGATAGATAGATAGATAGATAGATAGATATATAGATAGATAGATAGATAGATAGATAGATAGATAGATAGATAGATAGATAGATAGATAGATAGATAGATAGATAGATAGATAGATAGATAGATAGATAGATAGATAGATAGATAGATAGATAGATAGATAGATAGATAGATAGATAGATAGATAGATAGATAGATAGATAGGCATAGATAGATAGATAGATAGATAGATAGATAGATAGATAGATAGATAGATAGATAGATAGATAGATAGATAGGCATAGATAGATAGATAGATAGAAAGATAGATAGATAGATAGATAGATAGATAGATAGATAGATAGATAGATAGATAGATAGATAGATAGATAGATAGATAGATAGATAGGCATAGATAGATAGATAGATAGATAGATAGATAGATAGATAGATAGATAGATAGATAGATAGATAGATAGATAGATAGATAGATAGATAGATAGATAGATAGATAGATAGATAGATAGATAGACGGATGACGGGTTGACAAAAAGGGAAGAAACAGATATTTCATAGAATCATAACTGAATTACCGGATCCGTTTCAATGATCTTTGAGACAAGACACGCCTTTGCCTGGTCTGATTGATGCTTGATCTGAAAGGAACGAAGGCAATTTATTAGCAAACCCAAAGTCAAAGGACTTAGCAATTAATTAGCCATTCAGTCAGTCACGCAGATAAACAACTGCTCAATTATTTAATCAATTTTTTCAATCAGTTGAAAAATTGGTTAATCAGCTAATCAGTTGGTCAATCAGCCTTGCAATCAATAGACCCACTACTTAATCAATCAATCAATCACCTCTCCCTGTTCCAGTTCCTTTCAACTCAAAAAAATACCACTGTAGGCTTTACACGATTGGTTTTTGACGAATTCAGAAATGAAAGACTCACCATTTTGGCGTTTTGGTCAATTTCCTCGACAGACTTCAAAACATTGTCTAGGTTGTGGCTTGGATCAACATTAGCTTCCCTAGTCATGGCATTTTTTATCTTGTTGACTGAGATTCCAGACTGAATAGAGCTTTTGTGCTTTCTTGCGGCTGATTTTCCCTTGGGAAAAACAGTTTGGCAAAGTACAGTGGCTTCCTTTTCAAGCTACGGATCAAACAAAGATAGCATGTCATTTTTATTGTGAAGTGCGATGCTGGGACATTGGAGATACTGAAGACAGCAAGAGCACTTTGGCTTGCCATTTCCAATTTCTACCACGAGACTCAACGAGCAGCTCAACTCAACCCATTAACGACGGTGATTACTGGGCAGCAACATTCGCATGGCTGAATGCCCGCGCTTTCCAACAATTCTTACAAATAAAACGCTCTTTGGTTGATATCAAGTTAGCTGCGATGATAAATGCATTTTTCGAACTACTGTATCGAGCAGTTCATTACTAATTAATTGCCGAAAGGTGAAAGGTGTTTTGGGTGAGTATCAGGAATTCATTTTCGTCTTTTTCAAAATTTATCTGTGGCCAATCTAAAAGATAGAAGCCTCGTTCCCTAGGTATGGCATTATGCTATTTGGGATGGGAAAGAACCCAGTCGGTGGAGTAGAATATAGGAAACTATGGTTGGATATTCTTTTTGATACCACCTATAGCGCTTACGGGACCTAAACAGTGAACCTTCTGTTTACAAGTCACCCACACTAGATGCTCTGTGGTGGAGAAAGTCTACATCTAGAAAGACAAGAACAAGTCGTTCTTGCCACCTAAGTTACGAAAGGCTTATATCAGAAGATCAAGCAAAATTTTAATACTTCCTTATACACATTTTTAGAATCTCTATTTATACCCTTCGTGGAAAAACAGCGAAATAAAAGGCATCAAAATTACCTTTTCAATTGACCTATTCAATTGCTCGTGCCATTTTTGTTGTCTAGTTCTCTTTACCCTTTCACAAACGTCTTGCTGGAATTTTTTCAGCCTTTCATTCCTGTCTTTTTCAATCTGAGCCAACTTTGCTTGCATTTCCATAGCAGCTACCTGCAGTAGAATTCAAACAAGAGTGAGACTTTTTTCAAATTTTCCAGAGCATGAAGACTGAGCAAGAGCATCTGTACACCTTGATAAAGAGGAACCATTCTCCGTCATGGCATTGTGAGGTATCATGGCAAGTTCTTCTCCATCACAATTAGCCCCATTTCACCCCCCCCCCCCCCTGGAGCTGGTTCTTTGGTTAGGCCTACAAATTGCCCGAAAAGGATTGCTGCTGTTCTTGTTAATGGCCAGAGATATAGACACTTTTCCAGGTCCGGCAGAGTCTTTTTTTGCAAATATAAAGAAATTCATACATAACAAAGAGATATGGGTCTCTAATCATCATGACTTTGGTAAAACTGAACAATTAAAAATGCTCGTTAATCAGACAAGAAAGGAGATAAAATCCTTGGAGTAACCAATTTGCATTCAAACATTAATTTAAATGATTACTGGGAGGATATAGAACTGGAGGTGCTACTGCTATTCATATTTGTGATGATCTTCAGACACAAAAAAAAGAACAATCTTGAGGTCCATGGCATTGAATGCCTATGGATTGAGTTGAAAATAAAAGAAATAACACTTTCCTTGTTCTGTGCTGTTTAGAGATTCTTAAATACTTCCAAATATCTCTAGTTTGAAGTTTGAAGTCAAATTTGAGTCAATTTTAAACTTTGTTCCCACACAGGGAAGATATTATTATAATATTGTAACCATTAAAAGGTCAGACAATAAAGGACTAAAGGATATTTTCCTAATAAATACGTTCTTATCAAATCATCCGGTTAATTGAAACCGTCATGCTTGGCCTGGGTGGTGGCAGTAGGAAAAGGGGATGGCGGAAACGTCAATGGCTAGATGACATCAAAGGCTGGACAAACATGTCAACCACACAACTGGTACAAATGGCAAAAGACTGAAAGGCAACGTGAGTTCTAACGAAACACGCCATTGGCACCAATGAGCCAGACCTGGCCCACGGAGATTAAGTCAAGTCAAGTAAGTGATCAAGTCATGAAACAATCAACAGGAGCTACTAAGGACACAAGTAATGTCATCCATATTCCTCTGATAAATGATTCATCAAGAGTGCTAAAATCAGTTGTTACAAGTATTGATCTAAGTGACCATGGACTGGCATGAATCACAAGTGAAATGCACTGTTTGGAAAATAAACCATGCAACATTTTGTATAAATATTGCTCCCAATATGACATCAGCACCTAAGTCAGATCTGAGGCAGGTCTCAGGATACTCTATCAAATGGAATGGAAACAAATTATGTCTGGGAGATTTCAAGGAGTGTCATTCAGCCACTATCAGTAATCATGCCACATTGAAAGAGCACATTGTTAGAGCCCCGATTGCCAATGGTTGGGTTTTAACTTAAAGAAAGCCACAAGAAATGAGCGTTCTTCTAACGTGATCATTGACCAAAAGGTGACACAATTTGGCGACAAAGATGTATGATACTTCCTACAATAGCATATTCTGACCCTATAATGCTCTGTTTGTAGAAGCAGTAGTAGCCCAGGATTCATCTTTACCCAAATGTTTTGAGGCCAAGGAATTCAGCAGCCTCAGTTGGCTTGGTCCACAAAAGATGTTCCTGTGAGGGTGGTTGGGTTTTCCAGGCATGGAAAATATGGCTTTTGTCATATGGAGACTTATTGCAGTCCGGGCAACAGCTGTTGTCTAGGTCAGGGTTGACCTTGGCTTGATATTTTCATAGAATTTTGCAGTAGCCACTCTAAAGTTGAGCTAGTGTGGTTCTGTTGGTTCTGGGCAGATACTCTGTTTGTCAACGTAAAATGCCAATAAGCTTGAAAGACTTCAAAATCCTACAGATGTTTGTGTATTTGGGGAAATATTTCCAATACATGGCTATCATTGCAATCAGAGAGGTGCAAAAAAGCAGTGGTATTTGTATTCTAAAGTATACATGGACTTTTGCCAGATATATCTAAAGACTATCTTAAAGAAGTCAATCATGGAAACAGCCAGATAAAATCAACTTGAAACTCCTGAAAAGTTTGCAACATTAAATAATGCCTCAAATTCCGAGGAGCTGTATATTTTGATAAGCTGCCAATTGAACAGAGAGTGGAAAATCAATAGGAACTTTCAAAACTAAAATAAAGGGACAATTCCAAAGCAACCAGATGCAAAATCATTCTTTCCTAGTTTCATGAAAATTACTCCTTACATGCAACCTGTCCATAGACTGAGTTGTATCTAGGAGGCAAAAAATACAGAGACACTTTTGTGACATTAATCATAGAACGAAATATTTGATGCTAGGTCGGACCCATGAAATAATATTTTTAAGTTGAGTTCCCTTTGAAAAAAAACTGTATCAAATGACATAATTGTACCCCGACTCCCACCAGTACTTATCTGTTGTCATGGCCTTTAAAAATACATCTAGATAAAATTTGTACTAATTTACATTATCATAAGATGAGTTATTACAAGATATATTACATACTTGGGCTTCTCCTACTTGCTGATCGATTCCTTCGTTGACAAAATCCAAGCGTTTAAAACGTTCAATCCACGGACAGAAGTTTCCTGATTGTTGAATTCTAGCAACCATTACTCCCTTTGATGGCACCTTTATAACTTTGCCGTGTTCCTTTTGCTTTAGGTTGGATGTAGCATCGTAAGTGGAGCACATCTTCGTCAGGTGACAGTTCCCGACTCTATCCGCCATTTTGTCTTGAAGCAAACAAAATTTGAGAATACGCAAGGAATTGTGGACTTGCGCCTTCGCAGCGTTCTAACGAAAAATTTGAGTGCACGTAAAACTCTGGCTTTGCAAGAAGCATTTTTAGAACGTCGTTATATGCTAAGAGTAAAATGTGTTTATTAGCAGTTCAGTGCTCCTTAATGTGATTGTTTCATCCTGCATTTCATCACATTTTATACCTGCGTAACAAGCCTTGGACTAACCTGGACATTCATTCTATAGTACTGATAGCTTCTTTTCCAATTTTGCCTCTTCCTTCTCAAAGTGTATGGCCTTCTCTCTTCTTTTGCTTGCGTGTGTACTTTGCACCATCGTCTTTAATTAGGCCCGCCATTGGCTTACGTAGTTATTCCACTCAACCATTAACAAATGAAAATATTGTGTCTAAAATATCCTTGAATTAGCTCTGATATGTTTTACTAAACATAGCTATGTAGCATAAACTTTAAACAAATTTATCATTATCTTCATATATATCATTTGTATGTCCTTTTTAAATTCATCAAAGTTCGATCATTATCATCAAAGTTGTCCTCATCACTATTTTCATTTCATTATGACTAATTTCATTACGCAGTCAAAAAGATCATGACGATTGCATTAAGGACTTCTTATTACGTTTTTTGCCGAGGAAATAAGGGCTGGAACGATCCCGAACTTCTGATACTGTAAAATTATCATTCTATGCTAGTGTCCTTTTTCTTTACATTTCTCGTTTATTGTCATTCAAGTGGCCGATTGCAAACTACCTATTTAGAGAGGTTTGCAGTCGTATATTAGCAAAGGTTCCAACAAATGACGTTTGAAAAAAGTTATTACGTTCTTGAAAACTGCAGTTTGGAACCTCACACGAAGTGAAGCGTCAAGCTAGGAAATACTGGTACAATTGACCCCAGGAATCCTTGTCTAAATAGATGGTATGATTGAGTTAGATTTGAGTGACGTATGATGCTATAAAAGAACGTGCGGAAATAAGAAAAAACAGATGATTCTTACAAACTAGTGATGATCTCAGCAGCAACGATGAATCCTTAACTTTACATTTTCTTCGTGGGAGAAGCCAATCATGATAATATTATAGAACTACATTTTTATCAGAACTCGAATATAATCTAAGAGGCTCGTAAACCGGGCTGCTATACGCGAGGATAGAAATGTGAAAGCCAGAGGGAGACGGGGCTCAAGATGGCTTTAGGTACAAGGGACTTAGCTACTCAGTGCCTAAAAACAGAGCCTCTCAATACCTGTATTTCCACTCCTACTCTGTTATTTATGCATATGAAGAGAGAATTCATAATTGCGTCTAACAGTGCCCCGAAACAATGCGGTAGAGTGGCAGTCTACGGGCTATAGAAGGCATCGAATTAGCGAAGGGTGGACGAAGAGTGGCTTGCTCCATTAGCCAGGAAAAGGACTGCAAATACCTGACTGCATAAATGTCTTCTGTTTTCCACTGTACAATCTCCTGTAGATTTGTCAGCCGTTATGTACTCTGATATGATTATGATTTCCAAGAAAATAATTATAACGCAATCACCTCTGATACCATAGGAAAACGGGAGAGGTACGTTTATTGGTACTGGGCAGAATAAATACTAGCTATTCCTAAGACCACTAAGTAAATACATTTCATACAAACAATTTAAAGTCTTAATTGACTGGAAAATGTCACGTCTACTTCTGTAAGCCTCTAAATAGTCGTGTATGTGGATTCGACTTGCATCTTCTCCTCTTTGCAGCTTTCGTTTTCACTTGATCTACCAAGTTGGTCAGCTTTCTGATGCATCTGATAGGATCCTTGCAATTTTTAAGGTCTCTTTCAAGACGTAAGACTCGTGCAAACATTTCTAAAAAGATGTGAACAGAGCTTAGATAGCTAAATATGAGCTGAACTAACGCGAGGCAAGGATTTGGAAAACATGCAAAGAGCATGGCTTTTATGACAAAAGGATGAAATTTTGCGGAGGTATGTGTTCATAAAAAAATTACTAATTTTCCACTTGTCTCCGACTGAACACTCAATCAATTTAAAAAAGCTTCAAGTTTTTACTAAAAACTGATTAACTATTTAACTGTTCATAATGAATAGAAACTTAAAGCCGCAGTTTTGTAAAATTTTTGTAGATAACATGTGTAGATAATTCACTGAATTGTGCACACACCCAGTGAAGCGTCTTTCTTATGACGCAAACTTAGTTAAGGCGGCAAATTGGAATTTTGTCAATACAAGAGATGTTTCATTTATAGATTTCTGAGAGATATTCAAATCTGCCGCAAAGCAGAACAGTCAAGCAATGATCACTTAACTCTCTCAGGCCAATTTGGTTTCTTAATGCGATCATAACTGAAAGCTTACTTTCTTTAATTGCACCCAGATACTGCCAATCTTTGTCCAAGGAATTCCGAGTGACGTCATCGCTATCAATGAATTTTCTCGTAATATTAATCTTCATATGAATCATGTTCAAATGGTGGATTTCCGACGTCTTTTTGTTCGGTTGATGTGACTTGTCGAAGAGATACCTGGCTGACAGCTGGGCAGCACTCGAACCCACGTGGCTGTAACGGTAGACTTGCAACTGGTTTCGTTTCGCTTTACTGCACCCCATGTTTTGGTACATCTGAATGGCTTCCAGTTTCCTTGCCTCTTTGTCGCTCATGTCTGAAAATATAGCAATATCTATTATGCACTGTTTTCTTTCGATGCTGTTACACTTAAGTGACCACCACCTTAAGTGTCTACTGTACTGGAGGTCCTGGGTTCGAATGACACTCGTGTCCTTCAGAAATCCCTTCAATCTGTCCACCAAGCAGTAAATGGGGGGGGGGGCAATGCAGAAACTTCCACGTTGGTGTCCCTGGATATCGAACGCCAAAAGTGATCTCGACGAATTTTTGTCGGCTTGTAACCGATTCTGCAACCACTTTCCCTCAAAGCACATTTCAAGGAAAGACCCGATGAAGAAGAAAAAGTAAATTGGTATTTGGCGTGAAATGCAAGGAGGAAAATAGCTCCCCATCCCAATTCAAAATGCCATGGTTCAGGATGATCTCCCTCTCTAACAAGGTGCCACCTGAAGCTCGTTTCGCATATCTTTTTTTAGTGAGTCATGTTGAGGAAAGGCCGTGGTGGCCTATACAAAGCCCCAAAAAAGGAAGAAGGAAGAAAGCGAAAAGCTAAGAGGAGAGAGAGATCAGATCAACTTTACTGATCTTACATGTAAAAGATAGCAGGTTGTAAGATTCAGGAAAGCAAGAAGAAGGCAAGAGGTTCCACAAATTGCATGTTCTTGGGATGAATGATGATTTGTGAGATAGAGTTCGTGAAGTAGGCAGTGAAACTTCAAAAGGTACTCTGCTTAACGTGGTTTGATTCTTAGAAAGAATAGCTAGTTCAATTGTGACGCACATGTCCTCACTGCAACAATTAAACTATTAAAGATGCATGAAATATATCAAATTTTTTGTAGCAAGTAACAATTTTGTGTTCACATATCCCAAGAAGACGGTCGTGATATTCAAACGCTAAATGCAAAAATAGGAAGATGCGACTAAAGCAGGCTCACCATGGCAGACTTTGCAACAGAATCCATCCTTTCGCACGGGTCTTCGACACGGGTACCTCGTTGGACATCGTATCCTTGCGCAATTGACAATGGAATTCTGATAACACAGAAAAAATAATATTCCATATATATCTGTTGGCAAAAAACGCAAATATTTCGAGAAAAGATGCTAACTCGTCATCTTCATTATGGGAACCACATCCATGGCCCAGAAGTAGAATGCTCGCTTTGTATGCGATTCCTGCATAGCATATAGCTCTATGGGAAAGATCGTGCCAGTTAAACACACAGGCTACCAGATGGTCAGCCCCCAACAGTGGTATTCACAGTGTTGTCACAACTATGTTGCCCAAAGGCCAAAGGAACGGAGGCAACCACTTTCCCGCAAAGCACACTTGAGGGAAAGACTCGATGAAGATTGTCCTCATCTTTATCATCATCATCATAATTGTAATCAAAATCATCATAATCATCATAATCATTATCATAATAATGATAATCATCATAATCACCATCAGCATCATCATCATCATCACCAATCATCACCAATCATCAATCATCATTATCATCATTATCATCATCATCATCGTCATCATAATCATCATAATCATCATCATAATCATCATCATCATCATAATTGTAATAAAAATCAACATAATCATCATAATCATTATCATAATAATAATAATCATCATCATCATCGTCATCATCATCATCATAATCATCATCATTATTACGTTTTTGACATTCTGGTAATTTTTAATGCACGATAAGAGAAGCTGCTTGTCTCGAGAAATTCGTTTTGCGTATAGACAGAGACTGAATGAGCCTGTGAGTCTTTTCAATGCGGCCACATCAATTTTACTGCCATAAAAAGATTGCTTACAAAATACAGATGGAAGGAGACACGAGCATCTGGGAATATGAAAAGTATTTACCTTGCAAACACATTTCGTGCAAATTTGGGTTCTTTTGTTCAGCACTGGATAAAACAGTTCGTTGTGTTTGTAGGAGAGATTAACACCGAAATGGCAACCTATCGATGAAGACAATGAAGAAAGTTGGAAACTCGTGGAATTGTAGGAAATAAAGGCAATTGTAACAAATTGTGCGATGGCTCAGAGATGTTGATGGAAATGTTGATGTTAACTAAAAGGATTGCTTAGCATGGGATATTTAATACCACTTTAGTTTCTCGTCACTTTCTCGTCACTTTCTCGCCACATTCTCGTCATGTTCTCGTCACTTTTCCGTCCCCAGCCCAACCTAGGTTCCCATCCATGGCTGTGCGAACAACAAATCAGTATTAGATCAGTGGCTGGCTAGGGGGTGCATTAATTCCTACGCCTTTGCGGTCTTAAATGATAATGGCAGAAAGTTTACCAGGGGAAATGTGTCTATGTTACCCATAATATGCGAGGTAGGGTGACGTCAGATTTCTGTTGATGGCATGTTGAATTCTCTTTTGACAAGTTTCAAGTGGTTTGGCAGCATTGCACTTTCTAATTAAATCATTTTTCCCTTCTAAAGAAAATGCTGTAACATTGTGAATGGGAAATCAAATTTTGGGAACATGGAATGAAAACTGAATGCGACCGTGAAATGTCCTTGTTGGAAATAAAAGGCCTATCCAGTGAGATCTATTTTTACAAGGAAGCAAACCTTCAAACTTCATTATTGCACAATAATGCAGAAATACAATTGTGTCCCACTAAAGATGCCGTGAGATTCAATTATAGTTCCACTTTTCCATATAGTATCTAAGTTTTGCACATCCAAAAATTTACACTTATTCTTGCCATCTTCCAAATCATCACAATACATGAGAGTTGGAGGAGGAGATCATCTGCGTAAAGCAGTTGTGATTCCAGATTTCGTTTAAACATTTGCGTATTGAACAATATAATGGCTGCCGCTCTATACCCTTTTTCTTGTTTGGTGTTGACCTGTAAGGCGTTTTTGTATTCTTGGGTAGCCTGTCGACATTTGACTGCAATTTTGTGTCACTTCTGGAATTTCTGTTATCTATCTCATGGTTTGGCCTAAGGAGGAAGCCAAAAATTCCACTTTCAATTGATGATTTGGCATTTTTTTTGCCTCGATTCGCATCTGTGTGTTTTCCGTGTCCTAAAAAAGAATTTTCATGCTCAGAGATTGTTCCCTCTTAGATTTAGGTACGTTTCGTTCAGTAGAAAACTTCATTTCAAGTTAAAAACTGAAGTCTCTTGATGAATGCTGGAAGCTTAAGAAAATAAAACAAAAAATGAATGATGATGCTTATCACATTTGAAAGTAGCTCGACAAGATGGTCTTACACTTGCGGTGCATTTAATGGTGCAAGCGACATCGCTGAGAATCGTAATTTATCAAAACCACATTTTAGGATTCTTTGCATCAAGGATGCAGTTATAAATAATAACAATAAAAACAATAATCACATCATATTTACGCAGGTTTAACTTGTTCAGCAAATGCTGTTAACAATAAAGGACATGTCTAAATTACACTAAATTATACATACGTTGTTAAGAGAAAAAAATAAAGAAATATGAAAAATAAGATAGATAAAAAAGATAAAAAGGTTTTGTTTAAGTCAAAGTTGAAAGTCGAAGTCAAGACCTCTTCTGGACAGCGAAGAGCTTTCCAGTTAAATCTCCAGAATAAACCTATCTGATTCATACATTCTTTCATAGTCTCGCTAACTTGATCCCTCCTATTTGACTGAACTTGAACACGTTGTCAATCGAGATTGCTATATGCAGAGAAGACGGATGCAGTCATGATTATCATCGCTTGAACTCGTTTCAAAATTACCTGGACAGAAGGAGCAACAGTCGCCAGGTCGCTTGACAGGGTTCGAACATCTTGATAGAGGACAAAGATGCTTGCTACAATACTCTCTTCCATTCTGTAAACATAAATCAAGGGTGAATATATTAACATAAATCATCATAATTGAGCTCATTTTATTCGTACTAAATCCACTGGTTCTGTAATCTGACTTTGTGCCATGAAAACTAGCTACAGTGCAGCATCAAAAACGTCAAAGTCCTTCCCTTGCCCTTCTTGATGGATAGGGCGGCACCCATTTCCACTTCATTAGCCTTGGGGCCGCACAGATTAAAACATTTTAAGTGAATTCTGAGTTACCTTGCAGCTACAGTCGACGCAAGTAGCGAAAACATTTGGTGAGGGTAAGTAGAGCTGCCATGTTTCTTCATCTTGGAAGTTTCTACCAATGCTTAAGCAGCCTTGATTGAGAAGATAAGGAGAACAACAAACATGGTATCAATAATTTCTTATACCATTTATTAACTGCATATCTAAAATACATAAAACACTTCTCGTAACTTTTCTACTTAATACTAATGACGATTAAAAAGAAAAAAGAAGCGAAAGAAAGAAGGAAATACGATGAATAATGATAACAATAATCATAGGGATTGAAGAATTGCAGAAGATTTTTCTCCGCGACACAGCGCCCACAACCTGAAAAGGACGTTGTCCATCAAGTGAACAATTACTCTAGGGTAATGGACTGACTATGACACAGTGGCAAGAACTGCACAGCATCACATGCAAAGAAAAATAATAATAATAATAATAATGAAAATGCCTGTTTGACGGAAGAGTGATCAAAAGTTAGATGCGAAGAAGGGAAAGTACGAAGATGCTAAAAGAAACATGGTAAAACTATGGGGTGTCACGGATGCAGTGATAACACCGATCATCATCTCGGTACACTCTTGGTACACTGAGCAAAAACTTTCAGAGAAGCATTGAGCAACTTGAAATGTGAAACGAAAGCTTTATTGCAAAAGCTAAGATGATAAGGAGGACTGTTGGCACCTGAGATGGAGAACTTAATCTGATGCCCAGAAATGTGAAGAGAAAAGACAACAATTTTAACAATTATCACAACCATTTCAATATCTTAGAATAGGATATGCAGATTAAGAAAAGAGCGAAATCGACTTTCAAAAGTGTTGGGCAGCATTTGCCAGGGATGTGCCATCCTGAGCTAAAGCACTGTGAGGTAAGGTGGTCATTTTCTTTCCTCGTCATAGAATGCACCTCTAGCTACTTGCTACGTATCAACTTCTGCTAGTGCGTTGGCTCAAACCCTGGCCTCTCAGCACATTAGCCATATGCTCTTATCACTGCATCAAGTGCCTCTGCCTTAGACATAACTGCGTCGCATAGCCGATTTCGAGCGTAGCAGAACCCAGAGACAGGGCTCTGACTTTTTCTAGGGAAATGGATTTTCACAAGGGGGTTTCCTGTTGCCCTCCTCACCAATGGTGTTCTTATTGTGACACGCGGAGGAATGGAACTGACCAACCCTGTGTCGTGAGTCCGCAAGCTTAACCACTACACCACAGCACCACTGAATTTAACATCAACTTAACGAACTCCATAAGATCCCAGTATACTGTTTTGCTCGCTGCCTAATGTCAGTATGGGAATTTTCTTTGACTTGCAACAAGATAGATATATTCCATCAATACAGACTTAGCGTAGAGCTACTGGTATAGCACAGCGAGAAAAGCACGTGACCCAGGGAGCAGTTCTCTAACAGTGTACTCTTCAACAGTCGGATCGATTGCGGAACTTAACTTCACTCATTGGTAAACATGCAGTTAGAAATAAACAGGCTTAAGTGCGGGTGTGAGCTATAGCTTTGAACACAGCCAGCTTATTCCGAGCTCTATCTACTTCAATGCAGTTGAACCTGGGTCAAAACCCACACTTGAGATTTGACTTACATTTCATGAAGCGTTCCCCTTTAGTACAGTTTCTGATGAAGGCTTTAAAACCTCTATCGTGAAAAAGATGAGAATCTCACCTCTGTTGGATGACTGTCTGGGAGGTCGAGCTGAACGTTCTGTTGTTTGAAAATTAAAATAAAGTAAGATCAAAGCGGAATAGAATGAAGGGGCACAAAAGACACCAAAGTCGAGAAGGAAAATATTAGTTAATTAAATGACAGAGTATTTGATTGACTGATTGATTGATCGATTGATTGATTGATTAGATAATGGATCAAACAACTGACTGACTGACTGACTGATTGATCGATCGATTAAGGTTTATAACTAGTTACCTTGGCATGTTTTGCAACACGTTCCCTGTTGGGCTATCGGACGGGCACAGTCTGCTGTCGGGCATTTGCGAATGGCACATGTTATCACTTGGGCCTTAAACACCAAAAATTTATTGATTATTCATTAGTATACATCATTTCAGCATCCAATGACATTCATTTTCCCCAGCTACTCGATTTCACACATTCCGAGCAGCATATGTGTCTAAGTTTCGTGGCCTTATTTCGGCTGTTGTTCGACGAATCATACTCCCAATGGAAATGTTTTCAGCATGGCAAAATAATGCTTCAATTTTCTGTGCAATATTCTAGTTTTTACATGAAAGCAAAAGCAGAATCAAACCGATTACCTTACAGTTGCATTCCATACATCTGTTCATCTCCAGACTCCTTGAGTGTGCGCTATTCTCAGTCCAGCTCTCTCCATTTCTGCGCGTTTTACCATCCAGCATGCACTGCAATCCAGTGACAGAAGGTCGCACGGGTGACCTTGAAAGGTCATGGGGCAGCAAAGGTCTTAATGGAAAACGAACTGTAAGAGCAAGAACAATCGATTGGAGAGGCCTCTGAAACGTCAATTCACATTTTTACAACTAGGATCAAAGGTTTTACTGTGTAAAAGTGAAGCAGTACACTAAAATGAGACACGAAGATCGTTTGCATGTCCCATTGAAATAAAAAAGCAAAAATGGGCCGATAGATCAGTCGGTGTGGTGTTTGCCAAGGAATCTCAAGCTTATGAGTTGGATGACTGTCACACTGACCGGGCGAAAACTGTTCTCATATAATAACAACTCTTTTGCAATAATTTGACCGTAACACCGAGCTGGACTTTCCGCTCAAAGAAAGCTGTCATTTGACTAAAAGCTCTCATGCAATCATCCTCTAGACGCATAATGATGAAATATGACAAATACTGAGGTCTGGGTTCTAGAATTAGCATGGACTCTACTAGCTTCCTTCTTAAGGTACGCTACTGGTCCAAACTAAGGATTTTTTGATCAAAAAGTTCCGTTTTCGGTTTTTTGTTTTATATTAATCTTCCATGATTGTAAAACATGTTTATTGGTACGTTTTGGGAATATTGAGCCGAAAAGCTCATTCAGTTAGTACCAAGTTTTTGGGCCTCCTTGATTCTAACGACAGGGAAACTACATATCAATCGAAAGCTTGTTACTTGCTTGTGCTCAATATAATATTTATTTATCAATTTGACCGATATACGAATACCCCTTATACCGATATACGAAAACCCCTAATACCGATATACGAATACCCCTAAGTTAGCCACTTCTTCCTCTTCTCTATGCTCCATTTCGTATTCGTCCATTCGTGTTGGTTGTGGCTCACATTCATCCGATATTCATATTTCTGGCTGCTAACAACACCAGGCTTGTACTAAGTTCATTTGCATTTACTTATATTCTCGTTTTCATATACAAAGAAGTTGCTTTCCATTCTGCGTTTCACAAAATATTCAACTGATAAATTACCATTTCGACTGCACGTGGGTAAGCATCGAATTCGTCCACCCTTAAAAAATAATGTGCGTAAATGTGAAAATTTGTCCACAACTGGAACTTCAAATCGGGTCTGAAAATTCAGGTGATGTAGAGCAACCGTGAGCTTTTCTAAATGCACTTAACACTGCAAAATAACGGAAGTCCCTTTGCATTGCTTACTTCAACTTACAACAGCAATCTCAAATGAAAACAAGTAATGTCATTGACGACCATAGTTCCAAAAGTTAGTTGAACAAATCGATAGCAATAGAACTTGAAAAGATTGCGACCCTGTCTCTTTCCATGGCTCGCCTCGGTAGCAGAAAATGAAATAGGTGGATTGTATGATGCCGGGATTTTCTTGGCAATATTTCGCAATAAACTGCAATGCAAATTCATCACGCCACGTGTAATACCTGAAAATGTGATTCACGGCCTCCAGTAACATGGAGATTTGTCTCTGGTTTCATGCAAGAGGAGCAATCACATGCCTGCGCGAACTTTAACGTGGAAATACTATTTCATGATAACAATTTCAATCAAAACAATAGCACCCAAAGAGAAAGAATTTTCCTCATTCTCTTGATTCACTGTCTTACCAATTATGACATTCGCTCATTTTACATACATTTCTAACGAACATTGAGCAGATTTTTGCTTATCGAGCAGTGTCCTAGTTCGTCCTCTCGACGTGACCACACTTTGTGGTTACTACGTCGGGAATTACAGAGAGCTGGCGATTGGGTATATGATATAAGCTGTGATTGTTATTTGGTAATTGCTATACCTGCAAGCATTTACACTGCTTACATCGACCATGAATGTTTTCTCGCCAAACATCTCCAAAGGAAAAGGAATTTCCATTTCGCAAGCAAGACTGCACTGTATTCAAAACAAGAAGAATATAAAGCAAATTATAATTCGCATAATGTAAGGTTTTAATTGCAGGGACTGCAATTTGAAGCGACTATTAGAAGACTGTAGCGTGGAAACCAATAAATATAGATCTATATATATTTATATATAATATTGCACAGAGAATTAAGATTTGTTCACTCGCTAAATATCTTTTCGTCATACACCTATTATATCATAAAGCTTCGAATAATGGCCGAAAACTAAATATCTTAATGTACAAAACTTAAACACTACACAAACAGATGACTACATAATTTCGTGCTATTGAAGATATTTTTGTCCATTACTTATCAGAGTATGAAACATCTGACAATGGCCTTAATGCGATTGTGAATTCTACACCCAGATGTCGGTTGAAAATAGGGAAAGAAAGCGATAGGTGCAAGTGATTGGCTGCCAGCCTAGACCAATCATCACTTATCAGCCACAACGCGCAAGGTTTTACATAATTTTTAATTATTAAGCGAACTGTCGTGTGACATATGAAAGAGAAGATTAAGCATAACAGTTAATTTTTACGACTTAAATTATGATTTTTTCCAATATTCTTGATTGACAGGGGGAAGCTTTTTTGCTTATCGAGCGGTAACCAGATCCTTCCTTTCGATGTGACGACACCTCGTGGTTCCTACGCCTGGAAAATCAGAGAACCGGCGACTCTCCTCGCTCCAAGTAAAAGTTAAGCTGAGGGAAGCATAAAGTTTAGATCTCAAATTTATCTTACGCTAATACACTGAATATTTATCATACCTCTGAGCCCATAAATAATGTACATCACTTCATTCAAAACATTACAGAATAAATCTTATTAATGTCAATAAATCGTTTATTCGTTTGCTTATTTGATAAATGTGTTCATCTAAACTCCTCTTTTTATGGGCACTTTTTTCCAACTGGATGTTAACCAGTTCGGTAACATCATAATCATAAGAGGAGTCACGTCTCTTCCTATGATTATGGCAACATATTTCTGATTTCTAAACGTAATAACATTGTCGAATTCCAAAGCTTTACCTCCAAGTCCGAATAACATGCAGAAGTTCACAATGTAGGCAAAAATAATCAGTTTAGCATTTGAACCTCTGAAATGGAATTGAGAATTGAGAATTAGAGCTCAACAACTGCCAACGTGTATTCTTTAAGCATGTAAATTCTAGACGCACCGGTTCTGGGTTTGAAAAAGGCAGCCTGGACACATTTCATAAAAATCTACTTCCCCCAGGAATACTCGGAGCTATTTCTCTCTCGAAGTCGACGGAGCTATACTCTTATGAAAAAACTCAATAAAAAGCATCATACTTGGATATTCCTAACTTACTACATAAATTCACTTTCCTTGGCAAAAGCTCAGAGCATTGTTTTGATTTCTGCTAAGCTCGAAATTGATGATGCTGTGCTGTATGTTGGTTCACTCTGGAAAATGCGTTATTGAAATTATTGCGGCTCTTTGTTGCAATTACTTCTGTGATAATGCTATCCACTACAGCTACCATATTCACTACTTCATATAACATCGTGTGTGATTCAAACCCAAAGCCTGTGCCTTGTGTGAGATCTCACATCTCATCCCCTACTCTGTGGGTCAACTAAACCTACGAGTTATCCTTCATGTGAAAAGCGTGATTTTGGGGCATAGCCGATACTCGATTCTGATCTTTGCAAAAACCAGAGGCACTTGAGCTTCATTCACCAATGTCGTAATAAAGGTGCATACAGAGGTCACGTATAGCCATTTGCCAACCGACCAGCACAACCGATTTTGAGCTCAGTGGAAGCCAGAGAGAGGGCTCTAAGCTTTATGGTTGAGACTTTCCTGTGGAAATTTCAAGTGTTCTGTTTCTCGGTTTAGTGTCAGATAAAGCACTTCATCCAGATCTCATCCTCGTTGTGGGCCGGTCTCGTAGCAACTATTTTGCTAACTCAATGCTGAAATCCCAGGAGAGGCAAAGGTCCCTTATGACGTCATGTTTACCAGTTAGGCTCTCACATGGAGATGCAGAAGCTAACTTCGTTCTGGGTGGTCTGATTAGTTTGAATCTTTGTGGTTTCAACAAAAGTTGACCTGCAGTTGTACCAAGAATCATAATATGTACTAAATATGTCATGCCCTGACTTACTTGTTCTGGCACTTACAAGCCTCCATTCACCAGAAGATGAATGGGTGAAAAGAATATGAGCAATAAATTTTGTTTATACATGATTCTGCCTAGATGTTCAAGGTAGACAGTTGGACACTGAGAAGCCTTCTGCTTATGGAGCAGTGTCCAGGTCCTTCCTCTCGATGTGACCACACCTCTTGATTCCTACTCCTGGAATTACAGAGAGCTGGCGACTCTCCTCACTCTAAGTGAAAGTTCAGCTGAGGGCGGACTCGAACCACTGACCATAGGGTCAATGCGCAAGAATCTTACCATTGTGCTATCCTGACCCTCAATAAATAAATTGTATAAATAAATGACAGCAATAAATAAATAAATTATTCCTAGATGTCCATATCGGGAAAATGGCTCGATAGAAATGGATAAATAATAATGATAGTAACGATAGTGAAAACTTGTAATTTTTCCAAACTTCATTCTTTCATTACACACTTTAAATGTTATCAATACGAATCTCCCTAAAAAGGGAAACTTGTATTTGACTGACTTACAGCAACTAACAACATTTAATAGGTAGAGAAGGAAAATAAGTCATATAATTACGTAGATATTTATTAATACGGAAGAAGTTCCCGGCTTAACCATGGTTTATTTCTGGGATGCAAAGATGTAATAGGTGGTGTGGATAATGATGGAGAAGACTTTAATTAAGATGTTTTCAAGATGGCCTTGGTCAATTTAATGTATCTGCTCATCTCCAGAAGAGAATCGGAAGAATAGAAAAATTCCTATACAACTAATAGGTAAATTAACAAAATTGAGTTGTTCATAATTGCCGTTAAGATCTCTTAGGAGAGAACGATATTTATATTCTTTGCGATGGGAATTGTTATTGAGGTTTGTAGTAATAGTAATAATGCTAATGATAGGTTTTGATAATAATAAGCCAGTGTTCAATAAGAGTAGAAGAATGGGACTTAAACAAACAATGGAAAGCAATCATTATAGTAAAAATATTGCAAAATTTGAAAAAATTTGTTGTAAATAGTTGGCAAAATCTGGACAATAATGGGATCGTTGCAAGTAGTACTAATGGCTTCAAGTAAAAGCTGGACCAAAATGATCAGATGTGGCTTCTTCCTCCAAAGATGGAGTGGTCAGTCGATTTAATGAAAAAGGCTACGAAAAATAGAAGTCTAATGCTGATATGTGATTCTATGTTATTGAACAAAAAACCCAAGAGGGCACGATGCAGAATAACTCTGATATAGAGATCTGGGACATTGTCATCATCATAATAATCGTTATTTTTATATCATTGTTATTAATGAAACAAGGACTCGTTGGATATAGAATTTTTGACTTTGTAAAATAGATTTTTGATTATACCTTTATAGACACGTTTATCTCATTTCGTATCAACTTTTAATAAAAAAATTTTAAATTATGCCTTCATATACACGTTTATTTTATCCAAGCAAGCCACTTGTAAACTGCCTGATTATAGAGAGATTTACACTTGTATGTTTAATATTTTACGTAAACAAGAAGTTTTCAAAAACAATCAAAAGATTTCACTATCGTTATTATCATCGTTATTTCTATCGGGCCATTTACACAATATGAGCATATGGAAATCATTTATTGCTCATATTCTTTTCATCCATTCACCTTCGGGTGGATGGAGACTTGTAATAGCCCGAACGAGTAAATCACGGCATGACATATGTAGTACATATAATTATTCTTTGCTCGGATATGGCTTCTTCTTCCGAAGATTAGACGAAGTGTGCGAGATGCTAAAAGAACTAGCAATTCTTCCATAACGAGCAGCTGCAGCCGAATGGATAAATACTCAAGTTGTACTATCACTATAACTATGATCTATTTCATATTCAAATATAAATAGCTGTTAAGTATGAGAACTTATTTTCAAAAGAAGAAAATGCTTGCGCGAACTTCTACTTTGAGAAGAAGCATACAGCATTTTGAATAGGCCTTTAGCGATGATGAAAAACATTGGTAAAAAGAAATCAACGACAGCTCAGCTGCTTTTCGTATTTTTCAATTTTCCACGTAAGGACAAAAAGAGGCAATTGGCATATTTGTTGGAGCACAAGCCAACTGCGTTGGAAGTTCTACATGCGTAGCTATCCATACCTCCCATTTGTTTGCCCGTTGTATCAAAACTTATGTCTCTTTTTTCTATGGCTAACTTTCGATTTAATTTCTTAGATTGGTTCTCGATGATGGGGTTAAGTGTGGCAACGAAAAATAACTGGTCGCCCTGTCTCACAATTTCGTGACTCATAAATATGGGACTCGATTTCACATTCATCATAAAACAATAATTCAATGAATTGTTTGATAACGGTCAGAGAAAAGCAGAAGTGAAGTTGAGGCAACACACTACCCTGGAAGAAATAAAAATGTGCAAGAGAAAATACGTATTTAATAAGGAGTGAGTTATCAAAGGATATGGTCAAAGTCTTAAGCTTTATACCTCATTTTCCAACCGACACACGACAGACGAATCTTGCAGGCACAACTGAGCAAGCCGATGGATGGTACGAAAAATTATGTGACACCAAATTCTGCACGCTATTTGACACGAACTTCAAAAATATCGACAACACAATGGAATCCCTCTATGTTCAGCCACAAATGCCTTGGAGATCTTAAAAAACTTCGACATATTTTGACTTGAAAGAGAAATTCCCCACTGTGCTTTGTTTGCCTCACAACTGGCACTGCATCGAAGACCTCGTAGCAAGGCCCCACATGAAGATTCTTTGCAGTTTCTTTGCGTTTCTCTATAAACTGCTGTATATCATCAACTGGGAGAGCTATAGACCTACTTATTTCATGTCAGCTTGTTCCTTGCACTAATCTCCACGTTTGGGTTCGAACAAAGGGGAGATGTAAGTTATTCAGCGCAAGACAATCGCTCTGCTCTGTATAGCTGTCACCCTGGCGAGATCCGATCAGGGAATCTCAGAGCAACAGTTCTGGGCTGTTGCATTGTTAACAGGATAACAAGGTCACTGGTAAGACATCAAACACAATGTAATGAAGAGTCAGGAAATAAGATTTTCTCATAAGATAAGCTCTATTCCCTTAAACATCCTATAGCGATATTTTCATGGCTTTGCCATCATCGTCTTCAAGGTATACGCTTCAAGGAAAAGCACACCAGTTAATGCAGGATCGAATCGAGACGATATTAATTTTAAACGACGAAATCTGGAAGCCATTACTCAAGGGATAATTACGTCAAACAAGCGAACACAGGATACTGACGTCAATAATCCGTGGAAGATTTTCTTTCTAGTCTAGAAGCGATGGTGTTAACAAGCAATCCAAATATTGCTATAAACTATTTGAAAGGATAAGCTTCTTTCTTCCCAAAAAGAACGCTTTATTTTCCCAATCAAAACGCACTTTCGAAGGTACTTCTCAAGGGCTATAATGCAAGAAATACACCGTTGATCAAGGTGACGTTTAATTCAACCAGGTTTGGACAAGAAAATAATGGAAACCTTTCATTTAAATTTAATTCAAACTACAATTACAAACCTCTCTATTACATAGGAAGTTTGAAATTGGCTTGTCTGGCTTAGGGTTTACAATGTAAAACTAATACAATGGGAAAAGAACAAAATAAATGTAAATATACCTGAAGGTGGATATCAAATCGATAGAACGGGGCAGGTCTAATAGGGAAGAAGGTCAGGATTGGTCCAAGTTCTACTTCTGAAGCAAAAGATGTGGTAGGAGGTACGAATGACTATAGTGGAAAGTTTGGAGATGAGGAAGCGTCTATGCTGTGGTTCAATGGAAAGGGAGTTGCATATTTCAAGGAAAGCAGTACAGGAATAAATATAATAATAATTATAAAAATGATAATAATTATAAAAATAGTAATAACCAGGAAAAAGGATCTGGAGATTGAGATTGGAAGAATGCGGGGAATGAAGACGCAAATTGTGCCAGTTGTCAGCTGAGCACTAGGAGTAATTAAGAAAGGCATCGACAGGCAAATCAGCAAAATTCCTGGAAACATCAACGTCACCGAACTGCAAAAGATCACTCTGCTAGGATCCACCCATATCCTTCGAAAAGTACTATCTATCCAATAGAAAATGACTGCCCGTGAGAGCACTAGAACCTAGGCTGGACCCGGCGCTTATTGTGAAGAAAAAAATGCAGCAAAATTCAGAGATGATGATAATAATAATGAATTTTCAACAGATCCATTACGGATGGCTTTTCACTGTTAAAGATTCCCACCCTAGCAAGCGAAGGTGATTGAGCGTGACTGGTCAGCAAAAGGAAATACGTTAGTCAAATAAAGAGAAGGGAGAGAAGGGAGAGAAGGGAGAGAAGGGAGAGAAGGGAGAGAAGGGAGAGAAGGGAGAGAAGGGAGAGAAGGGAGAGAAGGGAGATAGGGGAGAGAAGAGAGAGAAGAGAGAGAAGGGAGAAACCCCCGGAGAGCAATAAAGCTGATGCCAGATAAGTGGCATAGATTCTGCCTGCCATTCAAGGGCACAGACAAAGAGGCAAGGAAAAGCTAGCCCCTTCCACTGACGTTGAAAAGCTAGCCCCTTCCACTGATGTTGAAAAGTTAGCCCCTTCCACCGGTGTTGAAAAGCTAGCCCCTTCCACTGATGTTGAAAAGGTGGCTCACCCACTGCGTTGAATTTCGAAGAGAAAACGGACGCGGGAAGTTTATCTTTCTCTACTAGTGAGTTTTTGTGACGCAGCATGTAGGAGGTGGAACATAGACTTTTTGCATCAGATGTATTTTTCCATTGTTGCTATTCATTAATGCTAATCTTAAATTTCATCTCTGACATTTCGCCCCCGTCCACTCAAAAAATCCTACCGGCGCTGCTGCTGGCACTTCCTTCTGTTAAAAATTTCTTCTCGTCAGTTCTCGTTGATAAACCCTACGTTGAATCAATTTGAATCAAGTGTATAGTCGGTCGTGATTTTCTTAAACATTTCAAAACTGTTGATGGTGACTCAAAGGCTAAGAGGAAGCCTCTTAGCCTGACAGAAACAAGAAAGAGCCCTCAAACATTCTAAACGAACTTATCAAACCGATAGAGACATAGTACGATTTATGAATTTTTCGTACATTTGGTTGAGGAGGAAACGAAGATGGAGCTGGCACGCAATTTTGAAAATGTAAGCGCAGATTAATAGTTCGAGACAACCTCAAGCCACAGTAAACTTGGAGGGAGGAAAGTCGTCAGCTTCTTTATCATCATCGGCGTAGGAAACACGAGGTGCGGTCACACTGAGAGTACGGACTAAGACACTTCTCGGTGAACGTAGATTTTCGGGCTCCTCAAATCTACATAGTAAACGACAAGTATCAGGCGTGACAATGTGTGGTCACATCGAGAGGAAAGACCAAGCATGGCTTTTCAATGTCCTAAAGTGCTTTGAAAGCTGGGCAAGGCATACCAGAAACTGACGCGATTACTCAAGTCGGTTAAGCAGCCACGCAAGCGAAGTAAATGTTATATCAACGGAGTTGGCGTATTGGTAACAGTGTGTTTTGAGTAACTTGATCGACAAGGGACAAGGGGAGATTCTGGACACCTAGGGGACAATGAAGAAACAATGCCAATAATTAGCTTTTGATTCCTGATTCGTTTAGATTTTGGTGCGAAGGGAAACACTTTGCTCTGTCTAGTTAGGGTTTGTGTGACACAGCGATGCATGGTCTTCTGCGTCTATGTAAGCACGGTTGAATACACCCCAGGGTCAAATGTGAAAATGCCCCATTGATGATTATAAATCACTTAATGGCAAAAATCTACAGCGAAACGCTGAGAAAAAGTGAATTCGAACAAGAAATCCCTTGAAAATCCTTGGTTTGGATTTCATGGAAAATTTTTTTCTTTTTTTTGGTGAGTCGTTTTTTTTCTTTTAGTGGCTTATGTTGCGGAAAGACCATGGCGGCCTATACATAGCGCCAACAAAGGAAGAAAGAAGAAAGCAAAAGGCTAAAAGGAGAGGGAGATCAGATCAAGTCAATTGATCTTCGATTTGAACGATGGCAAGCTATAAGATTCAGGAAAGCAAGAAGGCAAGACGTTTCATGAATCGCAAGTTCTAGGGCTGTGAATCCAAGTTTTAAACCTTGGTGTGATAATTAGGAACACTTGATCAAGTTGTACGGTGCAAATTAATGAGGTACTGGTGTCAAATTGCGTTGAAAAGAACGTTCACTGTAGATAGGACAATCTGTGGAGAACTGTGCCCCTAGATACGCCAGTAAAAAAGCAAAGTTGAGTCCCAAAACGAGCGCAGAAGAAATCCTCACTAGAGATTTATTATCATGAGTCAGGGTATTGTTAGGCAAGGTGGGGAGTTCCTTTCTTCGCTTCTTGGCACACCCAGATACACACCAGGTACCAATCTGCAACTAAGTGGACAGGTATATCGCATCCAGAACGAGTGTGTCCCGAACCCGGAATCTTAAGCGCAGTAGACAAGTTCATCAGCTGCTATGTCAACTACCCCGTCAAAACAGAAGGTTGTAGGAGTTCCATACAGAGTAAAATTCCCCAGGCCATGGATACTTGGTCTGACGTGAAAGAATGAAGTGGCTATGAACACGTACTTTAAATGACGAGGGCAGACTAGCCGACTCAGATCTACGAAGTTAATCGCATTAGATTAGTGCGTTGGATTCTATAAAAGAGACCCTAATCTTGAAAGACAAAGTTTGCCTAAACTTGAGACGGGCGACAAATCCAAGGTTGTAAGAAGAGAGCCCAATTGTGTCTTCTAGGCTACGGTCATGGTCTGTTTATGCTTTGTCTTATGCTCCGTTTAAAGATATACGCCTACGTCCATTCACACTTCAGCGTTATTCCTTCGCGATTTTGTGTGAACAACTCAGAACTTTTCGCTTTCTTCTTTCTTCCTTTGTTGGGGCTTTGTATAGGCCACCATGGCCTTTCCTCAACATAACCCACTAAAAAAAAGAAAAAAACATAAACTCAGCGACGGACGCATTGGAAAAATCAAGTAATCAGATGAAGCTTAATGGGAAAGTGGAATGTCTTCTAAGAGGAAGTGTCCGGGACAAGAGACAGTTCCTTTGCAAGAGACAATACCTGTAAAAGAGACAGTTCCTTCACGAGGGACACTTTTTGAGCTAAAAGAAACCATGGTATACTTCAGAAAGCGAGGATGATCTTCTGCAGTAAGTTACTACTTTCCTGACAATCTTATGTCAACTGGTCATCCAAGCTTTACAGTGAAACTCTACTTCTCGTAAATCAGAATGTTTCTTTTGCCAGTTGACAGAAAAATTCTCGGTTCGAGTCCCAGTAAACTGCTGCCGTGGTAATAGCCCGTTGAGATGAGCAACTGTTGCCAATAGCACCAAGATATTGCACACAAACTCGAGAAAGGCAGTTGAGGATTCTGAGCTCTGAAATTTCGACACATGCGCTAGTGATGAATAATAGAATGATTTTGTCAACAGAAAGCATCGAAGATGCAGTAAAACGACTTGTGCACAAACCGAAATGATCGAGATCTTGAGTTTTTAGTTAGAATCAGAGAACAAAGCTGGGAACACGTCATGTGGTGTTCTTTCAAAGCAATGTCATTTTAGAAGACGAGAAAATATTTATGAAGGTTTTCATGGCTTAAAGTTCCTGTATTGCACCCAAATAGTGGGGGGGGGGGGGGCAGTGGGAGTTGACTGCTAAGGAGCGTGTAATAATACGAACACATATACGTGATAACCTATCCGCGTAGTGATACAGTAAAAACCATGCCACATAGAAATTGACTTATCAGGACCTGTAGCCTAGTACATGAAATCACTAGCCCTAGGCCAGCATTCAAGACACAACTCAGCCTCAGAATATCTTTTCAGTTTCTTACAGTGTAAGTCCAGAAAGGACATTCAGAAAGACAAAATATCACAGCACAGTACAGAGCTGATTTCTTTCAAATACAAAAAAATCAAAGCGAATGCTCCTTGACTCAACTCTGCTTATAAATGCTATGTTACCTACGTTAATGTAATTGTTTCTTAGTGAACATGTAAGAAATGGTGCAGCCTTGATTTTTCTGCTGCTACGCTATAAAAACTACCAAGCCTAATTTGGAAAACTGGGTTTCTTAGTGGCGGGTATTCATTGTAATGCTGATATTTTAAAAGTCGTGTCATAAAAAGGAAAAGATCTTATAGCTGCATTTCATGCTTTCTTTTTAAAGTAAAGGAAATATCAATAGTTTTCTTTATAAGATATATTCGTTGAACAACGGAGAACACCATCCTATACTCAATCGTCTTCGCATCTATTGGCAATTCAAATAGGTCCTCCCCACCAGAAAAAGCGATACATTCGTTTCTAGCTTTCGCTTTCATCGGCAGCTCTTGGCATAAGTATTTGTTTATCATCATCATATATAACTAAATATTTACGAAACCATCGGTTGAAATTTACGAGCGTAAGTTCTGAATATTACAATCAAAGATCAAAGTTTGTGCCTTTGTTGAGTGTCTCTCAGAGGCGCTACTGGCAGCAATCTGTTGTTCAGAATGGACATGCAGCTGTGCTCTTGGAAGAAGTAAACAAAGAACGTCTTTGTCAAGAAAGATGGCAGTTAAATATGAATCCTTCTAGGATATCGCTCCGTAATAAATTGATCCATTTGCTAACCAACACATACTTCCCATAAACTATCAATTATCCTGGCAGACTTCGACTACAAGCGGTTCATTCAAGATAAATTATTGCAAAGAGCAGGCAAAACAATATTCCATATTCTTTTGCCGCAATTTTTCTCCTCTGCAGTACCTTCTCTTAAATCCCTCTTAGCTTAGCTTACAAGCAATAAATAAGGCTACGGTCTCTTTAAAGGATAACGATAAAAAACCTACTGCTAGTCCCTATTAACAGGTATATTCTCAACCGAGGGACAGCCTTGCTTTGTCCACACTTCATTTGCTGATGCGACCGTGTGCAGAAACCTGAGGTGAACCTGATCTTCAAGCTCCGACGCAAGTTTAAAATGTTTTACTTTCTAGTTAAGGGATAGCGATCAACATTGCATTCGATTGGACAAAACGAACAAAAATAATTTTTCCTCAACCTTCCACACGGCGACAACTAACCGGGTCAGTCTAGTCTGGGTTAGCGTAGTCTGGGTTAGTGTAACCTAGGCTAGCGTGGTTTGGGTTAGTGTAACCTAGGTTAGTGTAACCTTGATACATCTTGAAGCCTGGTTTAGGGCAACCGGGGTAAGCGTGCCTTGGGTTAGTGTGCCCTAGGCTATCGCAACCTAGGTTCAACCGAATTCATTCTGCGTGGTATCGACAGGGCTAAAAAAGCACGAGTAAGAGAGGAAAATTTTCCATCAACAGATCCTGTAAACAAGGTTGAACTTGCAAGATGAATAACAGAGAACGACAGGTTTATGGGAACAGTTGAATAGTTTATTATTGCCTCTTGCTGTAGAAAGTAAAGGAAGATAGAAAGGCATTCTAACGTGGGCTGGCAATAGATAAATGCGTTCCTAGTTCATAATATATCCATTCAAAACTCCCATATTTTTCCTCTACATATTTTAGAATTTAGCAAATTGGACTATAGCACTAATGCTAACCCTCTCAGTTTTTCCCTTCTGATAAACTCCCAAACTTTTGCCTTCTGACCTTTCTGGATGAAGAATCCGTTTCTGCGTTAATGTCGTATGCCCGGAATCAAGCTAAGAAACTTTTTAGGGGATATAAACTTTCAAATCACTATCGTAATTGCAGGTTGACCGAATGAAGCGAAAATTGGAGTGAGCAATTTCAGTCTATAAGTGGCACTGTGTAATACAAATTGGAGTCGTCATGGATTGGCTTGGAAATGCCAACCCACAACGCAAGCTTGTTTGCGCGGTTCAAAATAAAAACAGCACCAGACTTTCAGCAAGGAAGGCAACGGGAAACCACCTCATAAAACCCACTTCCCATGAATAGAAACTCGGAGCCATGCATTTGCTTTCTGCTAAGCTAACAATCGAGTATGCTATGCAGTTTTGTGTAAAGAGTAGATTATGCGTACGAAGTGGGAGCAGAAACATGTAGGTTGTGAGCTGACAATCTTAAGAGTACTTGCAATTGTGTGAATATTCTTCAATTGAAAACAAAAGTATATGCTAATATTTGAACAATGATTTCAAACCCGACAACCAATTGCAATTTACTTTACACTTGGCTTTATTTGGAGTAACGCAATATCCCCAAAATTAAGTAACAAAGGGATGAGCGCGCGAAATATCACCGGAACGTGCAATGTCTCTGTCCAGAATGAAGAAACAACGGTACACCATTGGAAAGAAATGTAAGTGTCGTAAATTATCACCATTTCTCCTTAACGAATCAAAGGTCTTTTCTTGTTAGTTGGCTAATCACAAACTAGATGGCATGAGGGGAACTAGATTAAATTCAATTGCGAATGTTAAGTTTGCTACGCAATAAAAGTGAGATGGATTTGATAAAATTGGTGAACAGAGAGCTGCTAAAACGTCGTATTTGTAAAATATTGAAGTCAACTATTCCGGAGTGAAGGAGAAAGCATGAACTGATGGAAAACTTCGAGTGATTTAAAGCTCGGAAAACTTCGAGTGATTAAATGGCTGTCTCTTCGTCAATGCTTTGGTTTTTCATCCTCCAACTTCATTTCAAACCATGCAATTCTCATAGCGCTTCAGTTGTCTCACCAGTATACGACGGAATTGGCATGCCCCCGTTAGATCTTCTTTGGCATTCAAAGGATCTTGAGGTATTTATGATAAATAAAAGCCTTTCTTTAATGCCTTTGTTCTTGCATTCCCCATTTGTTAAATTCCCCAATTCTAGTAAATCAATTCAAAAGAAGTGTAACAATACCTCATTTCTTGGAGAAGATCGAGAATCTATGATCAGCCGTCTCCGTCTTCCTCCTTGATCCTTGGCTAACGCGATGTCTGTCTGTCCACCAGCGCTTTTGCTCGACTTTAACGACTAACTGCTAGCGAGGACAATGAAATCTTGGCCAAATGCAACTGTTACAGGCCGGTCACCTGACGACGAGACATGGTTGCATTCCTTCTAATAATAACGTACGGTAAAGCCTCAGTTATGGGATTTGGGAATTTACATGACATGTTTGCTTAAACACACTTGAATCAATGGACAGGAAGCGTTGTAAACCAACAAGAAATTCATTCAGTTAGAGAAGCATGAATCACAAAAACTTCTTTACGACTAGATCCCGGACTGGCGCGCGTTGGATATCAACTATCAGACCGACTGTCGAGATGGCACCAAATGTCACCAAATGTCATTCCGGAACCGAAACAGACACAGTGAAGATGGACGACTTACCTACCCGGATAATCAGTTGAATAAATTCGTCGATATATCGTTACGACGAGACGGTTAATTGATGGCGATTTCCTTTAATTACAAGGATGAAATCACGGTTGCTTTGATGTGAGTGTTTGGCCTCACCTCTGACGCCCAACTGTAATGACGTCAAATGCACTTGATCTTTCTTTCGGTTTACTACGTTCTCGGCGAAGTGGATTATCAAAAGACGGAGAGAAAAATAGCGCGGGACACGTCAAATTTTTCAATCAACTAGATCAAAGCCAATGCATCAAGAGGAGGTACGAATGGGAATTTGGCAGAGGGCTAGGGAATTGAGGATGCATACCCCTAGCCATTGGTTCAAAATCGATTTCCGTCATCACAGAATAGCCCAGGTTGGTTTGTTCCTTACCTACACTGGTACCATTTTTCCTTAGAGCAGCTGGTAATCTTAACCCTTTCACAACCATTCCCAATTCTTCCCTACAGATATTTGGATAGAGAATCGGCTTCTACGTTCATTCGTTATGACCAGGGTCAAAATAAGAAAGGAAATTTTAGGGGGAGAGGGGGGGGGGGGAAGTCAAGGAATGCCGGGATGCTTTGATGTGGCGACACTTCTTGACTGTATCTGTATCTGTGTCTATACCGTAGTCTGGACGACAGTTGGGTCACCAACCGATGAGCTGCAACCAGTTTCCGCTATCTTTTTCTCTCCTCTACCTTTCTCTTTCCTCAGATTCTCTCGCTGTGTCGATCAGCCTTAGGCCTGTCCATTCCTGGGTGTTATCCTCCCACCCTTTTCTCTGTCCACCCATTTTCCTTCCACCTGGTACTGTACCCTGTAGCACTATCTTGATAAGCCCTGATGATCGTGAGACGTGCTCGTACCATCTCGATTTCCGTCTCTCACTATAGTAAAAAGTTCTTCGTAGGGTCCGATTGCTTGTCTGATTCTGTTCCTTACTTCCTGATTGGCGATGTGATTTATGCATGAAATGCCTCTTAAGAGGGACTTCTCGATTAGAAGCGCGTTAAGGTGGAGTAAATATCAGCATAAACCGGACATTGTTCTCAGGAGATCAGGGATATTATTCCAGTTCCACCAGAAGCTCAACTCATTCACACCCCTTCCAAGTTTCACTGCCTACTTCACGAACTCTATCTCACAAATCATCATTCATCCCAAGAACATGCAACTTATGGAACGTCTTGCCTTCTTCTTGCTTTCCTGAGTCCTACAACTTGGCTCTTTCAAATCTAAGATCAATAAACTTGATCTTATCTCTCTATCCTCTTAGCTGCTCGCTTTCTTCTTTCTTCCTTTGTTGGGGCTTTGTATAGGTCACCATGGCCTTTCCTCAACATAACCCACTAAAAAAAAAAAATAAAAAAAAAAGAGCAACGAGGAACGGTGGATGCTTGATAAGGCTTCCCGGCTACACGACAGAATACGCTAGGAAGCCTTTCCGTCTCGCGGGGGCAAATATCTTCAACAATTTCCCAACTTAACTGAGGAAAACGGAATCCCTTGAGCAATTCGAGGAACAGTTAAAAAAACTTTTCTGTTAAAACCTGTAATGTGTCTGGAACTTGTAAAGAGCCATTGTAATTGGTGCTGGGTTTTATCAAATAACCATATCATAGGTTTTGTCTTTCTTTTCCTTACGCTACAGGACACATGCTGATAACAGCATCTTTTGTAAAAATCTATAACCTGTTTAAAGATATGTTATATTATCATTATCATTATGTCTCTATATCATTATGATATTATTATCAAATTATAGCTGGTGACTCATTCAACCTTAGATAGTAGACAGTCTTAGGCGGCAATCGAACAACTGGTCCAACTATCAGTGAATAAACGCCTTGGCAACTGGCGAATCTTGTGAACTGTAGAAAACGGAGCCCGTTCATGCACCGACTGCTATTAGAAGTCACAATTACTCGAGCTGACTACAGCGGACAAGGAAAGACTACAAGGAAAACAAAAGCAACGAGAAGGAGCATTTGGAAAAGCTTTTACTCGATTATAAACCTTCTAAATATGCCATGAATCCTTCCAAGTAACATCTAGACAAGTAACAACAACTTATGACAAAAATTTGCGAGCTAAGTTGCCAAAGTTCAAAGGCTTAATAATGATTGTAAATTGACTTATCGAGTAGCCATGTCAGTCCTCTGTGTATTCAAACGGCTCGGGTGGTTCTGGCTCCTTTTCGTCTTCTGAATCAGTGGTAACAGAGGCTGAAAAAGATTTGTCAAAAAAACAGATGAAAGAATATGTAAGATAAAACGAGTTCGAAGATACATAATGGAAATATCGTCCAAAGTTGATTCAGTGAAACGCCTAAAATGAATAGCTAATAGGCCTAAAGTTTTGGAGAACTTCAACTCGTTTCGAGTTCGAGAAGGAATTAAGCAATTACAAAATGGTTTCAAACGAGCAACAGCCAATTTACGATGAAAAAGATACGTAAGAAGATTCACAGGTTTATATTGGTAGTAAACTTTGACATGGGGAGCTTGATGCTATTGGCAATGACGGCCATCCATTTCAACTTGATACTCTAGTCTATCATTTCTGAGATGACAACAATCGAGAAAAATGACATTGACAATGGTAAATTGATGACTGATGGTGATGATGACGGTGACGATGACGGTGATGATGATGATGATGATCATGATGATCATGATGATGATGATCATGATAATTATGATGATAATTATGATGATGATGATTATGATGATGATTATTATTATGGTGGCAAATTGATGACTGATGGTGATGATTATGATTATGATAATGATGGTGGTGATGATTATGATTATGATGATGGCGACATTATGTTGATGGCGATTCAACGAAGCAATTGGTTGCAAAATTTTTTTTTTGCATTTGCATTTGATTGAAATGATCTTTTTTGATTGCGAATCTTATTCATCCGTTTAGATAGTTGTTTACTCCGCGTAAAGCCTTTCCAAACACCATCGTTTGCACACACGTCTCTACACTCATGCGTTCTTTGTGGCCTAAATGCAACCGCGTCCTAAGCTTCGCCAAGATAAAATCACCATTAAAAAATAAAAGATAATCTAGTAGCGATAATCTTTCCTTCAATAAGAACAAATTTATGGATCATCCCTCAAACAATCCAAAATAATCTTGTTTCATGCTCTTTCATTCCCAAAAAGTGCGGTCGATGACAATTGAACCTTATATAGGTTTCCAACAAACACAAGCAACCATCAAAACTTGAAAAAATTCTATGTCGCTAGAAAAACAGATGGAAAACATTTGCCATACTAACACGTCAATTGCGTTTCCCTGCCGAACAAAAGCTCAACGAATAATAGGGAAACTTCCAATCAGTCAGAATTTCGTACTTATAATCTGACGTCTCCCAGTATCATATAACATCATTTCATATTTCATTACGTCATATCATACCAGAATTCTAAGTAGATTTTGAAGGCAAGAACCCAACTGAATGGAGCTCAACACAACTTATACAGCATAGTAGCTTGTGACATGAAAATGGCCAACCAAAATCTGGTGGAAGGATGGCGGTTTTTTTATGGATCCTTTATGAATTCAACACATTTCGGGACGATGCAAGAGAGGATGGCTTGATCAAATGACAATAGAACTACCTGGGAGTGGTTCAATGAGATCCTCGGGCTCCGCAGATTTTGAATCTTTCAAAATAACTATCCCACCAACATCAGCCTAGATGACAAAATTTTGAAGAATGCTCATGCAACAGTGAAATTTGCTACGTAGAACAAAAAAAATCATTAAAATCAATAAAAAATTTCATAAGTAAAGGATACAATGAGCTGGATTTTTAGTTGGTTTATTTTTCACAAGATTCCTATTAACTTTTCCATGTCTCAATAAATTCTTGTGTTTGCTCATTACCGAGCTGGACCAAAGTCATATGTAAGAACACCGCGTAAATTCAAAGACTTAAGCTGTGCGCTGGTCCATCCAGGAAATGTGATCATAGATCATGATTGATATGATCGATATGATGCATGATTCGAAAGGTGGGCATTCAGAAACTGAGGTGCAGTAGCTACCAAGCAGCGGACTAGTCCTTCCTGGTGATGTAACCATACCTTTCCATTCAAGAACTTGTAATTTCATTAAGGTGATGACTCTGCTCACTCTAACAGACAGTTGTCCGATGAAGGAACGGAAACACTTAATCCTGGTTACCACATAGCTGTCAGGGTAGTTGATTTAGAGGTCAAGATAAAGGTCGACATTTCTGCTGTTCTGATGGTCTCACATTGAAGGCCTCGTTCACATTTGTGGCCGGCCTCTATCTGACCACCGAGCAATAAATGAGTACCAAGGTAAAAAGCGGAGCAAAAAGTGTGACAAGAAAAGGGACTTGCCATCCTATCTCACAACGCCCTGGCTCATCGCGTAGTGCCCGCCTGCGACGGCTGGGAAATACGACCCGCATGCCGGCAAGTAGACTTTGCGCCCATCTCCAGAGTATGCCAATCCCTAATAATTGGAGATGATTAAGGTCGGCCCCGAAGACGGCTTGGCTTTAAACGGCGACAAAGGGCTTGGACCAATTAAATAACAATCACGGTGCAGCACTGTGGAAAAGACGTAAATCTGATACAATCAAGGACTTTGCAAGGGACAGGGCGCCGTGGAAGAGGAACGTGACATCTCTGGGAATCCTTCAACTGACACCGGTCTGGTTTAGTGGGTCAAAGTTCAAGTAAGTACAAAGTGGTTTGGGTTGCTGCATGAGAGGCTTCCATATAGTTGCATCAGATGCAAGAAATTTTCCATACCATACGGATATGACTATATGGAAAACAGATTCCTGTTATTAGTTTCACACAATTCTTAAGTTAAGTGTATAAAAGCAATGTTTAGTGGCAAGAAGCTACCATCTACTTACCGGTTTGATGGAGGAATACCTGCAGTCTACTGGTAGTGAAATCACTTTCCTTTGCGCAGGCATAACCCTGGCTGGGTTATCGACCATTTGGAAATCAGGCTCAACCGTTTTTGTTTTTGCATCACGTTCAGTCTCATTCTTATCTTTTTCCCCCTTTTCCTCCGTTTTTTCCTTGGAATCTTGTGTGCTATCTGCGGCGACATCTTTGCTGTTCTTCTCATTCCCTTTGTCCTTTTCATCCTGAAAGGAGGAAAAACCCAATAGATCAAAAATAAAGGAAAAGGTAGTAAAACGGCGAAGGGTCTTACGTGTTCGATGGATCGGTAGTTACTGCATTTGGTAAAAAAACCTAAATGGTCGGTAGCTAGAAGCGAACCACGAGCTTACCTTCCATTTAGAGCAAGGTGAGTCGCTAGCTCCCTTTTGTTGCAGAATTCACGACAGGTGATCACATTAAGGAAGGACAGGGACACACTTCTCAATGTCCTCAAATTTACCTAACAAATTACAAGTCTTAGGAATTACGAAGCAGTGCTATATCAAGAGGAGGAGCCAGGACATTGCGCGATAATCCTAGTTCCTCACAGTCGCAAAATCTTCGGATGCTTGGTAGAACATTAAATTGGTGACCATTTCTTATTATTGCGAAAAACAAACACTGCTCTAAAAATATTTTAACGAAGAACGATTTGACAGGCATTGTAGTATAAAACTCATATGACAATCATAACCCGACTTCTCAGTGGATCTGGGTTTTTTAAAACATCTGTCACCATTATGAAATTGCAGAGAAACCGCGTGGAGGTCGGACAAGGGGTTGCGCCTTATTGCAAATAGAACTACACTGCGCCCGTGCTTTGAGCACAGTGCACAGTAAAGCACTTCAGTGTTATACTCATTTACATGAACTGCTATTGAGTGGGGGGCTTCTCGGCTGGTAGGAGGTATCAACCGGGTTAACAATTTACAAACTAGAATTTCAAAACATTCCCTGTATGTCAAACCCGCTTGTATATGGGTCACTTAATGAAGACAAACGAAGGAAAAGGTCTTTCAGACCTTCTTTCCATTTGCAGCGGAAATTATATGAGGTTGGAACAAGTGACAATATAAGACTTTGAACAGAAGTTCTTTCATGGGAGCAAGCAATCAATTCTTTATGCAACGTTTAATTAAGTCAGTCCACTCTCGCAGGCTCTCCACCAGATGAAATTTCCAACTTGTTTGACAAGGCTCAATCGTTAATCCCTTTAAGTTTCAGATTACAGACTAGCGCTCACGGCGTATTCTGCACAATCCACCAATCCATTCACACAAAATTCAAAGTCAAATACGGGGAGGAGAATCGGAGTATTTCCACACGCCCCCTTAAAGAGAATCAATAACTAGTTAAAGGCATTGTTCTTGGGGAAGACTGAGCATCGGAAAGATTCCAAACTTTCCAAAATGGACAGCTCAACTGCAATACCGATTGGTCAATGGTTACGGTCTTATCTGGTGCTTGACTTTCATCTAGAGTAAGAAGACTTCCATTTCGCTAGCTCTAGGCAAATTCAGGTGGAATCAAAACATTTTATGTCGCATCGACAGGTAGGACCAGGATACTGCTAGATAAGCATAGCCTCTCAGTGTCCTTAAATCTACATTCACATGCTAAGTGGAAAGCATGAACAATCCTCCCTGGCAGAGCAGTCCATAAATTCGAATCTTGGAACTAACTTGATGCTCTCTCTTTCTTGAATGATAAACGGGTCATTCTTTAAATGTAAGTTAAATGAACCATTATCATAAAACTCTCCAGATTATTTGAATTTCATCAGAGTTTGCAGAATACGTTTGAAACATTGTTGAATCGGAGAAGAGACGCATATCCTTGCTTAAAACAATTCGATCACACCATTGAGCAAACATTTGATTTCTAAAAAGACAAGGGCTAAACTGGACTCTTCTCCTTTTATTCTTACTAAAACAAATTTGAACTTCTTGCAAATCTATTGAAAGCAAGCTGGAACGCCTTTTTTTAGAATAGACGGCAAAATCAAGTGAAATGCTAAGCTTCATATTAGAAAAAACAGCACACTTCGTGGCTTTAACCATAGTGGAAAAACTTTCCTGTGCAAAAAAATTAACCGATTCCTCGCACTTTGCACAGAACGAGTGGTGAAAAATGCAAACAAAACCTATGTGATGACGGTTGAAAGAACTTTCGCTCTATCCAGTTGCATGAATGGGTTTTCCGTTAAAGAAGAGTGGATTTTTAGTTCACTTACAACATCCATAGCTTCATCATCTTTTGTTTTCTTAGATCTAGCTTTCGCCTTTGCAGTAATGGAGAGAATGGCAGTTGATACCTGCAAAATGCAAAAGAGAAATCACAATCATAAAAATCTGCAAAAAAGAAACCACTATGAAGGAAAGGAATTGTGCTTGTCTGATACAAAATGAAGTATCAAGAAAAAAATAACGAAATCGATGGACTAATAATCATATGATATATTTCAATACGAGGAGGCTATTTGCTTCTGCTTGCAATCTAGGCCCCGTTTACACCAGCACGAATACAAATGGATCGGCACCGAAATAGCACAGGTATGCTTCCCGTTTACACTGGATCTAAAGGATCTGTACCGATTTGGGTCTGCTATCTGGACTCGCTTGGGCTAGACCTCTAAGTCGCGCTCATTTGAACGTTTTCTTGTTTAAGTCCAGCGTAAACGCACATGATATTGATTACGGATTGGATCCTTGTCCAATTGGGTCCACGCTAGTGAAAACGTAGCTTTAGTCCCTTTCAGGCCATTGCCGGCTGGATTCAAAGCTTCTTTTAACTTTTAGCTGTGGCATCAAATCAGTGACAAGTGCCAATGGAAAATTTCACTATAAAGTTGCCTTTTAATTGAGTTTTTCTTCAGTTGGGAGAACAAACTTCCAAATAAATTGAAACATAAGATTGACGAGCAATCAAGATATGTGAAATCAAGGCATTGAATATTGGAAAATGTTCCGGGGAACTCAGCAAAACATTGTTTCAAAAGCTACATTGAAGGCAAACAAAAGAAAACTACCTGCCTTATATGCTTTATGTCATCTACCTAGCACCCCATCTGGCTCGGGATTGGTACTAATCCTAGTCCCTTCTCATAATGTGACATCGTGTAAATATTCCCATGACTAATCATTCTTAAGATGTGTCTTAGGGCACTGAGAACCTATGCCTGTCGACCAGTATCCTGACCCTTCCTCTCTATCGGTGGACAACTCCTAATTCTTACGTCTGGAATTCCTATGAGGTAGTGACTCCCTTCACTCTTGGAAAACTCCCAATTTAAGGTCGTGCATGTACTACCGACCGGATGGTCTGCTAGCAACGTCTTACTGAAGAGACGTTCTTATCATACTGCCTCACACTTGGAACATGATTTCATTATAAAACTATATCCATTGCCTTTTTTCCAGCAATTTCCCAAAGGAAAAACTCTAGAAAGCGGACATCGTTATTCTAGCTGTAACTTCGATTAACTTATCTGTAACATCCATGAAAATACAATTCTATGATGATGAAACCTAAGTCATGAAAATAAAAAAATAATTCATGATTTCAAAAATATAATTCATTACGGTAAAAAGTTAATTCAAGAAAAGAAAAGACTCATCTATGACAATCAAAATGACTTATGAAAAAAGAATTTATGTTGATATAGATCGAAATCCCATCAATAAGAACTTCATTTTAGATAATAAAGTCATAACATTTGATAATTAAAAACTAACCTAAGAAAATAACGCTAATTCGTGGCAATAGAAGTAATTTGTGAAAAAAACCATGTATGCCAATAGAAACTATATTTGTGCAAATAGAAACTTTACATAACAAAAGAACATTTCTTGATGATCAAAAACTAATTAATGGACAAAAGTGCTACGATGATATAAATATGATTTATGCCAACAAAAGAATAATTTTAGAAGATAAAGTTAATTTATGGAAATGAGACGAATCTATGACAAAAAAGAAGTTATGTTAACATAAATCTTATCTATGCAAATAAAAGCATAATTCAAGATAATAGAAAGATGACTTTTAGTAATAAAAAGGTAATCTATGAAGATAAAAGGTAATTCATAAAAATTATTTATCGCACGTTTAGCTAAGGCGGCCCAAAACAAATGTTTGCCTGTTGGGAAAGCGAATTAACAGGTGGCTCATAGATCCACTAAAGCAGAAGAATGGATTCCTAAATACAGCTAATTGGATGAAAGTTATAAACTAAATGATGGATGAAAGTTATAAACTAAATGATAAAAGACAGGTGACGGGACAGTTCAAAAGGAGGCTAGCTTTGTGGTTTGAGTTCCATGTACAACTCTACTGTCACTTCGAGTGAAGAGAGTCACTGGTTCTCTGTAATTTAATTCGTGTAAGAATCCCAAGGTGACTTCACATGAGAAGGTAGGACGAGGACACAGTGCGAGGAGCATAGCTTCTCAGCTTCCTAAAACCCACCTTCGGATGGTAAGCAGAAATCAAAGAGCACTTCAAGTGATAGTTAAGTATGGGATGGTGTTGGGTGGGCGTGGGTGGGTGGGGCTTGAATCCCTCACATTAGGATATCTGCGCATGCATCTTAACCACTGAGATATCATGCCACCTCCTGACAATATTCCGATCAAAATGGGGCTGTTGGTTCGGTTGCGTGGCCATCAACAGTCGCATCATGTATAGCCCTGAGCATGGAGAGATGTCCCCGTTTGGCAGGTGGGTACCTGCCGTCAACCGTCCCCATCTATCCATCCGGCATCGGGATGGACATCGCAATGGCAGTTGATGCTCAGTACCCCTGGTTGAGCTGAGGTGTCCTTACACCAGATCTCAAATTCGTCACATCATCAATGAATAATCTATCGTCAAAAATAAGCGTACCTTCTCCTTCTCCTCCTTCTTGGGTGGTTGCAAAGGCTCTGGGTAGGCATAAATCGAGGGCTTGGCATTTGATCTGAACTGAATTTTTGGCATCTGCAAGACAGAAAGTAAAATTTTCAAACTGATTTATCAATATTAAACATTAGAGGGGCAGCTCAACGTACAATAGACTCCGATTGGATGCTGGCCAGATGCCAGCAACTTGCTTAACTTCTTCTTAATTAAATACCTTAGTTAAACTGTGTTGACATTTCATTGTAAAATCCACAAGTACTTTTCGTATAAAATGATTTTTTCGGTGAGAGAGAGAGAGATGCTAGAGAGAGAGAGATGCTAGAGAGAGAGAGATGCTAGAGAGAGAGATATGCTAGAGAGAGAGAGATGCTAGAGAGAGAGAGAGAGAGAGAGAGAGAGAGAGAGAGAGAGAGAGAGAGAGAGAGAGAGAGAGAGAGAGAGAGAGAGAGAGAGAGAGAGAGAGCTAGAGAGAGAGAGATGCTAGAGAGAGAGAGATGCTAGAGAGAGAGAGAGAGAGAGAGAGAGAGAGAGAGAGAGAGAGAGAGAGAGAGAGAGAGAGAGAGAGAGAGAGAGAGAGAGAGAGAGAGAGAGAGAGAGAGAGAGAGAGAGAGAGAGAGAGAGAGAGAGAGAGAGAGAGAGAGAGAGAGAGAGAGAGAGAGAGAGAGAGAGAGAGAGAGAGAGAGAGAGAGAGAGAGAGAGAGAGAGAGAGAGAGAGAGAGAGACAGAGAGAGAGAGAGAGAGAGAGAGAGCCATGAGAGAGGGAGAGAAAAATCCTTATTCAAAGGGCTTTGGTCAATAGGAATATTTTGCAAGCATCATACTTCGATATTTAGGGGGAGGGTGGCCTTAATGATATTGATGACTAACATGAGCTACTCTCGTGCATTGCAGAGAGTGAATTTAAGTTTAGATAATTGATAAAATATGAGCAAATAACGTCTTCTTGATTTTTCAACCAAGACAAAGCCTTTTTCCAAAGTCAATTTTGGAAACACGACTACGCCGATTCTTACAGAGGGCATCTTACAAAAGCGAATGTAACTGACGTCTTTCCCTGCTGCTGTATACCCATAGATCTACGCGAGGTATCCATAAACTGTGGGCGGACAGCCTATACTGGTGACCCATTACAAATCGGTTGGTCCTTCATTCTGACATTAGCTGCATTTAACCTGCAACACCGGCCCAGACTTGAATGCAATGAGGTGCTCTATTGATTAAACAAAAAGTCCAACCAGGCAGGACATCAAGAGGTCATCTAGTGATTATATAAAAACGGACAAGGACGCCATGTTGAGAGACACGCACGAGCCACCCTTAAATTAGTACGAAAGTGTGGACCTATTTCGCAATACATTTCTGGAAAGTTGGCGGGTCTTCCGTTACGAAACTTGATGCAGCCTTTCAGTTCTTTATGAGCAATTAACACACACCGAGAGTAATAGCTATGGATATTAGCACGATAATTCTAGAAGCATTAGGCAGTTCGCGTGCAGCTAAACAACGTTAATTACAAGTAGACAGTCACGAACATGTTTCTGTTCTATTCAATGCAAATGCTGCAATGGGGGTAGCTGGCATGGTGGTCAGAGCACATTGCTATAGTTCTGATGCTCCACAGTTCGAAAACGCTGCTCTTTCCCATTTCTGGATGTTCTGCACGTGTCTACTCAACAGCGGATGGGACCTAACGTAACGCACGGGTAAAATGCGGCGAAGAAATTACTTGGTCTCAACTCACAGCTCCGTGGCTCGTGGCCGATACATTCCTAACAAAGTGCTCTCCATTGCTTGCATTGAGCATGGGACACCAATTTACTCTACTTGCTATTATAAATATGTCTGTAAGTTAACGTGAATTGCTCTTATTCGACACGCTTCTCCCACGACATGGACTCGCCGTCCGTCTACCGTCAAATATCAAGTCAACATACATCTTGATACGTCTTTTACGGTCGCGTGCCCTTCTTCTCACTAACGTCTATAAGCAGTTTTTTACGAGATGCTGAAGATACGCTGGTCCTATTCTAACCTGGGAGCGATACAGGTACCTCACGTGCAGATGTGACACATATGTATACCATCATTAGACAGTCACGAACACCATTCAATTCAAGGTAAAATGCTGCAATTAGAATGTCTGGTACCAATGAATGCATTGCGCGATGGTTATGCAAAGTCAATGAGAAAATGTTCTACCACTGGATGTATTGTGTAGTGGCTTTCAAAAATAAAGAATTCTTCTCGGTGCACTCGCTTAAAAAGATAGATTCTTCCCTCATCCTAACAAAACATTTACTGAATTCGACCAACAACGGCCCAAAGCACGTGTGAGAAAGGAGCAGGGTTTGGTAAGGAGTGGCATCATAGGGAAAGAAGTTTGGTTCAACTTCAGTAGAACGCGAAAGGCTGTGAAAATTTCCGGTGAAAGACAGGCAGGACCTCGTAAGGGGAGCAAGGGAGTTGGAGAAGAATAGGGTACGTGGGAAGGCCTATGAAGAGGCCTGGGGGGACTGGGTTGAGGAGGGCGCCATAGCACATGGAATCAGTTAGGTGCAGATCAGGATGAGAAACATGGAGAAGACTCGCTTGCATACATCAACCTGAACAAAGAAAAAATGCCACAGGACGCAAAAACATTCACAGAAACAGATGCAATATGAAAAGACTGCTTGTGTTCTTCTTTACAACATCACTGATAATCTAGAGACACGTAAACAAGAAAGCTCGTCTTACGAAAGACAAAGCCAATGAGGGGCTTAACAAGGAAAGCTCTATTTCCAGAAAAACGCGGAGAAACGATGAAACAGAGATCTTACAAGTGCTCTGCAGCATCTCAATGAAATACTCTGTAACTGGTATAAGTTTTGAATAAAGGATCATGAGATAATCTTTTTAATCTTTTATGCAGCCTTAAAATTGGTCGAAGAGAAAATCTGTTAGAGCACATGGAAGCCTGACCAACAGACCACACCATCACAATGCAAAATGAGAGAAGTAGATTTAAGCAAAGCTTATTGTTCATAATTGAAGCCTCTCGGGATTGCATGTGGCCGTGCGTGGTTTTCCTATGGGTGTGTCCCTCGTATGAAGCTAATAATCCCCCTCGGAGTGTGAAGAAAAATGCCACGCCTGTGTACCTTAACTTTCTATGTGGTTCACCAATCATACCTGTGGCTCGCGCTGCTGAGAGGGACCGGGAATGAAAAAATCACTTTGAGGGAATAGTTTGGAAAGAGATGGAGGTGATGAATGAACGAGAGAAGTAAGATTTGCTATTCTATGTGCCCCCATCCAAAGGCATTTGACGTGACTGATTTGCGTCTGCCCAAAACTCAGACTGGAATATCAGCTTTCCTGTCTGCAGCCTCAGAAAACCAGAGTTTTTCATCATCTTGGCGATACTTCGAGCGAACAATGAATCTTCGTTGTCATGATTGTCATCAGGGGGGCTTTGAAAAGTATTTTACGTTTTATGAACCATTGCCAAATCTAAAATTCTTTGGAGGAAGCTGAGTCTCTGCCATTTGCTGCCCATGGTATATTGGCCTTTGACATTGAGGCGAGGGTTAGGTTTCCCTGCCTTCCTATGCGGATCTCAGAGCATTGTGAGACACGCGGTTGTTAAATCTCTCGTGTGAGTCACTTTACACTATTTTCGCTATAAATACAATTTCTAACGTATCTGATGTGGAATCGATTTAAACTCGCAAAAATTCCCTCTTCTCTTTTCATTTTGAACATTTCCATGCAGGGGTACCATTCAGTGCTCAAACACTTGTTTGACAATTGTCCCTGTTCGTGTTTATCGTATCGGTCGTATTGGGCTGCTGCACAATGTGTTTTGTGTAACACTTGCTGTAAGAAATTTTTCTTAATGGCAGTTATTACGGACAAAACTATATGGAAAACAGGCGTTACGTTCAAACACAGAAACATGTGACTACCCAAATGCAATGCGACAGCCGGCTTCAATGGCATTTAAAGAAGGCTGGCCTCGTAGTGGTGATGAAGAAAAACTTGAGAATAATCCAGTTTCGTGATGAGGTTCAATGGCGCAAATCAGAGAGAATTTCTAATTGGTTGGCGACAACGAGGCACGAAATTGCCTTAGCTAAGATTAGATGGGACGACAACAATAGAGTATCAAACACGCTCAAAGCAAAATTTTTAAGATGTCCGTTACTGAAAAAAACATTTGCTTCAAACTTCGTTATAACTTGGTATAGTATCAATAATAGGGAATCTTTACTTGAATTGGTTCAGTTATCAACAATCTTTAATTCGTAGAAAAAAACCAAAAAGAAATGAGCTCTGGTTTGGACCATGGTTTACCTCTGTCAAAGTGGGAGTAATAAAGGAGGTGAATGAAAATAATGATAATGATAATGATAATGACAGATGCGATTAACAAACTAATTGAATGGGTGAGAAAAATCGGACGAGAAAAAGAAAAATTCGTATCATACGCAACGGAACAACGCATTCAGAAAACTTCCCCGCAAAATATCGGTGAGTAATTTCTTCCGGCAAGGTGCGACAAGCTCAGGCAAAACGACACCTTGTCATGACTGTTTGGTTTAGTGGTATTACTGATATCGAATTTCCGCAACAAAATCCCCTCTACAAAGGGATGATGCAAGAATGAAAGTGACGTCATAATTTGCAGTGCAGCACTGTCCCATAAAATGACATCACACTGACGTCGTTAAGCTAGTTGGGAAGGGGTGGCTCGTCGTAAATAAATCAAGCAGCTGCGCGGGGGGCGTTGCTGCACTGAAGCGAGCAATTTCCGCTACCGTTTGATGGCAATGAAAATGGAAAACAGTAACGCATTTAAAATTCAACGAGTCATAGGAAACGTCTGATGGGTATGAAAAAGCAATGAATCAAATCGGAAAGAGCAATTGTTCTTGCAAATAGATGCAATAAAAGTCGGCTGGATCCGGCTGAGTTTGGAAAAAATCCTACCAATTCCAATAAATTCACAAAACGAAATTCGTTGCAATAAAACATAATTTGGGAACTTCGAGAGGTCTTCCTAAAGAGCCGTTCCGTGTGTACAGGTTTCCATTGAACAAATCCGTAAATTTCACAGGGATATATGTTGTGCTGGCCCGTTGGAGAGATATCCGTTATACTGGGGTGTTCGCTGTACGGATTCGCCCATTTAACGGAAGCGCCAGTTTGACAGAGGTGCTTGTTACAATAATAATGGTTGAGACTTTCATTCAAAGTCAATTCAAGCCTCAATCACAAACCTCTCTATTACATAAGTAATTTTAAATTGGTTAGCTGTCTCAGGGTTTACAAGATAAGTCTAAAACAATGGGAAATGACAAAATAAAAACATATATATGTGTGTATATATTTACATATATATATATATATATATATATATATATATATATATATATATATATATATATATATATATATATATATATATGAGAATGATAGAATCTATATAAAAGGACAGGTCTAATATGGAAGAAGTTCTGGACCCTACGCCAAGTTCTGTTTTTGCAGGAAAGATATAGCATGTGGTACGAATAGCTATAGTGGAAAGTTTGAAGATGAGGAAGCGTCCATGTGGTTGGTCGGTGGAAAGGGAATTGCACATTTCAAGAAAAAAAAATATATATATATATATATATATATATATATATATATATATATGAGAATGATAGAATCTATATAAAAGGACAGGTCTAATATGGAAGAAGTTCTGGATCCTATGCCAAGTTCTGTTTTTGCAGCAAAGATATAGCATGTGGTACGAATAACTATAGTGGAAAGTTTGAAGATGAGGAAGCGTCCATGTGGTTGGTCGGTGGAAAGGGAATTGCACATTTCAAGAAAAATGTTGCAGGGATTGCTGAAGATGCCTAAAGGGCTGATGGAGATGTTAACCGGTTATACAGATGTGAATTCCCAATTGAGACTGGTTGAGAGAGGAGTGTAATGATTCAGCTTTCTACTTATCATACTAACGATTACAATAACAACAGTAGCAATTCCAAGCTGTTAAAGGGGTAGCATTTACTAACCGTTTTAACCAGTTCTTTACGAAAGGCCCACTGCCAATGGAAAGTGACAATGTGTATGGCATATGAGTGAACAAATGAATGAAACCGGGTCAGGGTTAGGTGCGACCCTCTGATCGATGCAGCTCGCTTTCAATATACAAAATATCTCATAAGAAGACGCTTACAAGAAGCTCAGTATTTGGGCTAGCGAAAACTTCAGAAGCTTCAGCACAAACTCGAACAATTAGCAAACTTTTCAAATTGACAGCGCTGTAGCTATTCAACTTCAACATTGAAATATTCTTACTATTATCTATCTTCATTCATTATTATCATTTTCATTATTATTTATACACGATACCACTTCAGCTATAATCTATTACAATATTCAGATGTGAAAGAAAGCAATTAAAATGGTAAAATTAATGGAAAAAAGAAAATCATCTAAGCTGTTCTTGCAGAGGGTCTTGTTTGGGTGTACTTAGCATTCTTAGCTCGTCAAGTGCGCTTTTAGTTATTTTTTGAAGCGCCCGAGTGTTTGGATTTCTCTAATATTAGCAGGGGTATCGTTCCAAGTCTTTTAGGCAGAGTAGTAGAATCCTTTTTGGCATGCTCAGTTATGAGCCTTGGGATCTGGAGATCCTTGCATTTTCTTGTTTCATAATATGAGTGCATTATTTGCTGATATGTGACAGCCATCTCTGTTTATTCAATTTCGGTATTCACAAAAAAGTTTTTGAGTTGATTTTGTGAAACGTGACGAGCTTTCAAGAAAATCTGAATGCTCATTTTAGGTAAATTGAAGTACTTAAAGCTCACAATTGCCAGTAAAAAACGTACGGAGTTCCTCATTTAGGGCCTGCTTACATGGAGGCGGGCTTGCCCGGGTACCCGAGTCAGCTCACCTGAAAGAAAAACCCACTGAACAATATCCTGCATCGTTGATTAGCTTTTCGTTTACATGAATCTACAGCCAGCCCGGTCATGCGGGAGCCGTGAGAAAGAGCTACGGATCTCGGCTGATCGAGATATATGTGAGCAATAAGATATTTTGTCGGTTCGTTTTGCGTTTTCATGGAGCGGGCGAGCCCGGTGAAGCGGGATAGAAAGGAGAGGCTAACGCACGCGCACTTAAAGCCACCGCTTTTTGGCGCGCTCAGCAACGTCGAAACAGTTCAAGTGGACTTCAGAGATGATTGACGATTTGTTAACTTGTCTTAAGGTTTCTAAAACAAAAATTCGAAGGAGTTGATTTCGAAGGGGATAGGACGGCTCAATACCGATAAATTAAAACACCTTGAAGTTGAAGTTAAAGGGCAAAGAAGCGACTTAACTGAGAAACAACAAGTAATAACGAGTATAACGACAATCAAGTCATTATTCGCCATATTTGTCCTTATCGTAATGTTTTGCTTTTGGCGCCAAATAAAACTGCTTGAAACAGCGATCTCATTTAGGAGAATCTAAGCGAGGCTTGCACGGCTTGCCAGGCTGGAAAGATGTTTCCATGTTAATGCAAGGAAAGTTCATCTCGCCTGACCGAGCTGGCTCGGGTACCCGGGCTGACCCGCCTCCGTGTCAACAGGCCCTTAGAGAGGCATCCGTTGTACGAAAGTGCCCGTTGTACAGGGGTGCCTTTTAATGGGTTTTCAATTAAAATGCCGATTTAAACTAAATATTTCATGCACTGGGTAAATAGGCGGAAGACTTCTCGAGAATTGCGAGAAAAGCGTACAATTCATGAGAATTATTGCGAAGGCTAAGTGTGCCTACCTGAAATGCCGTCAAAAATTCTAATTCTATCAATTATTCATTGGTTTATACAGCAAACCTTTGATTGAGGTTGGAAATTAAACAGGTTATTTGATACAGATGACATAAGAGCCAATCAAGAATTGATTTTAAAACTGACATACATTGAATTTCAACATCCATTCCTCAATCGACGAATCAATAAACGAATAAATTCGTCAATGAGTCCATCAACCATCAGGCGCTGTGGATAAATGATTGCGATGATCAATGGCGATTCATGGCAATAGCAGGCTTATTCATGTGATTAATCATGAATCGTCATCTGATCTTTCGTTTAAGTGTTTTATCTGACCTTAGAATAGTGTTTAGAAACAGTTTTAAATAGGGGTGAATTTGAATAGCAATGTACGTCACAAAAATCGCGGTTGGGTGATATCAGTATTTTTCTTAGTTCATGTGCTATGTCACGCAAAAATCTTCTACCCGTGCACCAATTAGTTGGTGACAATTCGAACAATCCTTTCAGTAACTACCAGTGAAGTTTGGCTTCGCCTAGGAAATTAGCCCAGCTGTTGGAACGTGGTCGAAGATTCAAAAGAGCTGTACAAGAAGCAAGAGTGGATATTCACGGTGGCTTAAAGGGCTGAAAAGGGTGGCCCGTTGGACACGCATCTACAATTGCATTTAATAGTGGGTGCTTCAACCCAGTTTGGATGTACGAAATTAAATAAAGCAAAATTAGAGTAAGCAGGGTCAGAAAAAAACACAGGCATTGCTAAAATATTTACTTCTACAAAGCGAAAAAAATTATCCTACAACATCAAGAAATAATTTAACACAATGAGAGTGGTAATACCAATAAATGTTATATAATACAAATTTCCTCAATTAAATACAACTTATCTTGGGTGAACAGGAATTTACATGAAATAATTGATACTTATTTTCAATCAACTGGTCTCATATGAGAATTGGCTCGATTTAAATATTTGAGGGCAAACTTTCTGAAAATGCTGGCTAGGGAATTTCAGATGACATCAAAACAGAGTAAAACCATTTCTCCACTGAACTCCATCCGGCAGTTCTGCTTTGCAATAAATACAACATAAATATTGGTTGCTCAGGAATTTTGCCTTTGAATGGCAGTTCTGGTTAAAAGACCAGGATATTACCATTCAAAGTTGGCAAAAAATGTTCATAACGGTTTTCTAAAACTTTTGATCCAAAAGAGAGCAGGAAGAATCCTCTTGCATACAACTTCTGTCCACAAAGGACAATCTACCGTTTCCTTCCGATAAAAATGTTCAGAAAAACTTTCTACGAAATAATGATCCATTTTTGACCAAGTTTATGAGCATTAATTCCTGAGCTACATGCAAAGTTAAAAACTTATAATTCCTGCCAGCAAAATTTTGAGAGATTTTTGTTGCACTCATAAACAAGAACAAAATAGGTTTTTGGCTGGGCACCAAGTACCCTTAATAAAAACTTAGAGGAGGGATTCCGAGTAAACCTTTACTCATATGAGGATTAACAGTTCCCATTGTTATGGTAGCTTCAAAATATTTTGACAGGCGTAGAGCTAGATTAATCAAAGAATTGTCGTGGCGTTTCATGTCGCCATGTACACGGACGAAAATCTTTTACAATATTTTCCTGTACAGCATCACTAGTTGCAAAATGAAATATTGCAAAGAACTATGTCTCATCGTTAATTTCCTGTATGGTAGCTGTTTTCCCTCGATTGGAGATTCAAAGATTAATGATTGAATATTGTATTTCAACTATGTACAAGTAATCTGCCGGAACAAGCTAGACTTGAGAAATTTTCAGTAGAAATTCTATTGACAATCAACTACAGTCCTCCCACGTGAAGGGACGTTGCGCAAGATCACATAACGATTGCATTCATCCTGTTTGCCAAATCACTTTTCCAATGATCTGCTCTCTAAACCCAAGTAAATATCTGATCTCAAAAATCTAGGATAAGGTTCGCTCATCATCATGAATTTGATCTTTCTCTGTGCCTCGTCGAAAACAGATTTGTTTGGGGATTTTAACAGTTCTTCAATTCGCCGCCTCTCCCTGTAGTCCAAATTCACTTGGTGTATCGAATCACTCTGAACGTACGTCCTATAGAGTCGTTTTGCTTTCGCTGAGATACGAAAGCTCGATCGTTTAAAGTCTTCGCAAGCATTCCAGAACAAAAGACTTTCTTCACTCCGTTCACGAAGTAGAAACTGGTAAAATAATTCGTTCCCGACTGGGTGATGAAGCAGCGACCCGAAATTTTCTTTCCACGACAAAATTTCGTCGCAACCTGCCTTCTTCTTTCGGTTTTCCTTGGCAAGAGGACGCTGTCTCTCCCCTAGGATAACTGAATCCGATTCAGAGAATGCTCTTCGCTTTGGTGGGTTGGACATGTATATTTGGTTAGAACATTGCAATTCTGTCTGCACTGACGGTCTCTTCGATCGACTGTAATCAAAGTCTTCCATTTCTCCAGGATTGCTTTCGGAAAATCTGTCAGTACTTTGGCGAGCTCCCATGACAGATAATCAACTTCTAAACTGAGTCCTGCATATTCTGATTTTGCAAACAATGTGGATTTTCCGTCTTTGAAAACTAGAGCGATTGCAAAACGTGGGAATTCCCACAACTCTGCTATGAATGCAGAAGAGATTGACAGGAGTTCTTGAATAAGTGCTGGAGAGCGAAAAAAAATTCTCTTCCAATTGATAGCTTCCTAGCAGTCGTTGTTGAATGATTTCGGTCACTCGCAACGGGATGGAACCAAGCAAGGATCCTACTCTTTCGTCTTGTTTTCACGACGTATACGTCACTTCCTTCACATAAAAACAAAATTTCCCTAGTCGCGCGCTCTTCAGTCAACCATAAACCAGCATCGAATCTACTTCATGTACTGTGATCCTTTGAAGGACAAATATCCTCGGCTTTATGTTTATACCAAAGGTAAATATTTGATAGTAGGAGAGAGATATGGCCGTGCGTTTGCTTCTGCTGCCCTCGTGCTTCTGACTGAAATTCACTTCCTTTGTCAGCGGTTATCAAATAACCGTATCACGTGACCTATTGTCTTCTATATAAGGTCCTTGAGAAATGGCCAGTCTAGTAACAATGGTGTTGTTTCCCTGTGTATGTCTTCTTATTGTCTTGCCTTTCTTGCTATGACAAACCCAATGTACGGAACAATGTGCAGATTGTATCCGAACTTACAGCACGGTCCCCCGCCCCGATCCTTCCTTCCCGTGACTAACCTAGCCTCTGGAATGCAGAAGCCAATGACGTCTGGACCCAGTCCTAAGGCAGGGTGGGTAGGGGAGGGTTGACGACAGGATGGGTATCACGTCGGAGAAACCAGCGACTAACTTCATAAGGGCTTCTATGATAATAGTACACACGTATATAAATATATATTTACCTAACGTAAATATGACATGACTAGAAAATCCTGTATAACGGATTCATTGATAATAAAATTAATAATTATGATAATGAAGAATATGCTAACGGAAGAACTGTTCGAAAAACGTGTGTTTTAACTCAAAAACAGGAGAATTCGGATTGAGGGGTTATTACCGCGTGTGGCCTTGCAGAGAGTTGGCGACTGAATTCAACCAAGCCATAAGCATAACTACAGACTCTTTTAAATTCCAGCCCTTTACGCCTTTCAAAGTTTAGAAGTTGAATTTTTTGAGACAGTAGGCGAACAGACATAATGCATGCCTCTACACGAAACTAAGCCTATGGGTGCACGCATCAATGTTGAGACACTGATCACGAATGCCCCGAGTAAAATATAAGTGAATCTCAAAGGTCATGTTATGCAATTTCCTATATTTGGCAAACATCATTGATAGCTGTGGTTGAGTTTCAAATCATTCTAGCTGGAAATTATCAAATGTCAAATATACGTCACTGAAAGTCATGAAGTGAACAGGAGTCGCAATGAATATTAGTCTCGTTTACGTATTCAGAAGTAATGAAAACCATGTGTCATTTACTGTGCTCGTCAAAAATAGCTCGCAATTGGATACATATAAGCAGCGCAGAATAGCCATGATATCAGCTATCAAAGAGGACGACCATCACTGCTTCCAAAAGCGAAGCTGGGAAATTTGATTTCCCTTTCGAGAACCGCTGTCAAAGCTGACGAATGTATTTTGCACGGTCAGGAATTACGCTGTGTGTCCTTGGCTCCAAGTGCAAGTTTCGTTGTCAGCAAAACATTCTTATAAGGAACTGGAAGCTGAGATTACCCCCAGCAAATAAGAAACGGTAAGAAACTGTCCGAACACAGCGATAAAGAAAGAGGCAAAACTGTTTTCAGCGCGAAAGTGCAGGGGGGAAATGTCAATTGAAGGAATAAATAGAAAGGAAGGTATCGATTGAAATTTAAAAAAAAATTCATGTAAAAATGTTGCTTGCCATGAAATGATTTTTCAGTGGGTTGATGATGAGAGAGGTTACTGGCCATTAATAAACTTGACGTTAATTCAAATACATTTTATTTTAGTGAGTTATGTTGGGGGAAGGCCATGGTGGCCTATACAATGCCCCAACAAAGGAAGAAAGAAGAGAGCGAAAGGATAAGAGGAGAGAGAGATCAGATCGAGTTTATTGATCTTGGATTCGAAAGATGGCAAGTTGTAAGATTGAGTTATGTTGGGGAAAGGTCATGGTGGCCTATACAATGCCTCAACAAAGGAAGAAAGTGAAAGGCTAAGAGGAGAGAGAGATCAGATCGAGTTTATTGATCTTGGATTTGAAAGATGGCAAGTTATAAGATTCAGGACATGAAGCTATGTCAAAACGAGAGGGGTTTGAGCCTTATTTGGGTAAAAAAGCACGAAACTCCAGGCTCCATTAGTACGCATGCTTACTTATAAATGCAGTGTCTATTCGGTGGGATGTTACACCTATCTCTTACCCACCCAATTCACACACGAGGTAGCAAATATGAAGGCAGAAGCACGCCAAATCGGAAAACCCTTTCCACAACAGCGCATCCGTTGAAAGAGAAGTAACCTCGATCTCATATTCACCATAATTAAACTTAAACTCGATTGCGAAAACTCGATTTTCAATTCGATTGTAGTGGAAAATGAAATATTAGATTACCTGATAACAGTTTTCAACAACGTGCAGTGCTTTTTTGGGCTCACGAAAACGCGAAAATGTGGGCGACGCGAAAATACGCGAATGGAAGTGAAAAATGGCCGAGTTGGAGCAGGAAGAAGTATAATACGTTAGCCGATCAACAATTTCAAAAAGGATTCGAAACGATTGGGAAAAAGAGCGATGGCAATCTTCCTATTTTTGAATTAAGAATAAGCGGACAAATTCCGCGGACTCGAGGTTGAGGTCTGAATGAAATTGTAGAGGGTGAATAATATCCGCTTTAACTAACGATGAATAATGCTGCATTAACCTGAGGATGAAGGGTAAACCTCTGCAGGAAATCGACTGACTATCAAAGAAGGCAGGCTATACATAGCTGGAAGCAATACAAAGCCTACAACTGTAGACAGTGAAGTGTTGGGGGCGAATAATCAATGGCCTACGTGCCTTGACCGCATTGATCGCGATAAGAAAAGGCCATTGTTAACATCATATCAAATGGGTCTTTGATGATGCCTGCTGTTGAGGCTTCTACGTTTGCGTCTCGCACAAATTTGATATGATTATCGATGGTTGGTTGGTGTGCAGAAGAACAGAGCAATGAAAAGCCATGATAAAACTCGATCTACTCATTTCTAATCATTTCAATTTCAACTCGAGAGTAGACTGGACGCGTCTTGCGTGTAGCGCATCGCGAATCCGCTTGCCGAGCAAGATCCCAATGAAATCAATCATAATTCGGCCAAAATTGTGACAGCAACCATTAATTGGTTGACTCGACAAACCTGTGATGATTATGACGACGGCTATGCTTCGCATTACTATGCTAATGATTATTGATGACGACTCGTGACTGGTTGTGAATGATTATGATTGGCGAAGGGGGAGGGGGCAAGCTCGTTCTCGTTTCTCAGTGCAATCTGTCTTTCCCCCAGCAGTTAATGGGCACCTGGCATAAAGGGGGCTGGGTGCGGTTAGGAATGGAACTGGCTAATGTACCTTACAATGACATGGGTCAGGATGGTACCCCTCCAGCAAGGGTCTCCCTAACGCATGGGAGTCAAGAGTTATCATATCTTATTGGTTAGGGACGACTTGTGGTCAATCATGATGATCGCCTCTGATGCATAGGACGTTAAAATACGGGTGCCACTTTAGACGAACAGAACAATTTAGTTGCATTCTCGATACGAGTGGCGGGAGAGCACCTTTCTATCAGAATCAGTCCAAGCAAAGTCAAAAAAAACCACTCAAAGTGTAAGGAGTCGTATGGAAAAAGTCAAAAAGGATCATAAAGAACACTTCAAAACAATTGACTTGAAACCCAAACTAGGCCATGCCGTATACAAGTTACTTGTGCATGAATGAGGAAATGCTCTCATGAAGCAAAATCTTGGGGGGGGGGGGTTAGGGCAGTCAGATTCTATCCCGCGATGCCTCACCCAAGCTTTACGTCAGGTGCCGATTTAGCGCTGGGTAATCAATCAGAAAGGGGGCATTCAGAAACGCGGTCCGGGTGGGCTCGAACCGGTTATCTGTAGTAAAGAAGGAGGCTACTTACACCATTGGACCCACTTCCTCTTAGAATGACAGAAGTAAAGTGCTTCAAACAAGATAGGGAATTCCGTATGTTTTGCGTCGGGAATGATTGTTGACAAAATCATGCTTCCGGATGCTTATACAAACATCAAAATACATCAAAATACATTAAATTACATCAAAGGAAAGGTAAGGAAGAATGATAGATAAAAGAGATTAAACAGAATGGGTTGCGTCTGCGAAGTAATCTCCTGGTATAATTCTTATCAGGCTTATCAGTAATTACGTGGTGCCCATTCAAAACTTGATTTTCTAGTTAAAAAAACACATCTAAAAATATGACAGCACAGTATGCAACGATTTCTAAGCATGGGTTACCCGTTTTAAGAAGGCACGTGTGGACAGCAAGAATCATAACAAACTGAGGTAGAAATCGGTGAATGCAGGCCATTGACTCGATGCCGAGTGTTTAGGCCTACCAACAGCTTCATTCCCAATCCTGCTGTCGGTTTCTCATGACCTAGTCGTCAGCAATTGGATTTCGATTGAACAAATATAAAAGAGGAGCTTAAAAAAATAAAACCTAATGTAATAAACACGATTAAGGCTTAAGGACACGCTGTCAGACCACTCTTTGCTCACAAAGAATAAATATTTATTCTAATGTGAGAAATTAAAGGCTTGATCGAGTGCTTAAATTGTTCGAAGTTTCTGGACATCAACAAAGCTCGCATTTACAATGAACATCGCAAGTTGAGGTGAAAGTTCACCATTTTCAGTCTCAGAGAAAGACAGTACGAAATTTCCTGCGAAAATTGCGTCGTTACTTCTGGAAAGTTTTTTGTTGCTAATTTTATACAAGGGTATTTGCGGATATCTTTGCAAATATACTGATACTATAATCCTTTAAGGAGCCCAGCACTATCCTAGAAATACATAAAGAACAATGTGATAACTATCTGGACACAAGCTCAGATTTCCAGAGGGGTTGTGAGCATTGCAAGTACAGGGGTACAAGAAAGAAGAGCATCATCAGTGAGAAAAATTTTGAATTTGAAGAAATTAGAGAGAGCAGTGATCTTGAGAAACTATGGGGGGGGGGATTAGGGGAGAAAATTTGAGACCCAAGAGTTGTAGCAATATCTTTAAAACATTGAAATGGTTGAAACTTTGCAGGCCGACGAATTACACTTTCCAAGACCAAATTGTGGGAATATTCTCATATTAAAACGGCTCGGTTAGTGGCAAATTGTGGTGGTGCAGGGAACATTTTCGCGTGTGCCCAACCACTTGTCAGGGACAGCGGAATCTGACATTCAAATCCACAAGCTCCCAATGAATTTTTCCCAATCGTTCATTTCGAATTCTCAACGGAGGTCGGAAGATCAAAACGATTCGAGGTGATAACTAAATTAGAAATCAAACGAAGGTACTTTAATTATTCAGGAAAGATTAGCCAATTTCGGAGTTTTTTATAATTCCACCATTAATGGATAGCTATCACAAATGAATATTAGACGAGAGAATTACGAAAATTTGCTGAATCAACATCAGAAAATAAACATCACCTAAATATTTTTCGATTTTTTTACTGATAAATGTCAACGCCTGCACAGCAAATTCAAAAATATTCGGTTCAATTCTCACAATGGCTGTCAAAAACTTCCAACTTCAGGAAAGCAAGCCGGATTCGCTACTATATTAAAAGCCCCGCAAAGCATAGGTTGAAATGACATTAGATTTATTTCCAATTCGCGAGAAGAGATTACGAAGCTCCACAATGTTCTGCCCTTTTCCCATTTCTTTTTACTAGCTGAGGTAAGAAATCTTCAGTGATGGGGTGCTGGACATGGCAGTACCGAAGGCAACGAGAATGGGAAAGCCTAGTAAGAGAAGGACGGACATTTTACGGAGGTTGTGAGGAGGAGTATGCAGGTGAAAAGGGGAGATGAGAGAGAGGGGATAATGGCACGAATAAGACGCGTTCTGGTTACCACAAATTTTCTTTTTTAGTGAGTTATGTTGGGGAAAGGCCATTGTGGCCTACATAATGCCTCAACAAAGGAAGAAAGAAGAAAGCGAAAGGCTAAGAGGATAGAGAGATCAGATCAAGTTTATTGATATTGGATTTGAAAGATGGCAAGTTGTAGGACTCAGGAAAGCAAGAAGAAGGCAAGATGTTCCATAAGTTGCATGTTCTACGGATGAATGACGATTTGTGGGACAAAGTTCGTGGATTAGGCAGTGAAACTTGGAAGGGTGTGAATGAGTTGAGCTTCTGGTGGTTCTCAAGCGCCTCAGAGGAACTGGAATAATATCCCTGATCTCCTGAGAACAATGTCCGTGAAAGTATCTATAAAAGATGGAGAGATCTCCAACTAATCGACCATGGGAAAGAGGTTGGATAGATTTGGTGAGGTTAGGATTATTGATGAGACGAATGGCTTTGGACTGGACTTTGTCGAGAAGACAGAGAGTAGATTTTGGAGCACCACCCTAGACGTGGGAGCAGTACTCTAAAGAAGGACGGATTTGGGACTGTCCATAGTTAGAAGGTGAGAGGATGAGAAAAACCCGCGGGCTCTGGTGAGGAAACCGAGCTTTGAGATGCATATTTAGCAAGGGAATGGATGTGAGTTTTCCAAGTGAGATTAGATGAAAGAGAAAGACCGAGTTGTCTGAAAGAAGCTGAAGTGTCCAGTTCATCACCATTCATGAGGACAGGAGGAAAGTCTTGATAATTTTCGAGGCATACCACACGAAATACGATGCATAATTCGGCTTTGATCAAAATCTAAAGGGTTTGGTTCGTTAATGCTAAGAAAACACAGGCCAACTTGACCCGTCCTTCGGAAAGTTACGTGAATGGCGATAAGATTCATTTTACATTAAACCCCCATACTCGAAACTAGGGCCAAGGAGTACCTGACTAGAAAGGCACCATCTTGAAGCAAAGCCTTGTGATAACGGACTGCCAGTTCCTTTCAAAAAGTATACGTTTTCAAAATATGCGGGTACGTGTGCACAGGGGATGATTCGTGCTGTACCCACAAACTTTACAACAGATACCTATTCATTGCTTTGGTGAAGAGATAGAAAGCCTTCAGACAAGGAAATGGGGGTGGCTTGAAGACGGGACCTGGGCAGAGACTTGCGCGAATCAAAATTCAATCATATCCCACCACAAAACCCCACCATGAAATAGAAATAATGCACAGTAAGTCCTCCTTTGTGTCTTACTCTCAGACTGGACTAGACCGTACACCAAGTATCAAACAAGCCTTGACTCCACATTTCACAATCGGTGGTTACACCAGATGCAAGAGTGATTGAGTTTGATAAGCGAAGATTCGCAGAGACCTAAAATCGAAGATGGCAAGCTTCGAGAACATAGCGCGTGTGGCTGTCCAGTGTAGTGAGGAAAACTGCTTGGATCATTTCTAATGCAAAGATGGGACTTGAAGCTTAGGCAACATCATCATCTGATTCACATCTATCGGGATCAGAAGCACTGGGGCCTTAATTTCATTATTACACAATTTTTATGCAAGTTTCATTGCGATTAATTATGCAGATAATTCACATCCCATGACAATGGTCTCGCAAAATCAGAATGAAACATTAATACACAGCGGCAAAACCACGTGACAGTTTCATTGTCATCAGACAACGAATTCAAAGCTTGAAAGCTGGTCCATCCGATCAATTACGCAATCGTAAAATACGTAACCATGAATGGCCATATAAGGGAGTGTATACAAGCGAGAATAGGGCAATAGTACCTGTCGCTTTAATTTCGGTTATCATTCTGGTAACCAGAATTATCTTGCATTGCCTATTGTTGCTTCAAGTTTCATTCATCAAATTACCAACAAGCGGTTTCCCTTCAATGCAGTCTTTCCTCAGACAATCAAAGCACTCTTGAAGGGCGTTCCCTCCCCTACTGGGTCACTCGCAATAGGCCGCCGTGTTTAGTCATAGAGTCTATTTTATTCAGCGTGGGAAAACGCTCAGGGAGATGGCTTTAACTCATCCTTGAGCTGAGATTTCGCATTTTCCATTCATATTCATGCGAGTGAAGACCCACGAAATCCCCGCGTCTCTAACGTAAATCAAGCCACCCAGCCCTTCCCAAACGTCCAGATCACTAAACTTTTTAACATATTTCTGACCAAACTTCAAAATTGGACGCTTAAAGACTTCATTGTGATTATGCAACTTTCCTGACTCAATTCGTATCTTTTTTTCAAATCAGCAATAAAAAACTGACTTAATAATGAACAATTAAAAGGTTGCACAAAGGCGAAAAATGATTACTCGCGCTTAAGTTGTTGACCAACAGTTCGACAGCAAATTCACAAAACCAACAGAATTTTCACCAATCCTTAACAACTCTTTTCCATGTAATACTATTTAAACTAGCAAAAAATTGACATATTCTGGAATTTTTAACACGTGATGACCTATTGCAATATTAAGGGCTTCATAAAAACACATGGCTCCACATTAGGCTGTAAATCTGTGAAACTACATCGGAATTTTCGAGTGCCAGTCAAAAGAATCCAAAAATGCGATGCATTTTGTGAGTCAAGCTGTTAAAGGGTGTAATTGAGCATACACTCGCGTCGAAAAAAGTACGAAAATGATGGCATAAAACGTAACGGTTAGAAATGAACTGACTTAAACTGTTTTGGGTTTTCTTGAGTGGGAAGATCTCACATCAGCAAAACTCAAACAGTGTAAATAAAAATGCTTATATTTTTACTGATCCTTTTCAAAAAAAGAAAGGAGTTGATAAACAAGTCAGATGCAATAAAACTATCTTTAGCATTTCCGTGCTTATTCTCATCGCTTATAAAAAACATCCTGTCTTCAGGAGAACGATTACATAACAGTTCTATGGCATCAGGCTGTGAAAAGGACACGGTGTTTGGAGCACGTCTACTGTGCTCCAGGTCCCAGGTTCGATTCCACGTTAGTGCCTGTTTCTGGGTGCCCTCTATCCGTCCATTCAGCAGTGAATTGGCACGTGGCAAAAATCTTCGGTTCAAGTGTATCGAAGAACGTAACCCACCCTACAACATCATGGCTCAGGATTGCATCTCTCTTGCAAACTGCTCACCAAATCCAACTTCGAGAAGGAGACCCAAAGCAGCTTTTGATACATTGAGCTGACGATATGTGAGAAACATCGAAATTCCCATCTCTGTTGTGCATCATTTTTGTACAGAAAAATCTACTTCTACCTTACAACTTCAATTAACTAAGAAATATTCGTTAAGACACTTTGAGTTATAATGGTGAATTTTGTCGAAAAATTATCCAAATTTTGCTTATCCTGTCAGTTAGCTCTTAAAAGGATAGTGCCATTCAAAGACTACAACAACAACAACAACAACTTCTACTACTACTACTACTACTACTACTACTACTACTGCTACTACTGCTACTACTACTACTACTACTACTACTACTACTACTACTACTACTACTACTACTACAACTACTACTTCTACTACTACTACTACTACTACTACTACTACTACTACTACTACTACTACCACCACAACTACTACTTCTACTACTACTACTTCTACCACTACTACTTACAGTAATACTAACACTAGTATTGCTACTACTTAATGCTACCAAAAATTTTAGCCATAATTACACTAGCAACTTTCGATAACTGGTCCGCGCACGCAAACCTCCTAACAATGGCCCCTGTTCAATTAGATTTTTGCAGACCTGTGGTTAAGCCAAATCAAAAGTAGTGTCTCAGAGACGTAAAAATTCAGAAACACAAACAATTTCAGGTGTCTGCATCCCTGAGAGGCATTAAGAAATAGAGAAACCAGCGAAAAATTGTCGTCTGAAAAATTTGATTCCACTTTAAAAGGACTGCAAAAGGCGTCGGAGAAAGTACATCGGCGTGCAACTGAGTGGAATCAGTCACCCAATATCCGACCAAAAGCCGCCACAACATCACCAAACTTTCCAAGCAACTGCACAAAACGTGCACAATTGCTCAAAAGCGACTTTTTCAAAGTCAAATCTCAGCAGTATAGACCACAGAAAGCGTTTTGGATTTAATGAGAGGCCTAGTTAGCAGAAGTTCAATTGATGTCATCGCTTCCAGACAGATGGTGATCGACCCATAGGATAATATGCAGGCGAATCTAAAAACGTGGTCAGTTTGACCAGGCGAAGTTAAGGAGAGAATGATTCTGGCAGTGATTCAAATCAAGTCTTCTCCGATCAAAGCGCCTTTTCAAGTAGCACTCTCAAGTTAACGGGCATACAGCACTGCGATTAAACGGATTAAATGGAGTTGAGGGGATGCAAATTGTGACCCGAGTTCCAAGACACTCGCAACCAATATCAAAAAATCAACAAGAATTATCAACAGTCAGTCTGCTGCAAAATTTTTATTCGATCACAATGTCTCATGCCTTACAGCCAGCTGAGAGTTGGGTCAAATGATATACAGTAGATTCCCTAAGGTCGTGTGGTCCCTGTGCTACACATTTTATCGCTGTGTGAAGCCATCAAATCATTAGGTGTCAGCATAGCTCAGCGGTAAGATTCGTGTACATTGATCCTATGGTCAGTGGTTCAAATCCTACGTACGCAAAACTTTCACTTAGCGTGAGGACTCGCCAGCTCTCTGCAATTCCAGGCGTATGAATCACGAGCTGTAGTCACATCGAGAGGAAGGACCTGCTCCATAAGCAAAAACTTCTCAATGCCCATTAACAGTGCGTGTATAAATGAAGCCATTGTGCCAAAGTCATAGGTCAAACTTCCTCCTTCTACCTTTTGATAAATAGGGCGGAATCCATCTTCGTTTTTTTAACCTTTGAGTCAAGCACACATCCTTGGACAAACACATGGAATGCTAAAGTGCAAGATCGGTTGTCAACTGGCAATACTGTGTGCTGAACTCCGGTACGATTCTTTCTTCATATGTATCTAAAATACTACATTATATGGCACCTGGTTCAAACTCTAACCATTACACTACAATACTCTTACCCAAGAGCGCTGGGTGCGAAGCATTTACCGCTTTGGTATGACAACTGGGGGGATCAAGCCTTGATCAACCGCAAATACAGCAAGCAGTGTACTTCTACGCAACAGATGCGGTAACCATCATGCAGGCAGTCGAGAACACTAAAGATGGGCTTGATTTTAAAAATAACAACTGACGTACCTTAAGATCAGCGTTTAGGCCGATGACAGCTGTTGGAGTGAATGCAAGTGACAAGAAATGTGACAAAGGATACCAGTACCAGAACTGGGTGAAGACGAAAAGACCAACGATGGAAGGCATGTGATTTTGACCAGATCTCGACTGCAGTGAAACTGTGACATTACGACCACCTGAAATGGAATGCGATCTGCATGATTTGCATCTAAAAACACGATCGACTGCCTAATCATAAACATGGGCTTCGTGCTAAAAACAGCCTTTGAAAGGATTCACACGTGCGACGAATCGCGATGAATGTGTTTTGCATCAACGCATCACGGAACGGAAAGTGTCAAGCGGCTGCCAACCGAATAACCCACTTTTTAACTACGATTGAAGAGTTACGATCGTCGTTAGTTAATGACGTCAAATAGCTGCGGCAGAGAAACTGGCGGTCGATTATTGAGATGCTGCTTACTGAAGATACTGAACCAACATTGAACGAAACTTAGATTCAATTACACCCAATTCACTGCAAGCAGAGTACTCATGCATGCCGCAAGTGGGGAGGGCTAACAGTGCAACTACAAACGAAGCGGTGAATCTGTTGAAATGGCTAAACAAACGAAGTGGAAAACATCCAGTAATTTTTTACTAAGCGCAAAAATCTCTTGGAAGTAGAGCACTTAAGTAAGGAGCACAGACAGTATGGAATTCGTTACCAAAAATATAGAGAACTGCAACAATATATCTTTCATAAAAAAAAGCATGGCATACTCGATACCAAGCTTAGTTGAAACCAGAGACAGGATTTTGAGATTGTTCTAGGCTGGTTGACCTCTTCAACAATGCCGTCTTTACTGTGATCTATGCAGGATTCGAACCCACAACCCCTGAATTGTGACTGCTAACGCTTAACATTCCCACTAAGACACGACTCGAATCCTTCATAAAGCTATTCAAGTCCTACGACTTCAAAGTACCATATGGAAAGTAAAAATTTTTATACTCGGCTTTGTTCTGTCAAAAAATGAAGGACATTTCATTTTAGATTTTAGGCATTAGCTTGTCAGAGGGACAATGAAAAGAAAAATTAAATTAACAGTGCCATTGTAAAACAAAATTTTGCCATTAGAATAGAGCATTGAATGAGCTATGCATTGCCATTCAACTATTCACTGCAGCGCTTAGTTATATACGTTTGCGATCATAACAAATTATGCCAATATTACGTCACTTGCAAATCCAAAAGCAGGGATAGTCATAGAGATGTTTTTTAACCATCACATTGAGAATGGCGCTCGAATTTTTCAATTTGCAAATCAATCAAATCTATTTGCCAGCGACTTCTCACTTACTTTTTGTGCAATACTTGCATCAACCTAGAGTGAATGGTCTAAGTTCTATTTGGGATGAAGATCTAGCCTGAGATGAAGCTTAAACAAGGGAGATAAGCTCTCGTTGCAGATGCTCAGTCTACTAATCACAGCAAGTTTGTGATAAACTCTGGTATTCGTCTCTATACTTCGAAGGGACTTTACAAAAAAGCTTTAATGCATTTCAATGCATGCTCGTTTAAGGAAATTTTTTTAGTGAGTTTTGTTGGGGAAAGGCCATGGTGGCCTATACAATGCCTCAACAAAGGAAGAAAGAAGAACGCGAAAGGCTAAGGGGAAAGAGAGATCAGATCAAGTTTATTGATCTTGGATTTGAAAGATGGCAAGTTGTAGGACTCAGGAAAGCAAGAAGAAGGCAAAACGTTCCATAAGTTGCATGTTCTTGGGATGAATGATGATTTGTGGGAGAGAGTTCGTGGATTAGGCAGTGAAACTTGGAAAGGGTGTGAATGAGTTGAGCTTCTGGTGGTTCTGACACGCCTCAGAGGAACAGGAATAACCTCCCTGATCTCCTGTTAAATGTAAGATGTTAAGATGGCAATAGCAAACAGCTCCTATGGTCACTGAGTTCGAGTCTGACCTCGAGCTAGTCTTCCACTTAGACTGAGTACAGTCCCTAGCTCTGTCTAAAAAATTCTAGACATAGGGATCACGAAAAATGGTGACACCGAGAAGAATGATCAGAATGCTACTCGACATGCTGAGCTTCTCATTGTTCTGGGCCTTCCTCTTAAGTCAAAAGTATTAGGAGCCCCAAGAAGTGGTAACATCGGGGGCAAGGACAAAGACGCCACCTGACGAGAAAAGTCTCTCGTGGACCTGAAAAATCTACCTTCGATGCACAATAGATGAAATTAGCACAACATAGACCGGGAAGCAAAATAGACTAAATGCACTTTCTGCTGTAGAAACGCACTTGATTTCCATCTGGCATCTTGCGCCATTGTGCCCCAAACTCATCCGCATCAGTATCACTCAAAACGCCTTTACAAGACGTTGACATTGACATCAGTCTTAGCTGCCATCAGGTTAACCGGCATTACCGAAAAAGTCACTCACCAGCATCGATTATTCCCTGAGCGAGGATCGCTCCAAATTTCGAAATCCCGTCCTCGTGCTTATCGCTAATAGTTTTCGCATATGTTTCCCTTAGTGATTTTATCTGAAAAGAAGATTGAACATGTGTTAACTTGCTGACAGCAAGGATGTGGAATAAGTACAACACTATTCGAAATTGACTGTAAATAGCGTTGACGTGGGCGAATGCTAATCATCTAGTCCTAGTATGAGATTCTTAATAACTATTTATCTCTATCCATGGGCGCAGTTACATCAAAGCACTTTTTAAATCGGGTCAGTCCTTCAAAGAATTGCGCTATAGATTCATATTTGAGGACATGATAAATTACAGGCGGTAAAGTTTGTTAGGAAGAAGGACAATTGAAGTAGTTGGCAGGGTAGTTAAAGCACGGCTTGGCTGTAGAGAACACCCTGAGTTCGAGGCAGGCTCGTGGCCATTTCTCGGTGACTTACATCTGTCAATGCAGCAGAAAATGGCAACCTGAAGTGACGCTGCAAGCAACATGTGGCAAGGAAAGGGACTGGTCACCGTCTCGAAAAATTCCTTGACCCAGAATGGCACCTCTCTAGCATGGCACTCCCGAATGCTGATAATGTCGCATTGGGACATCAAATGCAGAAGAGACAACTGTTTTTGTTGTTCTCAAAACGCAAACGACTGAACATGTCGGTAGCCGACATAACGAAATTAGTTTAGCTGTTTCCAAAATTTAATTGAAAGCTAAAGTTTTCTGATTCCTTGTTTCTTCTCCCTAGTTTTTAGAGCGCATTGCGAGCCAAAAAATGAACGAAACCTACAGCTACTCTCACTCGACGGGGCGAATTCGCCTTCGGTAAGATCAAGCCTTCGACGCGGCACCATTTGAAAGTAGCTTTCTTCTCGAGTTAAACCTTTCCAGGTCGCTTACGTAATTTAAACCTTGTAACAATATGCTCTAAGCTACTTGAACACAAATTCCTTTTAAGGTGATTAGAAGAGCATTCAGTTGCGTCGTCGCATAGTGGCGCATGTGTGCGAGCTTATAACGCAGGATATTTGCTTTGGCTTCTGTATAGCTAACAGCAAATGCCCTAACGAGGAGGAAGGCAATGGGAAACCGCTTCATAAACTGCACTTGACCGTTTACCCTTCTAATGAAAAGACCTCCAAGAACTGATTGCCCTAAGTTAGCCGGACACACAAAATGAAACGCGCCTAAGTATTTATTAGTAATAGATCATCTCTGTGTATTTTTGTAGCAGTTGAGTATAGGTCTACTAAATTTTTGTCCAGCCACGTGTTATCCGTGTTAATGGCTGCGGATTTGCCACGGTATCTTGCACTCAGTGGCATCGTCTTTGTATAGTAGTCTAGTCAAGTAGATTGTTCCCAGTGTAATACGTAGCTTCTATTTGTAAAACTTTGATATTGAATACAAAAAACTCTCCTTCCGTTAAAAAAACTCGAAGCTCAGCCAATGGTTGGCGCTAAGCTCGGGGTTGAGTAAACTATGCAGTTTACATGTGACTATATTTGCCACCCTTATTAAACCAATTAGTGAGAAGATCTTGAAGTAATGTGCCTGGCCTCTTCTAAACCTGAAATCGAGAAGGCCACGCAAGACTACTCGACTTATCATGGTCCATAAACATTAGATGACTTCCCTAGATGTAATACAGACTGGCATTAGACTGAACACAAATAATCCCCTTATTAAAACTTCGCTGAATCCAAATCAGATAAACATAAACTGGAAAATTGCGCAAATGATTGGCAAGATAACTACGTCCGATTAGTATACTCCCACTCCTCTGTACAAGAAGACAGCTTTGTACTAAACATCCATTTGGCATCAAAATGAAAATCGAGGAATAGCCAAAAGGCTCGTGCGGCTTGAAATATTCTTAAAATGTCTCCTTTCAAACTTCCTGCAAAATCTTGAAACATAGCTCAATAGGACAGGGACAAAGCTCCGATCTGGGATCAACAGGAGAGAGAGGCAAAGCTCCACTTGCGACGAAGAATGATGTGAAATTGCCCGAGTTGAAGCATGCTACATTACCTTACTGCAAGTTGCTTCCGTTTGCTGGATTGCAATTAAAGCTGAAGCAATTAAAGCACCCTGAAAAAAGGAAAAACAGACATCTCATTATAGAAATATTGTATGTACATATGTATAAAGACATACACACCATTATTAATGTAATATCTGCGTACGTGACAATATCCATGAGACGAGTGGTAAATAAAATCACCAAGAGTGCTCAATAGTCGAACTTGAGCGATTGACCGAATAACGAGAGAGAAACCAGTACTAGTTCAGAACTCTGAGTTTTATGTTTCACAATCTTCAGCTAAACATATATGATATTTATGGTGTATATGTTTAGCTGAAGATTGTGAAACATGAAACTCAGAGTTCTGAACTAGTACTGGTTTCTCTCTCGTTATTCTGTAAATATAATATCGTGATTTTGCTATGCGAGAAGTCGTATGTTCTTCTTTACGAGAATCAGAAATTACTGGCGTGTTGACACAAGTTCTGCTGAAAACTAATCTGAAAATCGAGGAAAATGCGTTTGCTGACAAATGAAGTTACACCACTACTATAAATTAGGAATCGAAACATATTTGAAACAATGACAGTCTTCAGAGGATTCAAATACAACAAAGTGTGGAAGTAGACGGTTGAAGATCGACCCGACAGCCATGCATTGATCAAATTCTACCCTTGATGATAAAAGCAACATTGTTAATTATAAAGAACGAAACATTGTTAATTGTTAATTATAACGAACGAGCATTTGTTATGCCAAGTAGAACTGCTGACCGACTAGCTGCGACAGTTCTGATGTGCTGCAACACATATCCTGTTCCCGAGCACGTTGCGTTATTACCCAAATCGAAGTGGACTAATCATGGCAGAAAGTCTCATTCCGATTTTGGTGCATTCGATTGGCACAACACACATCACCTGTGACTGAATTCAGTCCCAGAATGAACAGGTACTCCATACCGGACCTCAGAAGGATGGAGATCGGGGTTGGCTTTGCGCTCGACCACTCTTGAAGGCAGAAAATAATTTCCCTCCGCGAAGGATTGCAGCTGAGTATCTGTACGATACCACAAGAGCACGCCGCAATATTAATCACCTGATAAATACAATCAATAATGACTGACCTGACGAACAAAATTAACAGGGTCGTTAATCATCGGTTCCACCAAGGCAATAGCTTCCTGCAAGCAAAACAGAGTCAAATTCAGATGGCATATTCACTGATAAAATAAATTTGCTTATGTGACGCAAAAATGCAAACTTACAGCTTTAATGAAGCGGCAAAAACTAAGAAAAACGGGCTCAAGGCCGCGAATCAAGGAGAAGACTGGTGTGGAGGACTGCTCGAAATTGAGTTGGTCGTAACTGGTGATGGAGCACCGAGAGTAAGATTTTTGGAAGCTTAACCAAGTGACGACTATAAGGAGTTATGATGACTAAATTACGAAGGCATTTGGCTACGGACGAAATGGTCGATTGTCCAAAGTGACCTTGGAGCTTGAACTTCACTTAAGCTATCTTCCACTCCTGGAGTACAAATCATAAGGTTTGGTCACATTAAGAGGAAGAGCTAGGACACTATTCAACAATTATAGCCTGTCGATGTAGAAAAACCTTCCTTATACATCACGAGTGTTAAAAATAACAAAGTTTAGCTAAACTGAGAGGAAGGATCGGAGCAATGCTCAGTGAGCAAAGCTTCTCGGCGTCCTTAAATCTCATCAAAGAAGCCAAAAGTAGGGAATCACAAGATTTCACCACACTGAGAGGAAGGACGAGAAGACTGCTCAACGGGCACATTGTTTGATACGCGTAGCTTCTTAGTGCAGTAAAATCTACTTTTAACTCTCAGGTGGAGTACTTCTTTGTAGAAAAATGATTGTTGGGATAAATCGGTATAAGACTGTGAACAGCTAATGAGAAATGGCTGAATGACATTCGTAATAATGATGATTTACATGATAAATGCAAGGCAAGACCCAGTTATCTTTCGACGAACATTAAAATGACTGGATCAAATTGAACAGGCTGAAGCGTATACTATCATGAATTTTTCTTTGCGCAAAAATTCGAAATTGTACACAAGAGCAGAAGCACAGTTGAGTCAAAATACAGATCTTTCCGCCCGACATGCATCAAGATAGGAAACATCGTACATGGGCCAAAATAAGACTACGCAAAGTTACTTCTATACTCAGATGAGTGTCAAGAGAAAAGATTCGCTTTACTCTCCATTCGTGAATTTATGCTGAGAAATGATTGTGCCAAAATACCTTGTGTCCTGTCCCAGCACAAGCGATTCCCAGAGCCAGTGCTGCGCCATACCTCACATGAGGGTTGTAGCTTTGTGACAAAAGTGAGACAACGCTTGGGCATTGATCTGGAGTTCTGTTTAAAGCAGGAAGATGATGATTCACTTCGTTATCTGCAAATATCTTTACGCAGAATTAATTGGCCAGACCTATCATGACATATTACATGCTATTGGCAAGCAAAAGCCTGTCACTGTTTGCTCTCGATTTGACTTAAGGAACAGAATTGAAAACAATGTTTTTTGTACTGATGTTCTTGCATCCTGTAGAAGAACTCGTTTCGCAGCTTTCCATATCTATTCGTTGGGGAAAACATTGCGCCAATTTCATCACACCATCTGCTCTTTTGAACTTTGTGTTGGGGGGGGGGAGGGGCACCAAACTTTTCCATTACACGGGGCACCTCATTGTCATGAAACAGTCCTAGCAACTTGAACAGCAACCTATCTGCTTTCTCCAAAACTAATTTGGCATCTAGAACTGTTCGTCTCGGCTTCCAAGGGACAATATTCCGCAATGTCAACAGACGATACGATAGAGGACTAGGTGGCTGATGAGATTTTCTTGCAAATAGTGAAAGTTTTCCTTGAAAGAAACCTACACCCACCTGAAGAGAAGGAATCCGATTGACGTCACAGCTGCCCTTCTGACATCATCATCGACATCGCTGACCTGTAGAGCATAGCGATTAGTTAGACTGAGGCTTAAAAGATCGGACCTCGGAGGGTTGCACAGCAATATCAACCATTACTTTAATGTAACTCACAAACGAACTGTTCCCCAAGTGACCTACACAGATCAATATCATAACAAACAAACTGACAGCTTGCAAACGCGCTTGATTAAATCAGCATTGAAGAATCAATCAATCGCGGCAGAATCAACATTGATCTCTCTTGTTGAAGGCCTCTCTATATAGCTTGCTGGAGCAATATCTTTCATTTCTAATTCAATTTCATGTTTGATATTTAATAGCCTCGGAATTATCGGAAATATATTTTCTCTTCCTCGGAATTTCCTTGTAGTTTCGTACTTTTGCAATCTCTCAAAGATTCAAAAAACGTTGTTGCTGGAATGTTCTCCTGTATTTCATTCGAAGCTTAACAGAAACCAGTGACAGGGCTTCAAAAATTCTAATAGCATTATATGGACAAGTTTGGGATAGTGTTATGCAGACTCTACAACATGCTCTATTTTGAGCTTAGCCAGAAAGTCGAGACAGAACTGCGAACTTTTCATGCAGAGTAAATATTATTGAGGCCATTTCTCGTTGTTTTCCTAGCCGATAGCATTTTCATTGCGAACAGTGCAAAACTAGAACTCGCATCCCCTACGTTACGAATTTTCTACATCAACCTTAGCCGTTCTGAAACCATAAATTGTTCTCGTTGGATTTGTCAACCTTTACCGTCAATTCAAATCAATGAACTACCCGTTCTAAAAACAACATATACTTTTGCCATCGCCCTCTAAAGCCGATACACTACGGTGTTATTCTCTGCTATAACAATGAACAAAAATCAAATACTAGTGCAAAAGAAAGGAAATTAGAGCTCTTTAAATGGAAAAGGTAATGAGCAACAGTTGGCATAGTGGTTGGAACATATGTCGACGGTGCCGAAGGTCCGGGGCTTGGACACGCTAGTACACGTGTCCCTTCGCCCTCAACCACCCCATGCATCACTAAATGGGAACCAAGGGTTAAGCTCGGATTTATAAATGCGGCGAGGGTAGGAGCTGGCCACCCTACCTCACAATGCCGTGGCTTTGGATGACAACTCTTCAGCAGCAAAGTGCTCTCCTGTGCTCGTTCCGAGTATGGGACTCAAAGAGATGGAAAATGAAAACAGAACTTACTGCAACGTGTAGAAGATGTCTCAATGCTTTGTTATTGCCAGTTCCCGCATAAGCCATTGCAATAGTGTACATTCCACTTCGCCGTAAAATCGGATCCTTTAAAGGCGTAAAACAAAATCAACCATCATATATAAATTAAACCGAGGTATAATCACACACGTCACACAATTCAGCTGCATTATGATGAAAAGTCTCTCCAATTATCTTAGTTTCTTATGAAAGAGAAGAAAAGAAACAACGGAAAATGCTCTACTCCGGTCTCTGGAGAAAACACAGGCGGGGCTACGACGTTTTCTTTCAGGGAAGTGGTTTTTATGGAAAGGCTGTACGTCACCTTCCTCACTGAAAAAGTGCTTTTGTTGTGAATGAGGTAGGGTTCGAACCTACGATCCTTGCGTTAAGAGTGCGCAGGCTTAAGCACTACCGTTGCGGCACCATTCGAAAGAAGATCAAAGAGGGTAGAAACAAAGAGCATTTGGTTTTCAAATTGAGAAAAACTTGAAAGCAAACTTTACCGAAAAATGTCGACCCGTGTAACTGAGATAATGTTCTATCAAACAGATAAGAAAATACTGTGCTGCAGGTCAAAAGAAAAGCTTTTCAAAGTAAACCGAGACTACTGAAAAGACATCAAGGGATTTTACCGATTACATCAAGAGGAAATTACTCTTACTTTGTCAGAAGTTAAACTCTCAATCAATGCATCCGCTTCTTCTATCCTGCCGTACATTGTCTGAAATTCAAAACAGAACAAACTTGATGAACACCAACACCAAAACAAATAAAAAACAAAAACCATTAACCTGGGAAAGCTGTGGGAAATTGATGCTTTCCGCCTCCTTGAACGATACCAGAATTTGATACGTAGATTAGAAATCTTAAGAGGAGCGGGAACAGAAGACTGTTTAACTCAACTAGTAAAAGGCAATTGGAGTTTTTTTGGACACGTGATGAGAAGATGGAAAATCTGGCAGCTACTGGGAAGATCAAGGGAAAGAGAGGAAGAGGAAGACCAAGAGTTGGATACGTCAAGGCCTTGAGCGAGTGGGCTGAAGTTGACGCTAAGGAAATGATGAAAGCAACCAAGAGCAGGGTGAACTGGAAGACCATGACAGTCAACGCTCTGAAGAAGCAAGGCACTTAGAGAGAGCGGGACTAGAAATGGGCAGTATGTTTGGGACAATGTTTTTTTCAATGAATTCGAGATAAAACTGCATACTCAATGAAGACCTTAGCAGAAACCACAAGCAGAGCTGCGACTTTTCCTTGCCAATAGGCTTTGACATGGCCATATTGTACAGGTAATCGCATCAAAACTGAATTGCAAACTCAATTATGAGCTTAGCAGAATCCAGCGACAGGACTCCCGATTTTCCTCATCAATAGGTTCTTTATTGGGGTACATGTACAGAAAAATTACAAACACGTGTAAATTGCTAGCAGCTTCCATGTATTTATGAGCATGGGACGATGAGTTTCCCTGTACTTCCACTTTCAGTAAAATTTCATTTTTCGATCTTACAGAATACCTAGCTTGAGAAATTGGCTACGGACAGGAATTAAACCGCATTCCTTTGTGTTTCTTAACAAGCTAATGAACAAATGACATAAATGACGTAACTATCCTTCAAGCAAATATCTACGCATGAATGAACTAAGAAACTCATGACGTAAATCTAATGAATTTATAAATTAGATCTACAAATCGGATTAATAAGATCATGGGAGCAAACATGTTTTTGTGTACCCCCCCCCCCCCCCCCCCCCGAAGAACACGAAACAGTAAATACTGCATGCTTGACTTCGAGCGTAGACGAGACCAGAGACAGGGCTCCGAGTTTCCTTGACCAGTAGGTACTACCTGAACTTAAAGCTACAACCTATACTTTTAACTACATAGCATATTCAGTTACATCTACGTACATCTTCATCAACACTGGACAAGACTGAGTATCGGTATAACGCTCAGTGTGCAAGAAAGCAGAAATAATAATCTTTTTAAAACTCTATTTTGATTTATAAACTAAGTATACAAATAAAAAGCTCTCTAATGATATGTAATTTGCATTCGGCTGGCCTAATTGCAAGTATTTTTAGTGTAAAAATGAATGAATAAGCATATAAAGAAAAAGAGAAAAATTGAAAGAAAAAAATAAACAAAAGCAGAGAAAGGTCAATGGTTTTAATAAGAGCTAAAGGAAAAAAGAAAACTGTTAGTAGGATAGAAGGTCTGGGTCATTCCAGGGTCTGTTGCCCATGCAGAAGATTTAATAACTTGTGCGAATGATTATACCCGTTTATTTAGTAATTATGTGGTTAGTTTTAATTATGATTAATTATAATGATTATGATTGATAAATATTAGATGCCACTGATAAATGGTTAGATTGTGCACTTTCATGTCAAATGAAGAAATGAAATTTTGTTTGACGTCAAGACCAAATCAAAAAGGGATTGCGTATTAAAGGGAAGGAAGGGAGCATTGTGGCAATTCGATGCAAAATGTAGCGAAAACCAAAGACTATGCTATGAGTTTTCCTCTACAAAGTGAAATTTCACGGGGTGATTTCCTGTCCCTCTTAGCCGACAGCGCATTTATTACGAGCTTTACAGGATTCGAAAATATAACCCGGTGAGCTCACAAAATTAACCCACTCACTACGACACCATTGCGAATAACGAGGGCAGAAATCAAGGCGACAAGTGAAGGTGGCCATTGAGGACGGTATCCGGCTTTTAAGGCCCCTGGCATCAGCTTTAAGAAACAGAACGGATGAAAACCGTAAACGAAAGAAAGGCAGCACCAAAATAAAAAGGGGAAAAAGAAAGAAATACTCCACCGAGCCGGATTCGAACCAGCGACCTAAGGATTTCTGTCATAATTCATCTACAGTCCTCCGCTCTACCAACTGAGCTATCGGTGGGTTGCAATGACTGATTACTAACGCAAAACATATTCAAGTACATACTGATTATTCATTGTCTATGACATTATCAACCATGTTCCAACTCTAGCAACCCGATGATAACCTTAGCTCCCGATCCTAATTGCACAGTGAAATACAAGGGTTAGTCTGCCATCATATCATAGCTAGGCAAAAAGTTTATATGAAAAAATCTTGACATTTGTCACCAATTTGATTGCACAATAAAATATTTCACTTACCATTGCAATTCCAACAGAAAGACCTCTAAGAATCTTTTCATGCTGAGTTTCTTTTGAATACTAAAAAGACAATTAAATTAAAAAGACAATCTTATACGTTTATACCAATATTTCTATGATGAACTTTCATATTATTCATCATGCGTTTGTAAACAATATAATAAAGTTACCATATTAAACCTAGTGCATGAATTCAATCAGAATTATTTATGATTAAACTTATCTGAACACTATCTACCAATCCTACAACAAACCACTGTGTCATCAGGTGTTAATGTGTCAATCAACCACCAGCATACAGTATACATCACTAATCACTGCTTAAACACTTGTTTTCTACACCGTAAAAAGCCAGCTACCTATGTCTTGTTTGGTTTCAATTGGAAATGTAATAAGATATTTCCAAACTTTATTTATCATGTGTACATATCCATGAATATACCTTCGCGGCCATAGAATATGTTTTGATGACATTTTTAAGTTTACCCTTCACATGAGAACTCAAATAACAAAATGGGCAAATGCGGAGTCTCTATACTCATCGTCAATCTGCCTGCTTCTTCCATGGAACAACTATCAATTCTCACTTACTCTTTAGCCACTGCAGCTATGGGACACCCATTCAAGGACAGAAAACTTCCAACTTCCCTAGCTCTTTGCTTGCCTATGCAAATCAGTCCCATTATTCCCACACCACTCTTTCAAAAATTCCCCATACAGCCTCTCTATGATATCCCCTTCCTTGTCTTCAAAGGCTGTCATAAAGGCATTAAATGCTTTCATACCAATATTAAATGACATTAAATAAATTAGATGAAAACTGCATTGAATGAATCCTCTCACCAGAACCATTTCCTCAATTGCCTGTGCATTTTTTGATCCTAGCATGACAAGGCCCATTGCTATGCCAGCTCCCTCTCCTACGATGCATAAAACAATATCGAAGGGAAACATTATTGCAATCCCTTGAAGACCCTTTTCTCAGAAACTTATCAGAGTTTGAAATCAGATAATGGCCAAACCCAGAAGAGTCCAAAACTTTAAATTACAAACATTTTATAAATTTGATCCAGCCTGGTTTCATTTGGGAATTTCAAATCTGCCCTTATTGAACCAAAGGACCCCATCTTGGCTAGAAAAACGTTCTCTAATGCTCTTTAGCTGTGCTAAGGGCGACATGCTATGATTGGTCAAAACAGGTCATCAATGGTCTGCATCAACTGTCCAGTCAACTTTTCAGGTAAAATTTTGGCATATATTACATTTTTTTCAGTGAGTTATGTTGGGGAAAGGCCATTGTGGCCTATACAAAGCCTCAACAATGGAATAAAGAAGAAATTTAAAGGCTAAGAGGAGAGAGGGATCAGGTCAAGTTTATTGATCTTGAATTTGAAAGATGACAAGTTGTAAGATTCAGGAAAGCAAGAGGAAGGCAAGACGTTCCATAAGTTGCATTTCCTAGGGATGAAGGATGATTTGCGGGATAGTTTGTGGATTAGGCAGTGAAACTTGGAAAGGGTGTGAATGAGTTGAGCTTCTGGTGGTTCTGACGCGCCTCAAAGGAATAGGAATAATCTCCCTGATTTCCTGAGAGCAACGGCCATGAAAGTATCTATAAAGGATAGAAAGATCTCCAACCAAACGACAAAAACTGTTGCATTCAGGCCATATGAGTTTTGGGAGGAGTGACCTTCAGTGCAACAAAATTTTGTCTCTGCCATATTGTATAGTAATGAAATCTTATACAGGAAATATTTGGCCAATGAAAAAATATGACATGGAATAGATAAGGCCAGAGGAATGAGGGGATATATTATAAATGAAATTATGTAGGAAATGAATTGATTCTAAAGTAAGATAATAGAAATATCCCACCTGTTACTGCATCATCTTGATATAAATTAAATTTCAATTGCTCATAGACATCTGCAAATAAAAACAAGAATTTGATGTAGAAATTACAAGATTTGGGCAAGCCTTGTAGCCCATCATCTAAAAGATAACTAAAAATAAAATGACAATGCTAGACCAGCGGAAAAAATTATTTGAAAATAAACCAATAAAATATCCAGCTAGAAGTTAAAATAGTTTGAATATTTAGAAGATTTAAGAAATGAAGGGGAGGTCAAGTGAGGCAAAACATACCTTGTTTTTGAGTTCCCATGGCAGCAAGCCCAAGACCAAGGCAGCCACCATGTCTAACCATCTAAAAAACGAAATTGAAAATGAAAATTACAGGAAATATCATAAGGTAAGTCTATGAAAGAAAGAAGTATGTTAAAGTACCTATCAGAAAAAAATGTGATCATTTAATTGAAAGTATATAAAGATTATTTAACCTCTATAGAAAATGTCTACAGTTTTCAATTCATGCAAACTGTGGGCTTGTAAAATATTTTCCCCTATCAAAATGAAAACTTTTCCTGCTAAATGCAGTCTTTTGATCTAATGCGGTCAAATACGCTATCGTTGTTCTGTGAATGTATTCACATGCTGCATTTGCATTTTTGAACACTTACATCTGTTGTGGCTCCTTTTAACTGCTGCAAGAGATACTCTATGATTGACTGGCCGTGGTTTGCATGGATTAAACCTGAAATCAATGAAGAACTTCTTTATACAATGAAAATTTTCCTCATATCATTTTGGTTCACAAGGTGGAAATAGTCTCAAATTTCTTGGTGCTTTTGTTTTTCGAAATACTTCACTCAGGTTGGCCTAATGTTGACATCAGCTGAGCAAGGGAAGGATTCTGTCCACTTTAAATTTATGCTACACAAGGATAGTTCTATTGCTGAAGTAGAGAGCTACGACCCCTATCAGCCCCCAGATGATTTACCAAATAGGGTAGCCTATCTGCACTGTGCATATACTGAGTTGGCCAAGACAAGTATCAAAACTGAAACACTTGTATTCCTGGAGGCTTGCTCTACAGACTATGCTTACTGTACAGCAAATAAAAAAAATGCCGCAATAGGAGGCTGACCTACTGGTAACACTGTCTGACTGTTATTTGTTTGCCTATCCACGTAGAGACTTCAAAATCAAATGTCATTAAGACAACATTTAATCCCAACAAAATTACAGATAGATGGAAATCCCTTAAAATGTGCATGAAATTTACACCCTTGATTAGGCCTAGATCTGCAACTCGGGTAATAGCCATGAAGAATCCTTACAACTGGCATTTGATGAGCATTAACGACTTGAACCTAGCATGTCACATTCTATACTAATTGATGCTGCAAAAACTCTGAATGGCTCTGATATTGCAGTTAAATGGTGCTTCAGAAGTGACTTAATGATAAATGCTCTACTAATAACTGTGTGTTGACCTCTTAGATTGTCTTTTAACATTTTCTGGAAATTCTTAATGATGGAGAGAACAAAGTACCTGCATACCTAATGCATAAAGACCACCTCCTTCTTGATATGCACTGCCTGATCCGCCATCTTTTGGTAAATACGATGCCATCAGCTTTAGGGAATCTTTTTCATGCCCCTGAAAAATTATTGAAGATTGGAAATTGAAAGATGTGATAGAATATGAAAAAGGAACACTTTTCAAAAGTTCAGGCAAGGGAACGGGCAAAGGCAAATGCAGGTAGATAAGTCCAAGGGGTAAAAGTTTTGACTCAACTTGAGTCATCATCAGTACATTGAGGAAGTAACTACGAATGACAAGTGACACTGTGTGAAAGATGTTATCTAGAAAAATGAGGAAGTGGGGAGATAGAAACATTTTACTTAAATTCCTCTGGACTATCTAAAGGAAAATTTCATTGAAAATAAGAGTGCATTGGAAAAAGAAATGCCTTTAAAATCTTAGGGCAAAGATACCATTGTGAAAGAAGACAAGTTTTCAGCTGAAACCTATCACATCATATAGCATATGACGGGTGAGCATGGCTGAGGTAAAGATGGATAATAATACCATGTTGAGTGCCCAAAGAAAAGCTCTGGCTCATTTAGAAGGAACTGCAATGAAATGAGAAGTGGGAGCTGAAAAATAATGAGAAATCCAAGTAAAGACTATTACTTTATGGATGACACCAAGACTTGCAGTTGCACTGAATTTTGCCCAATTTGTTGCTCTTGAAAGCCATTCAAGGTTGTTTCTACAAAAAAACTCAAAAAATATTGAAAAAAGACTCAGCTCCCTCCTTTTAGCCTTCCCAGTGGAGAGAGAAGGAAACAAACTTCTATGAAGGATTAAGAAGAAAGGTACCAAATTATTTTAGATAAAAACCAGACTTCAAATAGCAAAATTACTTGGAAAACCCTGTTTCTCGTGCTTGCTGCAAGGCATTCCAAGGTGGATCTTAGGACACTGAGAAGTTATCATTCATGAAGCAGTATCTTAGTCCTTCCTTTCAATGTGACCAAAAATTTTGATTCAGGGATTTGAACAATGCGTTATCCATGCATTGAAAAAAACATGGAGAGGGGCAGAAAATCCTAAATTGATTTTTGTAGGGCATAGCTTACCTGAGGAAGGTATCACTTGTAGTGCCAGAATGCATAAATGCATTTGTAATGACAGTTGCAGTGTGACAAATAGAATTACGTATTCCATCCTGAACAGAAAGAACATAAAGCTGGTTTCAGAACAGACACAAGAAGTACATACAACAAAACATGGAAAATACAAAAAACTCCACAAACAAATTTACAGACAAATAAAAAATCCTTTTCCATATATGAATACATCCATAAATATATATATTCATATACATAACAGGTTTTTATATATATTAATATAAAGTTTTACATAGCAAAAGAGACCAAAATATGTTTCTATGTATTCTACCAAGCACTAACAGTAGACTTAAAAGCACAAAGCTACCATTATCAAGCAATATCTTGACCCCCCCCCCCCCCCTCTCTAAGTGACCATGTCTTCTTATTCCTTTAAACTACTGGAGTTACAGAGAGGAAGCAACTCTTTTTACTCAAATTGAAAGTCTAGCCCAGTGTTTGCTTTAAATAACTGATCACTGTGTCGGTTTTATCAAGCGCTGTAGCCAATCAGTCATTTCAACAGTTCTGAAAATGCTTCTTGAAAGTCTATGTTCTAACCTTTGTATTCTTCAGAATCAATAAATCTGCATGGTTGTTCCTAACAAGAAACTCTAAATGCAAATTTATAGTACATTCTCCTCCCAAAATTTTTATTAACTTCTCAATTCTTTCTTGTAAAATCTTTTCATCATCAGTCTAAAAATAAAATATGAAAAATAGAAACATTATCCTCCAAACTTTATTTTCAAAGTGAAAAATACTTTTGTGGGCTGGAAATAGCTTCCAAAGGGAGCTGATTTTAGGTGACAAACAAACTCTCTTTAATGTATGCATATTCACAGTAAACTGGAAACCCAAGCTAGGCTACAGAAATCATGGTAGGACAACACTGGACTAGGCCATCCTCTTCTCTGGCGAGATGGGGCTCCGTCTCAGAGCATCAAGCACGATCATAAATGGCAGAGAAACTTGGAGATCTTTCATCAAGGGTTCCGCTCCCCCCAATGGATGGTGATGATGATGATGATTCACAATAATAAAAATTGAATTGCAAAAAATAGTGAAAGCTTTTTGATCGGCAAAAAAAAGTCTGAACTGCTCATTTAAACTTGAATCAAAACCTAAATATAATTATTTTGATGTAAAGAACTGCAATATTGCACATAAAAGTGATGCTTTTCACAGTATGAGATGTTGGGTGATGGCCACAATAAGACAAATGTTGGCATGCATGGCCCACTTGTGTACGTTTTAATCTGTATCTGGGCATTAACCTTGCAGTATTACTTCAAACTGCATGGCTACAAACTTCTGAATTTGAGCTCACCATATAAAAAGTCTAATTGATAATAGGAAAATTCTAAATAGATAAGAAACTAATAGTCACTTAAAACTTGAATCATCATCAGCCATGAAAAACATGTGTTCAAATAAAGCCTGCAAATTGCGAGTTAGAAATGAGATACAACCGGCCATCATTGATCATCTGTAAATTGCGGGACATTATTAACAGGTAAATCATAACTCTTATGATACATTCATACAATACACACCAGATCTTTCTTTGCTGGCTTTTTTGCAACAGCATTTTCCTTGCTTGCTTCTTGGCTTTCGTTTGACTTGTTATCATCATCAACGTCCATGTCTGTTGGTCTGTCAAATCGAATGACATTTAATGTTAACATGGCTGGATCCAATAAATCTCTAATTGCGACAACTTACACTAAAGGTGCACTGAAAGAAATTCAACAAAGTAATGACTCAAGTGAATGTTTCCAGGTGCTTACTTAGGAAGACAGAAACCTGTTTCTTCTGTCCTATTTAGCATGTAAGGGTAGAGTATGTGACACTATGAAGCTATGCTTATGAAGAAACATCTTCATCCTTCCTCTTGAAGTCAACACACCTCATGCTTGCTAACACTTGCGGCATATGAGATGGATTTTAGGACACAGTGCAAAGCTATATTTACAAAGTGGCATCCTGGTCTTTCTTCTCAACGTGACCAAACACTTATGATTTATCAGGTTGAATTTTAAACATTGGAAGGCTATGACTATCAAGCAGTACCCTAGTCCTTCCTCTCAATGGGACCTTGTGATTCCAAACACTTAAGATTTTTATGGTAGATTATAGGAAATTGAGGAGCTAAGACACATAGAAAGCGTCAAATGACGTGGAAAAGGTTTCATGAAACTCCTACAGAATCAATTCAGCTTGGTATCATTACGGGCAGTGGAGCCAATCAAAAATTTACCAGTGCCAATGACCAGCTGCTGACAGAAATGGCATCATAGTTGAGACTATATCATAGCTCCCCTTGAATCCTCTGCATCCCCCTGCCCACATGCTTGTCCTCCCACATGGCCAAACCATCTCAGCCTGTTCTCACGGAGCTTCTTCATCACCCCTTCTACCCCAACTCTTCATCTAATTTCAGTCTTCTTGATCCCATCCAGTCTCGTCTTTCCAAGCAAGAACCTCAGCATTCTAAGCTCTGCCACCTCCCTTTTTTGTTCTTGCCCTTTGGTCACTGCTACAGCCTCCATGCTATACAGTTAAGAATATAATGTAGGGTGATTACAAACAAACTGCTCACTTGGTTTCTTCTGTTGTCTTCTTGTCTCCTCCCTGAACATTTGGTTCTCCAATTGGTGCTGGGGACATGGCTTTCAATGAGTTGATAATGGCTGACAAGAGCTGTTGTGATGCGTTCTCATACAAATCAAATCCAATTTGATATGCGATCAAAGTGCGTGCCTAAAACAAAACCCAACAATTTATCATTATCCGCACACGGGCCACAATGAATGCGAATACAAAGGAGGAGTAAAGAACAATTGAAACAATTCATTTGAGTTCAAAGTGAACTACAGTTACAAAACTCTCTACTAAGTAGGTAGTTTGAAATCGGCTAGCCTGCTCTAGTGCTTAGAAGATAAGTCCACAGGTTAAGCAGTGCTTTGCTCATCCTTACTCTAAGGAGCAGAAATATGGACAACCAAAAATGACACCGTCCACAGGCTGGAAGTCAATGAGATGAGAATGCTTTGCTTGACAGCAGGTGTAACAAAATTGGGCAAGACCTGAAAGGAGTATATCCAGGGCTCACTCAGAATGGGTGGACTCCACAACAACATCAAAGTAGGCTAAATGGGCTGGGGCATATTTTGAGAAAAGGTGGGGACCGTTTGTTGTGGCATGTGACCAATATGGAAGTGACTGGGGGTTGACGCCCCATGAGATGAAATAAGAGATGGCAGAATTTAGAGCGAGTCTAATAGAGAAGACTGAATGGAGCACTCCAAGCTTTGCTTCTACAGCACAAGTGTAGTATGTGGTATGAATATACTGGAAGATTTGGACATGAGGATGCGTCTATGTTGTTGGTCGATAGAAAGGGAATGGCACGTTTCAAGAAAAGCATTAGCAGGGATTGCTGAAGATGACTAAAGGGCTGATGGAGAGGTTACCCAATTATACAGATTTGAACTTGCTTTGATGTTAAATAGGAGCGGAGCATACTTGATGAGCTTTCTATTTGAATTTGAGAAATTTAACTAAATAAAATGAAATACTTTGTCTTCATCTACACTAAACTAAATACTTTCATACAAATACAAATGATAGAGAAACAGAAATAGTAATAACAATAATAATAAAACCAGATATTTTTTTCTTTTAGTGGGTTATGTTGAGAAAAAGCTCTGGTGGCCTATACAAAGCCCCAACAAAGGAAGACAGAAGAAAGCAAAAAGCTAAGAAGAGAGAGAGACCGGATCAAGTTTATTGATCTTGGATTTCAAGGATGGTCAGTTGTAGGATTCAGGAAAGCAAGAAGAAGGCAAGAGGTCCCAAAAATTGCATGTTCTAGGATTGAATGATGATTTGTGAGATAGAATACAACCACTTAGGAGAATTTTTTACCAGGCGTGTAAGAAGAGGGAATAAAAAGATCCATGCCAAGAAGCATTGTGTTGGTTTATTGAGATATATACAAGTCATCATCGTGAACGGTTGACAAGGTTTTGAATCACTGTGGCCTCTCTCGCGAATTGTCGACAAAATCTTCTGTCTTTAGCTTGCTGCATTATTGCATGGATACCACCACATGCTTTTGTAATTTTGTCTATAAAGCTTGTCTTGCGCTGGCCTCTTCCTCTCGGATCATATACTGCACCCAGTAGGAGGGTCCTGCTGAGTCCTCCTTCTTCTCTAATGATGTGGCCGACTAGACTTAGCTTTCTACGATAGACAGTATCCAATACATGATATACAGGTAAACTTAGTAAAATGGATTTGCTGCTATCAACCAACACTAAATTACTCTTATTACTTCTTACCTGGCTATCTTTGATCAGTTTTTCTAAAATGTCTGCTACTGAATCTGGATCGTCCAGAAATACCAAACACTAGAGTGAAAAAAAACAGAATCATTGGCTTTTCATTCATATTTGGGAAGCAGTACACTTCACATCATAACACTTAATCCAGCTTGATAATTTCACATCTTTACATGGAATTTACCCTTCTCTTTAAAGCAGACTGAGCTACTTGAACAATTCTGCCATAACACTATGTCTTTTCTTAAGAAACTACCCATCAGATCTCCTCCCTAAAGAAAGGCATAGCCTTATTCAGAAGTAAGGTAAGTGCCTATTCTGTAAAGTACATTGATCAAGCAAAGACCTGTCCTTCCTCTTTGAATTACCACATCTACAGAGTCCTAAATAAGCTGGAGACTCTAATCAATCTTTGAGAAAAAATGAGCCTCGGAATATTGGATTAATAATGAAGCATGTTTGCCAGATCATAAATTGTGCGACAAAAACTGATAATTCAACGAGTGAAATTAAATGGTCTTACCTCACAGACACTAATGTAATCAGGAGTTGAGCGATTCAAATATAATTTTACAAGAACTCTTAGAATCTGAAAAGGAGACAAACAAATTGATCATGTTTGAGGTAGCCAATTCATGCCAGTGCGACGATTTCAAACTCATAACCCAACAAAACATCTAGCTCCTGCATGGACCTGGTAGTAGAGAATATTACATACTTGTGCTCAACTCATTCACACCCTTTCCAAGTTTCACTGCCTACTTCACAAACTCTATCAAACAAATCTGAACAAATCATCACTCATCCCAAGAACATCCAATTTATGGAATGTTTTTCCTTCTTGCTTTCCTGAATCTTACAACTTGCCATCTTTCAAATCTAAGATCAATAAACTTGATCTGATCTCTCTCTCCTCTTAGCATTTCGCTTTCTTCTTTCTTCCTTTGTGGGGGATTTGTATAGGCCACTCTGGCCTTTCCTCAACAGAACCCACTAAAAAACATGAAACATTGCAAGAAATAATGCCCTAGAGCATTTTGGTAAGAATTAGGAACATACCAGATTCCTGAACTGCCTACTTTCGAGTAATGTCATACAAATCTTCAAACAGTATGACAACATTTCTGCAACTTGGCCCTGGAAATAATATCATTTCATATCAAATAATATTGAGTGAAAAATAACTTTAAGCCATTGTCTCTGACAGCAGAACAAGCTTCATCTGTAATAAAAATGAAATGTTTAGATCAGACCAAAAACAGGAGAGGACAGGTGAAATGGAAAACACTGCCAGGTAAAAGGAAAAATTACTGACCGATTTAAGAATGGCCTGTTCAAAAATGTCCAGTCTTCTTGTTTCCAAAGCGATGCCAACAGCCTGACAAATTAAGTAAACTTGAAAATAGAAGAAAGGCATTAATCTATTAAGAATTAGTCATCTATTTCACAGATAAACAAAGTTTTACGATTTCCATATGCACAGAAAAACAGAGACATAATGTAATTATGCTGAAAATCTTTCATTAAACATTCATCAGAGTATGAGAGGTTCAATAATGACCGAAAAATAATGGCATGATATGCAAAACTTCAACATTACATAAAAGCAGAGACATTATTTCACGGTGCTGAACACTCAAAGAAGAATTTGGCGCCAGGTAATGGGTGAAATAAGACTGTGAGACTTAAACCAAGTAATCCTACAACTAAGTGATTCCAAAGCGACCCCCCATACGATATACCTGGTTGTATTTCCCATGATCAAAGCATCTCTGAAACATTTTGTTAACGATTGCTTCTAAGCGTGGATCGATTGGAGTTTCATCAGAGCTTTCCACTTTCTTCACTCTCAGACTTGCGTAGTGGTCAATGCACTTGGCTACAAAAGGAAGAAAGCTCCATTAGTGATTCTGCCACCTACATTGCTAAATTTGCAAAAAAGCAACATGATTCCAGATTAAGCTTGGTACACATGAAAATGAAAAAGTTCATTGCATACTTAATTCAGAGCGTAGAAGAAACCAGAGACAGGACTTTGAGTTTTCCTCTTTTAATATACATAAACAAGGGCATGTGAATAGACTAAGAACATTTGAATGTAAACTACAAAATATAATAGACCTAGAGCTACGGAAAACTGTAGGCAAGGCTTCCCAAGGTATGCATTCCTTGAACAAACTGCATAGCATACTCAAGTTTGAGCGTAGCAGAAACAAGGAATGACTGGAAGTTGTAGTGATGTCACCTAATATGACAACAAATACCACTAACGTAGCCACCTATTGTACCATCATCATACATTGCATCCTCTTCGCTCATCTCCCAGCATTTCCTCCTTACCCTGTAAGCAGACATCCGTGCCTGTTCTTTACATTTAACACTTGCCATTTTCCCATCATAAAGACTTAAATCTAGACACCAAGGCTGCTTATACACCAAGAGATTTACTTAGAGAAATAGATGAAGCGGAAACAGAAAGCCAGAGAAGAGAAGCTGGCGCACTGATGAACATGTCTGCTTCTCAACACCATGCTGCCAAGACTGACATAACAGCCTAAGACAACAAGAGTGAGCCAGTGGCTCCTTATAGTATTAAAACAAACATATACAAGACTACCAAAAAATGTTTAAAAGGAAGTGAACATGTATCTGGTGGCTTTCCGCTATCCTCCTAATTGATCAAATTTCTATTGCAAACAGTGAAGGATTCAAAGTCTCAACTTCTACGCAATGAATTTGAAAGGTTAAGCAACTGCACTACGGTACTACTATTACTGCAACCAAATTGCTGACAGGTACCCCTGTCAAATCATTTCATTCAATGTAGATCTCTGGGCAATTAATTATTCCTTAAAACAAGATTATTAATCAACATTTTATATCTGATATTAACAATGATAAAAATGGCTTAACCAGGGGGAGGCAAAACCATCAAAAGTGTCTGTAACACTAAAAAGATAAAAATACTCTCTCACATTGGGCCAAACTGATACCTAGTTGTACGTTGAATAATAGCAAAACTAGAAAATCAAATCCGGATATCAATTGCATTTCTCTGGTCATTCTTAGACACTGAATTCACTTGTGAGTGTCTGAGGAAGAAGCTTTTAGTACTTTCCCGACGCTTATATTTATCAAAGTAGGATGCTATGACTAACTCACCAATGATTGTTTCAACATATTGCGAGTGGCTGTTGACATTGAAAAGTTCCCCAGCTCCAAGGGCATACATCAAAGAATCTTCGAATGCACCAAGATGATAATAAACCTTAAAAAGGAAGATTTCGAACATAAATTCATGATAGAACAGAGTCTCGTATTCGAAGCCAGAGATCAGAAGAGAGATCGGAGAGTATCATCCCAAACGAGGTACCATTCTGAGCCGTAGCATTGTGAACTACGTCCAGTGCCCGTAAGTGCGGACACAACCCACGTTTAATGTTAAAATGTGAGTCACTATTACCTTAGATACTACGTTGTGTTTCTACCGTTCGGTTGCGCTATTGTATACATGAATTGAAGAAGCACAAACGGATTCCTCTATCTTGTTGACCCTTATTGGTGTAACAATCTCTTCGCCGTATGTTACCCCAAGCTTTACGTACCCTGTGACTGGGGGGTGGAGAAGCAGAGTCAATCCAGAAACGGGAACGAGTGTAGGACGGGGGTCGGGACCTTCCGCAGAAGAGACGTGTTCTAGTCACTATCCTTCCTCTTGCTTTCTTGAACCTTACAACTTGCCATCTTTCAAATCCGAGATCAATGAACTTGATCTGATGTCTCTCTCCTCTTAGCCTTTCGCTTTCTTCTTTCTTCTTCTTCCTTTGTTGAGGCATTCTATGGGCCACCGTGGCCGTTCCCCAACATAACTCACTAAAAAAAAAAATACCTCGCCAGAAATGATCAATAATACTTTCAATGAATACTCTACATGAAATCATGGAGAGATCAAAAAATACAACGCTCTAAGAAACTTTATCTCTGATATCTTTGCGACAAGAAAACTGCACTCCACAACACAACGGTTGATGCTGAATTACACAATGGCGGAAATTCACAGGCGGACAAACTTTTGCTGCTAGATATGCGCAATAATGATCTTAACGCTGGCTGGGCAGAAAAGACTCATATAAATTTTCATGAGGATAGTGGCGGCGTCACCAGAATGAAGCATGCGTTTTGGGAGGGGGGGGGAGATTTACCAAAAGTCAAAAACCCCCACAATTTGCCAAAGCAGAGGAGTAGATGTGCTCTACCAAGGAGGCTTTAAGAATTTTTGCCATTCTTTAGTAGGAATTCAGCTTCAGAAGTTTCAATTAATGGAGCTGTTGAAGAGCAGGCAATATTGTATTAACAGCGTTGATCAAAATAGGACACGGTCTTGTACTTGTCACGCTGCTAGAGGCAAAGTAATTGGCCGCAACATATTGGCAGAAATTTTCACTGACAAAAGAAAGAAAGGGAGAACATGGAAAAGGATGGAGGACATTTAAATTGTAGTCGGGCTGACGATAAGATAACTACTCGGGAAGGTGCAAGGCAGATTGAAGTCGCAGCATAATATTGTTGTGTTTGTAGATACATTAGACAAATCAACTATATTTCATGCCGATGAAACGCAGCGTAGGCCATCGAAATTGAGAACTTCTTGAAGAAAGTCCATATCGAAAGGAGAGCAAACCATGAGAGGAGTAGCTTGTTTGCCAGATAGGGAGGTAAGCGAATAACACCTAGTAATTGTGAGGAGGGGGAATGTATTGTGAGAAAGCAGGAGCGCGAAGCGCGAGTTGGAAGATTGAGAACAATGGCAATAGAAAACGTAAAACCACAACAACTATGATATGTACCAAAGAGGGTCAATCATGAAATGGCTGGTCGTCTCTTGATCGTGAATTTTAGTTACCATGGAAGAAAAATGCATTGTAACCAATAGGCTAATACTAAATCTTCGCGGTTGCCCGCCTTCTGACAGTAAAATTGAAATCAGTGACCATGGCGCCTAATCCAGGTATTCATCTAGTATCATATATCATGAAATATCATATTAGGGCCACCAGTTCTTTGGTTAACCATTAGGTCGCTCTAGTGCCTGTTACTTCGTCGGGTCAATCCAGAAAAACCTAACTGATGAATGGCATAACAGAACAGGAAAGCCCAAATTAAGATTAATTGCATAATCAAACAGTGTTGAAATTCCTGACAGAATCTGAAGTTAAGTAGACTGTCAGACTGTGATTGTAGCTATCTGTAGCATGAGTAACTTAATGCAATTAATTTTTTCTTAGTAAATTATGCTGATGCGTGTGGGCATTCCCCATTCACCTCATTCCAATTATCAAATTCCCTGATAAGTTAATTTGATGAATTCAAATCAACTGAAAAATTAATCAGATTCCTACAATCCTTTACATCAATTGCCTTTGTCTGCAGTTACTGAAAGAAGAAGAGGAAGACCTGGATGCAGTATTGGTAGAAGCATTGAAAGAACATGGAAAAGTATGGGAGTTGGGACCTTGAGATAAAAGCTCTACCTATAAAGAGAGTTAAGTGGAGAGTGATCCAAACAAAGATTAGGGGAAGTGAAAAGTTTATGCAGCTTCAAACAGAAACTTCCAAATTACAACGTTGTCTAGGTGTCAGGATGGCTCAGTGGTAAGATTCTTGCGCATTGATCCTATGGTCCATTGTCCGAATCCACCCTCAGCTAAACTTTTACTTTGAGTTGGAAGATTTGCAACCTCTCTGTAATTCCAAGCATAGGAATCACAAGGTGTGGTCACATTGAGAGGAAGGACAAGCTTGATAAACAAAGATCTCAGTGGCCGAACATATATGACAGATTTTAGTAGACTTAGAAGACAGGGGCGTCAAGCAGTGCCTTCCTCCTCAAATGAAAACATGTGAATAGAGCTACCAATTCTCCTCAATATAAATGAGTCAGAAGGTGGAATTTGACTCAAACCGCTAACCAAAGGATCTTTAACAAAGCACCTTGCAACAAAATCTTTCGAGCAGAAAGAGAGGTCAATAGTGCAAACCAGCTGGTCACAAGGTATCTGAAAGGGAATGTCCTGTAATAGAAGCAACTGTGAATCTTCCCATCAGAAAATCCAGACTGAATAATGTATCTATTGGCAAGACTGAGTATACTTGGGCCAAAGGGGACCATTGCAAGCAGCCTAGTGGATGTGGACATGAGCAGAGGTGTAGTGACTCAGCTTTCTTACCCTCATTTGCGGTGAGGTGTTGATATGTGTAAGAAGGCCACGTATTAGGGTGAAAGTGTGACATCATCAATAGGCATTAAGTTAGTTGAAAAATACAGATGGTTCTTAGAAACTTGATTGCTCTGTAATATTTCCACTGAAATTCAGCTCAAAGTCTCATGTAGGGAGGGACATCAAGAGATGCTTACTTCGACATCGATGATGCATCTCATTTAGAAGTAAATTTCCCTTAGTCTGTAGTGATTCAGCTTTCTACCCTCATAAATCTCTATCTATGCCGCCATTACCACCTTGCTTAACAATACAATTCTATTCATCCAATCAATTGTTATTTCCTGTCATGATTCCCATCAGCTCATCATCTATTCATCTACTAGCGTCATTGACAATCAATCTTCCGCTCCTATTCTTATTCGATGAGTTTGGCAATTTTGGCTCTTTCTTATTCGCCTATATAAACATGTATTTCATTTCAATAAGTCAGTTAGTCAGTCATTCAAGCACAACAGCGCTAATCGTTGTCTCTCTGACTCCGTGTTCTCTGCACGTTAAAAATCGTCCATGTGGGTTGAATCGAACAGCAGCTTTTTAGGACCAGTTTCATACGCACACCTTGAAACTGGTGATTCCTAAAGAGGGACTGGAACCACCCTCTGGTCAACATTGACATTCACAAGACATTGGGCCAACTTCCCTGAGGTCATCTGACTTAGCTAGCTACTGATAACTGCAATGGTTCACCACATTTACATTCAGCAAAGACAGAGAGGTCCAACTTGGAAATCTGACAAGGCAAACATCCTCACGTTCATCTCAATGAGATTTCAAACCATAGCTAAACGAGAGGCTATTTAGACAGTTTTGGTGCTGTTCCTTGGATCATTATTCAAAGTTCTTGTTATCTTATGTTTGTGTGATAAATAATGCTCCAACCCTTTTGCTCCCTGAAAATAATAACTTGCCTAAAGTGCATTTTTTGAATAACTCCTTGTCAAATTTTTCTTCTAAAATGGCTAATGGTTAAAAATAAACAATTCTCACCTTAGAGGCAACAAGTGCACAGAGTTTTCGGTACCTAAATTGTTCATCTTCATAAAGTTCTTCACTGTAACATTGAATAAAAGATACACTTAACTTCCTCAATTCAAAACCAACAACAAATGCATTCAGAGAAAACATCTTGATTTCAAAACTCCCAAACGTTAGAGTGATCATTCTAGTTAACTCTTCTATCCAAGGTACATGCTACTGAAGATGGTGATGAAGACAAATGGTCCATAAAGGTGTGCATACAATTAACAAAACATCATAATACAAAGAATGGTGCATAAAAGGCACTTGAGAAATAAATGACAAACTCTGTTCCTGCCATTTCTTCAACAAAAAGAGAATTCATTACAAGACAATTAACACTTCAGACAAATTTGTGTTAGGGTTGCCTTTCAGATTCTCTATTATATAAAGTCGTTCCTTCTTAAAAGCAATTGACAATGTCGGCTCATTTTCTTTAAAGATGTCTCCCTCACAAAGAGTTTTCTCAACAGAGGGTTCCTTATAATGAGAAACACCTTTCATAGAGGCTCTGACTTTAAATATTTTGTCCCCACTGTGGAAGTACACCTTCTAAAGAACTTTACTCAGTTCCTTTTCAAGAGTTGTTACTTCTAATACGCCTCCATTATTCTGAGTCATTTTTTCTCTATATATGTCTTTTCTAGAAGTGCCCCTTCTATAGAATCGCTGTTTTGCTATAGACATTTTCACTCTACTGCATCATTATTTCCTCTGGCAGTGTCCTTTCTATAGAGGCACTCCTTCAGACCATCTGTTCCTTACATTTCTCTTTTATTAGATAGGTCCCCATTATGAAGGTGTATCTTAAAAAGTGCATTATGATGGAGGTTTTAGAATCCCAGTTATGGCAAGATTATGACAGAGACCATTTTGGATATCAAAAATAGGAATTAAAATCCAAAAGACAATAAATTTTGGCAAAATTTACATTTTGTTGACTATTTCTGCAACTTCTGCCCAAAATTCATCAACTACCAGATCCAATTTCTTCAGAGCATAATGCTATAAAAGAAACACTTTCATTAATTTCCTAGGATATCAACAATTGCAGCTATGAGCATCTTTGACTTTCCTTGCTGCACACAGATACACACACACATGCACGCACCCACACATATGCACACACATGTACACATACACATACACATGCACGCACCCACACACACACGCGCACACACACATATGCACACACATGTACACATACACATACACATGCATATACACACATGCACACACATGTACACGTACACATACACATACACACACACACACAGGCACAGGCACAAACTTCAGCACTTCGTTTAGGAGAGTAAAACATAAACACTTACTTTCAAATCTAACTCTTGGTCATCCAGCAATGCAATTATTCCAGCTAAAAGAAGACATATTTGTGAATGAGCATAGAATGTAAAAAACATGAAGACTGAGTTATAAAGGATGGCAAAGCAGCTCAATGACAACATCCCAGTAAACAATGTCAGTGCATTCAATACTTATGTAATGTTCCTCCTTTTTGGTTAAACAAAACTCTGAAAATAAACTGGTTAAAGTATGACACAATACCAGTACCATCCAACAGCAAAAGAGTCCACCCCACTTTGTTCGTGCTAGAAAATGGGTGACTTTTCCTGAAATTGAGTCCCTAAAAATCACCAGTTATTGGGAATTTGTCCCACAGGTCATCTTACTTGTACTGTGATAATTGGATTTTTAGTTCGTAAGGACTGTTGATAAGATAAAAAACCTAGACACTCCTGGAGAAAAACTCTACTGAGTGTGCCAAAAGTAAAGTTGAAACCCATGGCAAAAAGGAACAAGCAGGGAGCCCCTTGTTAGAACAATATCATTTTGACACAGTACCAGTTCTGTTCCTTGCTAAACTTCACTCCAGCTACAAACTTACTGCTGGGTTGAGAGGAGACATCAACAAAAAAGCCACACTCCAAGATAAGGTTTTGACATGATATCCTGAAACTTATCCACAATCATCAATCATTTAATTGATTTTTTTCAGTGAGTTATGTTGAGGAAAGGCCATGGTGGCCTATAAAAAGCCTCAACAAAGGAAGAAAGAAGAAAGCAAATGGCCAAGAGGAAAGAGAGATCAGATCAGGTTTACAAGTTTATTTAAATTGGATTTGAAAGATGGCAAGTTGTAAGATTCAGGAAAGCAAGAAGAAGGCAAGACGCTCCATAAGTTGCATGTTCTTGGGATGAATGATGATTTGTGGGACAAAGTTCGTGGATTAGGCAGTGAAACTTGGAAAGGGTGTGAATGAGTTGAGCTTCTGGTGCTTCTCAAACGCCTCAGAGGAACTGGAATAATATCCCTGATCTCCTGAGAACAATGTCCGTGAAAGTATCTATAAAAGATGGAGAGATCTCCAACTAATCGACCATGGGAAAGAGGTTGGATAGATTTGGTGAGGTTAGGATTATTGATGAGACGAATGGCTTTGGACTGGACTTTGTCGAGAAGACAGAGAGTAGATTTTGGAGCACCACCCTAGACGTGGGAGCAGTACTCTAAAGAAGGACGGATTTGGGACTGTACATAGTTAGAAGGTGAGAGGATGAGAAAAACCCGCGGGCTCTGGTGAGGAAACCGAGCTTTGAGATGCATGTTTAGCAAGGGAATGGATGTGAGTTTTCCAAGTGAAATTAGATGAAAGAGAAAGACCGAGTTGTCTGAAAGAAGCTGAAGCGTCCAGTTCATCACCATTCATGAGGACAGGCGCAAATTTTTGGCTGCTTTTACGTGAAATGACATTAAACAAGTCCTTTCAGTATCAAGCGGTATTGTGACAAGGGATGTTCAGCATTGAATAAGACTATTATACATTTTCAAAAGAAAGAGACGTTTGCTACAAACTTCCCTCTAACATGAGATAAGATATTGCATTCCTATAACTAATGGATACATCTATATATATCAGACTACTTTTGTATTGAAAAATTAATAGCTTTATTGTACCTCAGTATACTTGATCTTAAGTCATTACTATTAGGCCTTTCATCCTTCTAAGAGAGCCTTATTAATATAAGCAATTTTATAGCGGGCAGGGTAACTTTATATAGACAACTATATTCGTCATATTACTATGAATGAAGAAGACTTATAAAAAAACTCAAAAATAGAACATTAACAAACTTCAATTAACGATACCGGGAATGGACGTGATAAAATATGATATTCTAGCCCATGATAAACAATTTTGTAGTAGTGTGTAAGCTATCTTACCTGCTGATGTGAGCGTCATTTCAACTCAGAGCTAGTGCACAGCTAGCACTTTAATTTCCCTTCCTCGGAGTAACTGTCAATGGCCAAGCAAGATGGCCTAGTGACTCTATATACGCATGCGTCAGCATCTTTGATAAGTGAGGCTTGTTATGAGAACGAGACAATGGGAAACTGTGGATTTTAAAATGGCGGGCCTAAGTGCATACCGTGATCAATATTTTAAGGTATTGTTATGATTTCGCATCCCACTTCTTGTATATACGTCTGTCTTATCGATGCTTATTAACTAAGCAGCATGTTCAAATGCCAACTCACTGACACCAAAGTGGGTAAGGTGCTTGACAGAAGGACCAACTCTACTCTCCACTGTTGCTTTATTGGTATGGTTTCCATAAGTTGGTCATGGCAGTTCTGCCTTCCTCTTACTTCGTTTGCGGCAATGAATGCACGCATTTATATAACGGCTGTCTTATAGGTCATGCAAAAGCCAATGAAGAAGTGTTTTTGTTATTATAATTGGAAATTTCGTGAAGATATCTAGGCTGATGTTGTGAGGATGAAGGTTGTGTATTCCTAATGTTCGGCCTCCTTGATCACATGAAATACATGTTTCATAAGCTTCCCCAAATTTGAAAGTTAGACAATTTTTGGCGCTTCTTCATCTTATCTGCCCCCCCCCCCCCCTCGTTTAGGCCTCCTTGTTATCTTACCACTGCATTCTTCTATGCCACTGCAATGCTTGAGAACAAGATTTGTGTGTGTAATTTTTACCTTATTGAACAAGTTAAGGAATGCTTTGTAAAAGTATCTACTGCTTTCTACAAATGCCTGACTCCCCTTGCAGATGTTTTTTAACGTATGAAATCAAAGTGTCATTTCATATTGAACGTCTCCCTATCTTCCATTGAATTGCAGGGAACCAGGTCAGACCTTGAGGAAAAGCTCCAAGAAAGTACAACACTTTATGTGGGAAACTTGTCATTCTTTACCACTGAAGAACAGATTTTTGAATTATTCACAAGGTCAGGAGACATAAAAAGAATCATAATGGGCTTAGATAGAGTCAAGAAAACCCCATGTGGGTTTTGCTTTGTTGAATATTACTCAAGGGAAGATGCCGAAGGATGCGTTCGTTATATAAATGGAACAAGATTGGATGACAGAATAATCAGGGTTGACTGGGATGCTGGTTTTGAAGAAAAAAGACAGTATGGTCGAGGAAAAAGTGGAGGACAGGTTGGTTTCCTACTTTATGTAAATCACTGTATGTAAGATCAATTTCTGTAGAGCACATTTTTAGCAATGAAAGTGCATTTATCAGTCCTACCAGTTGTCTACTTCCCAACTGTAGCATTCACTGTACTTGTACAGCTCTGTGACCCCAAAGCTATACCAACTGAGATGGGTGTCACCCTATTCACCAAGATTTTGAGGGCAAGAACATCAATTTTTACTCTTGTTGAAGAAAACATTAAGAATTTGGTGGTATATACTAGCATGTTAACAGAACAGAATTATATAAAATGTCTGATTTTAAGACTTTTAATCTTAAGTTTTTGGGTCTAACTTTTTTAGTAAATCTTATTTTATTTGCTACTGCGTACATTGATTAGATTCTTAGATTCTGTATGAATGTATGCCATAATTTAAAAGGTACCACCATAAACCTTGAATGTGTATAGCCTTCATCATCTGATTAAACCTACTCACAATGCTGTTGAACTCTAAGTTGCTTCAGCAAGGATCAATGTAATGTCTGAATCGTTATTCAGCACTCTGGTTGCTACTGCTCTGAGAAAAATAGCCATAGGTGAAACAAATTGTTGTACTCTCCTGTGATAACATTACACCAATGAAAAAGTATATACGATAAGTAAGCAGGACTTAGCATACAGTACCAAGATGCATCATCGTTTATCAATATCAAGGAACTCAGCACCCTGTATTTTGGAAAAGACAGATCATAGGAGTTTTTGATGTGGTTGGGAAGGTGCATACTGTAATAAAGAACGGTTTTGTGAATATGAAACTATTTCCCCATGCAGTGATCATTTAGTGTTTCACTTCTCCAGTGTTAGTAAAAATTCCACCAAATACTTTATTTTGAGCATAGCATAAACCAGACTTTTTACCTTAAGCCGTTCAGAATTGGTGCTTACCTTTTTACGAAGAATGTTTTTTCCCAGTTTCAGCATTCTTTCCCTATTTTCCTCTCCAGTGTTTTGAAATTTTCTTCAAATTTCCTTCTTGAAAGTTAAAATGGTATCAAAATGGCAGGTTGGATCTCCCCATGATTGATTTCAGCAAAGACATTTATTTCCGTCATTATTTCAACAAAGTCATGACTTAGCAAAATATGCGTTTCACTGAAAACTTACAATACATTACAGAACAAACAGAACAATGAATGGCTCAATCAGTATATTTATTTATTTTTTTGCAAGAAAGATAAGGATAAGCAGGAAAGGAACATGTCTAAAGGTCACTTAGGCAGAGAGTTTTGAGAACAGCAACTGGAAAATTAGATAATTGCACGCATTTGTTATTGCTTAAAGTCCCTTTAAATCCTTTCCATTTTCCATTTTTTCTTTTTGTTTCCTTCAAAAGGCCATAATTCCCCAGAAGAAGGAAATTCACTTCCAAATGTTATCTTTGCTCGGAGTTAAAATCAATCACCCTGGTTTGGCGTGTTTGCAAAATCAAGCCACTGTGGCAGAATTGATACCCGTAACAAAACTTTATCAAGGAACATTTCTAGATATAACATGAATACAAGAGTTTTTTCTCCCCATCTCCTTACAGTTCAAATTTTTGTTTTTCAAGGTACGAGATGAATACAGAAAAGAGTATGACGCGGGGAGGGGTGGATTCAGCCATCTGATGCAAGAAAAACTAGGTGTCACAGACATGATGAACACACCATAAACAGGCCAAGCAAAGTCAAGAAGGAATCATCTACAGAAATATAGATCTCAGCTGCAAAGCGTGGTAACGCATTCAAGTTTGGGTTAAAGCAATACACTAGTTTTGCAACAAAGATATGTTGATGATAGCATATATGTTCTATGTGTTCTAGGTTTGAGAAGCGATACAAGACAATCTTTATATTATCATTTAGATGTAGGAATCAATGTAAGATCTTTATAAAATAATCCTTAAGTTCAATGAGAGACTTCCAGGAAAACCTTTGTGTCAGTAGCTTTGTCTTTTTCTTCAGATCACATTATAGTTTATGGTAACTTGTGTTTTATTGATGCAAGTAAAGGAAATTTCAAGATCAGTGTATCATTCATTGGTGATGGTCAAAGCCAAAAACCAGCAAATACGTTCCATTCTTCTGTGAGCTGTCATCACAAGAGCCCACAGTCTCCCTTCCAACTCACTCTATTGCTGAAATTCCTCTTCCACCACATCTGCATCTCCAAGTACCCTTCACCACATTCATATGCCGTTCCCTGGGCTGCCCCCTCCTCTTCATCGTCTTCATCATCCTTACTCTCCGTCCCATTGACACCCCTCTTTCCTCAACACATCCCCATACCTCTGTCTTCTTTTGGCCTTAATCACCCTTAAGTTGGGTCACCATCCAGATGACCATTCATCTTCATCCACATCTCTTATTCTCTGTTTAATTTACTTCCAGCCCTCACTTCCTCAGTTTCATCCCCACTTTTCCTAATTTTCCCAGGTTTCACAATATTTTTCAATCCCCATAGCAACTCTTTTTGTCGTCCAAATCTTTACACCCCCATTTTAAGTGAGGCTGGAGACCCTTCGTTACCACCCCTTCTCAGTATCAACATTTTTTCTGGCTTGCCAACTTTTTTATTCCTATATTTGTACATTGGTATGAGGATAGCTCAGTTATAAAGCATTCGCGCGCAAGTCATATGAACAATAGTTTGCGTCTCGTTTCGGTTGTATCTTTCATTTAGAGTACGGAATGCCACTCGACCTCTGTAATTTCTGGTACATGAGTCACTAGACATTGCTACATCGAGATGAGGACCGTGTTACTGCAAGCATACAAGTACAGCCTCTCGGTGTCCTAAGATTTACCTTCGGATGCAAAGAAGAAAGCATGATTATATGCTATCATATTCAATCGCATGCTTTGTGTTTCAATGAGGTGCTCAAATTGATGTGTAAACGAAACCGCTAAAGCCAATCCCGCATGGAATTGCTTCCCCTATTGATTAAATAAACAGCTGGGTTATTTTGCATGTTGTGCTGAAAGTTCTGGGTTCGAGCCAGATCCTGCCCGTTTCTCGGTCCTTGCTATCTGTCCACCCACTAATAAAACTGTTTTCTTGCTGCGTTTCACGCTCGATTTCGAGCGTGGCTGAACCAAAGACTGGGCTTTTGAGTTTTTTTACCATGGAATTGGATTTTATGCGGTGGTTTCCCGTTCCTTTCCTCACCAATGGAGTTTTTTTATTCGAACTGACAAACTCCTGTCTTTTGAGTCCACCCGCTAAACTAAAACACTACTAATAAACATGGCACTACTAATAAACACTACTAAACATGGCACCAAGGTGAAGGTACGTTGCGGGGAGGACAACATCTGGCCATCCCATTTCACAATGCCGGCTCAGGATGCCACCTCTAGCAAAGTGCTATTTGACCCTGGTATCGAGCATGGGACTTATGTGGGTAGTGTGAGGAGCTTCTAAGGACCCTTAAAGTTTTTGCCCTTGTCCAAATTAGAGTCATTTTAGCATCGAGGAAGGTCAGATTAATTTAAGCTAGTTGGTATTTATCAGTCTGTACATTTTAATACCAACTGTCCACTTTTACCCAACTGTTGATAACAAATTTTGTCATTGTTATCATAGATCGAGCGTTTTTCTCACGTTAAAATTGATGAAGATTTGCGTCTGAATCGTTGCCATCAAATCCATAGCAGTTTGACTGCTAATTTATATCGTGTTTTGAAAATACAGTCGACTCTAAATCATCCGGGAAGTGGAAAAACTTCGACAAAGCCATTTCAAGAGAACCATGTTACTTCATGCTATGCTACTTATGTGTGTTCAAGATTGCCTTCTACCATCAAGGAGCGTTGTGTCAACGTAGCAGCAACGTAGCCATACATACATAGCCATACATACATTCATACATACATGCAGTCATACATACGTAGCCATACATACATAGCCATACATACGTAGCCATAAATACGTACATAGATAGCCATACATACATAGCCATACATACATAGCCATACTCACATAGCCATACATACATTCATACATACATGCAGTCATACATACGTAGCCATACATACATAGCCATACATACGTAGCCATAAATACGTACATAGATAGCCATACATACATAGCCATACATACATAGCCATACTCACATAGCCATACATACATAGCCATACATACATTCATACATACATACAGTCATACATACGTAGCCATACATACATAGCCATACATACATAGCCATACATATATAGCCATACATACATAGCCATACATACATAGCCATACAGACATAGCCATACATACATTCATACATACATGCAGTCATACATACGTAGCCATACATACATAGCCATACAGACATAGCCATACATACATTCATACATACATGCAGTCATACATACGTAGCCATACATACAATGTTTAATGAATTTGTCTGCAATACCTGTGGCGCTTTATCTCGCAACTGAAGCCAACTGTCATTGAAATTTTGTTAGGCCTACGTGGATGACAGACAGCTAGTAAGCTTTTAAAAGCTTATGATAAGTCCAAATGGGCAACAATTAAAGTAGATTTTACTCTTTCCCATCTATTGACCCGCATCTTGATACAACCTTCAGTCCCATTTCGTCCGTGATCCAACGTTTGATGACCGTCGGACAACGAGACATTCCGTTTGACATGATCGTATTTCTGCTTATTTCTACGAAATTCAAGTTCTGTACAAGAAAGCACTCACTCGACCATTTCTCAGCTAGAAGAACAGAAACTCATGCAAACAACTTAATACTTGGATGAAAATGAGGAGAAAGAAAAAGGAAAACTGGGCTGTTAACCATAGGAAAAAGACAAGAGGGAAAGTGAGAGATTTTTGGGACCAGTGCTTTCTTAAGGGTGTGACCTTCCGCGTTGTGATGTAGCTAGCTACAAAGTCACTTCGTTTTCTTCCCAATTGGGTGCAATGTTTGACCCAAGCATCTTACTATTCAACTTGCTCTTCTGCGCGCCTTTCTCTTGTGTTCAGATAATGAAATTCAGTAACCATATGACTAAGGACAGATGCGTGCTTGATTCCCGCTGATCCTTCCTGCGGTCAATTCGTCATCACTTCGATTCGCAGCGCACAGACCTGTTGTCAGCAGCGCATTTCTTGTGACTGTACTGACCGTTGCGCCCAGCCACAAGGTTAGCTGCGGTTTCAATTCGCAAATGTTTTCAGGGCTTGGACTTAAGAAGATAACGCACAGGGCCTTAATTACGGCCATCTGGTCTCGCTAGCTACATTGAGAAGTAGTGGCAAGAATTTCGCGATAGACGGAAAAGAATCACTTGAAAATCATGGTAACGTATGGCAATACTTTTCCTGTAATTACAGCATTTGTATAGAGATTATATGCAAGGTTTGTCTACAGATTTCTTGATTAGTATCCTCCTTTCGTGCAAGACAGCTGAAATCGCGTGTTCTACAGGTAGTTGAATGGAATGTGTGAAAATATGCTCTTGCACTTATCCGCTGTTGAAAGAGAAACACTATGTAAGCACAAGGCAACACACGTGAATATCGATTCCTTTGGCTGTTAGAATCAGGTTTTATAAGGCAGTGATCACAGCAGTACGAGCTTCCTCATAGTAGAATTCAAATGCTCTACTCAGGAGAGAATTTTGTCGAATCCTAATCATGTATATTCATCATGTAAATGAACCCACCAGAGAACACTTGCACGAAAGATGACAACTTTATAGAACGCGATGTACTATTTTTGGCTCATTCGGTTGCATCGCCTTTGTTGACTGGGACAATTGTAATTTTCACTCAAACAATTCATATCTGTACGATGTGATTTATTCATCGTTCATAGCGTTTATCTGGAGTTTTTCGTGGTACAAGAAAGCTTTCGCGTCTTTTCGTGAAATTAAACTAATGTCAGAACTGTTTTTGCCGGTTGAAAACGTTAGACATTGGGAAGGTATTTGTGTACCGATGTCGTAAGTGAAGTGGCAACTGCTAAGGCTAAAGTGGACCGCGTTCTTCACTTATGAATGAAATAATGACGTCTTTATCCTGTTATTCGACCTACAAAGCCTTCCTGGTCTGAAATGATAATAATAATAATACAAATATTTATACAGGATAGCCTAACACCATAGCGACAGTGATGTTACCTTTAGGGTCCTGTCAAAAAGAAATGCGCGCCATTATTTAAGAATTTTGAATCATGTTTCGAGTTTTGCTTGATTGGCTGACTCCCAACCCGTGAATCAAACAATGTGCGTGCTGTGCATTAGAATATGAGGAATAGTTTTGTCAGTTTTTCAATGATTCTCAATGCAGAATCAGAGGTTTTCATTCACATCTAATTCTTTTCGTATAGCTCTCTTTGAATTCTTGTCAAAGATTTCAACTAAAGGCCGTACGAGATCTTAACACTTTTTAGAATAGGCAGCTCAGTATTAAGAAGCATTCCGTTGATGAACTATTAGAAATCTTCCTCTCTATTGTGAGCATTGTAAATGATTGATGAGGAAGTGCGAGACATTTGCCTTATTGTGGAAAGTTAATCTCTAATCAACTGCCACGGACGGTGCTCCAAGGGATCATCAAAACAGATAGAGACCTCAAAGGCATTATAACAAAGTAATAGGCTTATCATTGACCTGGATAGGGGCATGTCGCCCCCAGTCAGGAAATGCCATTTAAAATAAGTCGCCCCTTTTCCGATTTTATGTATTTGTTGGGATCGTTCATTCTCGATTGGGCATTTTTCTTTCGAGTTGTAGCCCTCTCCCTTCTGTAGATATATCCTTCTTATGGAATATAACCCCTACATTCAAGTGTGCAGTACCTCTGTTGGCCTAAGGCATGGGGTCTCAAACTCGCGGCCCGAAGGGTGATAATTGTTGGTCCGCGTCTTGTAATAAAAAAGAAGATATTTGAGATCATTGGGATGTTATTATCATAGCCTCTCCTGCGGAAAACCTGATGCAACCCAGCCTCTTCCAGACTCTGCCTCCAACATTTCCCCCCCCCCCAGGTAAATCGAGTTTGAGATCCCAGGCCTATACCCTTTCCCAGCCTCGTATGCGATTGGTCTTAAGTTGCAGAATATGGTCACGTTGATACGAAGGAGCTTAAAATCTTTCGTTGTTGCATTGCATTAGATCTTTTGGGGCCCACTCTTTGTCCAAATTAAGTATGTGTGACAGAGAAAACCCCGTTTTGGACTTTTCTCATACAAGTGTAAGTTCGCTTGACCTAACGGCACATTTGCATATAGCTGCAATGGACAATGTGTCAGTCAAAATGCCCACAAATTTCATCATTGCTAACGGTGTTTTACTCTTTGGTAAAGTTATAAATGATTGAATAAATGAATAAGTAAGTTGTGATAGTTTAGCGTTGCAACAGACTACTATAGCAACCACAAATCACATGACTAATCAACTTCTATTAAATCGGAATGGAATGATGATGAAATATCTTTCAGACTATCAGTTGCTTCAGTTCGCAAGCACTTAACGAACGGGTTGTGGGCTCAAATCCACCATTGTTCACAAATAAATTAATAAGGTCTTCCCCCAACATAACAAACTACAGAGAGATCGTTGAAGAATGCCACGGGAAATAATCTCACCAATGCCCAAAACCTAAGAAAATAAAGAGAGTTTTATCTGTCTGGTTTCTGGAGCGCAGAGAATCAAATATTGCGATGACATTAAAGAAAAATCCACCCATATAGAAAGGCAATGGGAAATTAAGTCATAAAAACACAGTTCCCTAGAAAAAGAGTCGGAGCCCATGGCTAGTTTCTGCTAAGCTTCACCGAATGTGCTATGTGAAAAAGACAAAAGTATTGACTTTGTTTTTAGAAAAAGCACAAGCAAACATGTCAAATATTGACACCCTTCCTTTTTGCGGAATTATTCATTATTCTTGTGTTCTTTCCGATAATTTACCTGCAAACCGACTTTTGGTATTGTTAACGTGTCTCCAGGTCCGGCTGCATATACCTCGACAAATTCTCTACTTTTTCCAATCCGAATTAACATCTGTAGACCAAAAAAATAGTGGAATTTCAAGCTTCGCTGCAAGTGGCAGCTTACTACCTCTAATTCCCCCCTAATTTTGCAGGGGTCCTTTATGCCAATCTAATGCTGAAGGTTGGTGTCATTTATAAAATGCCTTTCACAGATATTAGACGCTGTTTGATGCACGAAAAGCTTCTCGGTGTCAGAAAATCTACCTATGATGTCACTATTCTCGTATTTTCAAATGTTAAATTATATTTTGTACCATGCTTTGTAAGCGGCTGTTTTCAGTAAGGAGCCATTTCCACGTACAGTTATTTGTTTTCAACGGAAAATCTGCAGAGATACTAACCAATCTGTTTTTAATAGAAAAACACAACGGATTACAATTTCAAGGAAAGACAACTTGAAGAGCAAGTTAGGTGAACAGCAAGTTGTCAAATAAAGGCCCCGCGGATGATTTCGGCCCCGCGTATGATTTCGGCCCCGCGGATGACATCGGCCCCGCGGGCCTGCAGTCCCTAAAGCCGCCACTGGCGATTTTAGGTTATTCAGAGGTTATTCATTGGCTGAGGTGCCCCAACGGTCAAGAAACCACTGAGTCTTGGCTGACAACTCGTTTTGGGGAATTTCTGAGGCTTCGTAGTTGTTTCTGCAGGTGGTATTGTCAAATTTTTGAAGAAAGATTATTTTTGAAAGAACTGTAGGCCTATTTAGTTTTGATTTAACGAGAGAAATAAATTGGATGAATTCTGATCTCTACACTGAAAAGCAGGCAAGGGAGTAGATTTAAATCAGACAGAACTCGTAATTTCCCAGGATTCAAGCGATGCCTACTTTTGTTTCTGATTTAGTCCTACCAGAAAGAAATCAATTTTATCAAATAATAGCATTCACATCGATTCCCTGTTAGCATGGAAACCTTTCATTCAAATTCAATTAAAACTACAATTACAAGCATCTCTAATACACAGGTAGTTTGAACTTTGCTGGCCTGGCTTGGGATTTACAATATAAAGCTAATACAATGGGAAAATAACGAAATAAATGGAAATACATATGAGATAGATATTAAATCGATAGAACGGGGCAGGTCTAATAGGGAAGAGGGTCAGGATTGGGCCAAGCTTTATTTCTGCAACAAAAGATGTAGTAAATGGTACGAATGGATATAACGGAAAATTTGGAGATGAGGAAGCGTCTATGTTGTGGTTCCATGGAAAGGGAGTTGCTCATTCCACGAAAAGAGGTACAGGAGTTGCTGAAGATACCGAAAGCGCTGATGGAGAGATTTTCAAAGTGGACAGATTTGAATTGTTTTTTGAGTTCGGATAGAAAAGAAGGGCGTACTTGTTCTTTTTTCTAGCAGAGTTAGCAGCAAGGTTAGTTTCGAAGCCGACTGTTAGCTCTAATACGTAAAGGGAGTTATTGTTAGCTTTGAGCAGTAAATCCGGCCGTAATTCGTCTCCAGTTATAATGGATGGCGAATGAAAGCCGGATTATGTATCCTAATGACGTTGCGTCTGCGCACGCAACGCATTGCGCTGCGTCGTCTTCTAACGTTTAGGTTTAGTGGTATCAAACGTAGGAGCAGTAACTTTTATGAACTATGATTAAATCCACCTAGAAGCCGTGTATGAATAAACATAATATAAAGAATCAAAAATGTACAAAATGATTATAAGGATACTTAGACAGAACTAACTAAATCAAAGTCTCTATTCGAATGTAGCCTGTGGAGGGGGGGGCATTTGAGAAAAGGGTGCTTTAGGTACTTGCAGAATCCACAGTTAACAGGGTGTTATCAGTAGTGTTGAAATATTGCTATAAGCCGTAGAACGGAAAGGCTGACTAATAGTTTATAATAAAAGTGTACATCTTTTCTGAAAAATTTATCAACAAATTGACGACTGCTATGAATGTCAAAGTCTGGTTTTCAGTTTCTTTGTTCCTTCGCAGCGAGAAAATGTGCAACAGCAGTTCAAATTAGGCAAAAAATTGAAACAAAATCCACCGAACGAAAATTGGTATTTAACTAATGGAGCAATGGAAGGGGCTGGTGGGGAATTTCAATCATGTCCTGCTGAGCCTATAACTGGCATTGATCCACATAGCTAAAAATCGGCACGAATATGCAACACGTAACATTCTTCAATAGAAAGACCGAATGGTTGAAATGATCAGCTTTTTCCATGTAAAATTACACAGGTTTGATAAGCACAGTCGTTAACCAAGAAAATCAAACAATTCTCAATCCGTGAACCTGACTAGAAGATCGAGCACTGACCATGGCTGACTTCCAAAAAAAGGCAATAGTAAGTTCAATCAGCTCGTGGCTTCCTGTTTCTGCTGTAAAATTTCGCAAAGATAAAAGGCCTACTGATGTTAGCATTTCACTGTTGTAAACTTCACCACCTGATCTTCAGTAGCTTCAACCATTTGTGTCGGTTATCCCATACGATAAACAGTAATGTCATCAATCGTACTTTCTTCTCTAGAACTTTGAAAAAATCCGAGAATTTTGAATCATCGCAATAGCCTTTTATGTTTTTTGAGTTTCGTCCAAATAGCACACATTCCTTTGAATCTGCAACACGCAGTGACACAGAGCTGCCCCCGCTGCCCCCGCTGCCCCCATGCTTCCGATGCCCGTTGGTACCTCTTCTTTCCCTGTCAGATTACGTGCAGGATCGGAGCAAACAAGCAAACTCAGCGAAACAAAACATAAAATGGACACTTCAGCTTACATTCAAACTGAACTTGGTGCCACGATAGCTCAGTGGTAAGATTCTTGCGCATTGATCCTATAGTCAGTGGTTCGAATCCACTCTCAGCTAAACTTTCACTTAGAGTGAGGAGAATCGCCAGCTCCCTGTAATTCCAGGCGTAGGAATCACGAGGTGTGGTCACATCGAGAGGAAGGACCCGGATACTGCTCGATAAGCAAAAAGCCTCTCAGTGTCCAATTGTCTACCTTTCGCATCTACGTAGAATCATGCGAATAAAAAGGCATTCTTACCAGCTGCGAGGATTCGCGCGATTGACTTGAGCAACAACAACCACCATAGCTTATAGTAATTTCAAATCTCTCTTAAGATGCGGAAGCTTCAAATGCACCACACCCATTTTTCTTATAAGAAGCCCTTCATAAGAAACTATGCAGTCATATTTCCAATACTTAAGAAACTTCAGTGCAAGCTTTGGAAAAGAGGCCCGGTCAAAAGGACGCCTTGCATACCATACGGAATACCTCGAGACTTTTGGAGGTTGTAATGTTGTTAATGGCTATTGTCCCTGAATTTTTGCAATCCGATCAAGGAAATTTAAGTTGAAAAGTCTTATAACATAGCAGCAAAAGTTTCAGCTATAGAGGGGGAGTGGGGGCTTGAAACCTCATGAAAATAAGTTTTCGAGCTGAGAACTTCGCTTAGAGACTTTCTACACAGAAACTGGGCAAAATCCTTTATGCAAGGGTATTGCAGAGTTTATTATGAAAAAGTTTAGTTCACAAAATTAAATTTCACGTGGAAAGCCATGGGCCTACATATGGATGAAGGAAGCAATTTGCATATCCTGCCTTGTTGTTTTTCTATGGGAACACTGCGGATAAAGTTTCAGTACATTATGTTCCATGGCGAAATTGTAACTGAGATGATTAAGGTATCTCTCCGCAGACTAACCCACAATTGCAATGTGATACGACATTGAATTGAACGGCACTGCACGTCATGCAAGAGTATACTTTGCGAAAACATGTGATTTGCCAGCGTAAAAACACACGTGATGTGTCCGCACGATGAACAAGGGGGGGGGTACATCTGTCCTGTGGATTTAGAGGGGGTCAACTGAGGGAAGGAATGCTGAGTCTGCCATGGGACATAGCAATGCAAATCGAATTTTTCATCAAGAGGAACAATGTGAGTATTGTTTGAATCTCATTTTGGTGAAATAGTGAGGAGCCATAGCCTCAACTGGAGCTTAGAAGCCAAAATGAAGCAGGATATCGATTGACGTCTCATCAATGCGCATGTTCAGAGAAGAACTGCGCTGAGGGATTTGGCCGTGCTGTGATGCCAAACCGTGACCATTCACGCACGCACCCCCTTCTGGCGTTGCCCCCGTGAGCCAGCCCTTTTGCATTGTTTCGTTGAATGTTCCCTGATTTCATTTGTAATATTAAATCGCAATCGAAGCTGAAATCTAAAACTAAGGACCAAATTATAAATGACAGATTTCCGTTCTACGAGACCACAAGTGAAATTATGCAGTCAGTAATTTTACTGGGAAATACAGTCTGTTAAACGAACACCGCCGGGATGTTAGCTGTAGAGAGAGAAGATGATTTGTTGATAGACCACAGATCTATATATCAAGTTACAAGATTGTGGGTCACTTACAGGGTTAAGAATCCTTGTATTTATGTCACTTAGTCCTGAAGAGGGCTCCAAAGGCGATTCATTTGAACGAATAAATTAGCATAGATTATAATTTGCATTATGACTCTCCTTGCAGATTCTTGCAGAGCCAAATGCGCACAGTAGCTCGTTGTAGCATTATGGCGTGCCACAACCCTTATGAAAACACCTCAGCTTAGCCAAAGCTATATCGATAGATTTTATATCCACAAAGAGTTGCCCTTATGTTTTCGACTGGCTACCCAGAAGTAATAATAATAATGATAGTAAAATACGAAGCTGTATACAGGAGGAATTCTCCGATCACGCACCCGCGTCTGCTATTGATGACAACAAACTCCAACCGGGGGATGGGAGGTACGAAGGAGTGACAATTTACTTGGAATCACACACAATTCTATGATAGAAAATTGCCTAGGCACCAGGACCACCTTGCTTCAGTATCAGGACCCAATTGAGCACAGTATGTATTGCACTGATAGGTTATCAACTAAAACACTCGACTATCAACACGCCTCATTGTCAGAAAGGTTGGAGATGGGAGATTTTTAAAAGAAATTTTAATTCCTGGCTCTAGTCAGTCTAACAATATTGCTGTTGCACACTTTAAATAAATTGTTAGTATAATCATTAATTTGATTGCTATTATTGCAATTCTCGGTTAAAGTTCGAAGCAAGAGTTACTGCAAAAAGTTTGAAGCGTTCAACACATGATTTGCTGATGCTTTGCTGAATGGGGACTAGTTGAAACTTGAAAAGCAGGAAATTTTGGGCTGCAAAGCAAGTAATCATGATGGTCCATTTGCGTTGTTCACCTGTACTATTTTACCGCGGGACCTCGCGGTGTCAACTAATTACGACACCATAACCAAATTGAATTGAACAGTGGAAGTACACTACTGTGTTACTTTGTTACTCGACTTGGAGCGCAGCAGAAACCAGAGATAGGGCTCTGAGTTTATTCTCTGGAGTTGGAATGTGGTTTCCCGTTGCCTTCCTCGCCAATTGTGTTTTTATTGTGGCATGTGTCGGATTTGAGCTCACAACCCCTGCGTCATGAGTCCACATCCTTAACAAATACCCTGCAGCACCAGTGGAGATACGACTAGGGTAAAACTAGAGCCCTAAAATAGACCAGGGTGAAAAATAGGGAGGACACATTCATCTAACTTCCCTGACTGCGCGATCGAGTCCAACGATTTGTTGATAAGCCGTTGATAGTGCTAGCTTGGGTCGAATCAACATCGCAAATTTCGCAACAGCGATGCTCATTCTGTTTTTGATGGATTGCGTTTGGTTATGCTCTATAGCATAAGCGCAAACACTTGAACAGGTTTCTATAAAAAGCAGACAGATTTTAGGCTTTTACTGACGATGGCCTGAATCGACCTGCATGTCAACCGGTATCTTGTTGAAGCTTCTGATAAGACGCTCACGCAAATATGCAATGGCCATTTCATTACCAGGGCAATTCTCAGTCAGCTAGCAGGTTGTTGCACCTGGTCTGGAAAGGAAGCCCACACCTCAACACAAAGAGATAGAAGGGTTTACGCCTATGCTAAGCTTTAACTGCCATTTTTTCGCAGCCTCGTAGGAGCCTGGCACAGGCAATATGCAAGAGGGGCCAAGCCATCGTCCCGAATCATCATCAATTACTTTACATGAATGCATAAAAGATGATTAGCTGCTACGAGAGAGCGCCATTGTCTTGAGGTTTTAAGTCGTATTTATCTAGCCAGCTCTTTTCCTTGCCTTGAATCTGACGGTAGTAAGTTGAGTAAATGCTGTTTATAATACCATCAAAAGCAGCGATGGTTGATTTGCATTTCGGGAGAAGAATAGTGTTTCAAAGCTGCTAGGTGACGCATTAATTCCCTTAAGGGTGTAGAAGAAAATCGTGAGCATGATTTGTCCAAAAATGACGAATGAGGAAAGATCAAGCGAATGGGAAGTGAAATAAATTTTTAAAAGCTTTTTGAATTGGGTTTAAAGCCTGTCGAGTCGAGAGAAATTAATTCAAATCGTTTTTTCTATACTTGATTTAATTTCATCTACGACGCATTCAAGGTATTTTCATTCTCCTTCCAGAGACATGTAGATCGGCTATCTTGATTTTCATAATCACGAATGCAGAACCGAAAGACAGACAACTGCTAGTTAATTCAGTTGTGTTACGTTTTGTTATTTATTCGGGTTCATCACCTTTGTTCCTCTAGAATCACCTCATAAAATATTAATATCTGTTCAGAGCAGCTATCTAATTTGAAGTTGTAAAACACACAGTTTGATGACTCAGCAAAATGTCGAAACAGGTATCTTTCAGAATGTTGTAGATCCATCATTACAGGGTAGTGATAGGACAGGAATTTCGTTAGTGTTTTAGTGTTACAACTTGTCTTCTTTCAAATCCAAAGTCGAAAAACTTGATCTTAGTTCCCAGATGTCGAACTCTTTGCTTGCAACTCAACAGAAGTAAATGACAATGTATCATTGAATACACCAAGATCCAAGAAACTTATAAAATAGCATTCAGAAATGCTTCATCTGTTAAGAACAAGAATGATTGTTTGCTCCCCTGTAGCTTAATCGTGGTGTAAAAAAGATGTGGAAGCGCAAAGGGTGTGAGAGGCAAATTTCAATGACAATATTAGGACAACATTTATCCACTTGGTGAAAGGGATACTTTGATAAAAGCTTAAGCTCTCTCTTTTTTGATGTAATGAAGATTCAGACAGCCAAAATAGCAGACAAATTCTTTTCTCCTTAGTGGCTTTTTGTTTCTTTGGAATATTAGGCCAGCAATGCTGAAACTAAATGAAGCGAAACGTCGGTAGGACACCATTTTGAAAGGTGGATTCGCGAGAGATCTGCGGGAGTGAATAATTATGTTAAATATGCAAAGCTCACGTGTGTAGCTGAATAAATTATAGATGAGAGTTTGTGCATGTTAAGCTCTCTCTTCTGACCGGGTGGTGCAGGAACATGGCGTTACCGAGCGAGAAAGATTCGGAGGTTTGTTCACTCACTGCTCCCAAATGAGCTTTCAAACGCGATCGTATTTGTTTCTCTATCTTTTATTGCAGTGCTTTACATATATGTCGTTTTATTTCGTTGTTATCGACCATTATTGCCCTCGGTTTGCTGCTCATCTTGATGTAGCCTAGTACGCTTCAAACCGGACCGACCTTTGCAGGCGCTTTAATTCTCTCCTCTTGCTCATATTCCCTCGAAAAGTATTGCTCTTTATGCAAGTAACTCGAATAAAATGCGCCATCACGTAAATTTCTCTGTGGGATTGTCAATATTTCATGATTTAGGCGGTTTTTTTTGCCAGAAATTGTTTGAAATTCGTTCTTACAACTAGGGCGACGACTCGCTGACTTGCACAGAGGCATTTCGAGCACTACCATGCATGAATGAAGTCCCCCACACTTCATCTCACTAAATTACACATCGTTAGAGCACTTTAGCATGTTCTTGGTTATATGAATGGTTTACGATTGCAAATATCAATCTTTATTCAGTCAGGATTTGGCGAGTTGTGCCAGCGTGAAGCTTAGGCCTGGTGCACTGTACGCTCTGTAAACTAGTTAATTTTCGGACCAATTGCGGCTCCAAAAATTGGAAGTATTTCGCAGGGTTGACGTATCCAATATTAATTCATGATACGTATTTACATGAAAGCTAAATTGGTTATTTTTTCTCGTTTTCAGCCTGGCAAGTCTGATAGCTACGATGTCGCAGTCAAGCCTGAAAGTAAAAAGAAAGGGAAGAAGGCAGAGCTAGATGACTTGAAGAAGGAAATTGAATTTGTAAGTAAATGTTTTGCTGAAGTGTAGGATACTGGCAATTCTTTTTCATACTGTAGCATACGGACACAATTCGCGAATCTTAATCTTCATTTCAACACCCTCACGAAACATTAGGCGAAACGATCTGTTCATCGGTTGCTGCCTTGAAGTATCTCTCCTAAATAATTTTCACATGGAAATAACCATTACCACTGTAATGTCGTGTTGGAATCGAACGATTTTGTTGGAATGGCTTTTGAATACATGATATGGGATGGCGTGAGGAAGAACCGCCCACTTCACATTATATTAAGTCCTAGTCCAACTCGCCGTACTGGGCGAAGTCAAGCCGAAGATACAACTCGCTTTTCATTTTTCACGTTTTTCATTTTGCCAGCTTTAACTTCCCCTTACTCTTACCAATTCTGAGCTTGTACATGATTTAACCCCGAGTGAAGCCCATCTACGACAGGCAAATCAGTTCTGCGATGTCAGCGGATTTTCTAATAAGCCTCATTGCTTGCCGTCAAAGCGGGCGTTTTTGAATGCCCTTGAAACCTGCAATCGAATGGCCTTTATTGCAAAGTAAGATCGGGAAGAGTATGATCAATTTCGCAATAGTTTTGGCCGAGATCAAGTGTCATGGTATCGGATTTCAAGCTATTGGCTTTCCCCATGTTTGCGAGAACTTCCCCGAACCCTCGACAACGTACCTCATTGATTGACAGTCTACGCTGTTTTGATTAAGAAGAAGTGCGTCTCGTCACAACAACTATTCAAGATCCTTGCAGGAGAGAAATCAATCTAAGTTGAACATACGTCCACCATTTGAATGGTAACGGGGATAACTTATCCAGGTGTCAACATGATATAGTCTTTCGATTGATGATGTGTTTAGTCACTGTGTCCCCGAGTTGGTCGGGTTAAGTCACGATACAATTGAAACAGCAAACGGACTTCAAATATTGTCAAATTTTTGTTTCTTGAAGTGGTAGTTATTGAAAAAAGGTTTTAGAAAGAAAACATGAAAATAAAGGCAGAAGGTTTTTCAAATGGGACTGAGTTCACTCTGCATTGAATTGTCAACTTGAATATATACTTATTTGGATAAGGAATTTTACACTTATTCTTGTCCGCGATTTATGATAGTAGTGGTATGGTACAAATATGGCTGTTATCACATGATTAGGATGTTAATAACTGATGATACAGTTGATGACTACAATAGTGAAGTTTTTGATCATGATCATGATCTTCCAATGTCAGGGACCTTTTTTGACGAATCTTGGTGATTGTCATATGCAATTGTAAATAGTGACACTTGTTTCCATGACACTGTCTCTTTCCCTTGAAGAGGATTTGCCATAAACAATTGTAGTAATTTGGTTGGATGGTCATTGTGGTTCATTGGGTAGATTTGTCTAGGGTTGGAAGATAATGTAGAATTTTTGACACTAATCTAAAGGATAACTGCAATTAGTCTGAATTTAACAAGTGAAAATATTTTTCTGCTATATTCTGGGTTAAATGTAATTGTTAGCCCCTCCCTCATTGTCTACCACTGGTCCACAGCCATGACATACTTCTTCAAATATGTTGATAAGAGCCAATGCCACAAAATGTACAGGTTAAGACTTAAAAATGAGTTAATTTCCTTAATTTTGTCACTTTGCAGCATTTGACTTCTTTTTGCAAATGCATTTGCAATATGAAACAAAGAAATTTGTTGGTAATAAATAATTGCTAATAAACTCCATTAAAATTCAAAATATGCAAGGAAGAAAGCTTGTTTTTGAAAATTGAAATTTCATTCTAAAAATCTGAAATTTGGGTCACATTTTTGTAAAGGTGTTGGTTTCAGTATAGTTAATCAGAACAGTTTGAGTCAATTCTACTCATTGATGACATTTTAGCTACTTTAATTGCCTTAAAAAGGATTTTTAATAATTATAATCATATTAATGGTAATGGTAGTGAATACAAGACGGGTTTTTTCACAGAACACCTTTTCAACTTTTGCTGAAACCACTTAACAATTATTCACATGGAAATTTTACTTGGTGCAAAGCATCCATCTGTAGCTTCTCCCTGCCATTGTCTTAGCAGAATCAATTTGAAAGTGTATTTGTTGTTTAGGGTAGAACTTTGTCTTTGAACAATGCTTGGCTTAGAAAATTGAGTTCTGTTTGATTTCGTCATTGATTATCATTAAGTTTGAATTGTAGTAAGGAAGTGAAAGCATTTAATGAAAGGATGATGTATGGTAGCAAAACTATATATATAGATATATATATTTATATAGCACAGAAGGACAGCATCATTTGCATTGCTGCTAAATCCCCCCCCCCCTTTTCTCTGTTATATCATTCCGTGCATCAAAGCATTTGTGCAGCAACTATGTTTGTAATTTGAGACAATTTAATTGTCTAATTGTCACCAGGTATTCTTTTTTGCTTTCTTTGGTTTCTATAGCGTCGAGTTCCGTGGTTCAGCTATTAGTCCTTTGCTTAGACTATCTCATCTCATATGGATGATCAAGTAATCTTCAGTCTTAAATTAAAAGAAAGAATTATAAAAGTTAATCCATGGCTAATCACTTAAATTTGCATTTTTGAATGCAGCTTACATGATTCTGTCTTAGCCCAATTTTTTATGCAATAAATGGTTTTGCATTGGGAATCCTTTTTTCATTTTAAAAGAGATATTGTGGTTCATGTCAAGTAACTTCATAAACCAGAGGTAAGCTTGAGCTAGTAGCTTTAAGCCAGGGTGTAAAATCAAGCCATGCTGAACGCAGTACTGAGCAAGCAATGCTGCTTTAAGTAAAAATTGTATGCCAAACCACCTTGTTAGGAGGCATATGAATATATTTAAATAGTAGGTCACAGGGAATGTTTTGTGCACAGCTTGTATTATCTCTTTACTGAGAGGTGGCAGCGTGGAAATCCTCCCCCCCCCCCCTATTCAGTCAAGAATACTCTGTTGTAAAGCAGGATGTTATAACTTGTTGAATAGCATTGCACCCAGGCGTAAGATCTTGAATCATACAGCATAATGATGAATATGGAAATTCACATAAGTGGCAGGCAGTCTTTTTAATTCATTATTCACTTGTTCTTTTATTCTCATTTAGCAATGCCCATTTATTTCCCAAAGCATTAGCACTTTGGGATTTTCCCTTTCCACATTGCTAAAATTTCTTCCTAAGCTTCAACTTTCTGGTAACTTGCCTTCAGGGCATTTCTCTTTTAGGCATCTGGGGGTACTAATTTTGAGATTTCGCTCCTGAAAAAAGATTCAAATTGGTTTTCATATATACTAGACAATACATTGCATTTATTCATAATAAACAACTGGTAAGTTCTTTTTTTCTTTAGGATGACCACAAAATCTCCCTAGAGGATTTGTACACAAGACTGGAGGTCAATGTTGACCGGGTAAGTTGCTCTTAGAATAGAATAATCCATTTTAGTATGCCTTGTATTGATTCTGCCATTACTTATAGCATTTCAAATTTGCCTAATTCTGTGTGATAGTTGTGTCAACAAAGCTGTCCTTTCAAATACTTCAGAAATTGTGCCTTTGGTTTAAAGAATAGCATGATTATTTGTGCAACAACGTACTGCCAAGTATCAATGTACTTGCGTGAATATGTTCCTTTTAATTTACTTCTTTCAACTCTGAGACATGCACTTTCAATTTGTTATTTCCTTTATGTCATCTAGGGAGGGGATAGCTCAACTAGGGTGGGAAGATGCCTACTGCAATGAGTACAGCTTGAATTGATCAAAAGTAATTAAGGCTCCAGGCCCTGTCTAACCACAGTAGCACCAAAGGGATTCAAATCTCGCACCCGTCTATCTACTAGTCAAAACACCATCAACTATGCTATGGTCTGATAATGGTGTTTTTCCATAAGGAAAGACCACTGTTGGCTTTGCTATGATGTGAAAGTAGATTTTATGCTAATGGCTAGATTTTGTGCTCAGGGAATGTCAAAAGATAAAGCCATTGCAATCCTTGCACGCGATGGTCCCAATGCACTCACTCCTCCAAAGCAAACTCCTGAGATTGTTAAGTTCCTGAGGCAATTATTTGGTGGCTTTTCCATGCTTTTGTGGATTGGTGCCGTTCTGTGCTTCTTTGCGTATGGTATTAGAGTTGCAAGGGAAGCAGAACCAGCCTTGGATGAAGTAAGTACACCTATCTGACTTGATGGTTTTCATTTATAATGCATTGTAAATAAAACACTTCCTGTGTATCTACTGCTAAAGCGGTACTGCATATTCAATTCCAGGCATAGCAAAAACAGGTAGGGCTTCGGGTTTTTTTAGAGAAATAAATTTTTGTCAGGCATTTTCCTTATTGACTGTGAACCATGAAAGATTTGAACTAACACCTCCTTCATTATGATTGTACATGCCTCACCACTACACGACTACACCAGGGCACCACTTTTGTGTGAATGCACACAAACACAAGCACAATGATGCCAAAGTTTAAAATAATTATGTAAAATGACCTAATTATAACAGTTAAGTTGCAAAAACTGACTCAAGTACTTACAATCAAAATGAAGACGAGAAAAATAAAAGCAGGGGAAACAAATGATATATTGCCACTTAGTGTTCAAGCAAAATTTATATCATCTTGTATGTGATTTTCCATTGGTGTGATTTGTCTTTATTTATGAGTTTTAAAAGGCAGTTAGGGTTGTTTGTGCAAATTGTTATTCTAATGAAGTGAAACCTTTGTTCTTGCCAATTTCAAAGGTTGATACATTGTATTAAATTGCATCCAAATCCAGATGGCATAAAAATATCTAGCTTGAGAAAATGGTGTTGTGTATTCATTTTAACAACACATGATAATTTTACAAGCCTGTCAACGTTTCAAAGTCTTTGCTGCCTACAACACTTCGTAGAGATATCTAGCTTCTGGTTTTGTTTGATTTTGACAAACTCGATACCTGATAGTTGCTTGCAAGTTTTCAAGTGTAAATTTGATTGCTTGTTGAAAATTTCAAAACTATCCACTCTGTTACAGTTTTATCTTGGGTGTGTGTTGGCTGGTGTTGTCATCATTACAGGATGCTTCAGTTATTACCAGGTATGTCAATTAAAGAATCAGCACATGCTTTGATATTCAAGTCTTCCAGTACCTCCACGGAGCCCTGGTTGTATTTTTGTTTCTTGTCTCCTTAGAGAACTTTGTGGCTTGCCTAATCCAAGCATGATAGAAACCAGATACCAGGGCTCTAGAATATGACCAGACTTACTCAAGGAGTCAGTTTCAATTGTGTCATCATTTCTTGCATGTTATGACATTTGTAGAAAATAGAAGCAGTGGCCCCTGCTCCTCAATGTGATATTAAGGGAGTCATTGTGACATTTCTCGATTAAGTTCCTCAGTCAAATTTTTGATTGGTACAGTTCCATGATACTAATGGCAAGGTTTTATGCCTGGTTGCATTTCTTATTGCCAACCCTCCCCGTTTAATATTGTTGATGTGTAGTTTACTTGTTTGACAGGAAGCAAAAAGCTCCAGAATTATGGAAAGTTTCAAGAAGATGATTCCACAGGAAGCTTTAGTTTTGAGGGATGGCCAGAAATTAGTTCTGCCTGCAGAGGATGTTGTTCTTGGAGACATTATCTTTGTCAAATTTGGAGATAGGATTCCTGCTGATATGAGAATTTTGGAGGCAAAAGGCTTCAAGGTCTGTTTCTCAGCGTCTTCCTTAGTCTTCTCATATTGCATAAATGTGGATTGATGTGAAATTTTTTGAAACGAGACAGATAAAGTGATGATTGAGAATATCAGCAAATGGGTTATCGACAATGAATGAAGATCCTCTTTATGTACTTGTTGTGGAGAGACCAATGATTTCATTGATTGGAATATCCTCTTGGACTGAAGACGCCCGTCTGCCTAATTTTGGATTTTGGGCCAATTAATGTGTTTTTAAATTTTACTATTGAGATTGTAAGTGCTGTAATGTTTTTACATTGAAGGTTGACAACTCTTCTCTCACTGGCGAATCTGAACCACAGCAGCGTACACCTGAATTTTCAAATGATAACCCTCTGGAAACCAAGAACATTGCTTTCTTCTCTACCAATGCAGTTGAAGGAACGTCAAAGGGTATTGTCATTGCCACTGGAGACAGGACTGTCATGGGTAGGATTGCCCATCTTGCAAGTGGACTTGGAGTAGGTAAAACTCCCATTGCCAAGGAAATTGAGCATTTTATCAACATCATCACTGGCGTGGCCGTCTTCCTTGGTGTCAGTTTTTTCATCATTGCCATTGCTATGTCATACGAATGGCTGGAGGCTGTCATTTTCTTGATTGGCATCATTGTGGCTAATGTACCAGAAGGTTTACTTGCCACTGTCACTGTAAGAACCATTTCCTTTTTAACTTCCCTTATTTTTCGTTGAGCTTTATTTTGCATTGCACTTGGCAATCCTCCACACCAAACAGGATTCTTGTGTCCTCCCTCAATTTTGTCATACAGCTTTCCTTAACGAATTTTGCAGAACTGTTGTAGTACTTTTCAGAATTTACGCTCCGTGTAAGGAAATTTCCAGTGTTTTCATTGAACCCTTCTCACATTTTGAACTCTGTGAAGCCTGACACTTTTTATCATAGAACTGCTTTGTATTTTAGAGGTTGTGTAGTGTTTCAGCGTTTGGACTCATAGCGCAGGGTTGGGATTTTGGATGCTGCGTGTGTCAAAAAAACACCATTGGCAAAGCAGGCATTAGGAAACCATTTAGTCCCCCTCCCTAGGAAGACTCTGGCCTTTCTCTGGTTTCTGCCAAGCTAAAACATTAAGTATACCACGCACTTATATAGAGTTAGCTGGTGTGTTGATTAGAGCAAATGCCTACTTCGCTGAAAGGTCCAGGTTCAAATCTTGTCTTTTCATGTATCTGGATGCCCTGTCCATCTGGCATCATACAGGGTTCCTGGCATGTAGCTAGGGGTAAAGTGCAGGGAGAAAAATAGTTGACCACCCTATCTTGTAATGTCATGGCTCAGGATGGTAGCCCTGGCAAAGAGTTTCCAATGCCTGTTTCAGGCAAGTGGCATGGCTTTACTCTCCTTACCATGTTCTAGTCATTATGATGCAATTAGTCATTGTCATTATTATGACAAAATAATTTTTCAAATCCTAGGTGTGTTTGACTCTTACTGCCAAGAAAATGGCTGCAAAGAATTGTCTGGTAAAGCATTTAGAAGCAGTAGAAACTCTTGGTAGCACATCAGTGATCTGCTCCGATAAAACTGGAACACTGACACAGAATCGTATGACAGTTGGTATGTATGTGTTGCCAGTCGTCCTCGCGGAAAATTCTGTTTCTTTAGATTTCGTTACAGATTCATTTGGTGGTCATGGCTCAGATAACTTATTGTTGACATTGTCTTATTGTCTTTTTAACCAGCTCACATGTGGTTTGACAACACAATCATTGAGGCAGACACAACAGAAGACCAGTCTGGTGTTGCTCACGATAAGGTTTGTAACTTTCCCATCTCGTTGTCACGTTTTCTGTTACGTTTTCTGCCACTTTTATTTCGCTGTCCATCTTTTCACTTCCCTACGGTTCCAGAGCAAATTTTTCACCTAGAATTTGGGTTATTTTGCAGGGATCTCAAACATGGCAAGCACTTGCCAGAATTGGTACTCTTTGCAATCGCGCCGAATTCCGTGCAGGAGAAGAGGAGAAACCCGTTTACAAGAGAATGTGCAACGGTGATGCATCAGAGACGGCCATCTTGAAGTTCACCGAGCTCTCCTTTGGACCAGTAATGGAATACAGATCAAAGCACAAGAAAGTCTCTGAAATTCCATTCAACTCCACCAACAAGTATCAAGTGTCTATTCATGAACAAAATGGTGATGACCAAAGGTATTAGCCAATTCGATTTGATAATTAGTGTACTCTCCACCGTTGTGTCCGATGGCTTGTATTATAAAAGGGGTTATTGCACGAGGGTCTTGCGTCGTAGGTGTGGTTTTTCGTTGTTCAAGCTAAGCAGGTAGTGTCATAGGTTATTGGTTTGTGTACGAGTTCTATTTTGTTTCCAACAAATGTAGTGGTGTGGTGTTACACTTCAATGCTATTTTCTAGGCATGATTCAGACGAAGTTGTTTCTGCTCTTTATTTCTAATAAAGTCTTGTACAACAGAACATATACTTGCAAGTACAAATGTTGAGTGAAGGATGTAATTGCTCGATGAAGAATCTCATATCCAATAAAATTGTCTTTTAATCTACACAAGTACTCTACGAAGAGGGGAGGGTTGCCATTACTAATTAGGTGAAATGGTTGGATGGATTGCCTCCTACGTACTTCATTTGATGACGACTGCGTAGCACTTGTGACCGACAACTGTTGATCAAAATAGAATTGTTGGTTGGATGCCACGTCTCTCGCTTACGCTTCCCATTACCCTGTTTTTTCATATTGTTTTTGGCTGTCCCATGCTTGTTTCTTGTTGCTGCCGGATGCTGTATTCGACCTGAACATGTCGTGTATTTACTGGGAGCTTTTTGAATTTCCAGGTATGTACTTGTAATGAAGGGAGCTCCGGAAAGAATTCTCGATCGTTGCACTAGCATCCTGATTAATGGAAAGGAAGAGCCGTTAGACGAAAACATGAAGGAAGCATTCAACAATGCATATTTGGAACTTGGTGGTTTGGGAGAACGTGTGCTTGGATTCTGTCATTGTTTTTTGCCGATTGACCAGTACCCACGTGGATACGAATTCATTGCCGATGACGTAAGTAATATTTGGACCCGTTCAACTGATTTTAGACATGGTAAGCGATCCATGAGTTGAGAAACTTGTCTTTCATCATTAAGTCCTTACTCTGTCGGACGTTAGTTTACTCAATTCTTTATGCCACGTCTCCATTCACTCCGTCCTTTGCCTTCATATTTAGTTCTTTGACACTGGAAACACTCTTTGTTGTCGAATTGTTGTCCCATCTCTTTGTTCTGGCCAATTCGCGGCCTCGCGCCTCCCGTGGGTGATACCACAGTTTCCGTTTGTTGACTTGAGTAAGCGCTCTTTCTGGCAGGAGTTGACCCTGCCTGTTTACTCCTTGTATAACGTATTTTTTGGTTTTCGTTTCCTTCCATTCAAAGCGCATGTGAAATTTCCCTTTAGGACTATATAATCCATCTAGAGGAATGCATGTTTATCCCGTAGACAATGTTATTTCATGAGAGTTCGGTATGTTGAGCCTGCGAGAGAGAATTTGCGAATCAATTTTACATTATCTACGTTAAAGTCAATAGTGTTCTAAAGAACAAGACCCATCGGCTGAGAATTGCTCGCGATTGTTTCTCCGTCGCTTCATCTCACTATAGATATTAGAATTGTTCTTCATTTGATTGCAGCCACCAAACTTCCCATTGGACAAACTATGCTTCGTCGGATTAATGTCCATGATTGACCCTCCGAGAGCCGCCGTCCCAGATGCCGTGTCCAAATGCCGAAGTGCTGGTATCAAAGTCATCATGGTGACAGGTGACCACCCCATCACTGCCAAGGCTATCGCTAAAGGCGTAGGTATCATTTCTGAAGGAACAGAGACCGTAGAAGACATTGCACAGAGATTGAACATACCCGTGGAAGAGGTAAACAAACAAGATGCTAAAGCATGTGTCATGCATGGTAGCCAGTTGAAAGACCTGTCATCTGACGAGCTCGACGCACTGCTGAGACATCATACTGAAATCGTGTTTGCAAGAACATCCCCACAGCAGAAACTTGTCATTGTTGAAGGGTGCCAGAGATTGGGCTCGATCGTAGCTGTCACCGGAGACGGTGTGAACGATTCTCCTGCCTTGAAGAAAGCCGACATCGGTGTTGCTATGGGCATCGCTGGTTCAGACGTATCCAAACAGGCAGCTGACATGATTCTGCTTGATGACAATTTCGCATCTATTGTCACTGGTGTCGAGGAAGGTATGCTGATTTCAAGATGCGTGATTTCTTTATGGCACTAGTTAAAAACTGCGTTGAAACGTTGAGCACGACGTCATTATTATCAGCTTTTCTGACACTTACCAAAGCCTGAAGCGGAAGAAATCATGATCCCTAGAGCACCCAATGCTTGTTATATATTCGCAAAGGCTTGCGTGTGAAACTTCTCTTGCTTTTCCTTGATCTTGCTTGCAAAGGGAATGTGAAGTTTCCTCTTCTGTGCAGCGTAACTCATTTAGTGTTGTTCTCATTTGACGTTGTTCTGATTTTCTATCTGCAGGTCGTCTGATCTTTGATAACTTGAAGAAATCTATTGCATACACACTGACAAGTAACATTCCCGAGATCTCCCCCTTCCTTATGTTCATTCTGCTCGCCATCCCACTTCCACTTGGCACAATCACCATCTTGTGTATCGATTTGGGTACTGATCTTGTCCCCGCCATCTCGCTTGCTTACGAAAAGGCCGAGACTGATATCATGAAGAGGAAACCAAGAGACCCTGTCCGTGACAAGCTTGTCAATCAAAGGTACATTGTTGTAACTATATTATGGAGTCTTGTGTTCTTCAATAAATGCACCGCAGTACACTGGCGTAAACTGCATAGTGTACTCAATCCCGAGCTTGGCTGAAACTGAAAAAGGTCTCCGAGGCTTTTTCTAATGAAGTTCGATTCTTGTTTGCACAGTAAGGTAATGTAAGGTGTGTCGTGAAGAATGTTCCAATCTCACTTGATTGGTACAAAAAAGCTGGGATTTTGAACCGGAATGTTGCAAAAATTACATGCATAGTTAGACTGACTGCTGTTGAAGGGGAGCTTCGTGCATGTCTTTTGCCAGCTCCTTCCATTGCGTTAACTTTTTGTGCATGTAGTCGAACACAGCTTAGACATTGGTGCCTTTGATGAATCACACGCCAATATATTTTCCAGCGATTGCATTACAGTGATATTACGTCTTAATTAATCAATGGTATTTTTTTTGTTGACAGGTTGATCAGTTTAGCCTATGGTATGATCGGAATGATTCAGGTGATTACCAGCTTATTCTGTCATCCATTCCCGTAGACGTTGATTAGATTTGTCGACGACGAACGCTTTCGCACATTAGCACACCCGTCGATTAATGTTCATGAAATTTTCAATTCATCAACCCATTTCTCACCTTTCTCTGTTATATTTCGGAAGATGACAAACGAATGACAGCTACAGTTGGAACAATTGCAATCATTACGATCAACGATTTGGCTTTGTTCCTTACTGGCAGCTTACTGATTTTTTGTGTATATTATACGTTTAAAGTGCCTGCTGTTTCTCTTCCATCTCCTTTCCATCCTCCTTCTTTTCCTCTTCTCCTCTTTTCCCATCTTTCATCGCTAAAAAATGAAAAATGGAACAAATTTATCTGCGACAATGCAGAAACCTCCACGTTGGTATCCCTGGATATCGACCGCCAAAAGTGATCTCGACTCGTTTTTCGGCTCGTAATTTATTCTGCAATCAATTTCCCTCAAAGCACATTTAAGGGAAGGACTCGATGAAAAAGGCCTCTTTCTCTGCATATCTCGCTGTCTCTTTATTGTACATAAAATTTTATGCCGCAAGTTGTTAATCACATCTCTTGCAAACTCTTTAGGCTGCTGCTGGCTTCTTCACATACTTTGTCATCTTGGCTGAAAGTGGGTTCCGCCCAAACATTCTCGTTGGTTTGAGACAGCATTGGGATAACAAGGACTTCAATGACCTGTCAGACAGCTACGGTTCCCAATGGGTATGATACTCTACCTCTTGCGAATTAAACGGCCTACTAGTACCATGGTTTAGTAATGTGTTAATTTTCCAGTGATATTTTAGCAATGTGGACCATGCTTTGATTGTTTTACAATTTCTGATTAATTCGTTAAGGGAACGACTTATTGAACGGCCGAGGCTACCGTCCATTGTTATCTCAACTGGGCGTTAACGAGAATCAGGGCTCTTGGGTTTTCTTTCAGCATAATTAGAATTTAAACGGATGTTCGCCCTCCCCGCCAATAGCGTGTCTATTGTGGACCAGGCAGTATTCGAATCCACAGCTCCAAAGAAATTGTCAGCGTCCATGAATAGCGGGGATCTCGTATTGATGTGCAGTGGTTATTAATCGGGCTAAAAAATTCAGAGTCATTTTTTTTGCGAAGTGGGAAAGTAGTTTGTTGTTTGTATGCATTTGTTGCTCTAGTAACCTTCCATTTTTTGTCATCATCAGACCTACCAACAACGTAAAGAATTGGAGTTGACATGCCACACTGCGTTCTTTGTCACGATTGTTGTCGTCCAATGGGCCGATCTGATCATCAGCAAGACCAGGCGACTATCCATTTTCCACCAAGGAATGAAGTAAGATATTTGTCATTGCACCGGTTTTTTTTCTTAAGTTTATGGTATTGAAATTGTTTTATTGATTAATTAGTTAATTGATATTTGGCGGTGAATTGAAGCAGTTTAGCATTGGGTATGAAATAGAGTTGGCTCGAATCGATTATGTAACGACAGCGTGTTATTTCGGGAAACTGAAGACACATTCGTAGACAAAAAAACCTTTTGCTTCCTCTTGATTTTAACGAATCTTGGGCAGCGAAGGGCTACCAGCTCTCTCAAGTCAAAACCAAGCGTTTTACCGTCGCAGGATCTTGCACGTCCTGGTCAAACATTGGTCTGTCTGTTTCCCACCTGCATCAATTCTGAACTTTGTCTCACGAGCTGCATCTTTATTTTCTTTGGTCATTTTTACCATTAAACTAATATTCGTTTTTATTCTTGCAGCAACTGGATGTTGAACTTTGGTCTGCTCTTTGAAACCTGTCTGGCAGCATTCCTCTCCTACACTCCTGGTGTCCAAACTGCCCTCAGACTTAGGCCGCTCAAGTAAGTCCCTTCTTCAATGCAATGTTCGTCTTAAGATTTTCATTGATAACTTACTTGAAGAGACGGACCCGTTTAGTACACTGTACATAAGTCGTTTAAAGTGGTCGACACAGATATCTTCGTTTATATTCGTGTCGGGCACAGCTGGTACACAAGAAGACTGAAGTTACATCTCATCGGAAATTTCACTTTTTTCTTTCTCCTGCTGGTTGTGTTTTGAAAATGACCCGTTGGGATTGTAATGTCTTCATCTTGACAAGGTGAAATAGTTGTACATGTGGAGAAGCTGTTGTGGTAGCAACAGTAGAAATAGTAGGAGTAGTAGGTAGTAGTAGTAATGGTAGCAGTAGTAGGGGGTAGTAGCAGTGGTAGGTGGTAGTACCAGTAGTAATAATAGAAACGGTAGAAGTTGTACTAGTAGTAGTAACCGTAGAAATAGTAGCAATAGTAGCAGAAGATGTAGGAGCATCAGTTGCAGTGTTTCCACGTTGTCGTTGATTAATTAATTCAACTCCTTGTGTGTTTTTATTTTCAGTGCTACCTGGTGGTTCCCTGGATTTCCATTTTCACTTTTGATCTGGATATACGATGAGCTGCGAAGATATTTTATACGTCGTTATCCTCACGGTATTTATACTTTGCATCCTCTTCTTCATACGTGCATTTATTTGCTTTATTTATGCTTACAGATGATGAAATCCTTATTGTTTTGTCGTATGAAGCCTCTGAAATTTATGTTGCGTCACAAACAATGGTCTCAAGAAACCCCCAGTTATTTTGCAGCGAGCATAGTGTTCATTGCGAGTCGGGAGGTACTGTCATAAGCCAGGGCATTGTGAGATGGGGTGGTCAGTTACTTTCCTCCTCGCATTTCATCTCTAGCTTCTCGTTGTGGACCCAGTTGCTGCTGGGTGGACAGGTACATGGGCATCCAGAAACGGGTTTGTGTTAATGACGTTACCTTTGATCATTAAGACGGTAGGGGTATGCCATTGTCATTGTGCTAATTAGGCCCACGGCGATCAGCGTATTTTGAATGTATGAAAAACGTTGCTAAGGATTGATCCAATTTTGATGACATTGGTTTTTTTCAGGCTGGGTCGAGAGAGAAACCTACTATTAGTAATAAGAAGATACGTCATCACTCATGGAACTGTGTAAAGCATGTTATAGAATTTAATGAAATTGATGATAGGATGTCCTCGTGTGCTTACTCTGTACTAATTTTTCCTACTAACTATAACCTCTGTGTCACTTGTCATTATCAAGAGCATGCACGGATCGTCCTCAAACACGACCCCCACTCTTGCCACTCAACTGTAATTTATCAAGCTTTTCTCGTTTAGCCCAAATTTGTTTTTACTTGGTGGTAATTCCTCTTAACCTGTTCATCGGAAATATTTTATAATTAGGTTTTGGGTATTTAATGGTATTTAGCATTTAATACCACGATCCAAATTATGCCAAATTTTATGTAATTTCCCCCATTCGCGAGTAGGTGACCCCAGCTGTGGTTTTATTGTTTCTCCTTGTTGCATACTGTACGTTCCGTCGAGTGATTTTTAAGCTGATACAAGAGCATTGTTCTTCAAATTCCAGCCGTTAATTTTGGTTTGATGATCTCCTTAGAATATATTAAACGTCTCTCTGTCTCTCTCTCCGTTCCAAGAACCTTAGCCTACAACAAATGACCAAATCAAGGCTGTACTTAGCACAAAGAAAAAAATGTACCCGATTTCGTCGCGTTTTGTGTCTGGAATGGGAGTCGGTTAGCAATTGAATCAAAAGGGAATGTTTGTGTGGTGCAGTAACGTCTTTTGCTAACTACAGTCGTCCTGGTCTTTTCACATTTAGAATAGACTAGTAAAACTTGGTTCGTACATCTATGAATTTAGTTAGCCATCATTTGCTTGTAGTGATTGCACATGCTTACGTATTGATTTTATTCTTCCTCGAATCAAGGCCTGTTTCTTGGCAAATTGTGAAGAATGCCGTGAGTGAAATTCGTATCCTAAGATGACGCGGCGTCACTGCTATTGGTCTTTCGTAAAGTCAAATCCAAAGAAGTCTTGTTTGTATCCCCGTAAAATCTCACTTTCATTCGTTTCTCAAAATCAGCCCATGTGCCTTAGATTCGACGGAGTAAGCATTATTGGAACTGCACCGCATCTCCTTTCGTAATAACCACCCTGCACGCTTTTACGCCTCCAGGCTCGTTCCGTTTGACACAAGTTCAGCTCGTAGAAAATTGCGTCTGATTCCGAGACAAATCTTTCTGAACTTGCTTTAGTCTGTCATCAACTAGACTTTGATTCGAGGTGATTGCAGAAGTGATTCAAAGTGACAAAAGCGAAATGCTAATTACTCCTCGTGTCCTGGTAGGGAGGGACTGGTGAAGTGCTTCCCCATTGCACCAGTTTGGCCTGCTTTTTTTATTTTCAATTTATGATGGAAATAGTTGATGTTGCAATTTACTCAGTTATATAACGTGTGTCAATTATGAAAATGGAATAATTCAATTTGTTTATGATGCAAAATGAATTACCGTCATTCAAAGTTCGTATGTCTCGCTCATTTTGCACCACATGAATTCCTCTCTAGCAACTGGATATGTTTCTTCCCATCGGCCTTGTACACACTCCAAGGTGAATCATTGCTTGTTGCCTTACTCTGTTCACTTTGCAAACCCGCAACGCCGAGTTGTGATTTCCAATCTTGCGCGCTTCGCAATAAAAACAGCAGGGGTGAACTCTGGCTTCTGCTGTGCTCGAAATCGAGTATACATTACATCTTTCGCTAGTGTGCCGCGGCTCAACGGATATAACATTTTTAAATCATCCCGAACGAATTTCTGTCGACCCGATGAAATTGCCTGAACTTTAGCCTCCTCTTGCCTATGAGCCCAGGAGATATATGGCGCTATAGACGTATTATTATATTATCATTATCTTCGCTACTCATTTTGTAGCATATCGGATCTTGCAGGTGTGGGCAAGTGAAACACAGTGTTGCCTTTTCGACTCGTAATCCAAGGCGGATCTCCACTAAACGATTTTTGTGACGATCGTCTTAAAAATTTGCGACGATTTTTCGCACAAAATTCGCAACGATTTCGTAGACTTCTCGGCTAGACGATTTTTTTGGCGGTTTTCTCTAAACAACAAACACATTTCGTAATGGCCGCCGTAAATAAAAAATGTATGTTCTCTATTTGATGCTTCGTAGAAGAAGATTGCTGCTTTATTATCAGCGTCGACATATACTTAAACGGAATAACCATGCTATAAAAAAGAAAGTCGATTTTGGGTAAAAAAGCTGTATGAAGAAAGAAATAGAAAAGGAGAATTTCAGCTTTTGGTAAGAGACTTACGACTGCACGACCACGAAATGTTTTTCAAGTACTTTCGTATGCTCCCAGAAACATGAAATTTTGCTAAAATTAGTGGAGCCCGACATTAAGAAGAAATCAACAAATATGAGAGAGCCCGTGGAACCTGACCAGAGACTAGCAGTCATACTGCGATATTTAGCGACTGGAGATGCTCATTCAACTATTGCTGCCAATTATCGAATGAGTTCCACAACGGTTGGCCGAATAATAGAGGAAACATTCAATTCCGTATGGAACAGGCTGAAAGATGCCGGCTATATCAAAACACCTTCAGTAGAAGCCTGGAAAAAAATTGCCAATGAATTTGAATCTCGTTGGAATTTTCCCAGTGCACTTGGTGCAATTGATGGGAAAAGCATCTTGATGTTTGCTCCTACTAATCAGTCATCCACATTTTTTAATTACAAAAAAATCCATAGTATTGTATTGACGGCAGTATGCGATGCGCAGTAGAAGTTTACGCTGGTTGATATAGGTGATAGTGGACGCCAAAGTGATGGCAGTGTTTATGCTAATAGCAATCTAGACTACGCCATAGAAAATCAACTATTGAATACACCGTCTGACTGCAAAATTCCAGGATCAGATAAAGTCTTACCATATGTGTTCATTGGGGATGATGCTTTTGGTCTTAAAAGACATATGATGAAGCCATATCCTTTCTCAAACCTTTCGGAAAGCAAACTAGTTTTCAATTATAGGCTAAGTCGTGCAAGAAGAGTGATTGAAAACACGTTTGGTATCTGTGCCAGTCGTTTTCGGGTTTTCCATAGGCCAATAATTGCAAGAGTAAAGAAAGTTATTGCTATAACGAAAGCGGTTATTGCCTTGCACAATTTTTTTGATGACCGTAAAGGAAACTGACCAAATATCCCATAATTATTGTCCAAATACATTGTAGACCAGGAAGGACCAAACGGACTTCGCCCTGGCGAATGGAGACAGGACACGCAAAATATGAATGGTATAACGTCCATTCAACGTGTTAGTGTTTCGAGAAATTATGGCGATGAAGCCAAGTGGGTCAGAGAGCAATTTAAAGATTACTTCAGTAACGAAGGTGCAGTTGACTGGCAATGGAATAAAATTCATAGAGCAAGATAATATTTGTCTACATGAAATGAAACAATAAGAGACGTTTCTAACATCTCAAATTCCAGTATAAGCAAAAATGCGATGACAGCTTGCATTTAAGAAGTGACTATTTTGCAAACTAGCCTAAAATATCCCCGATTTTATATTGTTTTTCAAAAATGTTTGTTGATTTTCTTCACAACAATTAATTGCTCGCTAATGTATTGACACAAACCCATTGTGTCATTGCATATTTTCCAGCATTTTCCAAAAGATAAATATACAAACTCGAGAAACATTCAGCCTAAATGTATACAAAGCAAGATACTCATAGATATATAATTCCTTTCTTTTAGTAATTTCGAAAATGAAAACATGTAAGTTCTTTATCGTCAAAATGCAGTTCATAAAAGCAATACTCAGCCCATAACTAGTTCAAAAAATTTCAGAGCACGTTTTTTTAATTGCGAAAAAGTTTTTAAAACCATGCCCCACAAATACGTTTATTTGCAATGAAGATCGAGCTCCAAAAAGTGCCCACATTTGCCTAATGAACTGATTTTTAACTATCTTACAAAAAAATGTATTCGATCTTATTCATCACCAAACTTATGTCATAAAGTAGTTGTTGAATTTTAATTTTTGTAAATCTTAGCTTTTTTTTGTCAAAATCTTTTAAAACTGGTATCAAACTCAGACAAAATGCAGTTGCTTCCTCCTGTTCAGCCTCCATGTTTCCGTCAACCAATCTCACCATCCTTTCGTCCAATTCCTGCATATGTTGGAGATAAGGGTCAGGGGCATTTTTCTCGGGGATGTATTTCCTTTTAAGCTGTTTTGGGGGTTTTCTTGAAGCAGGGGCTTTTCGTATGTGGCTGGTAATAACGCAGAATTGGAAGAAGCCCGAACTACTGCAAAAGACGGTACGGCATAAATTGAAATAGATGGGGAGGGAGATTCTAACTGATCTTCGGAAATGCTAGTTTCCGACATTTGGCTGTATGTTCCAGGCGAAATGTCCACATTGCTGTGAGTTGGCAAATTTGAAGTTTTCTCATGAAGAAAATGCATGCCTTCAAAATATTTGCATACAGATAGGTATGCTGCAGCGGCTCCTGATATTGTCATCGCTCGTCTTTTGCCGAGACATTTCGTCAGTGAATCTTTCAAATTTTTGAAAGTTTTCTGCAGGAACGGAACTAAAAATAAAAACAGAAAAATACTGATACTTTGAAGTCATGTTTCGTTCATGTCTCGTCAGTTCAGTTTATCAGTTAGGATTAACGAGGTAGTAAGTTATTACGTTTGGCAGATTAATATAATATTTTCTATTCATCGGGGTGAGCATATTAGTAGCATTGTTGCTGTGGTATTGTCAGCAGAATCATCAATCAAGCGATTGAATAGTCTCCACAAATAACCCGGTTAGGCCAGACATACTTGGTTGGGAAAAAAGGCCAGCTAACTTTCTCAAAATCTTTCCAACTATTTGTTGATTTTGAACGAAGTGCAAAGGATAGCTTTCAAGTTTACTAGTTGACATACCTTCTTGATTAAAGAGCAATGACAATGTGCTCCATGCATTGACTTTCATGTCTGTTTTTATAGTTGGGGTCACTTGTAACCCACAAACATTTGAACTCTCGTAAGGCTTGAATGAATGTTTCCTTGTCAAAAGCCTGTCCTTCCAGACCACTCTGAAGGTCCTGAGATTCACTGTTTTCTTCAGAAGCAGCTCCGGCAGCAAGAAATTGAGAAAATGCTATCGGCACATCACTGCTGCCTTCATTATTGGCGGCCATTGCTGAACTGTTGAATTCGCTGCTCCCGTTATTTCTGAAATCTGATTGACTAATGTTTTGACAATCGTCAAGCGCACGAAGAAAAGTGAAAACCGTCCTAACTTTTCGTCAGGACCAAAATCGTCTGAAGTTTCGTCGGAAAAGTTTATTTTTTGCCACTGCACGTGTGTCGTCGCGAATTCTCATGACGATCGTCAAAAAAATCGTCTATTGGAGATAATCAAAGTACATTGCCAATGTGCTTGGCACCATGCAACACAAAAGACCGTAAACAGGAAACGATGAACATTGCACACCGACTTTGCAATATTAACTTAAGAATTTAACACGTTAACGATTGAATATTCGCCAAACTACACACGTATAATTAGCAACGCTGAATTTCAGAAATGCCAGAAGTTCTCTAATACAATTTGCAAACGCCCTATGCGCTTTGCGACGTTAAACCCAAAATTTCACCTAAGTTTTTCTACTGGCAGCCCTAAATGACCCAGTCGCAGTAACTGAATTGCTAGCAAAATGTCTTCATCTGCTGAAGAGCTGAAGTCGCTGATCTCTTGGCTTTCTTGGATATTCACTGTCTTTATTTGTAGAAAAAGACGCATTTGCATTGACTGTAAGTTACCAGCGCACAAACTGCGAGGAACATTACTCATCATGTTGAATATGCTGAGCTGAATAGCTCACAGGAACTAAATCAGAGAAAAGGCACCCGAGGAAACAGCTGACGCTAGTTTAATTGCCCCTCTGGGTCATCCAAAGTGTCCTAAGCTTGATAGAAATTGAATTCGACGCCTTTGTTTACGCATGCGCTCTATTGTTCAGTCGAAAACAAAATTCTTCTGTTCGCCGCACACGAAAGCAAAGTGCCACGAGTGACCAAAATCATCAAGCATGTTTGATTTGAGGAATTATGCCATGAGTGACTGAATGCTCTCAGACTAGCCGTCGCACACGGAAGCATTTTGCTTAAAGCAAAGTGTCCTTCGTGGCATTTGGCTCAGCAAAATGCTCTGGTGTGCGCGTGGCTAACAGTCACGAACTCTGCTGGTACTTCAAGTGTTTGCCGGGCTTTAGCTAAGGTCTTAGCCGTTGCTTCTCCAAGCTATAAAAAGAATTCCGAGAACATTACGTATCTACGCCGATCCATCCATGCCTATCTATCTATCTATCTATCTATCTATCTATCTATCTATCTATCTATCTACCTATCTATCTATCTATCTATCTATCTATCTATCTATCTATCTATCTATCTATCTATCTATTTATCTATCTATCTATTTATCTATCTATCTATCTATCAATCAATATATCTTTCTATCTATCTATCTATCTATCTATCTATCTATCTATCTATCTATCTATCTATCTATCTATCTATGCCTACCTATCTATGCCTATCTATCAATTTCCACCAGTTTCGTTTGCGGCTAAAAAAGTTATTGATGATATTAAGAATGAACGAGAAATGGTCTGATAGGGAATTTAAAAGAATAAAAATGCTGATCGCTTGTGTTGATGGCTACACTCGCACTTGATAAGGAACCTTCCATAAGAAGCAGTACAATCAGAATTGCAAAACTTAAGAAGCATTGGTACAACATTCGTAATTCTGGGTTGTAAAATTGAGAAAATTTGCTATTTCGCGGTCAAAATTTTGAAATTTCATTTGCCTTTACAAGATGTAACTTATTCTCCTTTTGATTTCTTTCTAAATATAGTCCTGTCCCTTCAAACATTACTTGAAAGAAACTTGCACACAAAATGAAAAGTTGGTCATAGGTGGTTGGAAGTTTATTAAGTTAGGAAAATTAGACCTTCATCTTAAGAAACTCGCCAAGAATTATTTTTTACCGAATTACGACTGAAAGGGAAGAAATTGGTGGACAAGGATTTTACAAAGTTTCTTATGATAAACTGTTGAGAGTACTGTACAGTAGTGGCGACCATCTTGATAAATCAAAATTCAATTCAATGCTAATCAATTCTATTCAATGCCAAATTGCGATTTGATGTTAGTAGCGCCAAGACAAAATGGCGGTTGTAAACAATCAAGTCATTCTCGACGAAGACTACGATGAAAACTACGAACCAACGGAGCTAGGTAGATATTTATAGAGAAAAAAAATATTGTATATAACCAAAGTATTATTCGAGGGGAGCTAAATCATTTGTTATGTATAAATGTCACAATTTGACGAATGATGACAAAAGTAGGCCTAGGATAAAACATTTATAGCCTCAATCTAAGCTACGTATGTCTTCATAGTCGGAAGAAAAATAGAAAATTTGATAATAAATGATTCACAGGGGACAGATCCAGTTTAAAAATATTTCAAGAGACACCCCCTAATCTTTAAATGTTAGTGGAAGATAGCCGATTATCAAATGAACCAGACAATCTAAAAGCTGTTTAGAACACATTACATTTCATTAAATGAGCAACATCGCAACATCACCTCTCTCAATGAAGAAATGAGCCGTTTTAACATATTTTCTCCCTCGTGGATACCATTTATATGCCAATAGTTAAGCCATGACATCAGCTCTCTTGAGCTGCCTTAGCATGACCGGAGTTAACAAGTATGCATGTATGTGTTTATGTATGTACTGTAGGTTAATATGTAGGTATGTAAAATATAGAAAGCGAAAATGTTTTATCAATGGTCAAACTCTTTCATTTAAGTTACACTGTACCAGTAGTTTGCAGACTGTTTTCTTCTGGTTTTCACCCAGCTTTGCAATGTTACCTGTTAATATATTTGATTTAAAATTTCCTCTTTCTAGAAATTTATGAGTATGCAGCAGCTATTGGCATTGATCCAGACAGAGAGCCAGAACTTCTTTGGATTGCAAGGCAAGGGATAGTTGCACCCTTGCCCCCTGACTGGAAGCCATGGTAAATAGAATAAAAGATCACAATTAAAGATATCACTTTCCCATGATGTAAAAAAGTTCATGCATATACAACTGTTTTATGCTCTGAAATTTTTCAGCGCTTGAATAGATCTGCTTGCGTTTTAATTAACCATCCCTGCAAGATACAAATCAGACTGCAGCAGGTGCAGCAGACAGTTTCCATTACTTCTGTGCTAATTTTATCTCTATTTTTCATACTTTTAAGTCAAGATGAAGGTGGACAAATCTATTACTTCAACTTTGCAACTGGAGACAGCGAGTGGGACCATCCTTGTGACGAATACTTCAGATCAATGGTTGAAGAAGAAAGAGCCAAAGGAAAACCTGCAAAGGCATCAAAGAGCAAAAAGGGAAAAGAAAAAAAGGCAAATAAGAAAGAAAAGAAAGACAAATCACATCAAAATAAAATTAATGTGAGGCTGTTTGTTTTTCAGCTATTTGCTTTGATCTCATCATTTTGCTTGATTCCTAAATTTCATTGAGAAAGCCTCTGCTATAGGCATTGCATTTTCATTATTTCTACTTTTGAATTCACATTAAAATCACATGTTAGAGTTCTTGTCAAATGCTGTCAACAAATCACCATCACCATGATAGTCATCATGATCATAAGTCACCTTTATCATTAATCACCATCATCAATATTAACATCATCATTACATAGATCAGGGGTGTCCAAGTTAAATGGATGGAGGGCCAATCAAAGATTCAGCTATAAGCCAAGGGCCTGACTAATCAAACCTTCTTTGAAAAATTGTAAAATGACCGCATATAGTCAAGTGAACCAAGCTATTGCTCCCGTCCCAGACTATTGCTCAGTGCTTCACCATTGCATTGTGGGAAGTGTAGTATCGGTGCGCCTGCAAACTGCCAGCTTGCTGCGGTTCGTGGGCTGGTTCTAGTAATATATCAATATCGTCCCAGGGGCTATAAAAAACCTTTTTGCAGGCCAGATGTTGCCCGCGGGCCTTCACTTTGACATGTGTGCTATAGATCATCAGCACCATCAACATTGTCATCACCATTATTTTCACTTCAATCAAAATGTTCACCTCAAGTCATCATCATCTATCACCATCAGCATCATTTCATGAGGAACCAGCAAAGCTGTAAAGCATATTTTTTTAAATTCTGATTCCAGTTTATGTCTATAACTATATATAAATATATATTTATATTTACCAAAACGCATCAAGATTATTAACAAAATCCAACTATGTATATTTTTATATATCATTTATATGATATGATATGATATGATATTATATCATATTATATTATATTATATTATATTATATTATATTATATTATATTATATTATATATAAACATGTGTTAACATGTCTGTTTATATATCCTAATACAGTTTTGAAAATCAAATCCGTAAATTTTTCATGTATAGAGAAATCCTTCAATGTTTTAATATTGCTGTTTACTTAAATCTTTTGCAGCGGTTTTGTGCCAGTTTTTATGCCAGCCTCTAATCTTTTAGGCAGTGAATGACCTTCCAAATTTGAAGAAAGACTTTCAAAATCCATCTGGATTATCAAGTCTGTCTGGAGGAAATGGTTTTGGAGCCACCTTAGATTCATTAAACAACACTTTTGGTTCAACAAAAGAACTTGGAGGCAGAGGACGTCTAGGGGACCTGGGCACTCTGGGCTCAACAAATGGAAAAAAAATAGGAACACTACAGGTAATTGGCTTGTTGTGTTTAATTGTCAGTCAATTGAAATGTGGTGATTTTCAAAGTAAGATTATCATGATTGCATATGATTGCTGATGATGATGAAGAAGATTGATAAAGATGATGATGACAGTTGTTAATGATGATTGATAATGATGATTATCAGAGACAATTTATCATAGTGATAATGATTATTATATGATTGCAATTATAATTCATAAAAGGATAGTAATTTATATTGATGATGATGGTTATAATTATTTTCATTGGTTATGATGATGATGATGTTGATGATGATGATTTTGATTATTGTTATAGCCATTCAAATATAGCTATTTTTCAGTTTTTCTTCTTATGTTTTTCCTTCCCTCCTTTTCAGAAAACTGATCCACTTCTTAGAAAATCAGACATGAAAAAAGATTCTAAAAAGAAGGAGCATATTGGATTTGAGAGCAAACTCGGAGAAAATATAAACTTCTTAGACGACTTTTCAGAATTAAGTGAAGTATGTTTTATCAATTTTTTCCAATAAAGATATATCTTAATACCAAGCTGTTGCATATTGCATACTTCCTTATGTTTGAAATCAGAAAATCCCGTTTGATTAAGCGATGGTTTGTCTATGATAATTGAATGGGACACCTAGTAATTTTGCCCAGCAAGCATTTCTATGGTCCTTCCTTCCAGCGCGGGGAAGCACTCTGTTCTTATAATTCGTGGATATTTATAATTCGTGGATACTTATAATTCGTGGATATAATACATGGACTGTAGCTGCTGCAGTTGTGAAAAAGTATATCAACCCCTCGGAAGTGGGGACATGGCCAGAGGGATGAAACGAATTGAGTTGAAGAACTGACAAAAATTATACAAGACGTTTGATAGCTAGGCCATTTTTGGAAGGGGTTGACCATGTCTGGTTTGCACGGAACGCCTAGCTTCGGCTACTTGTTATGGTTTTGATAGAGCGGTAATGGTAAGTGAAGTTATACTAAAGCTGATAGTGGCAATGGTAGTGGTACTGGGAGGGGCACCTTAGTGGTGGGGTGAAGGAGATGTGTGGGGCTGTGAGTCTTCCGTCTTTTTACAGTCCAAGTAAATACCGTGTATGTCACTTACGAAAGGTACAGTTTTCCTCTGATCAAATTATGACGAAATAACCTTAACGATTTCTTTGATTTTTTTCAGTATTCGAATGGAAAGCCAAGATTTACGCTAGACCTGGACACCCATGATATTGCTAATATTGGATACGAGGTAAGGTTGGCTGACAACGTAGTTAATGATGCCATCACATGATCAACATGACCACTATCAGAGTCGTTATGAAATAAGGTTTTAGTCAGATCTCAACCTCTTTTCATGTGTGCATTTGGGTAGTTAGTCTTACTGGCATAGTGGTACGAGCACATGTTTGGTGTGCTGAAGGTCGCCGCACGTGGTTCAAGGCACGTTCGTTCACTTTCCAAGGGACCCTCTATCCATCCGTCATCACCGTTGCGCGGTACAATGAGGGTGACCGACCGTGACACATTTCTTGATTAAAACTGTCTGTTCACCCTGCAGTAAACGGGTGTGTGGCGTAGAGCTAGAAGCAAAGTGGGGTGAGGAAGGGAACTGGCCACTCTACCTTCAGATACCCAGGTTGAGAATGATGCTCCCTTCAAGGTGCTCCCCGGCGTTCGTTTCAAAGATGGGGCCCAATTTTGCTAGTCATGCAGTCATGTTCTTGTTCAAAAGAGACTGCTTTGTTTATCGCGGGAGGTGATCAGGGAGACAGCAAGCAGTTTAATTTGTAGAGTCCATGCTGAAGGGTACTTGCACTATTGCTGGGTAAACAAGCAAGTCGGGACTTGAAAAGCAGATAGGAAACAATTTGAATGGTCTTAAAAAGTATACGTATGCAATCACTTATAATCACGGTTAGTGGCCATTGTTATCGTTGGCTAATTTTGCATTATTCTGCTCAACACTTATATCAGAGCAACGGACAGTGCCAATGTTCCAGGTACGAATGACACGATCAAAAATATAATTGACCAATAATGCCAATCGTCTTTGAAATTAGCGAACTTCTTGTTGATTTTCTTGGAAAAATAGCGATCTTCTGCATCTCCCCTGGTTCTCCTTGATCCCTTTTAGGACATGGCTGAGTATTTATTTCGAAGAATTCTAGTTTCGATGATTATTTGCGAACTTTGACAAAGAGAAAAAATGTTAAGAGCTGATAAAATTCGGCGAGAAGAATTTCATATTTTTCAGAATGATTGCTCTTTGCAAATTTATTTCTACATTGCTCTATACATTGCAATGATGAAGCTTTTGTTTGTCTCTCATATCGAAGACTAGACAGGTCAAGTAAGGTCCGGTCAGGTCAGATCAGGTCAGATCAGGTCGGGTCAGGTCAGGTCAGGTCAGGTCAGGTCAGGTCAGGTCAGGTCAGGTCATGTGTGGTCGTCCTTTTGCTCTCTCTGGGTGCTCTAACACTATGATGACGTTAATGATGATAGCGTAGTCTCTTTCATTCAACTCGATCAGCCTATACTCATACACAAGCCAGCAAATGATTTTCTAGTCCATTTTTCAAGGCTAGACCGTCATGTGTAATTCAGTATGGAAGCAATGCCCCATCCCAAAACGGAAACACTGGTGCCCTTGCTAATTTATGTGTAGGCAGTTTTGCTTGTCATAATAAATACGTAGGTGGTACGTAAATCATATCTGGTATTCATCATCTCCTCCGCGTCCGACGTTGTCGCCTGGAATTCTATTCCTATCGTTCATTCCACTTTCATCACCGATTTTTCACCTCGCGGTAGCTTGTTTTCTTAGTCCATCTGGCGGGGCCTATAGTAATCACCCACCACTCTCAGAATCAGCATGAAGATTTCCCCCAAAGGCCATTCCCAGCTTGTGGAATGTTTGCTAATCACTAGGTTCACGCAAATGTGACTTCTCTGATCTGCAACCCTTTTCCCAGTATCATCTATGGATACTACCGCTACCCCATTAAACGACAAAAAGAGTATGATGTTTGATCTAGTCCGACCCAGCACGAATTCACTCGTTAAGTGTTTTTTTCTTGCAGGAATCAGAACTATCAGAGAGTATTGGTAGGCCACCATCATCAATTCAAAAAAATGATCATTTTGATGAAGATGATGATGATGATGATCTGGTTAGTTTTTGTCTCCATATCAGTCAACGAAAAATCAATTAAGCAATTCAGCTATCACCGATGCTGATGATTTATATACTTTTATGTTTATTATAAGAAAAGAACGCAGAAAACACTAATCTTATCAGTCATAATTCAAAGGAATCAATAATCCTAGAAGCTATTTTTTTGAGTGATTTATGTTGGGGAAAAGCCATGGTGGCCTATGCAAAGCCCCAACAAAGGAAGAAAGGAGACAGCGAAAGGCTAACAGGAGAGAGAGAGATCAGATCAAGTTTATTAATCTTCTTTATCTCCTCCACATCTGCCATAGTTATGCATCTTAATAATCATGAATCACACGAAGCAGTAATCTTAGGCATCATGAAATGATGCCACTTCCATAACAAGGACACAGACAAGAAGGTTAGCTTTTTTAAGGCCACCGTCTCGCACCTGTTTTGAGAGACCACAGTTGAATTACAGATTCAATATGTTATTGCCATATGTTTTTATTTGCAGGATATTGGCATTAGCTCTGGTCGTGTCGCACGTCTCGAAGGAATGGAAATCGACAGCCTGAAACCTGCATTTGATTACATTGAGGTAGAACAAACATCAATTATTCATAATAAAAGTGTTTTTGTGGAATGCTTCATATTTGGCTTGTAGTGATTATTTCTTTACCTTTCCATGCATTATATTTGGAGGTGAAAATCATCCAGCTATCACTTAGTTACCATTGATATTTTATTTTCTGAAACTTGCTCCAAACTCAGCACTAGCCATTAGTAGGATGTGTAATTTCCATCTACAGGCCAATTTTTTCCTTACTGATAATGATATACTATATTTGTACAAGTAAAATTGTTCACCAAAGAGAATTTTCTGCCTTAACCCAAGAACTTATCGGCGTATTATACCTGATGTACATAACTAGCAACAAAATAGTTCAAGTATTCTACTTAGACAGCTCGAACTTTGCAGAGTCCTCAGTCTGATCAAGGTTGGAATAGTCTCGATGATAGAAAAAGAATGGAACACCGCAAAGCGAAACCAGCCGCTGGGCAATCAGAGAGCTTGAATTTCGCGGCAGAGTCAAAAAGGTATGAGACGAGTATTACATTGTACATTGCACGAGATGAAGGCTTTAGAAATGACGGTCGAAGAGTTCAATAAAAGATCAGTCACTATTTGCTGAAGAAACCATTTCAAACCGCAGCTTGTTATTCACCGTACGGAATTTATGCTATCATTAGTCTGCTGTGTTGTGACTCATTGCTTGTCAGAGGAAGAAATACTTATCCCCCTACTGTTTAAAACGACCCGCTCCTAACAGTAATCAAAATGGCTCGAATAAGTGAGGCATTTTTGTATCTTCTAGGCTTCAGGATGAAAATGAAAAGAAGATCGAGATGCTCAAAATTGGGCTAGAAAAGGAAGTGGAAAACATGAAGCAAAAATTCATGAACGAGAAGGAATTGCGGATTAAAGAAATGGAAGCAAGTTTCAAGAATGACGAAGAATTCGAAAAGTCGAAACTTAAAAAGCAGAATGAAGTTGTTTTGAAGACATTAAAAGTTCAGGCGAATGAAGAAAACCTAGATGCAGAAGCAAGGATACAAGAAGAAAAACAAGATTATATCAGGAAAATTAAAGGCGAAGTACAAAGAGAGAAGGACAAGGAAGAAAAGAAGCTGAGAGAGGAGCATAACATTGAAATCAAAAGGTAAGAAAGAAGTTGACAAAGTTTGTGTGGAGGATCATTGTTCCGTCGCAATGTTTCCATAGTTGGGTTGTAGTGGTCGTAACATAGGCGAAGGAAAGAATTGAGAGAATCCATGGATATGCCGCATTAAACTATCCAAGTGGCGTATATAATTACCCATGGCAATAATGGTTATGATGAAATTGATGTTTCTACAGGATGAAAACTTTTCAAAAAGTTTTTAACTGGTTTATCAGTGTACATCATGTGGTAATTTTTTAATGGTAGCGCCCTAGATATTTATAATGAAGATGAATCACGTTAAGTTAATTATCCACTCTCTGCCTTCTTGACTAAAGTCCAGTCCAAAGCCATTCGTCTCATCAATAATCCTAACCCCACCAAATCACTCCAACTCTTTCCCATCGTCGTTTAGTTGGAGATCTTTCCACCTTTTACAGATACTTTAACGGGCATTGTTCTCAGGAGATCAGGGATATTATTCCAGTTCCTCTGAGGCATGTCAGGACCACCAGAAGCTCAACTCATTCACACCCTTTCCAAGTTTAACTGCCTAATCCACGAACTCTATCTCACAAATCGTCATTCATCCCATGAACATGCAACTTATGGAACGTATTCACATCTTCTTGCTTTCCTGAATCTTACAACTGGCCATCTTTCAAATCTGATTTCAATAAACCTGATCTGATCTCTCTCTCCTCTTGGCCTTTTGCTTTCTTCTTTCTTCCTTTGTTGGGGCTTTGTATAGGCCACCATGGCCTTTCCGCAACATAATTCACTAAAAAAGAATACAGATACAGAAATGTAGAATTAGTTTTTTACAATCAAGGTTCCGAGTGTAATTATCAATTCTAATTTATTATGAATATTGATAATGATAAGCAATTTCTGTCAACTGTCCTTCTCTCTAGGCTGAGAGCTCAATTTGAAGAAGAGTTTGCCGAAGAGAGGCATAACATAATGGATGAAAATGCTGGGGAAATGGAGCAACTGAAAAGTGATTTAAAACAAGAGATGGATGCTTTGGAAAGTGACATAAGAGAAAAGAACGAAGAGGAAATCGAAAATGTCAGGCAGAAGTTTGAAAAGGATAAGGAATTGGTATGTTTCGAATTCTTTCTATTTCTTATAAAATGATATTTCTATTTCACTAATCATGATAGTCATGTACACGAAACAAATCGGATTATGACGTGCTTTGAAGGGGAAGTTGCTGTGCAGTTCTAGAACGAAGTATACTTTTGTTTTTTACTCAGCGTATTGCAGAATGAAATATACAGATTTATATTTATCAATTGCGGACATAATCTCCAAGATTAATTTTACGCTGCACGGCGTGTATTATTGTGCCTGTTAATGGGCACAGCAGGATTACGGAATGTATATGATATCTTATTGATGCAGAGGTTTGCGGTGGTATTATTGTATGGCAACGGCTTGTAATAGTCGCATTTTCTGCAGTTTATAACATAAGGGCTGACTTATATATCTCTCCTGCATTTGAGATGTATTAGAGGTATAGCTAAAATTTGGTTAGATGCCACGAAGTAAGTGACATAGCCTTAACCGTATGTGTGTTGTTAAAGGACCTAAGTCCTTTCTCGTCCTTATCGAGGGAGATGCTAACCTTCTCTCGGCTCATACAACACAACTGTCTGGTCTGTCATTGTTGTGATAAAAGCGCAGAATCACTTCAAGGTGTTGATTGTGGGTTTAAAGTTACGCATGCGTATCAGCATAATTGTGCATCGGACGTTTCTTTCAAATTGAGTGACAGTATCACTTCAAGGTGTTGATTACGGGTTGACTTTACGCATGCGTATTAATATGATATTGGTTTTTACTTCACTGTCGAAATTCGCGGACAATATCTTTTCAAGGTGTTCGTTGTGGGTTTAAATTCACGCATGCGTATCAGCATTAGTATTTTGGTGTTTTCTGTCAAATTTGAATTTATTAGGAAGCACTCGATGTTAAAATGTACCTCCATAGTCGTTCCAGGCTCTTTTATTTATTATTGATTTTGAGCATTCGATCGTTAAGCTGGTCGTTACGTGGTAGTTGGCATATTGGTTAGAGTACAAACCTACTGTTCGAAATGTCCTGGTTTTGAGACATGTTTGTGCACGTTTCTCTTCCCCTTCAATCTGTCCAAACAGTAGTACATAAGTATCATCTTCGGTGTATCATATAATCGGTGTCTCTTACATGTAATTTGTGGAACCTCTTGCCTTCTTCTTGCTTTCCTGAGTCCTACAACTTGCCATCTTTCAAATGTAGGGTCAATAAACTTGATCTGATCTCTCTCTCCTCTTAGCTTTTCTCTTTCTCCATTTGTTAGGCCATCATGGCGTTTCCTCAACATAACCCACTAAGAAAAAAAATCTGTACATGTAGCTTGGGTGAACTTGGGAGAAAAAATGAACTGGGCACCAGGCCTTACAATGCCGTAGCTCAGGATGGCATCTTTCAGACAAGTTCTCTGCAACGCTCGTTTCGATTATGGTATTCAACGTTACTTTTTATAAGCGAAAGATTGAAATTTTCAGGCGATCGAGCAAATGCAACAGGAAAATGAGTATGCATTACAACAATTGAGATCTGACTTAGCAGAGAAGAAAGAAGAGGTATTGGCATTGAACGTTAAATTTTCTGTCAATTTTTGCCAGTGAAAAATATGAGAAACGATCTATACTGCAACCACGAGAGCGGGAAAACGAAAAAGCTTTTTCTCTGACCCTCATAATCCATCTTTTCCTTGTTTATCAAACAACTATTTTTCAAGTATGAATTATGAGTCCTTTGCATTTGAAATGAAAGCTCAATTATTTCTAGATTGCCAGTAAATCATCCGCTTTGTTTGAATTCCTTTGAGGAAGGAAGTACTTTTGATGCGATATTTTCGCTAATTTAGGTCGAGCTAAAGAAGAAATCTGCTGCAGATTTCGATTCATTACAGATAGATGTTGAGAAAAAGGTAAATGAACAAGACCTGCATTTGCATTTTATATTTAGTAGGTTTGTTCATTCCTTCCTTGCACTGAACAAATTTATCAACATCTAGCGACCATTTTGTATTGCGATTTTATTTTCCAGTGGTGCCATAGTGTAGGCACTTCAACGTGGGAAATTTAAAGGAGTGGACTGTAATCCAGGATAATTCATAAGAGGGAAGCTATCTGGAGGAAGATAACGGGAAACCACCCCCCTATAGGCGTCCTTATCCCTAAAAAACTCACAGCACGGTCTCTGTTTTCAGCTTGTAATCGAGTATTTTATGCAGTTCATTCATCTTTCAGGAAAGATTGGTTGAAACCAGAAAGAAAGATCTGGAAAAGCAACTAGCAGATCTTGAACGGAAGGTTTTTCGCTTCACTTTCGTGATAAATATTTCACCTGCTATCATCTGAGAACCAATAAATGGTCATACAGTTAAGATCCGACTTGATTTGAAGTGAATTTAACATTTTTCGATGCCCGTTTCCTAATTCTCTCTTGATCTTTAAACAATTGCACAAATGCAGCTAGATCTGTTTTGCTGTTTGCCATTCTATTTTGTCCATAATTCTTAGTTCAGTGCATCAAACTCTTTGTTTTATGCCTTATACGCATCGGAAGGTATATTTTTAGAATCTGAGAAGCTCTGCTCGTCGAACAGTGTACAGGTTCTCATTACAACCGGAGTTCGTGTCAATTTTTCTTTGATTTGTGAATCATGAGCTGGATTTTAGAACCGTAGGAAGCTCTGGTTATCGAATAGTGTCCTGGTCCTTCCTCTCCTCTCAATGTAACCAAATTTCGTTCTTCCTAATACTCGATCCATAAGTTAGATTTTATGACATTGAGAAACTATGCTTATCAGTCAGTTTCTTGTTCATTGTCTCGATGCGACCAGATTTCGTGGTTCCAAACCCTTGGTCACATTGAATTACTGGCGTCCTTGATTACTCGCGTGGCTTGTTGTTCTGCGCCTGACACATTTTCTGCTCAAAACTCTTCATTACATCTTGTACTAGTCACATGAACTTTGATGCTAATAGACGTTGTATCCTTTGCTAGATAATTGAAGAGAAGGCCGCGAAAGAGGCTGAGATGAGGGAAAAGCTGGAGGAAGATTTGGTAATTCTCATCTACATATTTTCCTTATAATTTTTGCAATTTTTCGTATTTCCATTCTTAATTAATTCAAAAAGAATTTGCGTGGCATTTTTGAAAAACTAAGTCTTTGACAGTTATCCTTACCCCCACTTCATGAAGATCTCAGAAGAAGAAGGCTGAATCGCTTTGATCGTTGGGCATAACACCTTAGCCAAGGAGCAACTCGTGAAAGAATTGAATATTTCAAAGTGACTAAGGGTGAATTTATACGATGAGCTGAAGATGGGACGAACCTATTAATTTTGAATAGGTTCATCTCTTGGCTCATCGTATAAAAGAGGCATAGAATTAATCATCGTATAGAATTAACAGGCACGTTCTGCCGATGAACCCATCTTGGGCTCGTCGATTTATGATGAACCTATTCTAATATGTTCATGTTTGGCTCGTCGACATTTTATATGACGGGATAGTTCGTCGATGAAACTATTCAAATCAGGTGGCAGTCCGCATTTTTTTACTTGCTGTTATCATATGGGCATGCGCGGTATAGCGACGTTAATTCCCGCCAAAGTGTCTTCGACCTAACTTCAGTGATTGCAGCAGCACCATGTCATCGTTCAGTAAACTTACGTCGATAGCCTTTTCGGAATTCGGGGAAAGTATTGATCAAGAAATTGTGGAATATGATAGCGGTGGAGAAAATTGCAATTTAGCTTCCGTTAGTAGTAATCCCCCAGGAAGTGAGAATGAAAGCCGGAGGTGTACTGATTCTGCAGATGGTGGCTTTGTGCTCATAAACAGACGTAGACTAGAAACAGCTCCTTCATGCACAGTAGAAAAAGATGTCTCTGAAGCAAACAATATCTCAATGAAAAAGGAAAGTCAGGACCAAAGGCCATGTGGTCGACAGAGATGCTGAATGACTTAGTGGACGGGTTGATAGCGCATGCGTGACATTGATAGTACTGTGCAATAGGTTCATCATTAGTCCATCGTATAAAACAAGCCATCAATTTTTTCGGGCTAATGTTGAACCCATTCATCAATAGGCTCATCCCATCTTCAGCTCATCGTATAAATTTACCCTAAGAAGAAAGTCGCCAATGACACTTGAAAACATCACAGTGAACAAACCGTAAAAAGTTTAATTTAGTTTAATTTAGCAATAGGGAAGTGATGATCCCAGCAGATAAAATCAAACCTTTTACATATTTTACTTCCTGCTTGTGATACTGTTGTCTCGAAACCTTTTCAATATACATGTGACATATTTGGAACAATTTGTGTTTGAGTCTTTTTCTCTCCATTAGGAAAACTTGCGAAATGAGTTCCAGAAAAGGATCGAAGAAACGAGGCAAGAATTGATGGCGAAGGTAAATATATATGATTTATAAGTCAATTAATGAATGAGGTATTTAATTGCTACTCGTTTTCAATCTCCCTGTTTTTCCATTAGCTGATTGCCCCAACAAGGGAACTTATGAATAAATGAGAGAAGAAATGTGAATTGTTATTTTTGAATTATTTTCAATGAAAAAATATGCATTGATGTATAGATATATATGATTCAACTGGTTTCATTTTGATTTTTCTCGATTATATTCTCAATGAGGTTATATCATTAATCGTATACCCTCTCCGATTTCAAGGAGGAGAAAATGGGAGACGAGGAATCAAATATCGCTGAAAATATAAGCGAGCTGCAGAAACAAGTACGTTAAGTCATTGTTATTAATTCAGAGAAAACCAGTTTATGTTTCTTTCGATGGACATGAAAATTATTTCAATTTCATTAAGCAGTTTTAACGATATGTAAAAGGGAGTGTTTCACCTGTTATTCAACATGCAATTTCAGGTAGTTTTATGATTGAGAACTGAAAGCCATAACTAATAACAGTTCGCTCTTGTGTCTACAGAAAGATGTCCTTGAAGAGGAGATCAAAGATGCCCAAGTGAGACTTGATCAGCTTGACTTACAGGTAAACTTTTATTCTTCAGTTGAAGGACAATTGGGATGTTTCTAAAGCCCTTCTTTGTTTTTATAGATATCAAATTAAGTTTTTCCACCTAGCATCCGAAATAGATTTGAGGAAGCTAAGAAGCTATGCGTATCAAGCAGTTTCTTAGCCCTTCTTCTCATGCGACTCCATTTTGTCGTTTTCAAAACTTTTGTTGTATAAGGTAGGTTTTCGAGCAATGGAAGGATACGCTTATAGGAGTTTTCTACCCCTTCATCTCGGTGCAGCATCTCTTGATTCATACGCCTGGCATTACAAAGGGTTGGCGACTCTCTTTACTCTAAGTCAAAGGTAGGCTTGAGTTTGGACTCTAATCAGTGACAATAGGATCTGTGAGCGAATGCATTACCTCTGAACTATCCCCACATCACTCAAGTGTGGAATTCTTATTAAGTCGTTTTATTGAAATCTAGCGAGAAGAGAATAGTCAGAATTTTCCGTTAAAGATGTTCTAAAGCATTCAAATTGCATTTGAAAAATTTAAGCATTTGCTATAAGTTTTTGCGCTTGTGTTCTATATTTTTTCGACAGCCTTTTTCAAGTTCAAAGTTCCTTTCCTCGCCATTTTTTGGTGAATAGGGCGGCGCCCATCTCTATTTCATTAGCCTTTGCTTTATCAGTCATGCACGCACAATGAATGCTACCGTTGGGGCTGGCCATCTGATAGCACTTTGTGTTTAACTCCCATGTTCTTTCCCAAATCGCTGAATGCTAAGCAGGGAAATATCATGTACCATTTTTCAAGTCTTTGGTATGACTAGACCGGGTATCGAGCCCTAACCTACCGCGTACAAAGCGAGCATTCCACGACTGGACCACAGACAAAAGCTTTTAGCTATCATTTATTCGTTTCGTAGAAAACCCTGCATTTTTAGATATCATCGTTTGGCCCCCTCAGGTTAAAGGAATTTTTTGTGATTCCAGAACCAGATTCTGATTTCCATCTATCTCAATCTATCGAAAAGTCAATTCAATTTAAAATTTTAAAGAATTTGAAAATATTCAGGTGCCAATGTGAACATAAGTTTCATTTATGCAGCAGTCAAACAAGCTGGTTTCAAACGGAAGAGAACTGGAGCAGGATGCTTCAACCGAGATAGCCGAACTTCGATCAATGGCTGAAATCGAGAATGAAAAGCTTGAGAATTTGAAAGCCAGCGTGGAGGAGATGGTGAAGAAAAGGGAGGAAGAGGAACGTATTCTACGAGAGTTGAATCGTGAAATCGAAAATAAAGAAGAAGTCCTAGGCAACCTTGAAAGGTATTTATGTCGTTTCAAAAACTTTCCACCTGTCCTCATGAATGGTGATGAACTAGACACTTCAGCTTCTTTCACACAACTTGGTCTTTCTCTTTCATCTAATCTCACTTGGAAAACTCACATCCATTCCCTTGCTAAACATGCATCTCAGAAGTTCGGTTTCCTTGCCAGAGCCCACGGGTTTTCTCATCTTCTCACCCTCTATCTATATACAAGTCCCAAATCCGTCCTTCTTTAGAGTACTGCTTCCACGTCTGGGGTGGTGCTCCAAAATCTACTCTCTGTCTTCTTGACAAAGTCCAGTCCAAAGCCATTCGTCTCATCAATAATCCTCACCCCACCAAATCACTCCAACCTCTTTCCCATCGTCGTTTAGTTGGAGATCTTTCCACCTTTTACAGATACTTTAACGGGCATTGTTCTCAGGAGATCAGGGATATTATTCCAGTTCCTCTGAGGCATGTCAGGACCACCAGAAGCTCAACTCATTCACACCCTTTCCAAGTTTAACTGCCTACTTCACGAACTCTATCTCACAAATCATCATTCATTCCAAGAACATGCAATATATGGAACATCTTGCCTTCTTCTTGCTTACCTGAGTCCTACAACTGGCCATCTTTCAAATCTAAGATCAATAAGCTTGATCTGATCTCTCTCTCTCCTCTTAGCTTTTCGCTTTCTTCTTTCTTCCTTTGTTAGGGCTTTGTGTAGGCCACCATGGTCTTTCCTCAACATAACCCAGTAAAGGAAAAGAATGAAAAAAAATGTCGTTATTAAGATTCCCTTATAGGATACAGCAAGAATATTGCTTTGGAGCATATTAGATTGGGTCCGATATGGAAGGTGTTTTACTTCGAAGCATTTCAAGAATACTAAAGCCTTTCCTTTAACATTCACCACTCCACAAAAGTGACATGATGCAATTGATCCAGATATGCGACTATCGCACGTAAGCTCCTAATAGACTGGGATTCGAATTTTTTCTTTTTTTTATAGATGTATACAAATGATACATTAAAAATACATACATACTACTATACAAGGAAAATACCACGGGAGCAAAATACTAGGACTCCCCCATGGCCTATACATAAAAATGATACTACACTAACCAAATACATAAGTTATCTAAACAAAGAAGCAAAAAGAAGGAGAAAAAAAGAGATAGGTGCTGATGTGAGGGAATGGAAGCACTGAAACAGTTTAAAAGCGTTCAGTAGCATGAATGAATTTAAGAGTCGATGTTGATAGGCATTGGAAATGTAAGAAATATCGATAAAGTGGAAGGCTGGAATAATCAGGGGTGCTGGGAAGCCTACCAAAAAGAAACCCAAAGCGCTATGAGTTGAATGGCTTAAGACCTGTTGTCGGGTAGTAAATTTAAAAATGGTGACAGACTAGAAAATTTGCTAAAAAAATATTTGCAGGGCAACCTTGGCAAGCAACTTCATAAGCAGTGCTGTCCTAAGAAGGTCGGGCACCTTTTATTAGAAACTTGAGAGCACCTATTTTATGTTTGAATAAGATTTTCATTGTAACATAGAGCAAAAATATCATTTAAGGAATCGAATCACCAAGAAAAATTGCTAAAATCTTTCATCGGGTTTTCAATCTATCTATCTATCTATCTATCTATCTATCTATCTATGCCTATCTATCTATCTATCTATCTATCTATCTATCTATCTACCTATCTATCTATCTATCTATCTATCTATCTATCTATCTATCTTTCTATCTATCTATCTATCTATCTATCTATCTATCTATCTATGCCTATCTATCTATCTATCTATCTATCTATCTATCTATCTATCTATCTATCTATCTATCTATCTATCTATCTATCTATCTATCTATCTATCTATCTATCTATCTTTCTATCTATCTATCTATCTATCTATGGCTATCTATCTATGGCTATCTATCTATCTATCTATCTATGGCTATCTATCGATGGCTATCTATCTATCTATCTATGGCTATCTATCTATGGCTATCTATCTATCTATCTATCTATCTATGGCTATCTATCTATGGCTATCTATCTATCTATCTATCTATCTATCTATCTATCTATCTATCTATCTATCTATCTATCTATCTATCTATCTATCTATCTATCTATGGCGATCTATCTATGGCTATCTATCTATGGCTATCTATCTATGGCTATCTATCTATGGCTATCTATCTATGGCTATCTATCTATGGCTATCTATCTATGGCTATCTATCTATGGCTATCTATCTATGGCTATCTATCTATGGCTATCTATCTATGGCTATCTATCTATGGCTATCTATCTATCTATCTATCTATCTATCTATCTATCTATCTATCTATCTATCTATCTATCTATCTATCTATCTTTCTATCTATCTATCTATCTATCTATGGCTATCTATCTATGGCTATCTATCTATCTATCTATCTATGGCTATCTATCGATGGCTATCTATCTATCTATCTATGGCTATCTATCTATGGCTATCTATCTATCTATCTATCTATCTATGGCTATCTATCTATGGCTATCTATCTATCTATCTATCTATCTATCTATCTATCTATCTATCTATCTATCTATCTATCTATCTATCTATCTATCTATCTATCTATCTATCTATGGCGATCTATCTATGGCTATCTATCTATGGCTATCTATCTATGGCTATCTATCTATGGCTATCTATCTATGGCTATCTATCTATGGCTATCTATCTATGGCTATCTATCTATGGCTATCTATCTATCTATCTATCTATCTATCTATCTATCTATCTATCTATCTATCTATCTATCTATCTATCTATCTATCTATCTATCTATCTATCTATCTATCTATCTATCTATCTATCTATCTATTGATCTATCTATCTAGCTATCTATCTATCTATCTATCATTATTGTATATTTACCTATAAAGAGGTCTTACGTACAGCCGTTAGCATGTTAGTGTCAGAAGAAAAGCTTTGAAATTCTGAATGCTTCAAAACAAGCAACTTCAATGTAGATTGATTTCGATGTGGTACTTCTATACCAGCATTTAGAAATTTTCACTGGGCAAAAGCTTCTTGCTAATCCTAATTTCATCGCTAATCGATTTTAGGCGTGGTTCACCTTTGGTCATTTTTATGTTAAGGGGTGTTTTGAGATTTCTAATTTGCATCTGAAAGTAGATTTTAGGATTCTGAAAAGCAATACTTATTGAGCAATGTCCTCGTACTTCCCCTCGATATGGCCACAAAATCGTGACTGTCAAGGCTTGTGATTGGGAAGTTAGATTTTAGGATTCTGAAAAGCAATACTTATTGAGCAATGTCCTCGTACTTCCCCTCGATATGGCCACAAAATCGTGACTGTCAAGGCTTGTGATTGGGAAGTTAGATTTTAGGATTCTGAAAAGCAATACTTATTGAGCAATGTCCTCGTACTTCACCTCGATATGGCCACAAAATCGTGACTGCCAAGGCTTGTGATTGGGAAGTTAGATTTTAGGACAACGAGCAGCTGTGCTCATCAGACAGTGTTCCAGTCCTTTCTCTCAATATTACCTTATCATTTCTGACATTTGTGATTTATGAAGTAGATTTTGAGCAATGAAGAGCTGTGCTTTTAGAACAGTGCACTGGTCTTTCCCGTCAATGTAACTGCACCTCGTGATTTCTGAGACGTATGATTCGCAAGGTGGATTCTGGGACACTGCAAATGTGTCCCTACCTATGAGTCTTCTGGTTCTTCCTCTGATTCTGTGCATCTCTCTTGATTCCTAAGAAGAGGTTTACAGATTTGCAGATTCTTATCACTAGTTCTCTGTAAATGATATTCAGCTGTACGTGGGGTTTGAGCCACTTACCATAATGGCATTCATAATTCTGCAGCTTAACCATTGATCTATCTCTTACATGCTCGTGTTTTTCATTCAAGTAAAAGATCAGATAGTCAGAGTGACTTCCAAAAGTTGGAAGCTCAGAAAGCCGAATTCGAAGCAAAGATAAGGTAGAATTTGTTCGTGAATTTCACTGTTCACTTCGTTTTTTCTCTTCTATCTCATTAACTGAAATGAAGCAGTTAGCGTTCATTGCTAAGCTCTCCGTTTTGATTTCTCTCTCGTCCAAGTCTCTGGATACCCTCAATTGTCCAATCAGCAGTAATTGGATACCTTGCGCAAGGCAGAATAAAATAGTTGTTTACCCTACCTCTTGATGCGGTGGCCCTGGACGGTATTACCATAGCAAGTTGCTCCCAAACACTCATCTTGAGTGTGAGACTCGACCTTCCTTTCCTCAAAGTAGCAATTCAATTCATTTATCAATATCGATGGATCTATCTGAAGGAAGCGTTTTCGAATACAATGAAAAATTGCTCGGTTTTGTTGAATTTTTGACAGTGAAAAATTGAATGCAGCAATAGGCATGTTTTCATATTTTTCATTTATTGATTCACTTTTTAAATTGCGCCTTTTCAAAACGTTGCCCAGGTGGTCGTTCAGAAGTTCCTTTTGGGTATTATTTATGACGTTTTCACTTTGAATAGTGTCAGATGGAAAGCCATATGGGACTCGATTTTTCAAGGAAATTTACATTTTCTGTTCTCCAGTGAGTTGAAATCATTTCTTATCGGCGAGAAGGAAAAGGGATCAAAGGAAAGAAAATCATTGCGAGACGAACTTCAAGAGCTAAAAGATCTGATTACCTTGAGAAGAGAGGAATTGGAGAATGTTGTAATGAAGAGGCAGTCTGAGGAAGCTACTATGAAGGAGCATTTGATCAGGAACGAGAAGTTGAAAATGGAAGAGAGGCAACCTCCTATCATTTTGAATGGATCAAGTGAAAACGAGAGGACCGTTGGAAACAATAAGCCAGAAGTAAATGAGGATGAAGTTGATGCTGCTGTAACTGGAGACGAAAAACACAAGACGAAGGAGATGAGAGTTGAAGATTTGGAAGCCCCAGATGGTGTAAATGAAAAATATAAACAGGTAAATTGATTTGATGACTTACTTTACTTATGAATAAGGATTTTTGGTTGCAAAATTTATGTATTTAAATAACATATGTCTATTTTTATATGAATATACACGCGCATACACAGGTACAGTGTAGCCACCTAAGCAAAAATTGGAAAAACAGATTTGTTTTTGTTTTTGAGCATTTTTGTTGCATTACAAGCAATAAAAAATCAATCTTGAACTAGAAAAAATTTCTTTGAATAGTGCATTGACAACCATGCGGTTATACAAAAATATGACACAAGTTAATTGGTACAGTGATTGCTTTGGTTCAAGACTGTTTTAATTTGAAATGTTTTTTAGATCTGGGGTGGCGATTTAATGGCCAGTAGTGTATTTATTTATATGTTTATATTGGTAAAAGAATTGCAGATAGTAAAAAACAATTTTGTTCGCAGAATTGCAAGCGTAGTAGCACCCATGAGGTGTCTGCTACTTTCTCGTATCTGCTTTAGGACTCATAGACCAACTTCATTTGTGTGCAGTTTTCTACTCAGCTCCTCCAAATCACTCTTCAAGGTGCTAGCCGAACTTGCTGGAGTTCTATCTATTTTCCTTCCTTTCGATATAAGAAAAGAATGTTTGGGGAAGGAGCAAAGGCAAGCTCCTTTGATTGGTCTCGTCAGAAGATGAGAATTTCTCAGAGTAATACACAGACTCGTGTCATTTTGATATGCTTTTCTTCCGTTTGCAAATGACTTATTTTTTCATCGAATTTCCTTTCCTTAGATTTTGAGCTCAAAAGAAATTCCCAGAGAGACAATTGAAGGTTCGATTGATTTCTTGATTCTTCTTTCTTTTCTTCAAACGTGTTTAACATAATTAAAGAATAAATTGTTGGCACGGATGAAGTGAAAGGAAACCAGGAAAGACCAGCGAGTGAATTTCTACGAGTAATCTAGAATAAGATAAATTAAAAACAGTTAGGGATTTTAAGGTGCTACTCCAAAACTTGATTAACCAATCCTTAAGATTCACATTGTGTAATAAACTTTCACCTATGTAGTCCTTCTTGGAACTAAAGCAACGTCGAGTTCTATACTCAAAGCGAGTTTTTTTGAACACCTTGTTAGAGAGGTACTATCATGAGGGACGGCAATGTGAGGAAGGTTTGCCAGTTGCTTCTCTTCCCTCACTGTACCAGGTACCCATTTACTGCTTGGTGAACAGACAGAGGGTTAAACGTAAACAAGCGTGCCACATACAAGAAGCCTTTCGCACTGTAGACATGTGAGCTAACCACTTTGTCAATTGCCTCTTTTTGGGATCTACTGGCATAATATCTAAATAAATGCTCAGACTTAATACTGAGCTACGGGACTACAGTAGTGAAGAATACAGATTTGAGGGAATAACGACTGACCACAACAATAGATCATCTCATCTTTATCACAACGAGCTGGAAGGGACCGAAGGCACATTCTCTATTGTGATTGCCCATAGAGTGTGTTGGGTTTTAGTATTTTCATGTTCGATTCTTTTGAGGAGGACTGCTCTTCAGCGTAAGTTGGTTTTCAGGGGTTCTTGCCTTGTCGTGTACATGTATGTGCTTGCAACATTACAAGAGAGATCGATGAGAAGTCCCGACCATATGCGACCAAATCTTATGTACTTAGCATCTTAATTTTTGCTTGTCATAGACACTTCATTATTTCTTTCAGGTCCAGCATTAGCAAGCGATGACGAAGAAGAATTTGTCATCAATGATTCAGGGTTGTTTCAACCGCAAAATGTCAGCTCAGGGTTTGTCTTCCTTCTACATATCTTTCTACATGTGATCCAGTATCGGTCATTTCCTATTTGATTCTTAATGCCTCCTCGCACTTAAGCATTTACAATAAACACTTTCTCTTCTCCTCGATGTTAAAAGATATAATTCATTCTTAAGTTTGTGTAGAAATGTACGTAAAGTACTCAGCGATCTACAACTGCCATGGTCAACGTAGCATGCAGCCATTTAGCACGTTGCTTATCGAGCAGTGTCCAGGTCCTTCCTCTCGATGTGACCACACCGCGTGATTTCTACTCTTGGAATTACAGAGAGCTGGCGACTCTCCTCTCTCTAAGTGGAAGTTTAGGCGAGGGTAGATTAGAACCACTTACCACAAGATCAGTGCGTAGGTATCCTGACACCCAAATATTAATACCATCATCACTTTCATATTTGTCTATCAATAGTATCTAATAAAGATGATGATGATGATGATTAAGAGAGATAATGATTGCTCCCAAGAAATTAGAAGCTAACAACAGTCTGACGGGATAAACACGTCTCTATTGGGACGAAAGTAAGGCTGGTTAACACCCTCGTGTTCAGCGTAGTCATGTACGGATGTGAAACGCGGACCATGAAAGTAGCAGACAGGAAGAAAAAATAGACGTGTTTGAATTGTGGTTCTGGAGGCGTCTCCTCAGAATCCCCTGGATGGCGAAAACGAGGAACAAGGAAATCCTCGACAGAGTTCACAACCCAGAATCATTGGGAGCCAAAATGCATCGATTAACGTTGCGTTTCTTTGGGCACTGCATGCGAAAGGGCAGCAGTTTAGAGAAGGACCTAATGGTAGGCATAACCAGTGGCTCAAGAAGAAGAGGTCATCAGAGGAAACGATGGATGGACTGCATACTGGCAGACGCCGGCATCAGCCTCGCGGAAGCTGCGGCCTTGTGTGAAAACCGTGACTGATGGAGACAGCTGATTCATAGAATCACGAGAAGTCGGAGACGACTTGACGGCACATTGAGAGAGTATCTAATATCTAATGCCTAAAAATCTAGCTAAGTGCTGTAATCATTTGTATGATCTATAAAATTTTCTGCGTGCCTAATAAACCTTGGATTAACCCGGGCTTTCTAGTTTACTACTTGCGATCTACCTTTATCTGCCTCGGCTTCAGTCAAATGCTTCTTTTTTTTCTTACTTTTTGTGAACATATTTTCAAATCGATGTATATCAACACGTCTGTACCTTAAGCAGCTAGGTACTGATTTCCTAGCATAAGATGGATTTGAATACTTAGTTTATGTTGATCAAAATAAAGTTTAGCATGTAAGTTATTGTTGATGCCTCTTTTGGTAGCATTTTAGCACGAGAGCATTGTATGCGGCTTTTTGTCTTGCAGGGACTTCAAAAACCGTCTTGAGAATGAGAATGAGGCAATCAAAAGGGCGAAGGACTTTCTCAAGAAGCAGAGAAGGAATGTTCGCAAAAAACAGGTTTAGCTTTAGTTATTATGACCGGGTCAAGTCAGCTCATTGTCATGATAATTATCATCACCATCGCCATCATCAGCATTGTCATCATAATTATCATCATCATCATCATCAGTATCTTCATCATCAATATCATCAGCATTGTCATCAGTATCATCATCATCATCATTATCATCATTATCATCATTGTCATCATCATCATCAGTATCTTCATCATCAATATCATCAACATTGTCATCATCATCATCATCATCATCATCATCTTAATCATCATCATCATCATCAGTATCTTCATCATCAATATCATCATCATCATGATCATCAGTATCTTCATCCTCAGTATCTTCATTATCGTCATCATTATCATCACCATTATCATCATTATCATCATCATTACCATCATCATCATCATCATCAGTATCTTCATCATCAATATCATCAACATTGTCATCATCATCATCATCATCATCATCTTAATCATCATCATCATCATCAGTATCTTCATCATCAATATCATCATCATCATGATCATCAGTATCTTCATCCTCAGTATCTTCATTATCGTCATCATTATCATCATCATTATCATCATTATCATCATTATCATCATCATTACCATCATCATCATCATCATCAGTATCTTCATCATCAATATCATCAGCATTGTCATCATCATCATCATCAGTCGGACCACCCAAACCCTTGCTAACACTATACCAGCACTCTCTTTTGTTCCTCATTGAACCCATTAGAATTCAATTAAGTACCCAAAATTAGGAATAAAAAATTTCAGATAGAAAAATTTTTTGCACCAGATTGTTCTTATCTACTGTAAGGGAAGTATACCTTGAAATGATAATGATATATAAAACGACAAATAAATGAAACTATTATTCATAACACCAGAAGATGGCCACTTCAGCATTTAGATGTTGTTGTCAGATGAGGGTCATGTGCATCCTTAATGTTGTGAATCTGATAAATTTCATCAAACAGCTTCAATTAAAATTCGGCATTATTAGCATCTGAGTTTAAAAAAAGCACTAAAGAGTTCATGACATAAGGAGTTCACGTTATAAAAATGTTGTTTAGCAAATTCTTAGTCTGTAAACCTCATAATCGTCACGAATAAATATCTAAATCAATTTTGATTTTCAATATTTTTAATGTCTCAATTTTTAGCTGAACCTTATCGCCGCTCATGACGAATGGAAGAAAGATATAACCCAAGAGGTTTGTGCTTTATTTCATTTGAAAGATTTAGTTACATTCTTATCTATCCGTCTTCTACCCAGTCCTATCTAGATTCTCCCAGTACTCAGGCGTTGCCTTCTTCTGATTTCAAGGAGCTAAGTCAAGAAGACGCTGCTTTACTGGATCAAGTTAAATCAAGGCTGGACGAGGTCTTTATCATTTTCATAGCGTATAATTACCTCTTTTGATTGATGTGAACCAATGATTGAAATTTACAGCCATCTTAGACAGTATTTTTCGGCGCATTATCTTGTACGGCTGTCACGATGTCATTGCTATTCAAAGCTATCGATATCCTCACATGAAACCAAAGCATTTTTGCCTAGCTTAGCAGTCTTCCGTTTATGGACTTAACATACGGATTTACCTTATCATTCAGGATGAATACCAAATTAGCTCAACCATGGATAGGATCCGTGAGAGTCAAGGAATTCTTCAAAAGAAAGAAAGGAGCATACGAATTTTGAAGAAAACCTTGCTTGGAGACGCTGTACGTTTTTCTATGTGCAATATTTGTTCCAAATCAAGGTTTTCACGAAAGTTTCCAATGGCGATTTTCATTCTTTAGGCATGATGAGTTGTGGAGAGCATAAGCAATGATTTTGATTGAGCTGAAAGCTTCGTCTTTGTCTTATCAGAGTTTAATGTTAGAATAATTCTAGAATGGTTAGGTGGCCACGGTATTTGATTATAGGTCCAATGGTTGGTGTTTCGAGGCAATGCTAGAGGTAAACTTTCAGTTAGAGGGAGGAGACTCAAAAGCTCTCTGTAGCTCCAGGCATAGAAATCATTAGGAGTGGCCCCATCCAATAGCAAAGCATAGCTTTCCTGTGTCCTAAAGTTTGTTTCTTATTCATGAAGCATAAAACCTTGGCATGACTTTAAATTGAGAGGAAGGACCAGACACTGCTTGGTAAGCACAGGTTGTCTGTATTGTAAAATTTACCTTCGGGTGCTAGGAAAAATACATACATAGGTAAACCGCAGTATGATCTCATAGTTATTGCTGTCCTCGTTCGTTATTCAATAGGGTAGGACTTACCTGGGTTTTACTTTTAAGCTTATCTGTACTCAAATCTTTACCTTTAGTTTTAATGACGCTAACGAACTTTGATTGGTATCTGCTTTGCCCTTTTGCAGTCATCGGATTCCCCGGAGAGCGACGGAATGCTTGATAATGGCGTGAATATGAACGGATACGATGGCCGACATGCTAACATAAACTTGCACCCATCCGTAGGAGAATTAGAACACTTCAAAGCGAATGCGTTGTTGCACAGTACACCAATGGAGCGGTTCAGACAGCGACCATTGGCAGTGATTCTTGATCAGTATTCCCCGAGGAACACTTTACGCGCACAACCGGATTATCAGACAAAGGATAAAGCTGGTTATGTCATCGGTGAGGTATACGAGAGACCGAAAAATTGGGATTCGAGTCCCCCAACCCGACAGGCGCAAAATTACGTGAGAGGAGAATCTTCGGATAGAATACAGGGAAGTGGTATGCGTACCTCTGCAGCTGAAGGATACAACGCGGAATCAAGTAGGATGCAGGCGACCAGGTATTCGCAAGGAAACAAATTGATCCCAGCATTAGGGCGAATTAATAACGAGATCGCAACAATAATGAGAGATGTACAAAAATCATCGGGAGCTATGATTGGTAGTACCCCATCAATTCCATATACCCATATGGAGTATGACAGACACGATTCTTTGGGACGGACTGACCCATTCACGACGCGGCAATATGCTGATGGTAGAACTATAGCACCGAGGCAAGATTTCTTTATCTCTTCTTTTTCTAGTGAGTTATGTTGGGAAAGGCCATGGTGGCCTATACAAAGCCCCAACAGAGGAAAAAAGAAGAAAGTGAAAGGCTGAGAGGAGAGAGAGATCAGATCAAGTTTATTAATGTTAGATGTTGCTCCAGACAGCAAGAGTGGACTGCATCTTGATTCAAAGGGATCCCGAATTATTTGTCTACATATCTATATATTTATGTGTGTTGTATTTTTTTTTAATGAGTTTTCTTGCGGAAGGTCCATGGTGGCCTATACAAAGCCCCAACAGAGGAAGAAAGAAGAGAGTGGAAGGCTAAGAGGAGAGAGAGATCAGATCAAGTTTATTGATCTTAGATTTGAAAGATGGCAGGTTGTAAGATTCAGGAAAGCAAGAAGAAAGCAAGAAATTCCATAAATTGAATCTTCTTGGGATGAATGATGATTTGTGGGATAAAGTTCATGGACTCTTAAAATACATTAATTTCTTCTGTGCTCTACTGCATGATAATAGTGATAATTATAATAATTATTATTTTTTGATTATTATTATTTGATGTGTATGTTGCTAATTTTCTATTAAGTACAATCCCTTGCCGAGTTATATCCAATAACCTAGGGTAAGGGAAGCTGAAGCTTCATGCATTTTATGACAGCAGCACTATCGTAGTGCTACAGTCATAAATTGCATGGAACTTCACCTTCCCTTACCCTAGGTTATTGGATATATACGATAGAGTTAATCTTCTGATTGTGCAAGAACAGTATAATTGGTCACATGGATAGTACACGTCGTAGTAAATGAGCTGTCCCATTCAGTACTATCTTTTGCGGTTCTTGCAGACTATGGTTCCCTGGAATTCGCTTGACATTGTCTTCAGTTTTCTTCTTTATCATACCTAATGCCCCCACTACAACTGGTATTACTATTGCTTTCAAACGAGGACTGCAATGATCCTTCTTAGAGTGTTAAGTATCTTAACTTCAGGACATAAAATGCCTAAGGAGTATTGTTTACACCTGGCCAGTGAAGAAGCAACCAGTATGAACTGCGGCATTTAGTCGTAAATGATAGTAACAGTCATCACTATCATCAATTCAATCATTCAACCAAATTAAGTTGGCGCTACGTAGCTCTGTTTAGTAATGCATGCTAGAGCTGTTACTGTTATCCAGCATTTTCCTCCCACTGCAGGGAATATGCCTCAGCATTTCTTCACCACCAAATTCTATTTTGTGCCTTCTGGTACCAATTTGCTGCTCCTACCATCTTGTAATGTCATGAATCCATCTCACTTATTGTCGGCCTTTGTTTCTTTGTCCTAGCCAGGGTCTCCATTAGGGTGATTCACGGTCCTACACAAAAAAATTAAGTTGCTCTAATTTTGTGTGCAAAGGCGGATTTGAGTTCCTTTTTGTCTAAAAATGAAAAGTCTCAATTGCGACTTGCTGATTGGAAGTCGTTTAGAGGTTGCTCAAGCGAATTAAAGGTCATTGTTGGTGCAATATAGGAATTCAAGTCTACAAATTTTCAATTTGTTTTTGTGACTTTCTTGCTTCTTTTTTTCATTTCCCAGTAGCAATTATTCTGAATATAGTGGATTTTTGTCTAATTCTTCCTTTTTCAAACCTATTTTTCCAACGGTGATGCTATCTTTGCTTTTATTTTCTGTCAAATTATGAGCCAGAGTAGATTTTCCAGGAAGTCTTCAGACTTTTCCAAGCTCATGATGACACTGGTACACCCTGCATTCGTCTTGCCACCCAAAACTCTCCTAATACGGAAGAAGATCTTCGGCAGCTGCTCCAGTACCACACTTCGAAGATGATGCCACTGGCTGCGAGTGCTCGGCTTACTACTTCTTCTTCTTCATCGAGTCTTCCTTCAAATGTGCTTTGAGGGACAGTGGTTGCAGAATCGGTTACGAGCCGACGAAGAATGAGTTGAGATCATTTTCGGCGGTCGATATCCAGGGACACCAACGTTGAGGTTTCTGCATTGTTCCCGGCTTACTGCTGATAATGTGTTGGCACTATGGGAGAAAGCCAGCCTTCCTACTAAACCACTCCGAACCATCGCAGCTCTTCTAACCATGCTTAATACAGAGTTGTCTCTTTTGAAGAAGAACCGTAAGTAAGGAGTTGACGCTCAACAGAGGTGTGACATTTATTTATATCAACTTTAGAACATTTTTTGACGTCAGCCATCGCCAAACTGATGCCACGCTGAAGATTGAAGAAGACCTGCAATGTTTGGCTGGTCGAAGAGGAGATAGAATCATGAAGATGGGAGAAGTGGATAGAGAGTCTGTGGAGAAGAAGAGAGCTGTAGAGAGAATTGAGGCTGAAGCGAATAGAAAAAAGAGAGAAGTGGAACGACATACTGAAGGTGAGGAAATAGTAGAATGAGTGGATGCGATGGACATGGAAGAGGAGACAGTGTCAGACAAAGAGGCTGCTGAAGGACCCATAGATTCCATGGAAAGTGACGAAGAAATTTGGATCGCAGTGAATTTACCAAAGAAGATCACGGAAATTACAGCCTTGTGTCAGACTGCTGATCGACATGAATTGTCACATCATCACCAAGTGTTCGCCACAGTTGCCTCTGTGATACAGTGCTCGTCGGGTGATTTTGAAAATTTTGTTCTGACTCCCAGGACTTTCCGACGAAAGAGAATGTCCGCTTGAGAGAACCTCTCCACGGAAATCAAACGTCAAGCCAGTAAGAAATAAGGTCTCTTTGTGATTCATTGGGATGGAAAGATAGTGGAAGAGTTCCTCGACATAAAGCAGGAACGAATTGGTGTCATCATCACTGGAGGAGAACACGAGAGAAACGGAAATTACTTGGCATTCCTTGCGTACCAGGCTGCAGTGGCCTTAACCAAGCCAATGCTGTTTTCAATCTTGCCAAGGAGTGGAATTCTGCGGATGAGGTTGTTGGAATGGTTGTTTGACGCAACTGCTAGCAACACCAGAAAGCACGCAGCAGCTGCTGTCATCTTAGAGCGCCGTTTCAAAAGAAAGCTAATGTGGATCACGTATCGTCACCGCAGCTTTGCGCTAGTTGTGTGGAATGTTCGTAAAAGACTCTTCAAAAGAAGAATGCTATGACCCCCTACCAATCATCATAATCAGTACCATCATCATCATCATCATCATCATCATCAGTATCTTCATCATCACCATCATCAGTATCTTCATCATCATCATCATCATCATCATCAGTATCATCATCATCATCATCATCATCATCATCATCATCATCAGTATCTTCATCATCATCATCATCATCAGTATCATCAGTATCATCATCATCATCATCATCATCATCATCAGTATCTTCATCATCATCATCAGTATCTTCATCATCATCATCATCATCATCATCATCATCATCAGTATCATCATCATCATCAGTATCATCATCATCATCATCATCATCAGTATCATCTTCATCATCATCATCAGTATCTTCATCATCATCATCATCATCATCAGTATCTTCATCATCATCATCATCATCAGTATCATCATCATCATCATCATCATCATCATCATCATCATCATCAGTATCTTCATCATCATCATCATCATCATCATCATCAGTATCTTCATCATCATCATCATCATCATCAGTATCTTCATCATCATCATCATCATCAGTATCTTCATCATCATCATCATCATCAGTATCTTCATCATCATCAGTATCATCTTCATCATCATCATCATCATCATTATCTTCATCATCATCATCATCATCAGTATCTTCATCATCATCATCTCACGGAGAATGGCTGATGCTCCGAAGAGAAAATATTGTAAAATAACTCATGTGCAGCGCTATCAAAGGACAGACAGTCCAGTGGCTTGGACAACAGTGGAAGTTCTGGACCCCCATCAGTGGTACCTGAGCCCGGAGGTGGCAGCATTTGGTTTGTGGAGCACCATTGTCAGTGAAGTGGAAGAGAAGGATGCGGCTGCCAAGCTGTTGTAGCTCCCCCGAATCTGAAAAATGGCAGACCAACAATGGAACTCCATGTTAGAATGGAAACAACCATGGCCGACTTGATTACTAGTCACTCTTGGCTGGCCTTCCACCTGCTGAAGGTAGACTATGATTGGTTGAGCACGTCGCAAAACATGTCGTCTGACAATGCCAACTTCGTCAAGATCGACACCTTCATCAAAAACGTTCTGATGGCGAAGGACCCGGCAGAACGGGCAGTAAAACTGATTGAAGATTTGGCCACAAGATGACCAAATGCAAACAGCAATGCCAAATATTGCTACAACGTGTGGAAAACTGCAGAAGATCTGTGCCTCGACAAATTAAAACTTCATTTACAAAAATTCAACGCGAGATGACTTACAAGTAGTACAAATAGTAGCAGTTTCAACTCATATATTTTTAATGTTCTTGAGCAACCTCTAAACAATCACCAAAGTTAAAATAATTTACAACGAAACGTTTTTATACCATTTCGAATACTTTTCCCGGTTTGCACATAGATATTTCTTAAAAAAAAATTTTGAACCACCCTAGTCTCCATATTGTTCGTCTTAACGTCCATCTGTTGTCATTTCTTCTTCCCAAGTGTCCTCCACACGTCCATTTTTTCAGTCATGAATGGTAAGACTGAAGACATGCTAGAGCTAATCCAACCCAACTGCTAAAACTAGTTCATCTAATAAATACATGCAATAGTTAATGTGCAAGACTTTGCAAGTTCTTTAATTGAATGTTAACGGATAATGTTCTTATAGCAGAGTATTAAAGCTCGATTTACAATCGATGTTTGCGCTTGAACTGTTTGCACTGCGAAGCAAGCTCAAATCAGAGCTTAGCAGAAACCAGAGACAGGAATCTTGAGCTTCTTCACCAACATGAGTCATTAAGGGTTCTGCGAAAGTAAAGATGTTAACTGCACAGCATACACGATTCTTAGCTTTGCAGAAAAGAGAAACAGGGTCATTGATTTCTCCGAATCAATGAATTTTGAATAGAATATAAGTACATTTTTGGTACATACACAAACGTTAACTGCGTAGCATACTCAATTCGGTGCTTTCCAAAAGCCAGAGATTGAGCTCATGGCCTCTTTCATCAATCGGCTTTCGTTAGACTATATATGCACACCACATGTAAACTGCATAGCAAACTCGATTCCCTAATTTTCAGAAGCTAGAGACCTTTCCGTGAGTTTTTTCTAGGGAAGTGGATTCTTATGTGGTCTTTTCCCGTTGCCGTCATCGCCGACAATGTTTTCATTGTAAACCATTGCTGGATTCGAACCCTTCGACGGCTCAACCAACAAACAAAACAAGCCCTATCAATCCAGTACATTTCTTATCCGACAAACTAGTTTTGATGATTCGTATGATTTCATTTGAAGGAATTCCATGCTACCAGCTTCGTATGGTAGGACAGAGCGGAGAATTCCTTCGATAGAAAAGCAACTTGAAGCAAAGTGGGGATCGTACTTTGACAGTAAGCCATTTCTTCTTACCAGTTTTGAGTCATTTTTTAATCACTCAAATTTTCCGCCATTTTGCTCTCCGCGTCTCGCATTTTCTTCAAAGTAAATATTTTGATGCTCAAAACTCCAAAATTGCACCGCAAAATAGAGATGGAACTGCATCAAATTGAAAATATTTTCGTCGGGCAGCCACAAATCATAGATTTGTCAAACAATCGCCGAAACAAGCTGACCTATGTAAACAAAAAGACCTAGTTTTTCCAGCTTATTCTTTTACCGAGGACCACAGCCTATGGATTAAAAGCTGTGAGTTTCCTACGGCAAAAGTCTGTGGTGAAACTTACCATTGCCCATAAAGAATTACCCAAGCTCTAAGACATTTTAAAAAGGACATTAAGGCTTGGAATTTCACGTGCAACTGTAGATTATGTAAGAGTCTTATTGCAAATTTAGGTTGTATTTAGATAGATTTATGTTCTCCATTTCATTCCGTGTTGTTTGTTGATAGCCTTGTATCAAAATGGTTGGCAGTAATCAGCTTCGAGCTGCTAGGCACGCCAACCTAAGTAAAGAGAGATCATTATTATTATTCATTTATTATTTCCGTGGGAATGGTGATAGGCAATGATTGGACCAAAAAGGCAGCCAATCATCTGCGCCAATCGCTCGCTGTCACGTGTTTTGGTCCGCATCTCACCTTACTCATCTGGTCAATTCCTTATTACGGTCTTTATCCCACCAATCGAGCAATGATGAGTGTGGGACGGAAAGATCTTCATTGTGACATAATTCTATATCCAATTTTCTTTCCAATGAAATATTACACTTTTTCACTAAATCTGCAGCTGAAATATCGGTTATAACCCTTTAGACTTTGGCCGGGGAATCTCGAAAATTGATTTTTCTTTCTGCTCGTTTTTCCCTTAGATCGTGACGCAAAGGACAATAAAATGACAAATGATAACCAGAGATGGGGCTACCAGCATGCTCTGTATGTTCATTCTCTCCTGATTTCTCAGTTCGTTGTAATCTTCAAGCTTATTAATGTCATTACTCTCGATTTGAATCTCTGTTTAAGCCAAACAATTCTTTATTTCCTAAACCTATTAACTATTTTCACGCATACCGCAAATCCTCGATTAAGCGCCACCCTCTAATAATTGCTGCATCAACAAAGTCGAGTTTTGAATAAACGCCGCGGCGCTTAATCGAAGATTTACCGTAATGATAATTTTTACTGCAGATTTCAAATTGTTTACATAGTCAACTGTAGAACTGATTTTTCAACAGCTTTGTTCACAGATTTCTTCTAATTTAGTAACTAAATGGGTTCTAAAAGCGCCTTCTCCCCAAACCTTGCTTTTGATGTAAATTTGCACAATAGTGCTTTTTGGTCTGATTTTGAAACTTTTGCTTTGCAAGGGAGAACTTAAGACGAACGGCACAAAATAGTTGGGTTTCAAAGTCTCCTTATAGCACTTCACAACGATTGCAAAGTCATCAAGAATGGTTGAAATTTGTTCGGCGTGACAGGGTGAGTAGATTTGAAGTCTTCATATATTGATTTTACACAAGGATATCACCATCATCAATCATCATAATCAGTAGATCGTGATCAATCAATCAATCATTATCATAGTCACCATTGCATTCATTATCGTGATCATCGTTATCATTCTCATGGCCATAATCATCAATCATTCAGTCAATCAATCGTTATCACAAGCACCAACGCTATAATTATTACCATCATCATCATCATCATCATCATCAATGAATCAGTTAATCGAGGAATACTCATCACACTCACCATCGCTGTAATTATCATAGTTATCATCATTATCATTACCATGTACATCTGCCAGTGAGTCAAGCATAATCAATGTCATCATCATAATCAGTATAATCATCATGATCATCATGATCATCAACCATTCGGGCCACTATAGGCTAGTAGCCTTGCCAACTATCGCCATTGCTCTTTACACCTCGCCACTCTCACCACCTTTATATTCATTTTGGATCCGTCATTTTCAATTCACCTTCTCCATTCGCCTTCTCCCTTCCCAAGTTATCCCCCTTCCCTTTTCCAGTTTCATTCATAATTTCAGTCAACATTGAACAACAACTGCATTTATTTGCTCGTGTTTTTGCGTTCCGTGCTCATCGAAGGAAAACAGCGCAAGGGTCCCGCTGATGCTTTCTTTACACTTCTTTGTTCTTTTCTAGCAGTTCCCCAACTGGTTTGAATACTAGAGATATTTTTCAGACCTGCTGAACTTGGACTGATTTTATTATCAGAAAGAACTAAGCCATGTTGATCTGTAGCTCTTTGGAATCTCCATGACGCTTTTAAGGAATCCTGCAGAGTTGATAGTCGCACGACAAAGCTGCTCGATTAGGCCAGGAAGATTAAAGGTCTTCTTTTCAGAAGTGACTGACTAACTTTTGTTGTTCGACAAATCTCTACCAGCACTTCACTGTTTCATATTTTTCTCAGCGTGCATTGTTCATTTGCTCATCTCAGCAGTGTCATGTGGCTCATAAAGTAGATACCTGAGTCCCCCAGTGGATTTTTTACGTGTCTGGAGAATTCGTGGCAGAGTGGTTAAGACGCAGTGTTGCGAACCTTGTGAGGTCTTCTGTCCTTGGTTCGAGCCCCACCATGGGAACCATTTTACCACAAGCCAACAGTCAACTCAGCTGTCCATCCTACCGAGGTCGGTAAACGAGTACTCAGAAGTAACTCTGAGGACAAATACTGGACACGATGATCTTTCCATGCCAGCTTTCCCAAGTAAATCGACCCCGCTGCTGAAAATGTAAAATCGTTGATTTTTAGATATAGGAACCCCGATAGGGAAACACAATTTGATCAACAATTTGATGACAGAATTAGAACAGCGATTATTGCAAACAAGTTGTTTCTGAGAGTATAGGTATTTATTATACGGAAAGAATGAGCTATTTATTTTATTGTTTACGTCTCCGTTAATGGATTTTTAGTAGATATTTATGCTGCTCACCAACTTACCTGCCATGATCGTCGTTTTCAGAATTCTCATCAAGTCGTTGATTTTTCTCTTTTCCTGGATGCGACTCTGTATCATAGTCAATTGACCTAATGCGGCCAGTATCCGACATTTCACACTCTGGTTAGTGTTGGCCGAGGATACATTCATCGTCATGCAATTATGTCCCCGTTCCTTCTTCTTTTCGAAATATTTCAGTAGCAAGAATTCGAATCACTGCACGTTAGGCTGATTCTCTTCAGTTGCAACAGCACAGCAGCAACAAACCATTTATCTGATTCATTTATTATTTGTTTCAATAAATTTTCACCATCTAAAATGGGTGCTTTTTGTTTCCAGAGAGATTTCAAATGACGTTTGCCGAGGAAACTTGGACAAGACAAATCCCCTTCGATGCAGGGTTATACCATTGAAGTCGACATGGCAAGTTAGAATATTAGAAATTAAGCACTTCTTTTTAAAGAGACAGAACTTTATTCAGTTGAGAAATTTAAAGTAGTATTTTGATGGCTTGGTGAAGTAATTCTTGCCTGAAGACGACGGTGTCAAAAAGCCATAAAATATCCCTTAAAATTGTTTAAGCAGGTAGAGGTATTTGTCCTGAGAGGAGATTTTTTATTTCATTAAGGTAATCTACCAGGGAGAAAATTACAGGACTCTCGGTTTCAATTTACGGACAGGATGCATTATTTGATATCATGGAAGACCAGGTTTTCCATTTGATTGCAAGTTGGCCATGTGTATGTGATTGCAATTCTAAATATAAACCCACCGTATGTCAAGATTAGATTTTGTGTTTTGATTGCAAGTTATTCGTGTCTGTGGTCGAGATCCTAAATGATAAAACAGCAAGTATTCATGCTTAGAAATAAAGGCAACGAAAACGGAAGGTTGAGCTCGTGTTTCTTAGAAACTTTGCTGTAAGATTTCGCGAATTGAGACAGCTAGGTGGGAGAACAAGATCGAAACTTGGTATTCCGTTTACTTGTACGACGATAGTTAGGTTTGAGGTAGTAGTACTTAAGTCTAGTTTGGATTGTTTAAATCAACCTTCGTTTGCTATTACTTTACGGTTGAGTGTTCTGACCTGATCAAAAGTATTTTCCAATCCAAAGATAAATAGATTCTTATCTGAACAATGTTTTTTAAATTTGAATAAATCCCCGTGTAAAATACTATTCCATGATTTCGTACCATCTTTTCATATTGTTATTAACCGCCATCGTTACTTGCGAAAACAATTTACGTTCTGTGGTTTTTAGTCTAGGATTAATCCTGCAACAGTTTTACGTTTATTGAATATCTGCATTTGAATTTATGCGTACATGTATACATAGCCATGCACACAAACACACACACACACACACTCACGCACACACACACACACACACACACACACACACACACACACACACACACACACACACACACACACACACACACACACACACACACACACACACACACACACACACACACACACACACACACACACACACACACACACACACACATGCACACACACACACACACACACACAGTCACACACACAGTCACACACACACAAACATACACAGATCCATGCAAACATAGCTATCTAATGTCAACGTCGTTTTTCCACAAAGAAGTTGTTGCTCTCGTCTCTTAAACGATTTTTTGACCAGACAATAACTTATTCAGCATGAAATGAAAGGCAGAGTGGAAGTACTTTGAGCATTTCTCTCTTTCTGATAGAAGATTATGAAAGCATTTGCTCATATATCTTTGGAGAATGCCGTTTACGAGGGATGTCTTAAATATGATTACTCTCTTCAGCAACAATTCAATCAACAAACTTGGCAATCAAGAATCAAAATGATCAGTAGACAAGCATCCAACTGCAGTTGCAAGACAAATACTTGCAGTGCGGTTAAGAAGTTTCTTTGGTCAAATATTTTTGTGAATTGTGCTGCTACATTTGAATCCTTTTCTGTGCAAAGACACATTTTGCTTCTCAAAAAACCACGAAGGCAGTCTCTCGTTCAAACTCTCTGGGATATCGTAGAAATGTTCAAATTACAAAAAGTTCGAATTACAGAGATTCGACTTATAGAGGTTATTTATTAGGAGATTTTAAAAGGACCTGAAAATGTTCTTTGATTTAGCAGAATTTTTAATTGAACGAGTTCGAATTAGGCAGAGTTGACTGTAATGACACCATCACATTCCTTTCTACACAGCATTCGAAAGTAGGTTTAAGATGATGAGAAGCTTTGCATTTCGAACACTGTGTGACCACACCTCGTGATCCATGCACACCTAGAACCACATAAAGTTAACAACTCTCTAATCCAAAGTTTGCGTTGCAGACAATGGACTATTGAGTCTGTGAGGAAGTGCGTTACAAGTGAGCACTTCTCAAGCCTAATTGTTGTCTTTTTGTATCATAACTGTTTGAAAACAATGCTGAAAAGCGAGAAAATGGACAGGTATTAATTAGCCCGTCGTCGAAAATTGTGATAAAACTTGCCGACCTTCAAGATGAAACATTGTTTTCTTGTTATGAAGTTATTGGTGGCCATCATGATAGGAAAATTATTCTTTATCTCCACGGAAGAATAAAATATGTGGCGTTATCAGCCCAGGGTTTCATGTTTAGCTAACGGACACTGAGAAATGGGCAAGTTATCTTGTGCCTTCTAGGCTTTTTAGATTTCTTGTGCTAACAATATCAAGTGGCATGGTGAGCAATGAAAGGGTCAGGCAAAAATCAACTGGTGGGAAGATTCTTAGTTATGTCTACTAAAAGGACATGGGACGTGTAGATTCGCTCGTCGACGAAGGTTGAATGATCGCTTAGTTGACCCCAGTAATGTCCAAGTGTAGAAATGGCCAATTTTTATGACGCAGATAGATGGTTCGTCCAAGATATTTTACAGAGAGGAGGCACTGCTCATTACGCTAATTTGTCATCATCATCAAGGCTTCCATCTATGACGTCGAGCCACGGCAGTTACGGTCCCCTGTGAAGGCTCTGTTACGGTCCCCTGTGAAGGCTCTTCGCTTCCACCGATCACGCACCCACCTCACATTCTGGGCCGACGATCTCCTGGTCCAAGTGCGAATATCATCCGTGAAGGCTGTCTTGGGATGTCTGTGGGACCTCTGGGCACTTTTTAACCCCATAGCCGCACATTGGATTAGTCGGTAGTTCTCCAAGCTTCTTGGTGTATGTAAAATGTGACACTGAATCCAACACGCGAAGCGAGCGTCTGGGACAGGGGTAGGCAAACTTTTCAGCACAAGGGCCGGAGTCACAAATTTTCAGTTTTAGAGGACCGCACAGCAAGTTGCCAAGGCTGTTTCAAAATTAGATTGTCCCGCAATAAAAATGAAAAATATGCTTAAATCTTTTGAAAACATAATCCATTCTCAGTATGGTGAAACTTTACATGTTTATAAAGAGTTGATACGGTATCAAGCGATTAGAAAACGAGAATAACTGGAGAGTTTTTGCTTGATACAAGTTCTTGGCGGGCCACAAAAAAGCATTCGACGGGGCGCATGTGGCCCGCGGGCCGTAGTTTGCCCATCCCTGGTGTAGTAGCATCCTGATAGAGAGGTACCGTAATAGGCCAGGGCGATGTGGGGTAGTTTGACCAGTTTCGTTCCTCGCACGCTTTTGCCATGGCCCGTACGGCGTGTACCCAATTACTGCTAGGTGGGTAGAACAAGGACACCCAGAAACAGGAACCAGGGTGGGATTGAACCCGGAGCGACTCTATCTTATAAGTTTATTGAATTTGATTCCTGTTGCTAAGTATGAAACAACAAGTAAAAGCACTTTTGTGATAGGTTTTTCTAGGCGGCGAAATGTAGACCCTGTTTTGCTATGGAACGTCAAAAGTGATTGAGATGTCATGACACTTAAGGTGCTTCATCTGTATCGTCGATTTCGTTGGCATTTCTGTATTCAGTCAGATCGATCACTATGCCTCGAGTAGCAAAGGCCACACCGAAAAGAAGTCAAGAAGACAAAGTTTTCAATTTTGACAAGCTAAACGAATTTCAGAACGACTTATCGGTGAAACCACCTGATGTTATCTGGTGCATTTTTTCCCATCTGACCACAGAGGAACTGGATATAAGATGTGAGGAGATGGGGTGATAAGCAATTAGAATTCTGACGGCGGAGGATAGAGAGAAATGGAAGCAGACAACATAGTGCCCCAACAGTCGCAAGGCTACGGGTGTGGCTTGACCTGACCTGATCTAAGGTAGAGATTCTACCCTCAAAATTACACCCTGTTGCACAGTACTACGTTTTGTCAAGTGATATGATGTACCATAGATCTTTATGACAGGAAAATAGTCATTTATAAACAATTGCCACAAGAAATCAGTCTTTGCGTAAAGCAACTGTCTCCCATTGCAATATTTATGTTTCACCAGTAAACATAAGTTCTTAATATTTCACATTTTCGGCATAGCGCTTCTTTGATTCATAATTTCTCACATATTTTACACGATAAAATGCAAGAGGTCAAATACTCCGAAATATGCAACAAGTCGACTTCCTTTTATTTTTAGAATTTCCATCATGGCTTTGAAATGATTGCCAAAACTCCTTCCATAAATAGTTGATATGTTTATCATTCTAACCTCCTGTTTTCTTCACACTTTTGCGCAGATACGTGTAAGCAGTTCGAGCCAGCCATAACTAAGAACCTGGGTTCATTTTCACATCTCTTTTCTGTTTCATCTATTCCATTCTCGCTCTTTTATCATGCCTTCAGGTCTCTTTTATCTTCACCAATGCAACCCTACTTTTCATGATAATTTTTGTTAAGCTTCATTTTGATATATATAAATGCAAATCTCTCTTATGACAGGTAATTTGTATTCGGCTGGTCTAATTACAGGCATGTATGTGTGCATTCATGTATAAATTTATTTACAGTATGTACAGTATGTATGTATGGCTATATATGGCTACATATGGCTATGTATGTATGTATTTATGTATGTATGTATGTATTTATGTATGTACTAATGTATGTATAGTTCGCCACATGAATCTCTATCAAAAGTTAACTTCAAAAAGTTGAAGAAAAAATAAAGCTTAATAGTCAAAACTAGAAACAAAGACAAGCACCCCTAATTTCAGTGACAGAGATGGCAATAAAAGTTCAAGTTGACTTTATTTCCATATTGGTCCTTTAGGTATTTATAACAAAAAAAGAAGCAGATAAATGTATATGATGTTAACAGGAAGAGCTAAAGGAGAAAGGAACTGTTAGCAGGATAGATTTTCCAGATTATTCTCAGATTTGTTGCGCATGCATAACAATTCTTAGCTCCACTCATTCCACTGCTGGATGTAGGCCTCTCCACGACTTCTCAAATACACTTCATTTATTGCATTTCTTCTCCAGGTGATTCCTTTGATTTTGATTATATCTGTCTCCCAGGTAATCTGATGTCTGCCTCTTCCTCTACTGAAATCTACATAAATAAACTTCTATTGACTTATTTTGCTGCTTATGTATCGAAGTCGAGTGCATTTTCGGTGATTGTTGGTAGCAACTTTGTTATATTGATTTGCCGAGCATCTGAAGGATTATTCAGTTTACCTGCAACGTGAATCGCTTTTTGCTTTCCCCTGAGTCTTTCATTGCTGAAGTTTAGGCTTCTGTAAATAAATTCAAACTCCCTTTTATTCTGCAAAGTGTTGTTAAATTTTTCAGCCGTTCTATGCAAGTGTATTCAAGATGATATTCTATCAGATCAGCCAAACACGGATGAGGCATCACAAATGTTGTAAAAATATCAAGAAAGTGGGGGATTCTTTATAGCACTTGCTTTTGACATTAGAAATGCTACTCTGTTTCAACTTGCATAAATCATTGTCATTGCCCGTTCATCGCAACTTTGATTATGTGAGATGGCTGCTTTCACTTTGTTCCACAGCAAGTTGCTAACCACAACCGTCGATATTCAGAGCACGTCTCGGGTTCCTTGCAGTTCTAAAAAGACAGGCCTATTGTCACTAATATTATTATTGTCATCATCATTATCACCGCTACTATTCCTCATACCTTGGCCATGGTGCCGTGTGGATATTCTGAGAGCAGGCCTTAACTAGCATCTTTCTGTCTCAATAATCTTTCTCCTTCTTGCAGTGCCCAAAAGAGAGAGCGGCTTTCTGAAACTCCGTTCTGCTGCTCTTCAGCTTAATCATTTTGCTCTCTTCAGCACTTGCTGATTCCAAGTTCCAAGCAATAGTCTTTGCTATAGATCTTAATGGTGCTGATAAGTGCATCTGGCTCTTTCTCGTTCCAAGCATGCAGCTTTAAGTCATCCATATACAACAGATGGTTCATTTTACTCCCTTTCTTGCCCAGATCCTATCCAGCTTTCTCTGTTGCTATCTTTATCAGCATTCTTGATAAGAATTTCTTATCATCATCATTAGTCTGTACGAGACCCAACTTTTCTATGACTCGTGTGCCAGGATTATCGAAGGTCCATCCATACAAACGTACAGGGTGAATTTTTTTATCGCAAACATGGTAGAAACTGTTGTAAATGTCCAGCTGCAATCATAATCCTTAATGGAATCTCCAGTTAATTCTTTCGTCTCTCTTCAACTGAAAATTCGTAGCGATTACGTCATTTATTATCCTTAATTCTTTAACGGTTATTCTTATGCTTATTTGGTTTATGGAAGTCCTCTCAAATCGGTCCGTTGTGAGTCTATGAGTTGTTTGCTTATTTCGATGTGAACTCAAGCGACTCGATTATCTCTATTTCCCTCTATGCAAGCTCAAATCTGTCTCATATCGACGACTTATGTATCAATTGTCGGTCTAATTTGCGCGTCTCAATATCGTCTCCTTCAACTAATTTTACAATTAAATGAAATTGAACGTGAATGACTGTTTTTTTAAACTGACAGCAAATATGCTCTTGGTTTAATTTGAGTGAAAAATTGGATACATTTATCAATGCTTTTACAGAAACATTCTTGGGATACACTTGAGATTTTTTATCAGAAAGATTAACCCGTAAAGTATGAAAGGTGGCCAGTCACGGATGGAAAACGCACTCACTCTTTTTCCTGTGCTGGCCAAAGGAGGTTTTCCACTTTTCGTGTGATATCAAATGTTTTGATGTTTGATCTCGTTTGCCACGTTCATAGGTAACTTCTAAAGAAATCCCAACTTATAAACTACAAAACTGGTAAATCTTTCTTTCCAACGAGACTCCGTTTTGTTTCGTTAAACTTAACTCTATGACAGAGTATTATAATGTATAACACTGGTTAGGATATTGATCCAAGTTGCCAACTCTGCCCTCAGGTCAGCTAATTCAAACTTCCTTAAATTGAGAAGCTCGAGCTTTTCCTTCAAGTTGAGCATCGATTCATACGAGATATTTAAGAAAACTGTCAACGAAAGCGAGGAATTGCTTTTGGTATTTTAGCTGGTCTTTTTAAACAAGAAACGATCTATCCCCCTTTGGGCTTTAAAGGAGCTAGTTGTATACATGTTCTCTCGCCTGGGTAATGTCCTAGCAAGCTTGTCCCGTTGCCATGTACACGGAATGGTTTCAAGGCATCAATGCACGTTATTACGGGACGTGAAGCTGCAAAGGAGCTTCGCCATATATTTTTAATGTTTGCAAAGATATCGTGTGCCATCCTTCTGAATTAGAGAATAATTCTATGAGATTAAAGCAAATGTAACTGGATTTGAACGCTACTAGGCCGTGTGCAAATTAATTCAATTTCCTGCATTGGACATTCGCATGATGATCTATTACGCCAAATGAGATAAAAAATGTTCCTGCTCTTAAATGTCATATGCCTCAAGAGGTGTTGCCAACTTTTACACTATTCATACCGAGACAATGAACAAATCTTTTGATGCAAAAATACCTCAATATTGCAGGGAAAATCGGAAGCATGATTTCGTCGCACAAGATATCTTCGCACGACATCTCAAGAGTATGAAACGTCAGATAATGGCAAAACCAGTCGGAGAAAATTGAAACCAGAAAAAGGCAGTCAATCACTAAAATGAATCACTCGTATACGAATGTTCGTACACTAATATGGCTTTAAGCTTCATCTTCTTATTTCGGACAATTTTCTACGCTTCATGCTATGATGAAGGCGGTCGAAAAAACCTTAACTGTAGCGAAATCATGTTTCCGCTTTCCTATGTATTGGTGTTTAAATAAGCTGGTGCTGGGGAATTCCCCCTTCTGTTGCAAGAATGAAGTGGAATTCACAATGAGTTGGAAAACTAATTTTCTTGTTGCGTAGAATTTCCCAAATAATTGAGAACTCGCAAATCGAAGAGAGTCTGAAATCTTGTGGCTTTACTTTCGTCAATGAAGGAAAATTATCGAATTCTGAGATGGGAAAAGTTTCTTTCGAAGATTCAAGTAGGTCGAATTTCTATTACTATTTTTTCGTGTCTTGCGGTATCCTTTAATTTATTTTTCATTTCGGAGTATTAGTGTAGTCGGTAGTTCAATCGCTTAGGAATCTAGAGACTGACCTTGGCCAATTCAGCGTATGAGTAACAACCAACGTTCGGATCATCTGACTTGTGCGATGAAATGTCTGGGAGCTTGCGAAGGGTGTGGCACCCCACCTTGGCAAAAACAACTTCCCAGATCTAGTGCAAAGGAAGAAAGGATCGCCTCTCTTCGGGCAAAACCGAACAATGTCTCAAAATCTCGTGCCCCCTGACAAATTCCAATCCCCTCCAGACATATGACATGTATGGTGTATCTCTGGAATTTGTAAGCTTCGTGCTGCGAATTCGATAACCTTGCTTTGTTCTATTGGTTAATTGTGAGAAATAGTGCTTATGTCTACTTGACCGTAAGGTTCCTTTTTTCAAGAGAAGAATCGAGTGTAGTTGTTATTAGAGGATCTTTTTGTTTTTGCCTATTAGGGTCTTCTCATTGCACATGCCAAGGGGCGTACAAGATCGTTTCAACAAGCTAGCTAATTTAAAGATATTGTTTACTGGCAAGGCTGCCTGCCGTTCGCTAGATTTCTTCCAGAACTACTGCAAGGTCTTGCGGTTTTTCGATGTCTGCAGGTTTTCTGAGTGCCTCAGCGAAATGTTGACAAGAATAAGGAACTGATGAAAGTCGATAATTTTCAACGTTTTAAGACATCAATCGGGCGAGAGCCATGAACGGATTACACCAATCGTGCAAATTTGCCAAGAACAAATTTAAAAACTACGTCCTAGAAGATTTTGACATCTCCACAGTTATAGGTAAGTGCGAGTCTTATTTCCATGTCACCATTTAATAAGATGTTTAGCCATGTCATCCTGCTGTTAATAAATATTTTTTGATTAGATTGGGTGTTGACTTGTCGTGATTGAGAATAGAAAAGGCTCTCGATTCATTAATGCTACTAGGCTGGCTTCGTTTTTTCCAACCTATCGGGTTGCAAATTTCCTGAGACTCGGTCTTCATCTGAGTCCAGACATGTTCACTAACACCACATTTGTCATCATCGCCCTTGCGAATCTTCACAGCAATAGCCGTTAACATCGTAATTAAAATGATCACTAGACTCATTATCTTTGCAATCATAATCATAATAATATCATAGTCATCATAATTATCATAATCATCCCCAGCGCTAGTATCTCCATCATCAACATCATCAAAATCGGTTTTCAATTTATCAACCAGTGATATCATTGGAATCCACTTTTCGATCAATCACTCTGCATGATCGGTTCTCCTCAATAGTATCGAAATTTCTACATCCGAATCCTGAGTGTAAATATTCTTATGTACGCTTTCATATTTTGAAATCGACCACATTTATCAACCAAACTTCAAATAACAAATCCACTGTTGCAATTTTCAAGCTTTTCCCTTTATATGTATATGTATACAGTAAATATACAAAACCACACTCTAATGCGAAGTAATTCGTATCTGGGTGATTTAGATACAGATGTTTTTATGTAAGTTAATATGAAGATATTTTTAAAATGCAAAGGAAAAGCAAAGTTTTTGATCAGAACCAAAGGAGCTGAAGATAAATTGCAGTTGATAATCTAGAAGGTTGCTACGCAAGCAGGAAATGTAATAAGCCGTGCGAATAATCGAATTAGCTGCTTTTCTCATCATGATGCTAGTAAAGATACCGTCAGTTAAAGGGCAAATCATTGCATATTTAGTAGCAAATTAAGGATGATAATGATAATAATAATTACAAGCACGAACGTTTATGCAGGATGTAGAAACTTTGCCAGGCAATCGCTGTCACTGTTCCGTGTCCTATTTTTAATACCAACAGATAGATGGAAAATTGAAACCAAGAACGGAAACAAGAGAGTGCATTTTAGTAAATCATAAACAAGCTTTTCCCACGAATCTATCTTAACTGTAAGACCATCCTTGAAAATATCCTCTCCCCTTCGTCTTCATGCCTGTATGCATTTTTATCTGCGACCCTTTGCCTTTGTTGTTTCCAAAATTGACTTAAATGATTGCGGGTAGGAGAGACGGAGTTTCCAGACGCAAATGATTAATGGTCGTTGCATTGAGATAGCTTGAATGAAGACTGGTTGGACGGTTGACCGATTCTCGCTTTAATTCCAATGCAATTAATTTCACAGTTTTTAGTGTTTCTTTATTAAATTCATTCACTTCTTATTCTTTGAGCGATGCATTATCTGCTCTGGAGGAGCGGACGACTAACAAATGAGAAACAGTGGCAATATAAGAACCAGAAAGGGCAGCATAACTAGGGTAGGGGCTTTATTGACTAATTGCTCCCTCGCTTAAAAAGGAACACAAAATAGCTTAATCATCAGTTTGTATTTTACCCCAAGCTTTGGTTAAGACCCCTTTCCGACGATTTGGGCCGTTTAAGGCCCAGTCTCCACTCAGATAAATCGATCGATTGAATCGATCTGACAGCAGGAGACTTACGAATAAAAATTCCGAGTAAAAACAAACTTAAGAGTAGTTGTAAAATGGGACTAACGAGAAAGCAGATAATTATTTCACTTGTAATAAGAAGAAGGGAAAGACGTCGAAATTTTGAAGCTATGAAGTCTAAAAGAGTGTGGGTAAGGCAGCTGTACAGGGAAAGGGAAAAAAGGAGAACACCGGGCATTGGTTAAAGAAATAGCTACTAAGACCGTAATAGCTACTGTCCTCAAAGGTATGCGGAAGGGGAGTGGGGAAATGGTGAAAATCAAACAGGGTATTTTGCCAATAGGAAATGTTGCATCTCATAATTATTCTTGTGATGCCCGACAAGTCAGGGACAGTTTTAAGAATTATTTCAACAGTGCAGCTGGGGCAGTTTCACGGCAAAACGAACGTGTGCAAAGAACTGTTGATCCCTTTGATAGACGTTAAAGAATTATTTGCTTGTACATAGCTCATTTATGGGAAAAGCTTTCTGTAATCATAATGATTATTATGCTTTCTATACTGAATGCATTTGATTTTACAAAAGGAATGTACTGTATAGAATTATTGTAAGTTCATTCGTCGTCTTAAAATTCTTTCAGCAGAATTTGCTGAATGTCAATTTTTGCCGAGCCGTTTTTCTTTAGTGGTAGTCTTCTTAATATTGGGACAATATTATCTGCAAAACTCTGGTCTGCATCATTCTCACTTTTTGCTGTAAATCTTCATATATAAAGTCATCTGGACTCTCCTTTTCAGTGATGGATAGCTGGGTAGGTGTCTTGCTGGCCATTCTTTTCCTTGGCTGGCTGCTGTTTGACTCCAAACTCGGAGATGGGCTTGGTGTTGGAGCATCTGTGCTAATGGGCTGGAAAACCATGCCTTCAGTCCTATCTTGGGAATATTGGGAAATTGAGGCTTGGGTTATGTTGCTTACCGTGGCTCTGTTCAAAACTTTGTCCTTTAAAATCTGTAGCTGATTGAACAGCTTGCATTCTGGAAGTGATCCTACAGGGGCGCCTGATCTCGTCATTAATTCTATTTTTTGAGACACTCCGAAGAGTTTTCTTTAAATTTTTCCACATTCTCTTTAATTCGTCAGCTGAAATTTGAGAGAATTCTATTTATTGGTCTAGCAAAAAGCTTTTTATTTTCAAAACAACAGCAAATTTATCACTGAGGAGGTGGCCAAGGGGCAATGAAAATTGTGAGGTTAGAAGTTATTAGTGTCTAAGTATGTTTACAATCATGATGAAATCAAATCATGAAGCTACCGAAATACAAAAATTTTGTCATTAAAACTTCAGAAAACAGTTAGTTAAATTTTTTAAAAGTAGTAAAAAATGCCTACCGTTTTCCCATATACTTTGTTCTGTCGTTTGGGACTACTCTCGACTTCAGTACCAACATTTAAATTTCTCACAATCTCTCTTAATATTTCTGGTGAAGTATTTTAAAAGAGACCAAGTAGGCTAATAGTTCGTTTGAAATAGCTGACATTTACGGTAATAAAGCGAGAAAGTTAAGAAATAACTGAGAAATTAAAAGTTGACACAGCTTTTGGGCAATAGATTCAGTCACTTCCTTTGCTGGGATTTTTTGTGTGTACTTTTTATCTGCATTCTTGCTGTTCTCTGCAATGTGATTTGTCAGGGAATTGTCGATCGATGGAAAAGTTCAACTGGGAATCGATTCGATCGACGGCGGTCGAGGGGGAGTCCACATTTTAGGAACTGCGCAAGCACAAGATCGATCGATTCGATGGAATGAAAACTGGACCTAAGACGGGTCACAGTTGACTTGAGATGAGCGAACGATCGATGTTGTTTCATGACAATGTTTTAAAGAACATTGCCCGTTACAACAGACACACTGCTGTGTTTGCAGTAATTCTCAGCTTAATGCCGATCCATCCGAGAAAATTACGAATCGACAGAAAAGGGTCTTAAGCAAAACTTAAAATAAGAAACAAACTAATGAGACGGATATTCAATGCTTTTTTAATCGAGGGAGCTATTAATTAGTGCTTTTTTAATCTTGTTTAATTAGTCAATACGCCCTCTGATGTCTTTCTGGGTTATTACATAGCCGCCGTTCCTCATTTTGTAAGTCGTTCGCTTTTCCAAAATAGATGATGCATCCCTGAAGAATGGAATGTGAATGGATATCGTCTGTCAATTTCACCCTTTAAAACCATCTTATCATTTTCAGAATAGCGATTATCTTAGTCATTTCAGTTCAGCAGATCTCATCACAGATAATAATGTGATTTATTTTGCAAAGTTTACTTAAATCATTTTAATTTCTAGGTTCGGGGACATTTGCTCGAGTTTTCCTTGCACAAGACGTCAATGATAATGAATACTACGCGTTAAAAGTAATGAAAATCAAAGACATGATAAAGATGAATCAAGTTCAACATATTAACAGTGAGCGAAGAATTCTGGTGGACTGTGATTGTCCGTTCATTGCAAAATGGTATCTCACTTATTTATCAATTTATATATCAATTCATATATCAATTTATATATCAATTTATATATCAATTTATATTTCAATTTATCTTTCAATTTGTATTTCATTTTATATATCAATTTATATATCAAGTTATATTTCAATTTATATATCAATTTATATTTCAATTTATATATCAATTTATATATCAATTTATATATCAATTTATATATCAATTTATATATCAATTTATATATCAATTTATATATCAATTTGTATATCAATTTATATTTCAATTTATATATCAATTTATATATCAATTCATATTTCAATTCATATTTCAATTTATATATCAATTTATATATCAATTTATATATCAATTTATATATCAATTTATATATCAATTTCTAACCGCCCTCACTCATCGCATTGATGTGTAATTTCATTCTCACCGTGAACTAGCACATTCATAAGTCAATTAAACATTTTACCTTTTTCTATTCACTTATATTTAATTCATTAATTTATTATTTCATTAATTCATTATTTCATTAATTCATCATTTCATTATTTCATTATTTCATTCATTAATTCATTCATTCATTCATTCATTCATTCATTCATTCATTCATCTGCTCACGATTGCGCCACATACAGTCAATTATGTCTAATCCGAACTCGTGTAATTCGAACTTTTCCTAATTCGAACAAAATTGTTAGGTCTCTTGAAAATGTCCACACAAAAGCCCTTCAAAATTCGAATCTCTGTAATTCGAACCTTTTGTAGCTCGAACATTCTTATGAACCGCCAGAGAGTTCGAATTACAAAAAGTTGACTGTATGTTGTCATGTGATTACTTTATTCCAATTATTACAGTGCCCATTGGTGGATTCGCATCTTTCTTCCTTCATTTACTCATTTGCCAATTGATTCTATCATTTACTCATCCATTTAACCATCCGTCCATTTTTTCATCTACTTTTTTCCATCCCCAGTTTGTTATTAAATTGCTATGTCATAACAATCATTAAACCGTTCTTTGTTTGACTTCCACTATTTCTTACCCATTCAATAGCCATAAATCGACTCGATCAATGACTTATTCGTTGAATCTTTCATCAATTCATTCATCCGTTCTCGAACTTCTTTATCCATCACTTCCATGTATTCACATCTCATATTTTGCCATTCCGTCCAATAAGACCATGAAATTTGCCCTCATAACTTTCATGACAATTATTTCCTTGTTCCACTGGATGTCAGGTTCGTCGCCATCTAATTTAATAACAACTGCTCAAAGTTATTCCCTATCGTTCAATCAACTGAAATATGCCGCTTCATTTAAAACTGAACCTTTGCAAGACCTTTCCGAATCACAGACAGCAGAAGAGACGCCAAAAAACAAACCCACACTGGCTTTCTATTGACTTTCTGATCTCGATTAATTGCATTGGTTCGATTCAATTCTAGTCAATTTGCAAACAAAACTAACCGTGTTAAAGACTTAAAAGGACGAATTCGTTTTCATTTTCTCGATTTCTTAGTCACCATTGTTTAGCTAGTGAGCCCACTCGCGCAGGCGCTGTTTGGTTCATTTGGAAACGTTTGCAAACACGTTAGAGCTTTTTCCCCCCCTTTAAGGGCTGATTATATGAGGAGTGTCAGCCCGATTGCAACTTAAGCCGGCTTGAAATATGAATCGATGATATGGTGCGATCATTCGCTGCAAATGTCAACATTTGAGCAAGTTCATTCCACTACGCATGCTCCAGAAAATTCAGCCCGGCAAAATATGTTAATTTGCAATTATTTGGAATTGGACAGCCCGTTAAATCGAAATCAAAAGCTTAGCCCGTTCATTTAAAGCGAACTGAGATTGTCAGCTTGCTTTGACGAGCTGTAGCTGATTTCCTGTAATCGCTACTTCGTTTTTGCAATACTTTGGGCATAACACCGAGTCGAATTTTCAGCTCGGCTTAAGTTAAGACCGGGGGGAGATCTCTCATCCAATCTCCCCCCTACTCTTGGATTTGCTCATTAATGTATAGTTGAAGCCTTTAGTCGTTCTCTTACTCACAGCAATCCTTCCTTCGTCATTTAAGTCACAATGAATTTTCCTCTGATCACTGCAACAAGTATTCCTATTGATGCTTTGGTAAAAAGAGTAGGCCGTTTTTCATCCCATAAGTGTGGTTGGCTCTGACAACCGGCCAACTTCGCGTCATCGAATGGCCTTTGCGTGGTTTTTAAGATGTATCGAATAGAATAACTCCATTAGACAATGCAAGCAGAGGAATTCACGGCAAATTGTCAACTTTTCAATTTGTATGCCTCTTGGTTTGCGTCTTGTACTGTCTTTCTCCTCACCTGATGGGATTTATTGATTGATTCCTCTCAATTTTTCCGCAGCTATTGGACATTTCGCAACAGTTCTTGTGTATTTATGCTGTTTGAATATTTGCCTGGCGGGGAGCTGTTTACTTTTCTGAGAAACAACACCAAGTTCACGTCGACCAACGCAAGATTCTATGCGGCAGAAATCGTTCTAGCTCTAGAATATTTGCATGAAAAAGATATTGTTTATAGAGACTTAAAACCAGAGAATGTTTTATTGGACGAGAAAGGACACGTGAAGTTAACTGATTTTGGATTCGCAAAAGAACTCAGTGATATGTAAGTCCACTCCTTTCAAATGATTGCGTTACTGGGTATTGATTTGTTCCTGATTCATTGATTGAGCAACTGATTCATTGAATGTTTCAATGATTGCTTTCTAAATATCTTCAAAAGCTATTTTTGTTATTTTCATGATCCAAGTTCTGTTGGTAGTCTGATAGATCTATTATTGTATTAACTGGTTTCTTCATTTCTGCAAAGTGATTCACTGATCCTGCCCCCCTTTGATTAATTGATTCACTGACTCATCATTTTGATGATCTATTGTTATATTTATTTATTGGTTTGTTGATCCGTTTACTCATTCATTGATTAATTCGTTGATTCTGGTATTCATTCAATTGTTGGTTTGTTGATTCATCAATGTATTTATTGATTGATCAATTTTATTTACTCGTTGATTGATTGATTGATTCAATGGTTCAGTGATTCATCCATTCGTGGATTCATAGATCAATTGATTAATTAATTGATCATTTCTTTGATTCTATTGATTCGTAAATCTATTGATCAACTGATTTATCAACTCAGTGATCAATTGATTATTAGGTTGATTAATTTGCTTATCCATTGACTCGTTGGTTTATCGATTCTTTAATCTGACTGACCAAAACGAGGAATACCTTCTTTATGGTGACATGCCACCTCCCATCTTACTCTATCGCCACAGAATGGAAATTAAATTAAGAAACTTTTACAAAATGTTGATCACACGATTTGAAATTCATTCCATTTTGCATTATGAGATTTATGATCTTTGAAAATCAAATTCGATATTCAGATCAAAAGGGTGCTCAATAATTGTGTCGATAAGTCGCAATTCAAAGTTTTGGAGAAGTATTTAAACTGGATCAAACTACAGATGTCGCCTTGTTTTGCTTACGAATGCTAGCAATAAAGACGTGTTCTAAGGCATTCGTGATTGAGACTTCGTGGATGAATTGATAGCTGCTCGATTTGATGCTATTAAACAGAACTTGGGCGAAGGGTGAATGTTTTAGCTTTGGATTGGGCTTTCACCTAAGGTGAGAATCATCACCGACGGTAGGGATAGCTCACTAGTAAGGTACTTCCTAATAAGTACAATGATCAATGATTAGAGCCCTACATCCAGCCTAACTTCACTTAGAGTGAAACGGCCGCTAGTTTTCTGAATTTCCACGCCATTATGCAGTAGCGATTTCCTATTTTCCTCCTTTTAGTAAATTATGTTGAGGAAAGACCATGGTGGAGTATGCAAAACCAAATAAAGGAAAGAAGAAAGCGAAAAGCTAAGAGGAGAGAGAGATCAGATCAAGTTCATTGATCTTAGATTTGAAAGAGGGCAAGTTGTAGGATTCTGGAAAGGAATAAGAAAGCAAGACGTTCCATGAATTGCACGTTCTTGGGATGAGTGATGATTGGTGGGGTAGAGTCCGTGGAATAGGAAGTGAAACGTGGAACAGGTGTGAGTGAGTCGAGCTTCTGGTGTTGAATGATGAGTGATAGATGTCACATCGAGAGGAAGGGCTAGGGCACTGCTTGATACCCCTTGCTTCTCGTTTTACTAAAATCTGCCTTGGGACATCACGCAGTACACATAGAAAGGGTATGTCCTCATCGATGGAATCTCCAAAAGTGGTCAAAAAATGTAGTCACACCAAGAGAAAGAAGAATGGTGCTCTTTGATCTTTGATTCATTTTATCAGATATCAGATTAAGTCCTAAATAATACTCTCATGATTATTGATTATTGATTATTGATTATTGATTGATCAGTGACTGATCACTCCTGAACGCTTTTGCTCTGATAAGTGTCAGGCAAAAAACTTTTGGTTCTTTCGATGTGATTGCAATCAGAAAGAATTTAACCAAATCTCTGCAGCTGCTGTCATTATGGGCTGTCATCCTGATCCTTCTCTAAACGATAGTAAGGATGTGTGATAACAAACTTGAAATTTTATGCAATATTTTTAATTAAAGCACAATTCAATCTAGAGATCGAATGATGAACGTGAAACTACTTATACATCTTGATTCATCTTTGATTCATTCTAAGATTGTTCATTAATGACATGGGTGAGAAACTAGGGTCTCTCGCGGGGTTCCTATATCATCAAATTGTTGAATAAACTGCGTTACCCCCCCCCCTTCCCTGGGGCTCCTAGATCTAGAATGCTGTTGATTCAACCACTAATGAAGCAGCGAATCGCTCATTCCTTTCTCATGCTTCAATTTCTACAGGACATGGACTCTTTGCGGTACCCCAGAATATATTGCACCCGAAGTTATTCAAAACAAAGGACACAACTTTTCTGTCGATTGGTGGGCATTAGGAATTCTTATTTTTGAAATGCTAGTTGGGTATGTACCTCTTTTCATTGCTATCATACTTTTAAGAGCTTCATATGCTATTTCTCTCATAGAAGATAAAAAGATTCACTTAATCATTATATGAAAGATGGATGGATGCACGAATGGATGGAGACAAAAATGAATAAACTAATGAAGAAATGAATTTTTACGTGTAAGTGAATTGATGAACAAGCAAATGGATGATTAAATCAATACATTCATAAATTAGCTAATTGTTCGAGTGATAAAGAATGAATGAATAAATAGAGAAACAGATGAATGAGTAAAATGGTGAGGGAATAAATGAACGAATGGATAAATGAGCAATTGAAGTAGGGGTGGAAGCGATCAGATTGATTACAATTTTCTCAAAGAGCCAATATTGAATCTTTGTATCTTTTAGTATTCCTCCTTTTACTGATGAAAGTCAATTCGGAACATACAAAAAAATCTTAGAAGGACACATCATATGGCCTAAAATTCTAGAAGATAAAATCGAGCAGTAAGTGTATTTATTGTCCATTCTCTCTCTGTATATGTTGAAGAATTTATCAGAATAGCTCAGTGGTTAGATTCTTGTGCATTGATCCTATGGTCAGTGGCTCGAGTCCGCCCTCAGCTGAACTTTCACTTAGAGTGAGGAGAGTCGCCAGCTCTCTGTTATTCCAGGCGTAGGACCCACGAGGTGTGGTCACATCGAGAGGAAGGACCTGGACACTGCTTGATAAGCAAAAACTTTCTCAGTGTCTATTAACAATATACAAAAGAAGAATTTATCCCTCAAACTTTTAGTTCGGAGTGGTTCGAAGCTTGAGAAAGATTGAACTCAAGAAAAGGACAATCTGCCTTGATGCACACCTTCTTGACGACGTCTCTCCATTCAACTCCACAGTACTCTGGGCAGCTCTAAATGATCTCAGTATTCATAGCCAACGAAATTTAATTAGACATATGAGAAATACAAAAAGCTATTCATTTCAGCAATAAATATTGCAATTATAATCAAATTATAATCAAATTATGATCAATTATCATCAATTATAATCAAACGAAACTTTAAATCAATATTGACGCAAACAATCTCGCCGCGCGGTAGTACGCCGTGCGCCTTCGCGGTTACCGTATTGTATCATTTGATTTTCTGTCTGTAATTCTTTCTATTTCGCATGATTTCCGAATTCCCTCAAATCGACGGACCCCTGTTGCTTCTTTGATACAATGCTCCAATTCATCTCTATCTGAGCTGTTTTTGACCACCTTCATGCATATCCTGGAGCAGTGTAAGTTCGTATGAAAGAGCACTGTGCTTTGTCTTGCTCATTCAAAGTGCTGTGAGAAGATGTTAATACACCCCAATTGAGTATGGGCAGTGATAATTAATCGCTCTGACTCCACGATTACGTCACGGCTCTTAGAGAGACAAAGCATTGAGACTGTTTAACGAGGAATGCAAGCGGACGTGAAAGAGATTCAACTATTATGGTTGCCAACTCAGTTCAACTTCGGCGCTTTCTTTTCGCCGCGATAAATGCGATTTCGATTTGAAGCCAGACACAAGCGAACTCTATGTAGCCTTAAGCTTCAATACTGCCTCGTTCTTAATGCTAATCTCCATTTAAAGTTGAGTCCCGTACTCGACCTAAGCGTTGAGGAGCACTACCCCTTGGGCCATGGCATTTTCTTTTTAGTGAGTTTGTTGGGGAAGGGCCATGGTGGCCTATAGAAAGCCTCGACAATGGAAGGAAGAAGAAAGCGAGGGGCTAAGAGGAGAGCGTGATTAGATCAAGTTTATTGATCTTAGATTTGTATGACGGCAAGTTGTAAGATTATGGAAAGCAAGAGGAAGGCAAGACGTTCCATAGGTTGCATGCTCTAGGGATGAATGATGATTTGTGGGATAGAGTTCGTGGAGAGTGGCTAGTTACTTTCCTCGCTTCCTTCCCTCCAGCTTTGCTCCAGGGACTCATGTGCAGCTGAAATGACAAATTAATGTCACCCAGAAACAGAAGTAGGCGTGCCTTGAGTCTTCGTTTCAAAGGAACCTGTGATAATTCAACTTTGAGCCCCTAACCGAGGTTTGAATCCGAGGATTTGGATGGATTTGTGATACAGAATAACTTTTCGTGAATATGTGAGTCATAATTTTCATCACTCTAAAAAGCAGACATTTTCAATAAGGATACAGCTAGTCTGGATCTAGAAGTCCTTTAACAATAGCTAATAATCAAGATTTCAAAGACTCCATTCACACCCTTTCTGAGTTTCACTGCCTAATCCACGAACTCTGTCCCACAAATCATCATTCATCCCTAGAACATGCAATTTATGGAACGTCCTGCCTCCTTGCATCCCTGAATCTTACAACCTGCCATCTTTAAAATTTAAGATCAATAGGCTTGATTTGATCTCTCTCTCCTCTAATGCTCTTTCCAAAAATGTTGAATGCTAAGCAAAGAAGCAGTAAGTTCCGATTTCGAAGTCTCAGGTATGTCTAAAGAGGCCTTGAGTCTCAAATACCGCGTGCCAATCGAGCGCTCTGCCATTAGGCCACGGATGTGGTGATAGTGATGGCATCGAAAATGAGAGAGTTAGCATTGAGAGTCTTTGAGATGACTTCACTAAATCCTTTTGTGCATTTCAGAGATTTGATTTCAAAGTTATTGGATCCAGACAGGACAGCAAGGCTAGGAGGGGCAAAGGTATGTTTCAGACTCGCGTTCAGAGTGATTAACAAATATCACATATCATATTTATCACATCTGCGTCTTATTTTAACTGCAGCTACTCAAAATATCGTATCCTTGTTGCTTAAGAGTTTGATCTTGAGGTTGAAGAAGAACCAATGTCGAATAGATCTACGTTTGAAGCAATTTTGATTTGGGGGGAAGAAAGTAAACTGGTGTCAACTCATCGTGGTGTGGGACCCCAAATCGGGGCAAGCGAAAAGAGAAGAAGCAGGCTCAGGAGGAAGATGACGTAGGGGACTTCCTTAGTAGCTGCACTGTTAAAAAAGTATGCTGCACCTTCTTATATTACATTACCGTATATTGAATAGTACTGTATTGTTTCACAGCGAGGTGCAGATGAGATAAAGAGCCATCCTTGGTTCAGTGAAACGAATTGGAGCGATGTTTTGAACAAATGTGTCAAGGTGAATGATCTCTCCATAAATTGGATGAAAACATTAACAAATGCGCCACATAATAGTGACTTAGTGTTCGAATTCATGATGCGAAGGTTGTGGGGGGGATCCTGCACTGCCCACAACATAACTCTACTGCGGAGAAAGGCAATAGGAAAACGCTTCACAAGAATCTATATCCTTAAAAAGGACTCACAGCTCTGCTTATGACTTCTGCTAAGCTCAGTATCAACTATGCCATGCAGCTTACATTTCATTAATTGTGCATATACTCTTAAGAAAAGCAACTTATCAGAGAGTTTAATATACTCTTTCTGGATCGTCCAAGCTCGGATTCGAGAATGGCGTGAGGTTTACATATGGTTATACCTTACTTATGCTTACATCCTCTTTAAAATCTATTGATCAGGAAAACTAGAGAGTCAAGCCTCTGGTTTCTGCTTAGCCAAGAATCGAGTACTTTTAGAGTTTGATAAATCATGCCTTTCACTAAATATGCATGAAGAAAACGAACCATTCGCAGTAAAATTTTGCCAATTTTTATCGAAGTCTAAAATGTATGTTAAACTTCTTCAGCCTCCTATACAGCCGAAGATCGCCCACGCAGGGGACACAAGTAATTTTGATGACTACAGCGATGATGAATGGGCTGATGATGCAGATGAAGCAACGAAGCAGGACATCGACTTGTTTCAAGGATTCTGACCTTGAGATCAGGGGACATCCATTGTCCTTTGGCCAGGACAACATTCTCAGGTCCAACTGTAGTCCCATAGTTTGATTGCGAGGTGGCTACCCAGCTGAGCCTTCTATTGGTGCTTTTCGCGTGGCTACATGCTACCTGGACCATGTTAGCTCAGAAGCTTGACAAGACTGTTTATTTGGAGGGATTCATATTACCTATGATACCTTATAGCTTCCTAAAATTTTCAAAGAAGCAAGAGATTATTTAATCTTTATCTGGCTCACTTAGTTTTACATTTTTGTTCACAATAGTGAAATTTGCAATCAACTGTCACTTTGGCTTCAGTGTATCACTGAATGAGGTGGTTGCCATTGGTTCATACCCCTTGCAATTCATATGAAAACAACATTGGTGAGGGAAGCAGTTTAAGTCATCTCAAGGTCCATTTCCCTTGAAAAACGTGGCACCTTTTCACTGATCTATACCAGATTCAAAATGTTAAAGAGCAGCAGAAATCCCTTAACTTCTTGCATATATATTATGTAGAAATTTGAGTTAAACACAAGAGCAATTGTTTTTGATGAAGATATTGCATGATAATAAGATCTTTCATGCATTAAGGATGCATTAGCAATTGCTTATTTCAACAGAAAATTCATGAGATTTCACGAGAGAAAACCCATCTTCCAAAATGCTGAAAATGTGTCATAATGATAATAATGATAATTATCGTGATGATGTTGATCATCATAATCATCATCATCATCACTATCATCATCATTATCATCATTATTATCAAAAAGAAGACCATCGTCGTCCTTCACAGCATGCAGGAGATAATACCAGATGGTTATTGCCATCATGTCCCGTGAATCCTCTGATTTCGGTTTTCCATTTCCATTTCTGGTGTTTTATCCCCTCTCTGAAGCAGTCTTTTCAGTCATTCTGTCTTAGCAACCCTGGTTGTTCTCCTTTTTCCAACTTCAAACATGTCCTCCGCATGGTTCTTCATTGAGTTCTCTGTATCCTTTTTCATAACGTGACAACTCAGAGATTTCTCTCCCCCCCCCTCCCTTAATCTACTTTATGAGTGACAATCCACCCAGTGACAATACATGTCACAAGATTTTTCTAGAGGGTAGATCTCTAAGAGTCTTGCAAGGTGTCTGAAAAGATACTTTATCCTTTAAGGAAGACATCCATCATGTTTTGTATCTTGTGTACAGAAGCAATCATAGAAGTTTATGAATTTGTGTTTAATCCAATTTTTCTCAATTGTCGCTATTCATGTTCATTTTCGTAATGCTAATTGAAACACGAAAATAGATAGTGGGAATGTTTCTCCTTGCCTCAAATTAATCTTTAGCCTGAAGACCTTTAGATATTACTCCTGCATTTAGGTTTGAAAAGGGGACCTCATCTCCCTATTGGGGCTCGGGTAACTAGCCAAAAAGAATTCAGAGTCCCTCTCTCACCATTTTCGGTGAATAGGGGGGGGGGCACCCATCTCTGTTTCATTAGCCTCGACACAGCTGGCCTCTGCGAACCAGAGCCTCACATGCATGGCTCGCTCCAGCTGCAACAACTTTTGTTCACATGAAGTACTAGCTACCAATATGGAGTAGTATCTATGCTGTTTAAAGATGTGTTTCGTACCTGGCAAAAACTATGTCAAAAACTACTAGAAAGGTGACTGTTGATACATCGAGACGGTCATCTGTTGAAGGTGGTTCAAATTCGGTCGAGTATAGTTCCAAATCAAAGAAGAAAAGCGTTTTTGACAGATTAGGGACCGCGGGAGCTTCAAGCTATGAGGTCAGTATGGCTTGACAATTAGATAGCCTACGATCGGCTAGTTGTCATTTAGACAAAGTTGTTGCAATGAAAATTAAAACTATATTGTTTTAGTTGGTATAGGAAGCAAATTATTACTCTTAAAACAGTTGTCTGTGTTCGTGAATTGGGAATACCCGTAATTTTTCTTTGTGCAACAGTTGTGGGCAAATATTCAGTGAGCATGGAGCAAAGCTCAAAATATCATATGTGTCAGTAACAACCTGATGCATCTGTTTTACACGCTATCCATGCATTTGGCTGAAAGTAGATATCAATCAAGTCTGCTGTCATGCTATGATTTTGTATAGATACATTGCCTTTAACTCTAAGCAGGATGGCTGGTTGTTCTGATTGGTTGCCTGATCCTTTGATGCACAACTGCACTTAGGCCTTAATTTCAATGTTGGACGTTGCCATAGCATTTTGCTCAAATGAATGAAAAGAAACTAAATTGTCCACAGCAAAATGTGAAGATGGGATGAATCTCTGCAAAAAAGCCATTAATACTCACCCTGCCCCAGCAGTTGAAAGAATCCCAACACAGCAACACAGCAAGCTACCCACTGAGTACTCATCAACAGCCAGACGAAGCTTAAGTGTCCTGTCTCATTGAAGAGTACATCTCCCAGTTTTAATCTGATCATTTTCAGAGACATTTGTTGTAATCCCTTCTAGCTTCTTCCATGAAGCCCATTGCATTTTTAACGCTCACTTTTAAATTGTTTGGAGTGCTTATAACTGTTATGGTAGAAGAGTGTATTCATTATTGATGCTCTTGCCACATGCTAAGACTACATTCACATCAGGGCTTTCCAACATTCTGTGTTATTTCTATTCTTCAGAGTGAAGATAAGTGTAATGCTATGTTCGTAACGATTGTAATATTGGACATGAAAACTTTTTATGAATAGTCCATTAGTTTTATTATTATTTATCCAGTTTTGATCATGGAGTATCCTTATAAACTGGGATGGCTAGGCTAACCTTATTCCGGATATTAGCTGCTCTCCTGCTTGCTTGCCATCTTCAAGCTGACCCCCTTAACCTCCTTCTCCACTTAACAATGATAAGTATGAATATATCTTATATTTATGCAGGATAATATTTTCAGTAAATACATTCCTGCTATCACATGGGGTCCTGTTAAAGTCAAAATTTGCCCAGTAGAAATATAGAACTTTGAATAGTCAAGATAAAAATCTTTAAAGATGATTGGTAGCAATGGGGCTCTAAGAATAAAACCAACCTTGTTTGTTTTTCCCTAAAATTGATAACATACTTTTCATTTGAATCCTTCATTTCCTCTTCTCTCAGCCTCCCTTTTTCTGTCAATTTACTTCCAAGCTCAACGCTTTTCATGGCCATCATTCCACCAAAACACGTTGTACATCTCACTCCATTTTTCCTTGGTTCATTGCTATGGATGATTATTATTGTAACTTATCACATCTTTTTGCTGTAGCCTGAGCCGTGCAGAACATTTCTAAGAGAAGGTGATTGCCCGTATGGAAATAAATGCAAGTTTAGTCATAACATTGATAAAGAAATGACAAAATACAAGAAGGATAGGTACCGCGAAAGGTATGATTCTATTTTTCATGTGTCTTTTTTCGATATGACAGGTTTTCTATAATTTAATTTATATCATATAAAGTACAGAAAGTTACTACAAATGACACAGGAACATTGAAGATTATATTGTCAGATTTTGTATGCCCACTATTAAATAGGACAACATGCTATCAGGAAATTTTTGTGCTTCTTGGAGAACATTTATAACATCACCAATATTCAAACAGATGAAAAGATGTCCTTTTTCAGCATCGTTTTGAGATTCATTTTTTTTTTACCTCTTCATGTGACACTTTTTTCTAGCGATGATGGTGGTTACCAAGACACACAAAGAAGCCCAGAAAATAAGAGAGGTAGTGTCTTCCTTTTGACCACATTGCTTTTAGTGATTTTGTTTTTCAGATGACAGGGAATAGCTGTATCACATTTTGATTTTCTGATTAAATTGACACCACTTGCTCAGCCTTCACCGCAATCCTGCAGCCAAGTCTTCCCAAGCATCATGGCCTTGCAGAATTGCACGCTGCTCTTCCATTTCGGTTTCTGAATCTGTTAAAGTTCATTCAGGAAACATCCCTGCCTTACAAAGGATTGAACCGAACTGGTTTACAAAAGAACTTTGTCTTGTATATGAAGTTGAATATGTAGAAAGTTGCTCTTTCCATTCATAGGTAGAAGAAAAGTCCAAGATGGGGACAGATTGAAGATAGAATTTAAAAAGGATCAGGTTTTGAAGAAGAAACAGACAATATCAGAACTGTATGAAGAAGAAATTCCAATGAGAAGGATGAAGAAAGAGAAAGAAAGGAAGGAAAAAGAACTTCATTCCAAATTAAAAATGGGTGATGAAATGATGGTTTCAAAAGATGAACATGTCAGGAACATTCAATTGAAAGGTATTTATCATAAATGACACAAAAATGCAACACATAATGTTCCAAGAGGTAATTAGCATAGTAGGCAGAGGACTTACTCTGCTGAAGGTCATAGTTTGGACAGATATGTATATATAAATATATTTGTGAAGATAAATATGTATATTAATATAAATATATAGATATAAATAAAAATAAAAATGTATTTATAATTATATATATATATATTTATATATATATATATATAAACATATATTTATATATATATATATAAATATATATTTTTATATATATATATATAGATATATATTTATATATAGCAGAAATGCAGAAAAGGAAAAGACCGATTCTCTGTTACTCTGAGTTTCGTGCGAAGGCACTGGTCAGACAGACTATAAATGTTATAGTCTGTCTGACGAGTGCCTTCGCACGAAACTCAGAGTAACAGAGAATCGGTCTTTTCCTTTTCTGCATTTCTGCCATCAACGCTCTGTACTTTGTACATAGAGCACCATATGGTGGTGAAGACAGCACCCTCTATGTGATATATTTATATATATAAATATATATTTATATTTATATATATTTATGTTATCAGTGATAATGTCACTGATGAAGCGCCCACAAGGCGAAATATCTGATGTAACAAATCAATGAATTTTGCCTTAAAAATATTCTGATTGTTTTATATTCACATTTTATCTGAGGCATGGCCACATCTAAATGTTCAATAGATATATATACTTATATATCCAAACTATGACCCAAGGCAAATGAAATAAGACCTATCCTGTTGGTGCTTTTCGTGTTGTTCAGTGCACTGCATACTCAGTACTCGATTCCTAACTTAGCAAGAATCAGGGGTAGGGTTCAAAGTTTTCTTAGGAAAGTGGGTGCTCCCAGGAAATTAAGTTTTCTCGTTGCCACCTTCTTCGATGGTGTTTTTATTGCAAACCGTGCAGGACTCGAACCCGCAACCCTGTGCTATGAGTTTGCACATTTCAACCACTACTCTGGGGTTGGTAAACGGAGGCCTTCCCACTGACGAACGCTGCGACTGCATGCACAGATCAGAAAACCTTACTCCATCTCCACTCTCACGTACCAGACTATACTTGCGAGACTAGTTGCGAGAGACGCAGTGATACCACTACGCCACAGCACTGCGGGGCCTCCTGCACCACGGTGCCCGATCTGTTGAAGAGACTGTGCGGTGGCCATCGCCGAAGACGCACGTGGAAGAAGGAACCGCAATCTGCCCCGGACCCTGGACCCTGGCACATCTGAGGTACGGGACTCACATAACACCGATATTTCAAGCACTGAATCTGCCCTCAACTTATGTCTTGGTCGAAATCGCGGCCTGACTTTCATCGCATCGTGATACCGCTATTGATTTCACGATATTAATCATGATGAAATTAAAAGGGATTTATATTGGGCCTTTTACCACAGAGCTCAAATTAGCATTAAACAAAACAGTAATTTGAAAAATGCTAAAAATTATCAGTAAGATAAAATCTAATAGAATTATTTTTGAAATGAATGTATTGCATGTCTGCAGTTATAATTATCCTTAGTTCCATATAAATGATGTTGGGGAATGCTTAAGTTTTCAAGGGATTGAAAGTTTTTGGTGCTTGTCAAATTTTAGGGGAAGAGAAAAAAGATCGCAAATCAAGACCAGAGCCGAAGGAAGACGACGATTCCCAGTTAGAGGCATCTGCGAGTAGGAAGAGCAAGAAGAGAAGACGCCATGAAGAGAGTGAGGAGGAAGTAAGCCACAAGGAGAAGGCGGAGGCAGCTATGAAGAAAAAGAAGAAAAAGAAAGACAGAACAAAGCATGAAAGTACAAGCAGTGAAAGTGAGAGTGAAAGAGAAAGAGAAAAGAAGAAGAAAGGGAAAAAAGACAAACATAAATCGTATGAAAGTGATGACTCTGGAAATGTTCAGTCGAGAAAAAAGTCAAAGATTTATGAATATGAAGAGGCGGAAGAACGGAAGGCTGGAGCAGAATCGAAAAAGAAGAAGAAAAAGAAAAAAGATAAATATGAAAGTGAAAGTGAAGATTTGTCTGAAAGAGAATCGTTCCACGGAAAGAGGGATAAGGCAGACAGAAGTGAACGCAGCCAGGAGGAAGAGAAGTCCAAAAAGAGTCGTAAGATTGCCGAAGAAGAGCTTGATTCGTCGAAGCAAAAAAGGAGTGGCGAAGAAAGGAAGGCGAGATCAAGCTCAAGAAAAGAATCGCAAAAGGGGAAAGAAAAGTTAAAGAGATCAACGAGTTATTCATCGCTCTCGTCAGGATCCTCCCTTGGCGAAGAAGAAGATGAAGGTAATTTCGAATACCAAAAGAAGAGTAAAAAGGGACGAGAGTATGAGAAGGAGTCACGCGAGGAGAAGAAAAGTAGGAGTAAAAAAAGAGAAAAGCAGCAAGATGAAAGAGGAAGTCATTTGCTAGATGACCCAAGAGATGGATATGGGTAAGTGCTTTTTATATTCCGGAAAATGGGGACCCGTTTTTCATGATTTCAGCTATTCTCAAAGGGTATTTCTGTCTTAGTAATAGTGAGCAATGGATATGAGACTGACAGATTGTCATTGTTTCAATTCCTATCGTAGTCCAATCTTCAGTAATTGTTAGTAGAACCACTACCGATGGGGTTGTTCCTGGTATTGGAATATTTTGTCTCTTTGAGATGGACGTGTATGTAACGGCTTCCAAACGTTGCTCGTCTTTGTGCGAAGATGGCCAGAGAATCACGAGTCGAGGTCGACTGCCCATCAAAGTAGCGTGGGGCTCTAAATGTGGTCAAAATTTCTTGTACGTTTCTCTGGAGGGTGAATCCAAAGGTCTTGCTCGGTTGACTGTATTACGACTTCTTTTTAGAATGAATAGAGAATGGATTCAACCTTTTATTCATGATTGTTTGGATGGATGTTTGTTTTCGCCTGTTCTTCCTTTCAATTCTTTGATTTCATAGGGAAGAGAGACGAAAGGATGTACCGCCTGAAAGTTATCCACGTGATCCCTATTCCCAGCATCAAGAGTCTCGATATGAGCACTGGGAAAGAGACCGACCTATTGAGCAAACCAATCAATATGGGTCACCATATTATGGCCGGTCTAGAGGCCCTGAGCCTTTCCGAGGTCGGTACGAACCCCCTGTCAAAGGAAGTGCTGAAAGGGACAGAAGTGGCTATAGGCAATACCAAGAAGGGGGGTATGGTAGCGATCAAGCGAGGTACCGCGATAGAGGTATGTATACACAAGAAGAGAATCAATTTTTGTGACTTCTTTTTCCATTACCCAACTGGTAATCAACTGAATCCTCATTTGTTTGTTTTACCGCGTCCTTGGCCTATTGGTAGGGCTGATTTCTCTCTGGTTTGTAGTAGGTCGGAGGCCTGGGCCCTAGTCGGGTCATACCAAGGGCTTTAGCGTATAAAAAGCCAGTAAAAGCTGATTCCCTGCTTTGCTCTTATCACTTTGGGAAGGAGTTTGAAGTTACACACACATTGTTGCCAGTAAGCCAGCTCCGAACTTTGGCACTGCATAGCCGTGTGATCTGAAGGCCAAGTGAACAGGATTTTTTCAGCCCAATTCACTAAGAATTATGCAGGAAGGACCATTGACCTATTTTTGGCTATGGGTGACATTTTTTAAGACGGTTTGATTTATTGTCCGCAAATTGGTAGATTCAATTTTCTCTCGTACTCAATGCTCAGGCGTTAATGATTTTTTTAACTAGGCAATCGGGAGCCATATCCCTACCAAAACAGTCGAAGAGGTGGCTACGGAATGGAAGATGAAGGATTCGCTGCGGGGCGATCAAGGGACGCATACCCTGGAGCACAGGATGTGCAACAAGGGTACACTAGGGAGGAGAAGCAAGGGCAAAGACACCGTGATTACGCAGGACAGAAGACGGAAACGGAGGAATTCGATGAACGCGGGAGGAGGAAGAGTGGCCATAGAGCATCAAGAGAGCGAAAGGGTACTGCATTTACATGTGGTTGCTGTTGCACACTTTAATTTTATAGGCCTTTGTCAAAATCGTCCAGTTGTGTAAAATTCTGTTTGCGACTAATGACGGCTGATGGAATATTGCTTGTTTCAAGAATATTGATACCAGTAGCCATCTTTCATAAGCCTCAGATTATATTATTTTCTTTTTTTATTTGTATTTTAAGCAAGATTTCATATTGTCAAATATCTGTAGCAAGGCGAACCAGATGAGAATTACCTAGCATTGGAGAGATTTTTACATGTAATATAGTTTAAACAGACGAATCTATATCGATATATATTCTTTTGAGTTCTACTTAAAGCACCATCTGAATCTTGAGACCATCTTTATGAATATATTTCATTGTGAAGGCGTATTGAATTTGATGTTAGTAAACGAGTTTTATTGTGGTAAATAAATTTCGCTATTGCGTTTCTAGATTACGAAGTGAAAAGTCCGAAGAGAAGAAGTAGAAGTCCTAAGGAAGGGGGAAGAGACAACAGTAAAGATCGATTGAAATCGAAGTAAGCAGAATTCTTAATTAGGATGAAATCAGAAAGAGCTTTCTCTTGTTGACGTAAATTGATGGAAAGAGCATTTGGAACTCTCTTAGTTCTATCACGCTCGCTATGTCGCCAATGGCACGTTCCACCGGGTTTTTATTTGTATCTTAAGGCTCTCGTCGGTGGATCATTCCACACTCTGTCAGGTGTCAGATGAAGCACTGTTAAGTTTCTCAGCTCCGTCATTGTCTTTGCATTATATATCCGTAGTACACCCGTGCAATGTTACGAATGCTGAGGATATTCCAAGAAGTGAGAATGGCACCGTGTGGAAGATAGCTCATGAGTGATTGACCTTGCCTGTACTTATGATAGAAATCTCAATTTTGATTTACCATACTTATCGGTGCCGTGGAACTCAGAAGGGTGTTCTTCGTGACTAGCCCTAAGTGTTTCCGTGCCATGTGAAGCATAAAGCAATCAAGACATGTCCAGGATCAACATCTAACCGACTGGCGTCTTTGGCTAGCTGCTTCTGTTTACGACTCTGAAATTCCTTTGCACTGTTCTCCGCCAGTTCCTCCCATCTTGATTTTAATCATGCTAACGAGGTTTCTTATTGAAGGAAGAGGAAAAGGGAGGAGGAGTCTCCCATGGTGAAGGAGCATTCAGTGGAAAAAAGAAACAAGAAACCGAAAGTTGACCTCAGGTCGGAAAGTGACGGGGAGTCTGGGCCCGAAGGTGATCAGAAGTCAGAGAAGAATAGAAAAAATGCCGATGCTGAAAAGAGGGACGGAAGTAGGAGGAACCCAAGAGATGGAGATAATTATCAGAAACGTGGTTAGTGTGATCAGTCGATTGCTTAGTTCTTATGACTACCGAGATCGTAATCGTTGTCCCATGATGATTTCTGTCACTTTGTCTTCATTCACATGTATATCCGCGTTGATCAGGAATTACTGTGCAATCATTTTGTGTAGATCCGTCCTGATTCGCACTGATTTGTGTCTGATGTGCATTGATTTTGTATTTTCGCTTCGTGACGTATGTAAAAGGAATTGGACTTAATTGCTTGGAACAGGCGATTTTTTAGATTGACTTTGTTTCGTTTGAAATGTAGATGAGTTTAGTGAGGAGAAAAGAAAAAGTGAGCAGCGAAGCAAAGGACGCGAAAAGGAAAGAGACCGAGGCACAGAGCGAGATCGAGAACGTGACAGAAGAAACAAGCCGGGTTCGAATGGAGACCGGTCAAGGAACAACAAACTTCAGCCAAAAGTGGATAAACGGAGCAATACCCCTTCCACGGAGGAGAATCGTGCGGAGAAAGCTGAGGACAAAAGACCTACCGTGTCGAAATTGGCATCGCAACGGCACAATTTGCCTTCAAGGAGAAGTGATGCAGAATCAGGATCGAAATCACAAAGAAGAAGAGGTACGATGGATTGATTGATTGGTCTAATAATTTATCAGTTTTATGTTTTGCATATTGGCCTAAGTGATCGAATGATTGATCGCATGATGGATTTATCAATTGCTTTATTTGTTAATACATTCATTGAATGGTTAATGATTTATTGATTGAATGATCGATTGATTGATTGATTGATTGATTGATTGATTGATTGAATAATTTATTAAATGACTGATTGAATGATGGATCGATTGCTTTATTATTTCATCGATCAGTTGAGTGATTGATTAAATGATTAAATTATTGATTGATTCATTCCTTAATTGAATGGTCAACGCATTAATTGATTGAATGATTGATCAATTTATGGAATAGTTATTTAAATGATTTGAATGATTGATCAATCTTTCATTTTGGCTCGTGTATCATTTTTTGTTGCTGGATGCTATCCATCTGAATATGCACGGTGTCATCCGATCGTTGGTATTAAGATGCGTTCTAATTGCTAATGATTACTAATGCATTGCAGTTCAAGGTCGGGGTGGGCAGGATGGTCAAGATGTCAACTTGGATGATGTTTACGAAAAGATCAGTGATGACGAGCTTGACTTTTTCGAAGAAGAAAACTCAAAAGTGAACAAGCCGGCGTCGTTGGAGGACCTTGATTGGGGTGCATTGGCCGCCATCCCACCCCCATCCAAAAAAGGTCGGTAACTACTTGTTTCAAGTTTCTTTTGCTAGTAATGATAACGATGGTAATAGAATGGCATCACGACTATTTACGCAGGGTCAAACACTTCTTCTAAATAGTCGCTGTTATGTGGTGTAGTGGCTAAGCTTGCGAACTCATAACACAGAGGTTGTGAGTTCAGATCCTCCATGTATCACAGTAAAATGCCATTGGTTACATCATAAAGTCCACTTCCTTAAAAAAAGCTCAGAGCCCTTTCTCTGGTTTCTGCTTCCTCGAAATCGAGTATGCGCCGCAGTTTTTATCAACGAAATATTGCTGGATAGAATCAATCACGTCGAAGATTAAGTTGGTTTTTTATCTTAGTAGTTCGAGCATGTGTGTACTTTTCCTGGAAAGCCTCGGGCTGGACGAGCATTAAGTGGGATCAGGAAAGGAACTGAGCACCCTACCTCGCAATGGTTAGGAGCAGGATCGTACCTCTAAAGCAAGGGGATCCTCAATGCTCATTTCATGTATTGAGAGGCTCAACTTGACAACTTAATCCTCGCCATTTCTGAGTTTGAATTTGCTTTCAATATTTCCCAATTTCACACTTTTCAGATGATTTAGAAGAAGGGGTCTCTCCTCGCAGCATGCACTCGTCACTCAATGTTCTTAAAAGCATTGGTTTCTCGGCGAATTTATTGCAAGGAGAAACGCTGAAGAAGATACAGCAAAAACTGGCCGAATCTGGTGATCAAACGGGGAAGAATGAGGATGAAATTACTGATACTGAAATGGGGACTGCTGCACTTGTGGCTAACAAGATGAGGAACAGAAGCTATCACAAGAAACTGATTGCCAATTTAGTTAATCAAGGCACTGTTTTAAGCATGAGGAAAGACATCAGTGTGAGGAAGGAGCTCAGGGTGCCACCAAACAGGGTGAGTTATGCCGCATTTAGGCAGACTTAAGTAACCCAGCTTTCGTTAACAGAAACAGTACGTTTAAGAGGTTATTAGTCAACTGGAATTAAATGCAAATGTGAATCAGTCTATTCAGTCTATTTTTAGTAAGGCCTGCTAGAAACAGGTTTTTGGCTTTGTGTCGAATTGGAGAAAGACACGTGCCGTTTATCAAGCCAGTGATCTTTTCTGATATGCATATGTATGTTGGGAGATGGGAGTCAGGGAGATAGAGACCAAAAGAACTTTTGAGTTCATACTTCAACTTAAATCGTCATTCATGCGGTTAACGTAGTGTTGCATGAATCTGTTAAAATAGTTACATCTATTCCCCTGATTTTCAAATTTTGTGTGCCTAAACATGCTTTTTCTGTGCCTTTTATACCACCATTTTTCCATGCTGTTTAGTACTTTTGGAAAATGCATAGCATTCCGTATTGTGTAGTACTCTGTAGCACTTTTGAAGTAAGAACCGTTTAAAGCAGGGGTGGGCAAACTTTTCAGTACAAGGGCCGCAGTCACAAATTTTAAGTTTTAGAGGACCGCACAGCAAGTTGCCAAGGCTGTTTCAAAATTAGATTGTCCCGCAATAAAATGAAACATACGCTTAAATCTTTTGAAAACATAATCCACCGTTAACACTTTACATGTTTAAAATGCGTTTATACGGTACCAAGCGATTAGAAAACGAGAATAACGGGAGACTTGTTTTTGCTTGATGCAAGTTCTTGGCAGGCCACAAGAAAACACTCGGCGGGCCGTAGTTTGCCCACCCCTGGTTTAGAGCATTTCTTCTTTCTTTTTTCCGTACTTTTTTATTACTTTAACTTTCTGCATCGTTCTGCTTAATTTCATGTTGCAATTTTCATTTGTTTTCACTCAGCTCTCGATGAACTACAGACTATACTGCAATGCTCCCTCGGTGCCTGCAGACAGAGAGCTATTCTTAGCAAGCGCTGCTTTATACAAGAAGATCATACCAGGAGAAGCTGAAACTGCGTGCAAGATAATTCCATCTGTACTTGGCTCTGTTGTACATTGTGTAAACTGACTCGATCATACTAACTTTTTTGAGTAGAATATCGTAACCCATCATAACTTTCAAATACTGTTGAAATTGGAGAAGTGAGGGTTGTCAGAGGATAGTTTGTATATGGCTGGTGTACAGGTATGATTGCAGGTATAGGATTAGGAAGTTCACATAGAGTAACTTGCACAGGTTTTTAATGTGAAAGTTAGCTATAGTTGAATGCCCTCGCCATGATAGTGAAAAAAGCAATATGCTTAATGAGAGCAGGTCTGTAAGCTTTTCGTCAGCTGATTAGCACTGCTTTAGTCAGACCACCCTTGTCAGAGACCATCGCTTTTCGAACTAGGTTGTTTCGACCACCTTCTTTTAAGTGACATGGTGGTTCTTGTGCCTTTTGATTAATAGGGGCGATGTAACCTTATAATTTACAGCTAGAAACATGGCGTGGTGAATAAGTGAAAAGTCAAGAATTCTTGCAATTGTTTTTGCACTTTTATCTTCGCATCTTGATGTAAGTCAAATTTCATCATCCATATAAGTTTGAAGTAAAATAGTCAATATGATCTTACTTTTAATGTCTATTTTGGCTCTAGCTATTTGTTCTGTTTTGTCTTTAAAAGCAATCTGAATCTTGGAAAGCTAATGAGTTCATAAAGATATAATTCCAAGAGTTCAGGTTGATATTTATGCACCCAACAGATGGTTTTTTGCACTCATCTCTTTTTTTCTAATGTCAACATCGCATGTGAGTTGATTCAAATTCACCTTTCTCTGAGTAAAAAGCCTTTCTGCACTCTAAAGTACTTTACTAATCAGTTTTACATCTCTGGTATGAATAATTAATCTTATATTCGTTGAATTCCAGAGGCTGCAAAACCCAGTCTTAATTAGCATTAAATTTTAATCAGTATTTCGGTAATATCTTCATAAAAATTGTCGCGCAAACATATGAGTTTAAACAGCATTCCTACATCTAGCTTGAAATGAAGATGTCCAGGGCTAAGCATGCTCCATGTTGCGTTGGAAGACACAACCATTCACCACACTACTGTGATTGAAATTCGTTTTTCGTTAACACCAGTATGATGTCAACAGTATTTGTATTACTGGAGCAGGCAACGGACCAGCCCTGCTAGATTTTCTGTTAACGATGACAAGGGCATGTTCTAATCCCAACAGAAGGAAGCCCAACCCAACAGCATGATTTATTGAGAACCTTTTGCTTGGTATAAGAGATTTTTATACCCTCAACAGGGTGTTATATAATTACATACACCATCCCATCATGTGATGCCTTACATGATTGCTTATGAAGCTATTCATACTAGATGTTTTGAAATGAGGGAGTTTATTTACTTTCTTCTCACCTGAAAGTAAGCTAAAAATGTTTGCTTCTGCCAGCTATTTCTTAGACGTTATGTTTGAGTTAATAATGTTAGTCGCAGCTGTAACTGGGTCTCAAGAATGGTTGAGTGTATCCATCTGACAAAAATGGTCGTTGAGTTTTGTCTGTAAAATAGAAAAAACTTGCCTCTCTTTTCATTACATTTTGTTTCCTGTAAACTTTTTTACATCTGATCGAAGGAACTAGCTAATTCCTTTAGTACCAGAAAAGGGACCCTGCCTTAAAAGAATATCGCAAGAGCCAAAGCTTATCATCTGACGCTTGTAGAAGGCCTACACAATTAGGATTGACGGTTGTAAGAAAATTACAAAATAGAGCTAGTGCTGATATTGATAGGTCTTTTCATTTACCATGTCTGACTTTTTATACGCTAATCAGCCCAAGAAGACTCCTGGGGTCGTTTTTTGATGCTTTCTTCATTTGAAAGACAAAGCTGAGGTTTGGATACTCAGGGAAGTGCCAGAATTTGCTTCTATATAGCTTTTATGGGTGCATTTCTTGCTTTACCACAGGTTTGTATACATTTATTTACATAGAAGGATCATGACAGGATCAAGTAGATGAAAATGTAGCCTGTTATACTCTACATTGTAATGATATCGTTTATTCATTTTGAAGCTTGTTTAGTATGACTCTCAGTCATTGATGTAAACAAGGGTAAATATACGTACACTCAATTTGCTTTACCAGTTTGTTTATTTACGAATTGGTTTTAGGCATCATCTTCCATCATTCTATGCCGTTGTCTCAGCCGGTACAGTTGTTTCGTCAGCTTCTTTCGCTTCAAGAACTGGCTTGATGCTTTTCGTCTCTTCCGCTATAGGGAGCTTCTCACCCTTCACCCATAAGTGCTCCTTGATCTCCGGAATATCGTATCTTTTTTGAACATCTGGCTGAAGCATTTTGTTGATTAGATCTTTCACTTCTGGGGATATGTTTTTGCGACGAGAAAAGTGCACTGGATGCATTACCTGATCCAGCAGGGTCTTCAAATGAGAATCATCAAATGGCAAACTTGCACTGACCATTGTGAAAAGGACAACTCCAAGGCTCCAGATGTCAGCTAGCATGCCATCGTAAGCAATACCGCGAAGTATTTCTGGGGGTGCATAAGCGTATGATCCACAAAATGTATGACTCAATACCCGCTTTTTTGTCTCCGGTATTATCATTGATGCTCTCGCGAAACCAAAATCTGATACAATGATATTAAAGTTATGATCTAGAAGCAAATTTTCGCATTTCAAATCACGATGCACAATTCCTAGTGAGTGAAAGTACTCTGTTGCCGAGATTAGTTGGATAAAAAATGCCCTCGCTCCATCGTCAGATAATGCCCCGTTTGTTCGGATATACTCGAGAAGATCTCCATTCTCGGCGAGATTCATGATCAAATATATTCTTGTGTTCGTCTCTATCGCTTCGAGTAATGTTATGCAATGGGCATGTCGGATCCTTTTCAACACCTGAATTTCTCTTGGTAAAAATTTTGTCAAGTAATCCTCCGGTGCTTTCTTTTTTGATATTATTTTGATTGCAACCTTCCGCTTATGCTTCTTTGATTGTGCACCTTTCACCACTGCATAAGAACCTTTCCCCAAGCTTGGACCAAGCGTGTATCCATACTGGGCAAGTAGCGCTGCAGATGAGTCAAATGGTCCAGAAATTGCTCCAGGTGGTAGTTCAGATTTTATGGACGGTGGTCTGGATTTGGGTGCTTCTGTTGGCTGGTTAGCAGCTTCTGTTGTCGCCTCTGCTGTCATCCCCTCATCTTTACCTGTGCTAGCCATTTGCGATGTAATGTAACTACGTAACGAAAAGGCTGTTGCAAAAAAACTAAACATAGATTTTATGTAATTTATTGCTATTTATGGTATTATCCATTATATATCGATGCCCGTTCGAATATGCTCAAAGCGAACAGTCGCTTTGGACAACTTCAGCTAACCAGAGTTCACTCACGGTTCTCTGATCTGACGTCATAGTTAATGTGACGTCACGGCAATAATAAGGTTTCTACGTTCAGAAGATTCGTTGTTGCTGCTGCCGTGGGTTGGCTTTTCGAGTGGCTTTGTGTGTTGCATGTTGTTATTCGTCACACAGCACCGCGTTTGCGTAAATGGGTATGCACAGCATGGCCCATTCGATTTCAAGGTGCCAATAAAGCAGAGGAAGGGAACTGAGTTTTTGCCGGGGAAATGGATTTTTAAAGGTGGTTTCCCGTGTCCTTCCTTACCGTTAGTGTTTAGTTGTGGGCAGTGCAGGATTCGAGGCAATAACTCCTGCCTTATGAGTTGCCACACTTCAGCTGCTAAACTACGACACCAACTAGACAGGTCCGGCTACAGCAATGCACGAATTCTTACAGTCTTACAATCCACATTATGATGCTAGGAAGTTGCACAAAATGCTTTTAGAAGGGTGTTAGGGTCCCTTGCAGAACTTCACCATTGCATAGCGGTTAGAGCACATGTATACTGTGCTTATGGTCACGGGTTCGAGTCACGGTCGGTCACATAACTGAAAGCGCTTCATCTGTCCACTCAGCGGTATATGGGTACCTGGCATATAGCTATGTTAAAAGGCGTCAACATGGAACTGAAAGCATTACTGATTCTCTGAGATACAAGCAGGGATACTTTAATGGAATCAATGGAATTGTCTGTTACTTGCATTTATTATGTGATATTTGAAGCACTACAAGTTGCATGGGCCATTGACTTAAAAAGTTACACTACATCGTGAAATGGGCATGGAAAGCCATATGAATATCAGTATTTCACTGCTGTACAAGAAATGGTATGGAATTTTCATAGCTGGAAAGAACTGTCCATCCTACCTCACAATTCCATGGTTCGGGAAGGTACCTCTCTAACAAAGTGCTCGCCCATCCTCGTTTTGAGTATTGGACTTGACTTTAGCAATCAATCATTAATTGTGCTTCTTGTAGCAACTGCTCGAATGAAACGGAGGCACGATAATGAATGGTTCGGTTAAAGAAGAAACTGCAAGTTCTCCCTAGCAGAATTACAGAATCATTTCCATGTCATGAATCCTGATATGAATTATGAGAGCATATGCAACTGAGTTCAAAGTAAAGATCATTTTCGCACCTGGCCACACCGGATGATATGATTGTAATACGTGTGAATGGTCGACAGGTGGAAGAGACGGGCGTCATCATCATCATCATCATCATCAGTCAGCACAATCACTGCCATCATTATCAGTATCACTGCCATCATTATCAGTATCATTGTCATCATTATCAGTATCACTGCCATCATTATCAGTATCACTGCCATCATTATCAGTATCACTGCCATCATTATCATCAATCATCATTATCATGAGCACCACCATAGTCTTCAATCAGCACTATCAGTATCATAATCATAATCATTACCATCATGACCACCACGTTCATCATCAATCAGCATAATCGCCATCAACATCATCATCAATATCATCATGAATCAGCTGGCTTTGTCAGGACTCTACGTGTTCCCCAACAGCTGCCCTCTCCTCTCCTCGCCTCCCTGTTTGGGTTGAATTGGAAATCTCTGGGTGTGGGGGGGCCTTGCAGATCTTCCAATATCCACATGATAATTGTGGGGCTGTGGTCGTAGACCCTATAAATTCAAATTGTGAGAGAAGAATAATTATCATGGGATGGTTCCCGTCAATGGCTTGGGCTTAGCATGTACCTGTTTACTTCCGTGTGAATCCCTTCATCGTTTCTTAGAAGAAAACCACGTTTTGTCACGCTCCCTTACTAGGAAAAGCTAAGAGCCATTGTAAATGATTTTGGTCAAACAACACAACGTAACTTTATTAAATGTATATACAAATGTTCGCAATCATCATCTCTTCAAATCATTGCTGTCATAATATAGTTGTTAACCCCACGAGCACTTCTGTGATGGCTGCAGAAATATTATAGGCAGAAAAATTCACCCCATACCAAAAACAGCAAATCACTCAATGTTCTGCAAATAGCTATTGCCAAAAAAGCTCAGCATAGCGATTGGATCATGTTGAATTCAAACATCGCTGTATTCCACTACGTTTCGTAATAATGGCCACGTGAAAGCGAAATTTTAGAATTGTAATGATGCAATAATTGCATTTCAACGTTCCAAAATTTTGCCATAATCGGTTTGCTTGGCAATTTTTTCAAAACTTCCAGGTAGCAAAAAGTGGTGCCAAAGTTAAATTAATTTTTTACGAAAGATTTCCTTACTTTGCAATTCCTACCAGCATCACACACATACACAAACACACACACGCACTCTCTCTCTCTCTCTCTCGCTCTCTCTCTCTCTCTCTCTCTCTCTCTCTCTCTCTCTCTCTTCTCTCTCTCTCTCTCTCTCTCTCTTCTCTCTCTTCTCTCTCTCTCTCTCTCTCCTCTCTCTCTCTCTCTCTCTCTCTCTCTCTCTCTCTCTATAGCATCTCTCTCTCTCTCTCTCTCTCTCTCTCTCTCTCTCTCTCTATAGCATCTCTCTCTCTCTCTCTCTCTCTCTCTCTCTCTCTCTCTCTCTCTCTCTCTCTCTCTATAGCATCTCTCTCTCTCTCTCTCTCTCTCTCTCTCTCTCTCTCTCTCTCTCTCTCTCTCTCTCTCTCTCTCTCTCTCTCTCTCTCTCTCTCTCTCTCTCTATAGCATCTCTCTCTCTCTCTCTCTCTCTCTCTCTCTCTCTCTCTCTCTCTCTCTCTCTCTCTCTCTCTCTCTCTCTCTCTCTCTCTCTCTCTCTCTCTCTCTCTCTCTCTCTACCCCACTTCGCATCTTCTAGGAAGGCGAAGATACTTTCATTAAATCTGGTTTAGAAGAAGCCAATTGTTCTTGACGAGCAGATCTGGTATTGCAACCTAACGGCATACTTGAATTAGGTAATGCCTTTGTTGATATTGAGTTCACATGAAAGCGATTAGATATATTCTAAGGCCAGTAACAAATTTCCTGTGATTGGAGCAGCTCAGATAAATATGAAAATATTCTGCTTGATTAAAATGATACCTGTTCCAGGTTTATATATACACCCAGCTTCAAGGTAACTTAATCTAAACTTCCGAAAAAGTTCACTTTCATGATTGCCTGGTAAAATCGGCTTTCATTCTTACTGCTTTCCTTCTGGTCTCGCAGGCTTAGGGCATTCTAAAAAGATATAACGTCATGCACTGAATGAATTGATAAAAGGAGACTGTATTGGATGACGTCTGGCACCCCTGTTGTGAAAGAAACAAGTACTTTCGATGCAGCTTCCCTCAAATAGTTGCGAAAGCCTGTGTCGACACGAGAGGAAATACTTTCTATGGCAAGGAATGGGACAGGCGGCCGACCCATCAAGTGGAACAAATGTTTTGAATTGATCCGACAACTCATTTCCTGTTCAAGTTTAATTAACCAATCAGAAGGAGGCCAATTGTTATGGAAATGTGACCACCGTTGATTGGTTCAATGTGACATTGCGGTCTTTGTATTAGAAATCATGCTAAAGTCTTTCTGCTCGGGAAGAAGGAGAATCGACGAAAAACTGCGACACATAACTACTCTATTTCTAGGAGTTTGACATCGAAGCTACACGCCAAGTCTGGTTGCCTTTTCATCGACAACCACGATGAAGTTTTTGGCAATATTTTTAGCCGTGTTTGTAACACAGGTGAGATCGTTTCAGAGTCTGTCTCAAGTCCCATTTCTTCGCCATTTTGAAATCAGTTTTATTCATAGGCACGCATAAACTTCAAGTAAATTTAGTTCGAATCAAGGAGTGTTATATGTTTGCTAATAGTTTCCGGCACAGCATCAAGTGTCTTGAGTGATAATGGTTATGAAAATTAATGTTGAACCTGTGAATTTGTTCAGGTGTAAACAGCAAGACAACAATATTCTTCGCCATTTTGTCGCTTGGCAAGTAATTAATTCTGTTGGAAGTCAACTGACATTGAAAACGCCGTTAATTGACTCACAAAATGCTACGACATTCAGCCAGTCTCCAGTCTCGATATTATTCACATTTTGTGAAAGATTTAGGTTTTCTCACTTTTTCTGTGGTTTCGGAATGATTTCTATTTAGAACAGGATGAATAGCCCGATTGTTTTTGTGATCGGAACTAGATTCGGCTCAATCAATGATCGGAAAGTTGAATTAGATCCTCTGAAAGGCAATGTCTTACCGTCGAAAGCTCTTGAACCAGGTTGGAATCAAATTCGTGCAAATAAAAGTTAAACGGATAGCTCATTCACTGCGTAACCCTACGGCCCCGGTTCATTTCGTTTCATTTCGTTTCATTAAGACGGAAACCAGTCTATGTTGATGCCAACGTCAAGCCGAAGAAACATACATACCAGTCACAACATGCTCAATTTTATTACGTTAGATTCTGACCCTCGGTTTCTTATCTTCGTGGTAATAGCGAACGGTAAAGGATCCCAGAGTCAGTACTTTCGATATTGCCCGACCAAAGCCTCCTTCGATACAAGAATCCACTGTTTTTATTGTTCTAGCTTAAAAGGTTGCACAATTTCTGTCAACACGACACGTTTTCTGACGGATTTATCTTTACTTTAATACCCAAAAAAAATGATATCTTGCCAATCCACAGGTTTATTTTCAGCCCAGCCAAATACTGTAGAGTTCTTTTCACATTGATTTCAGATGTTCTGTGCCTGATATATTCAGATGAAATTAATTTTTAACTTCTTAATTTCTCAACAAAAGGCAATCAGCTATTCAAATTTTCATGATAAATAACTGCAATTCCATTTTCAGTTATTAATTTTTTTATTTTGAAGCAAGCAGCTGCCCTAGTTATGAGTAAGACAATATCATTAATTGGAAGTATTTTTTTGTGGCTGATATTCTCAGAGGTAGAATTATCCCGACCTTTTAGAGTGACCACAGTTCTCCAATTCTTGCCATCCTACCAAGACACAGAGGTCCTCTTGAAAATTGGAAAAATTAGCATTGATTTGGACAGATGGCCATTTATTTTGAAAATTAGTATGATCAAGGCACTCTTCTTGGATTAAAGACAATTGGATTGTCTTTTAAATATTATCATGAGTAGTTTTGAGATGCACTTGACCCCATGCAGAGAGTTAAATGGCAAGGAATGACCCTGCCCAATGCACAGGTTTTGTTTTTAGACAGGCATTCCTAGGTATTCCCTTACCCAGTAAATCTTCTTGGTTATAGCCATGATGAATGAGAATTTTAGGCTGCTTTTCTGAAAACTAGGTGGGGAGGAGGAAGCATGCAAAGCTCCCCTTGCTCAGGTAGTGTGATGTTTCTATGCAACCGGTACCAGCAAGACATTCATGTGTGCTTATTAACCAGAAGCATGTTTTGAACATGTGATTCTGCATTGTACTTAATACCATGGAGAAACTGTATGCATATTTAATGGATGTGGTTGGTTCCCCTCTAAATAATTTATCACAGTTTCCAAGTCTTTCCCAGCATTTTGAAGTTGGATTGATCCCTCCCAATTTTTGAATCATTTTCTTATCAGTAGACATTGGAGTTGGTTGATTTGTAATTCTTAAACCACATGAAATTGCAGAAAGCATTCAGCAAGTAATCACACCTTGAGTATACCTTGAGATATTCAGCTGCTTGGAAAAGGCTCTAGTAGTGCACTGCATTAATCAATTTGCAGGCACACACATGGTTACTAGATATGCATCAAAACTTTGATGCGTAGGTTTTTAAGTTTTTAAAAAAAATAACAAAGGATGTTTCATATTCAAAAAGTCAAGCTGAATCTTGTGCTCAATATGAGCCGGAGAAGCACATTTCTGTAGAAATACTACCTTCCTCAGCCATATCATTTGTAGTAGGATGCCCAGTTCCTTTCCACCCCGTCCTGGCTCCTCAGCTAAATACCATATACCCGCTTAATGCAGGATAGACTGATCAAAAGCATATAGAAAAGCGAATGAGCATGACTCAGTCCTTGAGGATTCATTGCACTAGGCTTGTGCGAACTAGCCCTCTGCTGCAAGATTGAATCAAGAGAATTATGTTGAAGGTGGACTATGTGCTATGTGCCAAGAATGGTCAGTACTCAATGTTTCCTCCTCACACAGATCATTAAATTTGAAATCTGCTCTCTTTTTGTAGGTTTTTGGAAGTATATTAAACATCTTTGACCAAGGCTCAGAACACGAGCCAAGGGTAGCAATTTATTGTGGCCATGTTGCATTCCACATTGACTTGGAAACTGGCAAATGGATCAGCGATACAGAGACAACTGCTCAATGTGACACAAACAAGGAAGATGTGAAGAGGTGTGCTAAATTCATTTTTAATCTCCCATTGGCTATTCTATTATTTTTGAGCTTTCAACTCAGCACCTCAAGGCAGGGCTTAGGACACAGGGAGCCTATGCTTATGAAGATTTGTCCTGGTCCTTCCTCTCTGTGTGACCAAGCTTTGTTATTCCTAAGCCAGGAGTTATAGAGAGGGGGCAACTTTTTAAGTAAAGGCTAAGACGGAATTAAAGTTGAACTACATACCATAGGACCAATGGGAGAGGATGTTATCACTATGATATCCTAATGCCTATTAGTAAAATTACACTTTGCAAACATGTAGAAGGCAGGGAGAGGCTTGGTGGTCAGTAATTGTGAAAGGTATTTTCTTTTGATCTGACCTTTGATGATCACTGCCGTAAAGTGACAGAAAGGTAGGTCATTCTCATCACACTTTGTTTGTGTTTTTATTTGCACAAGACGTGTAGTACTGGTGGGTTTTACTAGTAACCTTGTAACTGAACTGACTTGTACATAGCAGGACTTAGTTTGGTTTGTTTGTGATAACAAATTGACTCCATTGTCAAGTTCTATAAATTTAGATTTATAGAGGTAGCTGGGAAAGTGAGGAGGCCATGGTTGTAAATTTTCCAATCAGTAGTTGGTTTTGGGAGTTCCATTCAATGTATGACTTCTTTGCAAATGTTTACCTCAGAGCAAAAGCTTGTTAGTGGCATTGTCGGTTGAAATGAAGCACCTGCATCAGATGTTATTTAAAAGGAAAATTTATGAATGCCTCTTTGTATTGATTTTCTTTGTAGCAGATAAAAGCAGGTATCTTGGCATATTATGGCTTTATGAAACACATCTGCCTCCTTGACTGTTGATGTGTTTTGAAAAAAGAAGTCCCATATTTGTTTAAATCTTGTTGCTTTGTTCAAAGTAAAGCTATTCCATGCACTTGCTAATAATTCATTAGGAATTTTGATATGTCAATTGAAAGTAATTCTTTGTAAATGCCGTGTCTGACAAATTCATCTTCGCATCCTGGATGATGGCAGAAAAAAGCATGGAAAATCTCTGAGTTCTGAAAGATTATTATTTTGTATAACAATGTTCATTGCATCTCTCCTTTATTCATTCTTGTTTTCTTTAATTTTCTTGCTTTGTGCTCAAATTTAAGGTGTATTATAAGGTGTCATCAGATTGTTGTAGGGGTAGTTGGTCTCTTGTTTAAGGCAAATGTCTTTGGTTTAAGTCATGTTCATTTCAGTTGTTAGGTGACACGTCTTCGCCTACACAGCAATGAATGAGTACCACAAAGATATCTTGGTTTTACGTGTAGATAGTAAAGGAACTGACTGTCCCACCCTACAATGCTGTTTCTTGGGATAGTAGTTTCCAGGAAGGTGCTGCATAGCACTTGCATGGAGCAATGGGGTCAAATTTATTTTTTAATGATTTTTGGATGCAGAAAACAAAATGGATGTGTTTTTGAGTTTGAAATATGCCTAGTATTGTTGTCATCTTATTGCTCTGATCTTGTAATTTTGGCTTCATCTAGGGAATAGTTTCTAACTCACAGTTGATATTTATTCTCTCTCTGTTATTTGCAGATATTGTCAAAAAACATATCCCAAGCTAAACATATCAAATATTGTGGAGTCAAATGAAAAAGCTGTCTTCCGCAACTGGTGCAAAGTTGGCTCAAAAGAATGCAATGTTGAGAAGAAAGTTGTGCCATACAGATGCCTTGGTGAGTGTCACATTTCTAGGAAACTGCCATTTTATCCTTGCTTCAGCATCAAAATTGCATGAGGTTGATTAGCATTTCTGGCAGTCGGCATGGACTAGCATTAATCCGTATCAGGTATAGCCAGGCACAGGAAACTGCCTAGTTTTACAGCCAAATGTCTTTCCTTTTGATAAGCCTCTTCTGTCAGGGCTTCAAATGGACATCAGGAACACACTTGGCATACACCTAACTGGTTGAGGAAAAATTTATAATAGCCTTATATAATAATCACTAATTGGTATATAAACCTTGCAGTTGATGATTATGAGGCTGATGCATTGATGGTGCCAAACGGTTGCAAGTTCAATCACCTGCATGACGAAGCATCTTGCATGACACATGATGAATGGAAGGGCCGTGCCAAGGCATTCTGTCGTAAAGATGATTTGAAACTCAATGAATATGGCATTCTACTCAGTTGTGGAACAGACATGTTCACTGGTATGATTTCTCTTCTGTGTACTCAACTTCTTAACTTGCCATGTACCTAATAATTGCATGCATCCTTGCTGTCTTAAAGCACCTTAGTCCTTCCTTTGTATAAGGCTATATCCCTCTATTCATTATCCACAAGGTTTAAGGTAGCTTTGTGAAACTGGGCCAAAGTATTTTTTGGGTGTATTTTGGTCATTCCTTCTTGGCGTTTTGCCTATGATGTCTCTTGGAGCAACAGCAGAATGCAATATGCGAGAGGCTGTTTGGTTGCAAATGAAGAGGAAAAATTGTAAATAGGAAGAATAATGTTAAAGGAAAGAGAAAAAAGCTGTAGAGAGAGTGGAAATATAACATTGAGATCAGAAATTAAGTTGTATATGACAATGTGAGGTCAAATATGATGTTTAAAGAACAAGGCAAGAAAATTGAAAGTGAGTAAATTAGCAGAAAACAGATGTAGCCAAAAAATATTAGGAGAAAGGCAAAGGAGAACTAAAACCAACACCTTTAGTTTCAAGGCTTTTTTTGCCCCCCCCCCCCTTCCTTCATGTTCCCTACTCAACAGTAGATATGGCGCCCACTCTGAGGAATAATAGGTGGCTGAAGTGCACCTGTAGTTTGCAGTTGGATTTTTCATTGTAACATATCACAGGCTATTTATTTTGATACTTTACACTTTTCCCTTGTTACGAAAGGTGTTGAATTTGTATGCTGTCCACGTGAACATAAGCACAAAAAGGACAAGCGTATCAAGCACAAGAAGGCACTTGTTGATAGGACAGCACTTGAAGCTGCAGTGAAGGAGGTTGAGAAGTTTTTGCCTCCTTTGAGTCAAGGTATTCTGCTTCGCAGTAGAGCTTCTTTTATTCTTCATTCATTTATTTGCTCAACTGTGTGGTTTTTGTAAAGTAGATAGAAGCTACATAAGGATGAAGACAAATTTTGATGAAAATGATGGCTGCTGAAAATGAAGATTGCGCCTAGAAGTGAAGCTGATGATCTTCTTCTGAGCTTAACCCCATCTGATTTGATCACACTTGCATCCACATCATATTAAGGCAAGCATGGGGCTGCCCTGTTTACCAGCTAGCCAGCACTGATGTTGCATTTGATGCACACCCTAGTGACAATGGTTCAAAGTGAAACTGTTTATAGATAAAAGCAGACTGTCACTTAAATCAATAAGGTTAGCCTTTTAGCAGACACGAAGGCAGTTACTGTGTCTGTAATCTCAACTGAATAATTGCGGAATCCATCAAATTTGATATGCTTTGTTGCAAGGCACTATTTTATCCCACAGCAGCAAACCTCTTACTTGCAGCTTGGTCTTTGATCTCATAGGTTGTGACAGGACAGTGTATGAAAAGAAAAGACAAAGACTGGAAGAAAACCATCAAAGCAAGATTGCAGCCGTTGTTGATGAATGGGACGAGGCTGAAGCACACTACAAGAAAATAAAAACAACTAACCTATCCAAGGCCCAAGAAAGAATGAGATGTAAGTGGAGATGTCACCCTTAAAACCATTGTAATATCACATCCTTATTCTTATGAAAGTTAGGAATGTTTTTCCCTGAGGTGCAGCATTAAGAAGGCGAAGAGATGAATGGCATGAGAATGGGTGGTAACTATTGGCTTTATTCCAAATTGGCTGTTTGACTGCTCCCATAGTCAATAAAGCCCTCTTTAAATGCATAATTGGCTTACAATATACTGCCACTCACCATGTATGCCCTGAAAAGCAACTGACAAGCAGTTTATCAAATTTCTTTATTTGCTTAGTACTGCACAGGGGAAAAGCCAGAATTTTTTAGAAGAGAATGTGACAAGCTTCTCACTCTAAGTTTAATTTGTGCTCAACTATGAGTTTCAATTTGTATTCTTGATTGTTTTAGCAATATTGAAAGTGTTCCGTGAAACATTAGCTGCTCTTGAAGAGAAAGCAAAAGAGGAAAGAACTCGTTTGAAGACGGAGCACGCTAAATGTATTCAAACCAACATTAACAAACAGAAGCGAGATTCAATGCTTGCTTACCTGTTGGCTGTCCAAGAAAAGCCACACACCATTAAGAATGTCATCAAGGCCGCAAGAAAGTTCTTCAAAGTCTGCGAACATGATAGACTTCACAGGTGACCATTTGTTTATGTTGACTAATGTTTCATAGCTTTGCAATGGTTTTGCAGCTTTTTGCCAAATGTTCATTTGGTGTGTTAGAATGCTCCGCCATTTATTAAACTTTATCTAACCTCTCTCTCTAAGCCTTTTGATTTTTCTTTCTTCCTTTGTTGGGGCTTTGTATGGGCCACAATGGCCTTTCCTCAGCACAAATCACTAAAAAAAGCTCATGTCCATAAGCACCACCAAAGTAAAGTCATTAGAGATTGGTAGATATCTGTTTTGGTTGGCTAATTTGTTATTGTTTATCAAATAATAAGAAATGTATGATGCCAGGCAGTGTTTTATGTTGAACTTGCTGGAGCCTTTTTGTATGATGCTCAATCACAGATCAGGGCATCACATTAGTGTTCACAAGTCCCATCAAATAGGAAGCAGTAATAGTTTAGTTTGCTATGAAGTTTAAATGAGACACAACTAAATTGACCTTTTACTTGTTTTCAGACTGCGACACTTCCAACATGTTCGCAAGCAGCAACCAGAGTCTGCAGAAAAGCTTCACAAAGAACTTTTGGTGAATTTGCAACAGTTAAATGATGTTGTCAACAAGAGTCTTGCGTTGCTGTCCCACTTCCCAGATTTTGCAGAGAATTTTGGCTTCAGTTCCATGTTTGAACCATCCCCTGTGAGTTTTACTTGACCACCGGAGCTTTACTCCACTGCAGCTGTAACCTACTCTGATAATTTAGGCCACTGTAAATGTGGGGGGGGGGGGTGGAGGCCATTTATTATAAAGAGACGGGTTTGTGAGAAAGGCAGCTTGTTGAAGCAGTTCCTAACCCCAAGATTCAAATCAGCTATTCTTTTACACTTTTTGTATTTTTAGGTTTGGGTGTTCATTTCTGTAAGATGTTGTTATGCTAGGGTGTTTATGTCATTGTACGATGACAGGGGCTTCGTTTTATGACATGGCATTTCTGGTTTAGTTATCATTTCTGTTTCTTGTTGAAGGTGATTCCAGAGATCATTGCAACAACGCCAGCCACGGAGAAGCCAATTGCAGAAAAGAATTCGCACAAGACCATCCCAGAAAGAATCCTAAAAATGATCAATAAGTTGAAAGAGGACGAAAAGAAGCAGGAAGAGTTGGAAAACCTGAGGAAATTTGAGCCGGCTGTGCCTGAATCAGTGCCGTTGGTCGAAGAAGCATTGCCTTCTGCGATGCCAACAGAGGGGCTGCCACAGAGCGGATTTAAGGAAGAGGAACAATCCGTTGGATGGCCGTTTTATGAAAAAGTTGAGCCTACAGTGGCACCTGCTGAAGAAGGAACAACAACTACTGCGCCAGTAACAGCAGAGAAACAAGAAGAAGAGCTGGAGACAACCCCAGTGAAGATGCCAGAAAATAGCGCAGAGGAAGAAAAGGAAGAAGGAAGACCGGAGAAGAAGAAAGATGTGGACGTTACTGAGAATGAAACTGATATGATCGATAATGGTGGCCTCGTCCCAGATAAGATGCAACCAGATGAGGAGGAAAATAGCTCAAAGAAGAGGCTATCAAAGGGTACCCTGAACCCCACAGATGCTCCACCAAAGACAAAATTTGACAACGAAGGCCTCCCGGAAGTAGAAAACCCACGAGGGAAGCAAGCAAAACAGAAGCATCATCACCATAAGCATTCATTCTTTAAGGAGCCAAGATCCCCTGCTGCATTCGCTGCTGTGATTGGCTTGAGCTGTGGCGCCCTCGTTATTATGCTTGGTATAATTGTTGCTCTTGTGATGCGCAGGAACAGAGCTGCCCAGGCGCGTGTCTACATTCCTGAGGCAGAGCCTGAGGATCGGGAGCACCTCGTGAAGATGCAGAAGAGCGGATACGAGAATCCAACATACAAGTTTTTCTATTATTAAGGACCGTAAGAAATGGTATCTGGTAACTTATGCATTATCTTATCTTTTTCTAAAGGTTTGGTTGCATTTGCACTAGTTCTTGACAGTTCGACCAAAGCTCTTTTGTTTTCATTGCTAGATAAGTTGGAACCAGATCGAGAATAGGTTATCAACATCTTCCACCACAACTGCAGTGTACTGGTGTCCTTTTCGGAAACCAGTACCTTGAACTGACTGATAAGAGCTAAGGTTATACATGAAAAGGTCATAAGTTATACTAGCGGAAGAGAAAGGCCACGATTACATAACCCACATGCTGTTGGCACAAAGAAGCACAGCATTTTGACTGTCACATAAGGTAGACACTATCGTCAAAGAGGTTTTTTATGTAAAATGAACTTTTGCAAATGCACATTTTTTGAATAGAAATCGATTTTTTAGGCTTAATTTCGTATTATTTCATGTAAGGCTGTATCACGTTTGAATATAGTTTAGATGTAACTTTAACGCGTTTTTCCCTTAAACCTAATTCAAAATGATTTGTGAGTGATTAGCAATCATTCATCATGATTCATCGCGACTGCACCGGGCCTCCTCTACAGAACCAAGTGAACCTTTTTACTCTCGTGCCGGGCGTTCTTGTCATTTCCCTCGGAAACTGATTCATGCTTTTGATTTCACTCTTGAGAATAATGGTTCTTCGTCAGATTGAGTTAGGACGGAGAGGGAGTAGTAACGGGCAAGGCAAAATTAAAGCAGCAATTAAATTCTTGGTTATTAGTGGTTTATGCCTAACTGGAAAATGTCATTATCCTTCGATGAATTGCACCTCACCGATGGCAGACGTATGTTGCTCTACAAAACCTAGTGATTGGATTGGGTTTTAACCTTAAACTGTTCAAACATTCATCTGTCACCTCAGTGCCATCGTGGTATTGTCCCCACTGGTTGCAAAGGTTCACAATGAGTTTTCGCGTCTGGTACTAGGAATGTTATTGCACACTAATGGTTGATACCCGTGCTTGTTTTTGACACTAATGATAGTCAGATTTGTTATTATGATGATCTAGTGTGTGTGGTTTTTATATCTTCTACGGAGTGGTGCGTCGATTTGGCATGTTTGATCGAAGCCACGCTTCGCCGTCGCATGTTGCGGGATACTTTCGACTCTACATACTCTCAGGTAGCAACTCCGTCCTGGAAATCGTGAAAGCTCAAGACCCTATTTACCATGTATTACGTACTTGAAGATATCTTATGATGAGCTTTGTAATCCATACTTGCTTTGCCCTTTTTCAAGACTCGTCTATCGTAACCTGGTGTTTGGATAATACTCGCGTGGGGTGGAGTGGGTTCGAGGCAACAGCAAAGCTTTGCCTACATGCATTGAGAGAATGAAATTAAATTTACGCGTAAAGAGCAAGAGGATTTACGACTTGCAACTGTTGGAAATGGTTTGGGTTACTATCAAGAACGTAGCTGGAAGAGGGCACGGGAGCCTGCCTCAAACCCAGAAAGGAAAAGTGTTACTTAAGTTTACTCTCTGGAAACAGCTACAATTGACCAGTAAGAAAATAGCGCTATTTCCATCAGAGAAAAAGTAATCAAATTCATCTGGGTTTCTTGATTAACGCCTTAACCGACCTTCTCTAGAGCCTTACGTGTGACATTAATGTGTTGCACTTCTTTGTGCAGTGTTGAAGTTTGCTCATCGAAATATTTAGTTTCGTTTCTTCCACCATCCGACCTTATATACTCTCATGAATGTTGGGGGGAAAGTTTGTAGATTCGATGTTGCAGAGTGATTGAGTAATCATCTTAATTGTCCGATGTGATTAAGTTTCCACTCTGCAACATCGAATCCACAAACTTTCGAATTCCTTTTCCTTGACAGGTTTTTTCATGGCAACTAGCTGTACCATGCGAAGGAGATCCTCCCCCGCAGCCCCAACGTAACATGGTTCTTTAATGGCGGACTGATAGGGGGCACTGGCAAATTTGATGCATCCATAATCCCGATGCCATAAGGCGTGGAAGTAAGGGCTGAGTGAGTATTTGAAGAATGATTCTTAGCAAAATATGCTCGATAGCAATTGCTGTATGTTGTCTGTTTATAGCATCGCGAAATTTATTATTTTTCACCAACGCAGAAAAATAAAATATTAGCAGCAGTTGTTAACAGTATTGTTTTAATTTTTAGAGATCTGCGCGTTTGATTTGGGAGTACTTTCATATTTGTTCTTGATGGAATGCTATCGTCCATTTGATACATGGGAATGAGCAATTATTTGACTTGACACTTGAATACGTCTTGTCAAGTGGAGGGAAGGGAAGGGGTTCAGTAGAGCAAATTGACATATAGAAATGTGTAGTTGGTCAAAGCACCGCAAATAGTTTTGATTAAAGCCTGATGCAATGATACAGGGCCTATAGCATTATGTAACAACACAGAAGGCAGTGCAGAGATAACTCCAAGACAAGTGTTAGCATATCATCAAAAGGGAATCGTGATAATGTCTCATACCACATAGTTTTGCTCCTACTTTTTGGTAGCACTGTAGTTCCTCATCCTTCCATGAGATTTAATGCCCTGGATTCAATCTCAAGTTGACAGCAGGACCTTTGAAGAGCTATGAATCATGCTCAGTAACATTGCATGTGTGCCAGATTCTTTTACTTGGATTTAGATAAGTCTCACGGCAGTCTTTGTGGCTTTGAGAGTTTCTCGAGTCCCTTTTTGTTGGATGAAATTTGTATTCAGAAATGATAATTCTTAGCAAAAATGCCAAAGACGATTAGGACGTGCGACTGGTTTCTCAAAGTGGGTCAGTTGCAGTGTCTGCTGTGGCTCACAAGTCCAATGAATGCTTGGCATTTGCGTCCACATTTCTGGCACCTGAACGGACTTAATCAGAGGGAAGCTCCTTAGCACAAAAAGGTGAAATGTGCAATACCAATGTTTTGCCCATTACCCAACTCTGTGTGGGCACATACTGTTTGGATGTCTCCCCTTTGTGTAATAGCCATGGGGAAGATAATCACTGACTTGCTCCCTGTGTTTGGACATGGCAGAGGAAAAGAGAAAAGCTTGAAATCGCAAGGCCACCGATGAGGCTGACACTAATGTGTTCATGTGCCAGAAATGTGGATGCAAATGCGGAGTGCGCATTGGACTTGTGAGCCACAGCAGATATCGCACCAAGCATATTCGGCGAAGAATGACGTTTGCCAGCAACAACTCCCTGTGGTATCATTTTTGTAGTTGCCAGCATAAGTGATTATGTATATAGATAAAAAATATCCATTGATTTAGTAGAAATCCTGTACAACTTGTTTATATCTATGAAAAAGCTTCGTTGTGAATTGATATCTCTTAAATTGCAGAGGGAACCTGTTTGGCTGTAACCATTTCAGGATTTGTACCTTTTAAAAGAGATTGACAGAAGGGGTCATCATCATGTCATCAACCCTAATTAGCAATCAGTCTGTCACTGTTCAACTCCCAGCAACTGATCACGTCTGCAAACTGAAAGAATTGCTAGCAGAAGCCTTGAAACTGCATCTTGATGATTATGAAGTCTTTCATAATGGACAAAAGGTATTTGAATTTTCCATATGCATTATTGCAAAATAAAAGCTCAGTGGTGCCCGCACTGCAGTTTTTATGGAGAGCTTTGCTAGGAGGCTCAATCTCGAGCCCCATCATTGTGAGGTAGGGTTGCCAGTTCCTTTCATCATGCCACTTTACCCCCAACTATACATCAGGTACAAAAATTGCATTTGTTTAACGGTGTGACCAAAATCCTAAGCATTACTAACTCTTTGTTATTATTCTCTTGTTATTTTGCATGTTTAAGAGAGGTACCTCTTTGGCAGCGCTAATTTTCAAGGTCCCCTCCACCCAGAAACTTATGTAAATCATGGCAAATGTTCAAACCAACTACCTTTGTATTATACTTTGTGCCAATATCACATGGAGTTGAGGTGTAAGATTAGAAGATTAGCCAGGAAGCATCTCAAAACCTCTAGCATATTTGTTATTAAAACTCAATTCAAAGATAAATATCTAAGGTAAGAGAAAACTAAAATTGTTTGCTTAAAAATTGTAATTGTCCAACCAGTGAATAGCATACTATTCATTGATCATGATGTTTGCTTGATTTATTTCAATTTTGTTAAGTCAATTGTGATGCGTTTAAAAATAGACAGAAGACAGGCCATCACCACAGCTCTTATTTTACTTGGCTTTGCTCCCAAATGGCTCTCTCTTAAGCCAGCAGTGAAAGGTTTCTCTCCTCTTCAAATTGCTTCCCAGGACATCCTCCTATGTTACAAACATTCCTTCAAGTGCCAAATTTAGTTCTCTTTTGTCTAGGGTATTTTGCAGTCACCTTTACTGACTTCATCTACTGAACGATAGTTACCATTTGACCTCTGATCCCATATAAGTAGCAGATATAAGATGGAATATAAGGCAAATTTTCCTGTTTGAAACCTGTTTTTCATTGCAGTTAAAGCTGGACCATTCATTTCAATATCATGGTATTGGAGGAGAGGGCTTAGTTGTGCTGAAAGTTGACATCACCATTGGTAAATCTGTATTATGTGAATGCATCAATATGTCTTTGATTTTTCATGGTTTCATTCATGATGTAAAAAGATATGAAACTGTTATGAAACTTTTCAAGGTGAAATGCGGCCAAGATGTCTCCAACTAAAATTGTTAGATAAAAGCAAAGTCTTCTCATTTCAAATTGATTGATCAACAAAATGCGCTTCTTTGCATGTTCATCTATGAAAACAAACCCCATTCAACCAAAATTTGATGCCCCTTTTGAAACTCATTTATTTTCCATCCATTCAAGTTTCATGGGCATTTTTTGGCTGTTTGTATTGGCAATTGTATATGTTTGGTTGTGACACTGCTTGTTATCCTGAGCGATTCTGTAAATACCCATGATTAAGCAGTGAGACCACTCTTTCATGTCATTGCACCATGTTCTTGCTGTGTCTCCTTAAAAGAAGCTTAGAGATCCTTGTTAGAGAGGTATCGTCCTGAGCTACAGCCTTGGCAAGTAGAATAGCCAATTCCTTTCCTTGCTGTAACTTGCACAAGGTGAAATTCTCCTCATTCTTAGTGAAGGTAAAGCTTAGGGTAAAACTACAGACCTTTTGGCCTTCATCGTAACCCCTTTTCCATCCTACCATCTACTGCTTACTGTCATATTAGCAGGCCCCTGTTTTGTCAAAAAATACTTTGTTGCAATTATTTTGGTGTTTGTTTATTAAAAAGATGTAATTACTTGTGAGCTAGGTTCTCTTCAAGGTAAATGAATCAAAGTCTAGGATTTGCCTTGAGCTATCAATTATGGGATCTGCAAGCAAGCTGTAGCCACTGAGAAATTTTGAAGCCCAAAAATAGGATTCTGTGAGAGGTTATTGCTACAATTGACTTGACTTTCATTCACTATGTGTTTCAAATAAGTTAATAATACCATCAAAGCACCTTAAGTTGATTACTTTTTCTTGCATCTCAGCACCAATAAAGAGGTTGGAAATTGGTGAATTTTCTGTTGTCATTGATGCAACAGGAGAGAATGGAGGCAACAAAACTGCTGGTAAGAGACTAAATTTCCTTGCAAATCAGTTATTTATATGTTAAGTTTGATAGGGCGTGTCCTATTTCTATATATAAATTATCGATTGATATTTGAGAATCAGGAGATTGGACAGCATCCTACAGATGCATTTCAAGCCAAACAGTTTAAATTTCTCCCTGCTTGACTTGAAAATGTCATTTTATGCGTGTTTAATGGGTGTTTTGATTAGAAGAAAGAGAATAGGACTTCTTTAACTAAGGAAATTTTACTTGCTTCCCAGATGGTTGCACACAAACAGGTACTTATAATGAGGAAAATGAGAGCCAGTCACTTGCTTCTTCATCCAACCAAGAAAAGACCTCAAATTCTTTGCAATTCATTGGTAGGAAGCTAATTATTTCTTCATTTCTTTGAAGGACTATCTTACATTCCTAACAGCATGTTATTGCAGCTGCAGGAAATTTCTTGGAATTGAAAACAATTTAATGGGTCACATGGAACCTCAGTTTTGAATTGTGTACTTTCCTATTGCACAAATGAGCAGACATATAATTACATTGCACTGAAGATCTTCTAACCCAAAACTCGTCAGAAGGTGAAGTGTGGTGGCGAAAATAAGAATGTAAAACTGATGCCCAAATGCAGATCAAATGTTATCTGATGCTTCATTCTCTGACTAGTGTTAGAGGAAAACGTTTTCAGTTGGATGCTATCTTATTTATAATTTTCTGTGCAACATTAATGTTTTGTGCATCAATATGCCATTTGCTTTATTTAGTTCTTGATTATTCGATTTATTTCACTCTTTCAAGAAGATCAGGGATCTTTGCAAAGTTTGGCTCCAGTTCTCCTTATTCAGAACTTTCTTAAAGTTTGCGAAGCAGAAATGCAAATTCCAAGAGGTGAAAATCTTCTATCTAAAATCCAATTAGTAAACTGAATTTAATATCAAAATGTAAACATTATGCTCAGCATTTGAGCCTCATCTTAGTCTTATCTTTGTAACCGCAGGCATATCACTATCAACACATGGTCACATAAATAAGGCGGATTTCTATCAACATGCTGTCCATGTTGATACAGGATTATATCAATTAGCTTTGAATTTTATTGTTGTGAGCCTGCTAGAAACAGGGAAACAAAGTGCACACACAATCCAGAACGTAATAGAATCAAAGGGAGTAGTTTTGAGGTGGTTTGAAATTGCCAGCCTCGCCCATTATGTTTTTACTGTGAACTGACCCCTGAAGTATAAGTCCTCACCCTTGACCACTATACTATGCCACCACTTATGTTGTAATGCTGATTATATGACCATGCTGCTATCAAGATTCACAATCTTTTTATGTTGTTGTAATTCTGTATCAGACATCTGAAGGGAAGGTGTTTGTTTAGTTGTCCCTACCATCCTTTTTGTTTTTGATACAGCCATATGTGCTTAACTAACATTGGGTTTTCATTAAGGCCACATTCATCATCCTTAAAAACACACAAGATTTACAATTTTAATGAAAATCTCATAGAGTTTTAGTTACAAAATGAGACTGTTTTATGCATATCTTATCTAAGATCTGTTATCAGCCTTGTGCCTTGTGGTAAAAAGAGTCCATGTGTTTTCAGATCCAAGAAACTGGACACCACAGCAAGTTTGTCAATTTGTAAATTGGTTGACAGAAGAACTGAACATTAAGGGGGTTGATGCAAGTCAGTTCAGGATGAATGGAGTTGAACTTTGCAATCTTTCCAAACAAGACCTTACCAACCACTTCCCCGTTAACCTGGTGGACATTTTGTGGATGTATTTGGAAACTCTTAAATTTGGTATGCCACTTAACAAAAAGATAAATTGATTCTTCTTCAGAATGTGCATGTTTATGTTTGTTTTTTCTATTCATTTTTGCCTTTAACAATGTACCAAAGTTTATACGTTTTTTGTTCTTTTAGTGTCAGTTTTTCATTCAGATTTATGCAAAGCCTGTTCAGATTTGCACAGTGCGGGTTTTGCTAACAATTATGAAACTTAATGTGTATTTTACATTTTTATTCTTGTCTTTTTACTGTAGCAACCGGACACCCCATTATTGCACTTGACAGGGAGAATCCAGTTAAAGGTAATTTATAAATTAAGTCATGTCAGAGCTCAAGTAATTTAAAGATGGATCCCTGACATATTTGATTAATGGATTCATCAATTCAACTCAGTTGATTTAATGATTGTTGATTGGTCAACTGTGGGGTCAATTGGTTAACTGGTTTATTGATTGAATGATCAATTGATTGACTGATCAGTTGATTGGCTTACTGATTTGATTGATTGATTGGCTGATAGACTAATTGACTGGTTGATTGACTGACTGATTTATTGAGGGATTAATTAATTGTTCAAATGATTGATTGGTAGATTAATTGATCAATTGACTGAATTATTAATCGGTTGACCAAATGATTGATCCATCAACAGAATGATTGATGGGTTGACTTCCTGTTTGATGGATTGGCTAAATGATTGGTTGATTGCATGAAATCGATTGATAATATTGATTGATTTATCTTTCACTAGACAAAGTTTCTTCTTTTAGTGTCTGCTAAGTCCAAGGTATCTAGTTAACTAGAGCGTTCGCAATCGAAGAGCTGATTGTTGTTGGAATAAATTATGATAATTTTACTTACGTTTTGTACCCCGAGCCTGAAGGTGCATTTTAGGCACTGAGAATTTATGCTCATTGACCAGTGTCCTTGTCCTTCTCTTTGATTTGACCGCACTGTATCTCACAAATCATTCATCCCAAGAACATGCAACTTATGGAGCGTCTTGCCTTCTTCTTGCTTTCCTCAGTCCTACAACTTGCCATCTTTCAAATCTAAGATCAATAAACTTGATCTTATCTCTCTATCCTCTTAGCTGCTCGCATTCTTCTTTCTTCCTTTGTTGGGGCTTTGTATGGGCCACCATGGCCTTTCCTCAACATAACCCACTAAAAAAAAAAAGAAAAAAAAAGCTCTGTTGACAATCTGCTGTAAAATACAGATGGCTGTCGACTTTTTTTCAAAGTTTAAGTTAAACTGGAGATGGAGTCGAACCAAGGACCATGGGATTTTGAGCAAGCATATTGCAGCTGAGCTATTCTTACACTGATGTTGATTATAATAACTGTGTTTTTTTACGTAAATAGGAACCTCTGAAGCACAGGTTGTGATCCCGGGAATAGAAACTTCGTCTCTCCCAATGGACGGTAAGGAATTATTTGCAAAAACTTCTGAAAAATCTTTTCTATCACTGTAAGTCATTTTGTGAGGGGTTTTCGATCAAGTTTTTTCCTTTTGCACTGAAAATAACATTTCCTGCACTTTGGAAACAACTCCATTTTGGAGCCACAAGCAAAGTGAATGCTATTGCAAAAGGCTGGACTGCTTTGGAATATATATTTTACTGCTTGTCTTTTTTTCCCAATTCGCATAATAATGGTAGTAGTAATAATGATAATGATTGTGATGTTGGGGATGAAGGCGATGACAGTACCTGTTGTCATAGGAGCACTAGGAATAGTCAAGAAATGCACCGAAAGTCACGTCGACATATGGATCGTCAAAATAACAGAACTTCAAAAGATCGCCATCTTACGATCAAGCCGAATCTTCTGGTCAAGGGCATTGATGACCGTGCGAAAATTCATTGAAGGGGACGTGTGCAGCAATTTCAGAAACCATTTTGAAATATACCAACATATGTAATCCACCAGAAGTAATAGCACATTATTAGAATTCTCCATCTCGAGACTAGAATACTTTAAAGGCGTCCCCTGCTGCACTTGAGCATAGCTATATGATGAAATTCCACGTGGAAACTAGAAATTAGAAACGCCGAAATTTAAAGCAATTTTCTGATTTCTTAGCCCCTCTTCTCTTTTTCTATTTCTGTTCCTTGTGGTCTTGTCTTCTTGTCTCCTTAACCTTTTGCTATTACTCTACGCGTATATATTGATAATTTCCTCTCCTGGTCAGGTAGCACTTGGGGGTAGGTCTGAAGGTCACGTCATAGACACACCTGAATGTATATTTGTATTTATTGTTATCCGTAACCATCTGAAAGATGGCGACCATCTGTTCCGGAGTGCGAATGATATCGAGGGGACTGGGCACCGATGCCGCAGGAGAGCCAGCAAGAGACTGCGGGATTGTGTCAATCTCGATATAGGGACTCAAGGGTTAACATGTGAGATGGGCCAATATCGCGCGTGCACTTACGGGAGAAGCTAGTAGAAATGATGATTATGATGATAATGATGATGATGATAATGATTATGATTATGACGATAATGATGATTATGATGATGGTGATTATGATGATAATGATGATGATGATAATGATTATGATTATGACGATAATGATGATTATGATGATTATGATGATGGTGATTATGATGATCGTGATTATGATGATAATGATGATGATGATAATGACGATGATGATGATGATGATGATGATAATGATTATGATAATGGTGATTATGATGATGATGATAATGATGATGATGATGATGATAATGGTTATGATAATGATTATCATGATGATTATGATGATGATTATGATGATGATTATGGTGATGATGATGATTATCATTATTATTATTTCTATCCTTCCAAACAACAGACGTCTCCTCTATCAACGCTACGTTCTTTCTAAGCTATCCTGGCATCTAACTGCTGCTAATCTTTCCAAGACATGGGTCATCCAGAATCTTGACAACATTGTGGTAAGATTCGTGAGAAAATGGTTAGATCTTCCAATTAACGCCACCCTCAGCGGTATTAGTCTTCCTCGAAACCAATTTGGATTGAATATCCTTCTTCCTTCTGCAAAATTCCTACAATGTCAAACTGTCCTACGTACCCCCCTTTAATCTTCATCGAATGATGCAATAAAATCCCTGTGGAGAAGTACTAGTTTCGGTATGAACATACAATATGATACATACTGAAACACTGAGCAAGTTTTAAAGGCATTGCGTCAGAACCATACTGATAAACTCCGATCTAACTTAACCTCCCAAGGCTTTCTCATTATTTTCCTTCTGAATCACTCTTTGAAAATTGTAAATTCTCTCTGGTCGTCTGCCCAAAGTAAACTACCAAAAAACATCTTTAACTTCACTGTCAGGTACCTTAATAACACACTTGCAACTGGGAAAAATCTCACGCTGTGGAATCTCTCCCAAACGTCTGGCTGCTCCTTTTGCTTCCAGCCAGAGTCTCTTCTCCACGTTGTTGCAGGTTGTAGATCTTATCTCAGCGAGGGCCGCTTCACATGGAGACATGACTCTGCACTAAATTTCTTAGCCTCAACACTTCAATGTTTTTAAATCAATGTACTTTCTATGTTGACCTCCCACAATATCTTCCCCTTCTCTCGTCACTGGTGACGACCTGCGTCCTGACATGCTCATCTCCACTCCTTTTGATACTCTCTATGTTCTAGAATTGAGCGTTAGCTTGAGACAAACCTTGATAATAACGCCAATTGGAAATTTACCATATATCGCTACCTTCTGAATGACCTAACATTGAAATACCGCCACATTAAATTTGTTATCTTGTCAATAGGCTCCCCTGGAATCTTTGAACAGTCTTGCGATTCGTTCATTCCGATGTGTAGCGATCTAACCATTGACAAGGCACATACTAACTACATAATTCCTACATTATCAACTATAATCATTCGCATAACTTATTACACATTATGCATGCGCAGAAACCTGATTTAACCCAGACCTCCTATCCTACTAACAGTCTTCTTTCAACCTTTGATTCTTCTTATTAAACTTTTTTTTTCTATTCGTCATTTTAGTATTTCATTCATTCATTCATTTTTTTATACTAGAAATGCCTGTAATTAGGTCAGCCAAATTACCTATTATCAGAGAGATTTCTATTTTTATGTTTAGTCTATATATCAAAATTAATTCAAAAAAAAGATCACCATCATCATATCAATCAGTTTCCTACCACGTTATTCTTTCTATGCTATTTTTCCATTTCTGATTACGAATGACGACTTTCCAACGGAAGTCATAATCTCTGTTTCTGATCAATTAAAACGTTTTCTTCATGTACTCGCTGAGGAATGCTCTCTTTTGATTTAGGCAGCCCAAAAGTTGATCACAAAGAAATAGCCTCACACGTGGTTGCAAATTCATTGACTCGATCAAACAGTAAGTTCAGTTGGAGATCGAATCCTCGTTCCAATGCTTAGAAATATAGATGAAGTCAATAATCATTCACTATTTACACACTTCCCCTAATCTCTTTTACTATTTCCCATTCGCGGATTAAGCGAATCAGTCAGTCTAACTAAACACATCTAGTTTATATATAGATTGCCGGTGACTGCAAACGACGTCCTTTCAATTGTAAGCAAATGTGACTCTAAGATGAGCTCATAAGAGCCCTTACTGCACTAAGCACCGCTGAAGCCCAGAATGTTGTGCGCATGGTTTGAATAGCAAACCCATAAGCGATACCGTTCTCCCCTGTATGATTTCCTTACACAAGGCCTCTTTGTACTTTGAAGTGACACTTACTGCAAGGATGTTGACAATGTACCTACTCTCAAGAAGGTTGTGAAAAGGATTAATTTATAAGATGCCAACATATTGATAATATAAAGCAGCTATCTAGCGCTATAACTGTAATATATATACTATATATTTGTATTTGTAGATGTATAGAAATATATATATATATATATTCATATATGCGTATGTTTATATGTCCAAGGGACAAATGATGGATAAAATCATCGAGTTGCTCAATAGTGGAACTAGAGCGATTGATAGGATTGTGAGAGAGAAAGACCAGTACTAGTTTAGAACTCTGAGTTTCATGTTTCACAATCTTCAGCTAAACATCTACTAACGAATCTTAACAGAATACGTGCGTTATTCTGTATATTTTTATATAAATCTATATTTATAAATATATTTCTATATTTCTTTTTGCGCGTCAGGTATTCTCTATTTTATATGTATTCTGTTAAAATTCTTTATTATATGTTTAGCTGAAGATTGTGAAACACCAAACTCAGAGTTCTACACTAGTACTGGTTTTTGCGATCTCGTTATTCTATCTATATATATTTGTTTATAAATATATGTATATTATGTGTATTTATTATTTTCTTTTTAAGCCCCTTTCTTTTACAAAGCAAACAGCAATTTTCTAGCTTTGAAGGTTTTACCTTGTTGAAGTTCATTATCATTATTATTATGATTTTTACGCAGAATTTGATGTCATCACCAGATTTTTCAGTCGTTTCGTCAAGTCACCTCCCGTGACCTAAGATGATAAACTGTCTTCTTTTTGTTGTTATTACTGTTATTGTTATGAGTATTCTTATTTCTACTATTACTATTTTCATTATTATTATTATTTTTTCACTAGAAATAACTGTAACTAAGCCAGCCGAATTCAAATTACCTATCATTAGAGAGATTTATATTTGTATGTTTGATTTATATATCAAGATTAAGTTTTTTATTGTTACATGGTGAAGTTAGCCAGTGATTTACAGGAATGCTTAAATGTCATGCTTTTCAGGCAGTGGTGGTCAGATTCAGCTATGGCAATTCCTGCTTGAACTGCTTACGGACTACAACAGTCAAAAACTGATAACATGGGTCGGGGATAGTGGTGCATTCAAGCTGTTGGACCCAGAGAAAGTCGCGCAATTGTGGGGGGAGAGGAAAAACAAGCCAGCCATGAACTATGAGAAGTTGAGCAGAGCGCTTCGGTATTATTACGATGGAGATATGATTCATAAAGTTCACGGGAAGAGATTTGTGTACAAATTCGTTTGTGATTTGAAACTGTTGCTAGGATATAATGCTGCAGAGCTGAGAGCTCTTGTAAACGAGTCAGCAGTCTCCTATTCACTGGGAGACAATGAATGCATCAACGTCATGAGCGTTAAAGGTGTTTTAGGGGATGTTGGATCGTATTCGTAGATTTTTATTTGTAAGACAGGGGACGTTTATATGGGGCGGTATTATAAGGCACTCACTTTGACTCTGTTATGACGTGTTTCAAGGGATGGGCTGACTTGATGCACTGTGCCTAGAATTATTCATTTGATAGATGTTTCTATAAGGGATTACGTATAAAAGCAGATTAAAACTTTTGCCCTTACTGGAAACAAGCGGTGGGGGTCACTATGCTAGAGAGGGAATATCCTGAGCATAGCATTGCAAGGAAGGATGTCCAGTTCCTTCGTGACTATGAATGTGTAAACAATTTCTCAACATCGTTTAATATTAAAACAACAGATTTCATAAGACATTATTTCAATGTTGTAATTGGCGATAGACTATGTCAACTGCCCATCTGTGGCTGAGTCATTAATCAGGGTTGAATGCACGTTTTTATGGAGTGATTTTTAAGGGAGCAGTAATGCTAACATTCTGACTGGATAGAGTAGGTTACTCGAGAAACAAACCGGGGGGGGGGGGGTGGTATCTTTCATCTGTGGATTTTCGTGCAAGTCAGAGCAAAGCTTTCCTTATAAAAATGCAGATGACTTTCATTTGAATGCCAAGAGAAGCTTTTCATTCTACTGCTCGTAGTCCGAACTGCTCATATTGTGGGGTACCCATATAGCGGGGTTTCTGACAAGAAAGAATGCATTCATGGTTGGGTAAAGCAAGCGATTGGTATGAATCAAGTTGACTAAAGCGCAGCAGCATGCCGTAGTCTAGTAACATTACCACTGTTTCATAGGCTGTTCTCTTCGTCAATAAACTCAGCGAAGGCAATGTCATGAATCGTCAAGCTCCCCTAGGTTTCAAACAGTTGAAGTCAGAAGAATGTTTACTGTTTGTTTTGAATGCTAGCAGTTTAAGACATCAGCGGAACATAGGCTTTTAGACGAAAGTGAATGGAATTTTTGTGAACCGTGGAATCATTTGCTGCATCCCTTCCATCTTACGGTGAACAGCCTACGTCAAAATGGTTTATCATACTCATCATAATGATAGATTTAGTTTGTTAAATCTAATGTACGTACACGCTTTCATAATCCTTTGTATCCAGTTCTATTATATCGTTTTTGGTATGTGATTTTTTCATATAATCGTTTTTGTAATAGATCTATTTTAGGTATGAGAGAGAGGCTTTGCCGGTTTGATTTCTTCAAAAATTGGCGCTTTTAATCTGCCTTTCAAGGCTGCATTTTCGTTTCCTATAGATCTCATGGAATTTCATGCAGTGTTTGCCCCCAGATAGATTGGTTGATTTTCATTTAGAAGTCAGTTTGGTGCTGGTTTGCTTGACGCATGCGTATAATGAACACTAGCCCAATCGTAACCGTTGATTGCGTTCCATCTATATTTTGAGAATCTAACCTCTGTTCAACCCAGCTTTGACTCACCTCTGTAGTAGGCTTTGTTTAATCCAGGCTCAACCCAGGTTAGTTGCATTTACACCATGAAATCGTTTACACACGTGTTAACGCTAACCAGGGCTGAACCTAGTTTGGAATAATCTGTAAGAATGGCTGATACGTGACAGGTTCTATTGACGAATGCTTCAATCATAAAGCCTTCAGTCAAACCAATGGACATGGACACAGGCCTCAAGAAATAGAGGTTGTTTTCTCTGCTTGGAAGAACGGATGATGTATCGTAGCGATTTATCATGGATGTAAAAAGCCAGGTAGAATCATTGAAGGAGTGATATGTTTCACGTCATTTCAAAGTACAATCATAATATAACATGAAAGGCCTCGTCTTCTCAAGGACGGAAATCTACTTACGAAACAACTAACAAAAATACTACATCATCAACATGTTTAAACAAAGATAGAAGAGGAAGACAAAGAATTATGCTGGAGTAAAATGTCCATTTTCTGCATTAAAGAGACTCTGATATCACCTTTTCTCGAAGCCGAAATGTGTGATCTGCGAGGTTTATCCTACTCAATGGGCACAATTCCAGTCATTGGACCACCTCAGCCCACGCTATGAGCAACATCAACAACTGGCATTTTCTCCTGCACTGCCATCGGTCTCATGTGATTCATGGGATCTCCTTGGTAAACTTTCCCGAGTTCTCGTTCTAGATCCTCAATGTATTGATCCAAAAGCGCTCCACGTGTGAGCTGGTTCTCCATAATAGCCCTCAACTCTTGCTCAGCTCTTGCTTCCCTGAATCTTACAACTTGTCATCTTTCAAATCTAAGATTAATAAACTTGATCTGATCTCTCTCTGCTCTTTGCCTTTCGCTTTAGTCATTCTTCCTTTGTTGGGGCTTTGTATAGGCCACCATGGACTTTCCTCAACATAACTCACTAAAGAAAGGGCCGTCATCGACAACAGATCAGATCGTGCCCTTAGGTTTGGTTTAGTGTCCCAGTTGAGGTGGCGTATTTTGTGGTGGACAGTCGCTGTCTGCTACCGCATCGGACCCTCTTTGCTCTGCTCTTCTACTCTTCCTAATCTTCCAACCTGCTTCCCTTACTCAGTGATATTGTTGCCGGACATCAGATGCGAGACAGGTATTACATTCATTTTTCTTGCAGGTTTTTTGTTCAAGAGCTGAATAGAATTTGAAATGCGAGTGATTCTAGTGTTGGAGACTCCTCTAGCCCAGTTTCTATTCCCACCATGATATAAAGAGAAGTTTTATTATCTGAATTGCTATTTCAATTGGTAAAAAACAGAGCAATTCGGAAAGGCCAACATTGCTGTCCAAGAGAACTACCATGTTCAACGAAATACCACGTGTGCAGCAATGCCACTTCATTTGAAATGCGCAGCTTTACTATGCATCTTGCCATTAAAGCCTTGAGATTATTGTTGTTCGGATTCCATTTTAAGTGTCAATCACAAAGAGGCTGATATATCTTGGTTCAGAAGCAATTCCTTCAAGTCTTATGAGTGTTTACTGTATGCAGAAGTAATGGAACATGTAGTAGTGTTCAATGTGGTAATACAGAATTGCGTCTTGCAAGTTAAGCTTAAAGGTTATTGCCGTTAACATTCTAATGGTCAATCAAAATGGGACTTATTGACCATGCGTCTTACTTTTCCAAATCAGGGAGCGACTCCTTTTAGCAAAGGTAAATTGTGGTGATGCGGTGTTTCGTCATTGTTAAGCTTACAGATTATTGCCTTTCAGATTCAAAGAGTCAGTCCTGTTTCCAACTAGATGACCATGTATCTTTTCCTGTCATGGTGAGTTAGCGCGGGTCATCATACTTCATTCATTGCCTTTTTTTGCTTAGATTCAACTTGACGTGACCCCATTCTTATGGCCGAGGCATTTCTCAAGTGAGAAGCATGGTTATAATTAGTTGAAATTCCTAGCAAACAGAGCTCATAGCTTTCGCGTGATAATCTGAACAAAATTTTGAGTTCACAAGATGTTTCCCTAAAGAAGCAAGTATTTATTGAAGTTTTAACCCCATTTTGCAATTCATATTTGCTGAGCATGACTGCACTCTACCGAAATTGAGACATTTCGCACAGTTATTTACATGCCTACTTAAGGCCAAGTAAACGCGCCTGGATATAAAACCATTTGGTGCTTCTTCGAATTTCTATTCGAGTTTCACTTCTCTCACAGATTTGCAAGCATGAAGGTCTTTGTTCTTATTGGAGTGCTTTTGGCAATATGGGGTGAGCTTTTCCATCACATCGCCTATTTTTCGTTCGTAGCTTACTTTATCGCCAGAGAAATTATTCACGTTCACTGGTTCACATTTCTTTGTGATTTTGCAGGGGCTGACGCCTTCCTCAGCGCTCATGATCGAATCATGAAAGCCAACCAGGAGGGTAAGCGGCTTTGGATAGTTCTATGTTCTTTTCATGTCGTTTTGTACTGATAAATTGACCAGGCCCTACGAATTAACAGAGCTTTGTTGACAGGGCATCACACGGAAGCACAATATGACTGACGTAATCGTGTTCCTGCTGTTCTGTGCATTAATTACGGTTTTTACGTCAAAAAGTTCTTCAAGAAAGAATATTCAAAACGAAAAATCATGTTTTTGGTTTGATGTGTAAGTTTTACGCATCTCCACGTTTTTCACAAAATTTGATTTTTCAAACCCAAAGTAAGGACAGACAATTTGATAAGCGTTCTTATTTTCAACGTTGAATGGTCGAAGAGAATGATATAATCACTAATTAAATCCCAACATCGATAAGTTATGATTCCTCCCGAAGGAAAGTTTTTAGTGAATCTTAAATCTTTTGTGATCGAAGCTCTGGAAGGTGAGCCAGCTCACTATTCAGTTGTGCGAGGACAGTTCATTGGTACGGTCTTTGCTCACAGATCCTATGAAAAGTGGATGAAATCGCATCCTGACATAGGCTTTCACATAGATTATCGAGTCACCAAGGTGTCTGTGTTTATAGGCACGGGAACCCCAATATTTTGTCATATCATGAGAAAGAACCGGGGCACTAGTCGATGAGTATAGCTTCTCAATGTCATAAATCTAACCTCCCATGGTCATCAAAAGTTTAAAAAGAAACACCGTTCGTTACGCCTCAATGCTTTGTAAATGCTTGGTAGAAGCAATCCCTAAATATTTCAACTGTAATTGCATATAACTGCATTGCAAGCAGGCAATGAGATCGTTTATACTCTTAGATGGTACCTTATGATTCATGGTAACAGATTCTTTGAGTCCTTTCTGATGTAGCATTTGTTAATTTATATCATCAATCTTTTAGCCAAAGACATGGAAAATGCATTTGGTTACATTGGTAAAAACTGTCTTATTTTCCAATGGTTTCATTCGTTTTGTTTGATCGACCTCATTGAAAGTCACCAACAATGCTTGTATTGATCTGGTTGATCGACAGCTTGATTGAATGATTGATTGAATGATTGATTGAATGATTGATTGATTTGCAGATTCACGGATGGGTTGATAGACTGGTTTCTTGACTATTCAGTTGATTAAATAATTGCTTGAATGAATGATTGCCTGACTGATCGAGCTATTAAATTTTTGATTGATTCATTTTTTGGTTACTTAACTGTTTGATTGATTCACTTTTTGGTTAGTAAACTGTTCGATCGATTCATTGTTTGAGTAATTCATCGATCGATGGATTAATTGATGGATTATTGGATCAATTGATGGATTGAAAGATTAATTGACTGATTGATGGGCTTCTTGGTTAACTGATTGACTTCTCAACTGATTAACCGATGGCTGGCTAAGCAGCTCTTGTATCTGCCTAGGCTAGACGGGAAGGCAATGTGATTCAATTCAGTAAACAAAGCTGTCAAATCTTTCCCTTTGCTCCGTTTCTAGAGCAGCCAAAGTTGATTGAAGGTGACATTGTTGATGATATCGCAACTCAAGTACAAATGGAAGCTGAGGCTGCTGCGGATGGCCTTTCCAATACCTTTGATGCAATTTCTGGCAACAGAAAGTGGCAAAATGGAGTTGTCCCTTACGTCTACGGCTCCGTAGGTAAGTTCACTTCCTTACGTCTACGGCTACGTGGAAATGGTCACGTAAGCCATGTTAAACTGATTGGGAAGCTTTTTTCTCTAAAATTAAATAATAATGTTTGGATTGAAAATAAATTCAGCTAGGTGATTCAACGGTCTTTTGCGAATGCACCACCAAGGCACCGAGGAAAGGTAGTGGGGAATTATGACTGACCCCGCCCTTTCAACTCTAGGAATCCAACGGTTAATGTCGATTGGATGGATATGATGCAGATGATGTCATGCTCAGACATCATAGGAAGACATCGAATGACATTGAGCTACCTCGTTAAAATGTTCAACAAATCACATAGGCCAGGGAGTTTAGAGAGTTCCAGGTCGACTAGTTCTATGAATTTCTCAAGGGATGAATATCTTTTGGAAGCGAGGGTCCTGTTATTTTCGTATAGCCATTACTGCTATTCATTTGTTAGTTTTAATTACTTAGCGATACAGTTGGTATCAATAAGCATTTGATTTTGAAATTATGAGTCATATTCACTGACTTGAAAGGAGAAGCAAAATGTATTTCGTTCTGAAATTTCTCCTTGAATTGAATCATGGGAGATTTCATTTGCCAACGTATGAATGCTTCTCAAATGGCTTTGCTTGATGCAATTTTTTGTTTCAATAATCAAGGAGGAAAAGCGATCCAAGCAATCGAGGCTGCTTTCAGGGACTACCACGCAAAGACTTGTTTACGCTTCGTAAAGAGAACCAACCAACGCGACTACATCGTATTCAACGCTAAGAGTGGGTAGGTTTTCCTTTTCAGTTACGCGAAATTATAATGTTTTAAACGGTATTGTGAAGTTGGATGGCCAGTTCATTTTTCTCCCTGCCCTTTGCCTCCTGCTTTGCTTCAGGCGCTTGTTTACTGGTGGATGGTGAGAAGGAGGCCATCCAGAAAGAGGCTAACCAGAAAGAGGCTATCCAGAAACGCAATAAGTGTAGCTCTGTCCCACTACTCTTTGCAAAGAAAGCCTGTCTTCTTAGCACTGTACCAATGAGCCGTAATCGTTAAAATATAAAATTTGGGGTGTCAGGATAGCTCAGCGGTAAGATTCTTGCGCTTGATCCTATGGTCATTGGTTCAAATTCTCCCTCAGCTTAGCTTTCACTAGAATGAGGAGAGTCACCAACTCTCTGTAATTCCAAGCGTAGGAAACACGAGATGTGGTCACATCGAGAGGAAGGATCTGGACATTTCTCGATAAGCAAAAAGCTTCTCAGTATCCATTAAGAATATATGAAATAAAATGCAATACCTGCTAATGTTATCTGAAGGGACTATCATGGCGGTTTTGTTTTTGCGTCTGCTCGGGGTTTATGTACAGTGCATGTTGGTATTATTTCATAGGGCCATTTAATTTGCTTTCTACCTTCTGTAATCTTTTGAATTTCAGACGACATAGATTTGATTTTAATTCTTTATCCTTTGTTATCAGCTGATTGTTTTTTTCTGTAACCATTGCTGGTTTTGCTACGGCTATGTTTTCAGGGGAACAGTTGGATCAGCGTATTCTCTTTGTGTCGTGAAAAGTAACTAAATGACGTTGGGTTTCAAGAAACCCATCTGAGTATGAAAGACAAAGCTGCCATTCCACCCCAATTTCCTTTACCCTTCATGGGAGAAGCCTTTAAAAGTAGACTGATTGGAGATTTAGCAAATGAAGACAATCTTTTTTCTTCTCAGATGTTACTCACATATTGGTCGTCAGGGTGGAAGACAAGAAGTTTCAATTGGAAGGGGCTGTGAGTACAAGGCAACCACCATTCACGAAATGATGCATGCCATTGGCTTCTATCACGAACAATCGAGAAGGGACAGAGATAGCTTTGTTACTGTCAACTTCCATAACATTGTAAAAGGTATGTGTGTTTATGGTATTTTGTACCTGTTGCTTGATTTATTTGTATTGCGTTGTTGTATTCGGTATCATTCTGTTGTCTTGTTGTATTGCGTCGTATCTGATACCTCAAATAATACCAGACAGAGCAATAGGTATCAGGGATCTGTGGCATTACAACTCAAAAAATGTTTCCTGCAAAGTAAAATTTTGCGAGAAAGTGTCCTCGTTTTCTTCCAAAGCACTGGACCTTCTGATTCCTGGATTATCAAAACACTGTTTGTCTGTGCTACAACATAATGGTATAGCCAGTCTAACATCATGCTGAGCTCTATTCGAAATTGTGGTCGATGTTACTGGCTAAAGCTATTTGGGTTTCATCCCATATGTGCTCTTCTCACCCTCTCTCTGTCATCTGTTGAGAGAGATTTACTGCACTGGTACGATCAAATATTCAATAAATATCTGTTCGATATTGTGGGTTCAATCCTGCACAGCTCACAAAGAAGTACTATTGATAAGAAAGTAGCGGGTATGATCTCACGAAAATCCACTTTTCTGGAAGAAAACTATGAACAGTGTCTCATTGTCCATCATCGTTAGATATAGCAGGTCCCTTGCTCGTTAGATCCTCTTTTATCAGTGATGAACAAATCCTTTTGGATTTTGCATTAATTATCATCACAATAGTTACTTAATGTTTCTCAATTAAGTTATCGCCTTTGGGCCCTACATATTACCTCTATTCTTGATGTAGGAATGGCATACAATTTCAACAAGTACAGAACCAATGAAGCAAGCACTCTTGGAGAACCTTACGACAAGAAAAGTGTCATGCATTATGCAAAGTAAGTTCCCCTTTTAGATTCTCACTCATGGCAAGGAGGTTATTATTTCCAACGTAATGCGAGTCTTTTTTGCTATTTGTAATTGGTTTTCCTCAGCAACAACTTGGGCCTAGTTTGCCCAGCGCAATATGAGAGCAGCAAATCAGAAAAATCTCTTGAGTATTCATTTTGCGGTAGTCCTCCCCTGATCTTTACTCTCTGGTACATTCCAGACAGGCAAGTCCATTTTGCTTCTTGCTGATTGCAAATAGCATTGGTAGTCATCAATTGACTATAAAGAAATTTTTTCTCCGTTTCAAGATATGCGTTCAGCAAACAGTGGGGCAAATTGCCGACCATCGTATCGAGGTCAAACCCAAGTGAGAATCTTGGAAATGAATCTGGATTCAGCTCAATTGATCTGAGACAAATCAACAAGTACTACTCATGCAATGGTGGCGGTGGTGGTGGCCCAAATCCACCCCCCAACCCTCAACCTGGATGTGAGTATGAATTTTGAGATATAGGAATTTGTCGTTCTTTGCCACAGCGCTAATGAAAGAGACTTGGTTCAAAAGGTGTCTAGCACCAATCGAAGTTGCCTCCGTGCCCAAGCTGTGTCTGTGTGTTAGCAATGTACTGAAAAATTTATGAGTGAGGGCTCCGTAGATGGCATCCTTTTGCCATGCGTCACTTGTAGGAAGAGCACCGGCATAATACTGGCCTCTAGGGATCTAGAAATTCTAGAAGGTTTAATGCGCCTTTTCCCATTTTCTTGATATTAAAACAATGCATAAAGCCGGTTAAGATCACAAAATCTGCTGAAAAAGTGCGCAATGCACACTAGATTGAATAACGAAATTAATAATCAATGTATTACATATACCAATAAGATACATCGCATAGCAAGTGCAACATTTTATGGTGAAAGTGTTTCGATGGGCCTGACCCCCAATATCAGAGAAGAAATAAGAAGGATATGGAAGCCTTCAGTTCTACACCACTGCAGTGTATGGTCTATTGTATATTAGTAATATACACGAAGTTCATGGAAGTTCAATGAAAACCATTCTGTCAGGCAGCGTCACTTCATATGCGGCAGGTTTCTTGAAACAAACACGCCTTTATTTCTCGACCAAGTGATAGCAAAGCACGGTATGAAGAAGATATTTTTCGCATTGTCCATTGTCCGTTATCGTCATAGAAATGAATCTAAATGCTGGTCTTTTGTCCAAAGTAGGTGCTGTTATCTTTCCTGTCCAGATACAACCAGTTACAGTAAAATACCGTCGATCCAGAACTATGATTTCATTACGCCGCGTTTTATCAAACGGCATAATCGGAGATTTAGCTCTAGATAAGATTCGGATTGAGATTGCACCATGAAGATTACATTTTATTAGATTAGATTAGATTAGATTAAAGAAAGACATGAGATCAGGTTTATCATACTGCACATACTAACAGATTAGATCTATGAATTTTGATAGAGTTTACTGATCAATTGATGAGAATCCAAAGCTAGGCATTGTAGCAATCTTTTAAGGTATTTTGGTTTTCCAATTACAAGGAAAGTCTCCCGCCTTCCTGCTTGCACAAAAATAGGTGTACTACCAGTGCTTTGCAATCTAATTAATGTTTTGTCGTTTAGCGTCTTTTCTAAAAGCATTCAATCGAGCAGGGCAGTTTAAAGCTCAGCGTCTAGAATCCAGACGCATCGAATGTTTCTTACTTCTAGCCACTGCTCCAAAGTTGATTTGAGATGCAGGAAAGATACTCCCTAGAAAGGGATTGTCCTAGTAACACTGTGAAGGGGATGAAAGAGGGATAGGCTCTCTCCATGTAAAGGACGTGTCTCGCAATACGTGCTCAATTCCGATGAGAAATGGTATGGATGGGTGTGCTTATTTCTTCCAACAATATTTGGTTGATTTTAGATATATTTCTGTTGGAAGAAGGAAGTCTGGTTTTTCTGTTCCCTTATAAATTTGCACGATTATTGATCTCAAGATCTCTCTTTGACCTCTCGAGCCACCTATAAAATTGCCCGCCATCTCCGCTGTCTCTTACCACTGAAATCGGGTCTGCGTTAAGTTTTTGCTGTTTAAGTGGCATTAATGTGGAAAGGAAGGCACTGCCCTTCCGTTTTCAATGCTACATCTGCAACAGACGTACTCAAGGTCGAGAAGGGGTCTCTGCGCATTCCTGACCTTTACATGAGAGAGCAACCAGTAGGAAAATGCTACCATTCCCCCCGTTTGTGGGGTCGAAGAAGGCACGCAGCCGTGCGTAGATGGAACACTAAACTGACAAATATACAAACCACACAAAACCAATGCTTTCAATTACGATTGTATTAAATTTCACAGAGTAATTCCATGGGCTAATACTAAAAGTGTTATCAAGGAACATTCTGCCCGAAATAAAATTTATGAAAATGTTTGAAATTCAAAGAAGTTACAAGCAGTTCATTCTAAGACGTGAACAAATTCAATTGCCAACAAGATGCTATTCTCTTCTAAATGCCTGTCTATGGTACAATTGCAGAAGCTTTATCTATGAAATATCATTAAATCCTCTCTTGAAATGGTTATAAAGCCTGTAGCTGTCTTGTTAACAATTCTGACTGTGTGGATTCGTGTCAAAGAAAGTAATGCTCCAATTTTTTACGCATCTTTTTAGCTTGCACTGACAGATCTGAGAACTGCCGATGGAACCTTGGGAAGTGTAACTACAAAGGTTATGGACAGTACTGGTGCAGAAAATCCTGTGGATTCTGCTGAGATCAATCTGTGCGACACGTCTCGGAAAAATCTCTTCCCACATTTGGACTTCCTAGAATTTAGGGATTATGAAGTATCATAGAATATTTGATCACAGGCGAATTCTCTGTAATCTTTCATGAGAATGTACCAATGATTCATTTGTGCAAATTTTTTCTCCTTCCTTCACCTGCTTCGCTATGCCATTGGAATGGGCAAGATTCCGTTGAGATATGGCTTCGTATTTCGTATCTGTTCGACTAACCACGTAAAGATCAATATTAGAGCAATGAGGAGCTAAGCCATGATTATCGAGTGGCCAGCTGGTCTTTCCGCGCAGTGCGACTACTCCTCTTGATTCACAACACTTGCGATCGATAGAGCAGATTTCAGGACAAGCAGATCTTAGCGAGAAGTGTCGTCGTACTTCCTCTTGATCTGGCCACACTGTGCTTTAGTAGATTTTGAAGCCCTACGAATGACTCATGAATCAATCATTAAGTAGATTTCAGAACGGCGAGAGTCTATGCTTATTGCGTAGTGTATCGATATTTTCTCATAATGTGACAGCGATTCGAGATACCTATGACTCATGAATTATTAAGTAGAGTTCAGAACACTGAGAAGCTGGGCCTAATGAGCAGTGTCCTGGCTCTTTCTCTCAATTTAATTACACCTCGTGATTCCTAATTCCTGTGGCTTGTAAGGTAGACTCTGGAACAATGATAAGCTACACTTATCGGGCAATGTCCTGGTCATTCTTCACGATGCACCCAGACACAGTTATTCCGTATGATTCATGTTGCTTTGTCTTGTTGTCAACAAGAGGGAAGGGCATAAAAAAATCACTGAAGGATGAGGTCATTTTCTGTAAAATTATGTGAAATATACCAAAGAAAACCGGAATCATAACCTCATCACACTTAAGATCTTTTCGTGCGACACCCATCAGAGCACGAAGCGTATACTTATGGCCAACCAATATTTGTCCCAATCGCTCATTTTCACACCACATCTGGGTAAGATTTATTCTAATTTTCATCCTTTTCTGAGATGTTATTCTTAAAGTCCGACAAAATATTTTTATTGTGACAAAATGATGCATCCCCTTTTCTATACAAGAGTGAAATCTTGGGTGCAAGGCATTTTTTCATGCAAAAATAAGAAGGCCATGAGTTTGTGTGGAAAAGACAGATGGCTGTTCGCTGCTATGGTGCAATCAACTCTTGATTAATCGCCCACTGGATACGCCAGTTTTTCAAAGCAGCTTTAAGGTTCAGAAGATTTTAGTTTATCCAAAGCCGGAGCTTATAAGCAACCTGGCTAAGACTGAGTTTTGCTGATCTAAATTGCAGAAATATCAATATGAAGGAGAGTTCACTAGGAAAGAACTCGTCAGACAGTCACTTGAATTCCAATTGTGTCGAAGTTGGGGCTGATGAAGATGCAATCAATGTTAGTATGTCACGAGGGAACACGCTGCACGCTTCTTAACCATTGTTCTATTCACTACCCTTTTGCTCCATACCCCCTTAGTGACTTACCAGCTTAGATGCTTCCCTTAACAGCTGTTTCGACAATGTCATCTAGGTAGTAAGGAAAGTAGCCAGAATACACGTCCTTCTTTCTTTTGTTTATATATCGCTGATGGACACTGAGAACCTTTTTGCTTATCGAGCATTGTCCAGGTCCTTCCTCTTGATGCAATCACACCTCATGATTCGTACGCCTGAAATTACAGAGAGATGGCCACTCTCCTCACTCTAAGTGAAAGCTAGGCTGAGGATGGAGTCCTACCACTGACCATAGGATCAACGCGAAAGAATCCTAGCTCTGAGCTATCCTGACACCTAAACTTTCTAATCAGGCATAAAGTTCAAGAAAGCACGTGTTTATCGCGCTGAAAGTTCCCTGTTTGACCCACGAGAGTTCCAATTTCTGGATGCTTTGTTACGGGAACAATCTCCAGTCACACCTCGCCAACAATACCCTAAGAAAGAACTACAATGCCTAAACATTTGTGCTTGGTTCAAACGCTTCAATAACTTCTAATCCTCAGATTTACGTTCGATTAAGTTCAGCATAAATGAACACGGCAAATGCGAAACTGATCTCTCTTTAACATGGATACTCCATCGAGTCTCTCAACATTCTTCTATCTATCCACGTAGTGTTCAGTGGATAAAATGTGGCGATGGAAGGAGCCCGCTACTTTACTCCACTATGCCTGACTGACGAAGGTACGTATTTGACGAGCTACCACTTGCTGCAAGGTCGTTTGAAAATGCACATGCCCTATCAAAGATTACGAAGAAAATCTACGTAGGCCTAAATGTGTAGGGCTTTATGATTTAACAATAATACTTGAAAACTATAAAACTTATGTTAATACCACAAACTGATTTTCAGAGTTCACCTGTAAAGCATCTATTTCTCTTTTTAAGCACTCTAATTTTATAGGAAAAATGTTGATGACAGCAATTTTATAACTGTCTATTAATGATTCAAAATATTCGTAATTATAATTATTATTTATTAGTATAGGAAGGTGCTCAATAACAGGACCAAATTTTGCTTCTTACACAAAGTACTTCAGAGAGGCATTTTAAATGGCGGCAAATTTCACAACATCAAATTCAACGGATTTAGAAAATGGCGGAAGACCACCTTGTTACCTGAAGGTATTGCTTCATTTTTACAATTCCACTCGCATTAGTTTTGCTAGATGTATATGCAAGACACTCATGAATATTTCCCAAGTACTTTCTCATTGCTTTTTTTGAAACTATGTAACTTCGAGGCCAGAAAAATGACCAGGCATTATTGCGATACCAACAAACACACATTCGGTATGATTTTAGGCCTAGCGCAGACCTTCTTGGCTATAAAACTATGTACCGCGTTTCAGTTTGCCCTGCCGTTATCTACATACATACGCGTTATAATAATTTAACTTTCGTAGAGGGTATTCTTTTTGAATGTGCAGTTACAGTCTGCCTAGTCCGTTTCCCAAGTTTGCTCCGCCAGCCATTCAGAGTTAACAATATTTCAAATAGTTACCTGTCAAATGAAGCCTCACGTCATTTTCCTAGTTAATTGCATTTCTGTAGAGTATTTGACTCAAATTATGTTGAATTATCAGAAATTATGTTCATTAATGCAATTAGAATTGCAAGTTTTGGTTCTAAGGCAGGTTCACCCATAAAAATCAGCACACATACAAAAATGCAAAATGGGACTTCATTATGTTTGATCCCCTTTGAAGTTGCATGAGTGGAATAAGTGAAAGAGGTCTTTATCTGCATCTCCAAAAAGTAAAGGAATTGAAGAAAGCACATTTTTGATTGGCTTCAATAAAGAAAACCTAATTATAAAGGAAGATATTTCAGTCTTGTTGAAAAGAAATTGACTGAGGTCTTTCTGTACTGATGTGACTTAATACTTGATACATCTCTATGCCTCTTGCCCTCTTCTACCTTTGCAGAATCCTAAATTTTGCCCTCTTTCAAATCCAAGATCAATAAACATGATCTTATTTCCCTCTCCTCTTAGCCTTTTGCTTTCTTCTTTCTTCCTTTGTTTGGGCTTTGCATAGGCCGCCATGGCCTTTCCTCAACATAATTCACTAGAAAACACCATTGATCATGCGTTGTAAAGTTATGAATCAGCACAGCTTACTCGATTCTGCAATTAGTAAAGCTAGAGATGGGGCTTCAATTTTTCTGGAAGGAATGAATCATTCCTGAAGTAATTCCCTGTCACCTCTCTCACTAATAGTTTTGTAGTTGTGAACTATGCAGAGCCTAAATCAGCAGGCCTCGTCATATTGAGTAAAGAATAATAGCTAGAATAAGGAAGTTTTTAGTGGAAATGATCTTCAGTACCATGCTATTGTGCTTCTCTTTTTTGTGCATTATTCCAATTTTATACATAAAGATACTTATTTGTATTTTTTATCTCTGAATTACCCAGAGCCCCTTTCTTGTCTACATATATTCTTATTAAACTCATTAAACATCGCGAAAACTGGAAGCTAGTCAGATCCAAGTTACCTACCAGTGAAGTTTGTATTTTTGATGCCTGATTTATAAAGTAAAATGAACTCTGAGAAAAACATGATTGTTGCTTTGCTAGATTTATTTGATTAGTTCAAAATTTGTAGGGTATTTTTTCTTTTGAATTATACAGAAAGTGCTGTTAAATACGTTTTATTTCTGATGAACTGACATTTGTCTTTATAGATGCGAAGTGTGCTGGATACTTGAGCTGATAATGATGCCAGTTTACACCCCTTCTGGGGTATTTAGTCCTCATTATGCTGAATCAAAGCATCCTATGCATGATGAAAACACCCCACAGTATGCCTATCAAGGTATTTCATGTATTTGTTTTGCTAGTGATGAAAAGAAATATTTTTAAATTCTATCAAACTCATATAAATCAGCAATGTTTTTTTGGTTTCTTTATTATAATGAATTCAAACTGACGGGTAGCTCAGTCTGTATAGCATTTGCCCAGGACGTCCAGGTTCCTGGTTTGATCTCAATCCTTGCCAACTATAACCACATGAAGAGCACAGTTTTATCATTCTAACCTGCACAACAAGTTGCCTGAGAGCTTGCAGCAGGCGTGGCACTCCACCTGAGCAAAGTGAGTTTTCTTGCTCTACCTGAAATGCCCCCTTGCTGCTCAATTGATGCCAGAACAAGGCCACTCAGATGAATCCACTTTTTTTATTCTTTATCAACTTTTCCTATAAATAAAAATTAATTTCCTTTATTTGCATACACGATTTTTTGCTGAACATTTACACAGAAATGCATGTGCATGATATTTTCTAAGCTCATTATTTGTGGAAATACTGAATGTAAAATTGTCTGTTGTCCCCCTCTGACTCAATGCAGTTTGAAAATATCTTGCATGCTAAACAGTATCACAAGCATAAATGCACAACTTTAATAGGTATTGCAAGCTCTATTAAAAAGTAATATTGATAGAAATTATAATTAGAATATAGAAATTATAAAAGAAATAGAAAAATAGTTTTCTATCCAGAGTGATGCTATGGCATAGTGGTTAAGCATGCGGACTCACAACACAGGGGTTGTCAGTTTGATTCCTCCATGTGTCGCTTTTAAAACGCCATTGGCGAAGAAGGCAGGGGGAAACCACCTCATAAAATCCATTTCCGTAGAAAAAACTCAGAGCCCCTTCTCTGGTTTCTGCTACGCTCGAAATAGAGTATGCAACGCAGTTAAGTTATCTATCCAAGTTGACCTTGTCAACTGTAAAAGTGCTGTTATCAACAAAAGCCCTGTCATTAACATGAAAGGTTTAGGAAAATATTTAAATCAATCTTGAATTAGTAATGGATAGAGTCTAATTGTTTTAAACAGCATTTCTATAATTCTGCATCCTTTCAATGGTTAAGAAGTGTTCTTTTAACTGAAATCACAAACATATTCATCTCCTAGAAATTCTTTAGTGCAACACAGTCCTTAAGAGTAGTATGTGTGTATGGATGGATAGCTTTGATATTGAAAAGAGAGTAGAAAAATGCACTTCTTTCTGTAATGAAATGCACATTTTCTCAATTTTCAAGCAAGTAAAAGGCCCTCAACCGTTAACCCTGCTAAACTGTTTCAATTATTTGTTTTTCACACAATTCATTGTAACTGCTTTTAGATGTCACTTGCTGACCAGCCATCATTTTTTATTTCATTTGATCATATTCAGATAATATCATGGTTTGATATAACTTCAATTTGAAATTTTTTAGGTGGTGGCTTCAGTTTTCAGAAAAGAAATGGAAGGGTTGATTGGAAAAAGCTTGGTATGAATCTGATATTTTGTGTTTTGTATTTTGCATCAAAAAGTTGCTTTAGGAGGTCAACTAGTTGCATCCATTATGCAGTATACTAGTTCTTTCTGCCAATGTAACCATACCTCATGATTGCCTGGCTGCTCTCACAACCCCAAACAAAAATTTTGCAATAGAATTATAGGCAATGACTCTAGTCAGTTGATGAACCACTTAAATATCCTTGTTGTTATGTAATTGTTGAGCCTCATAAAACAGGAAACTTTCGCAAAAGTCTTGCTTTAACAAGAAGCAACAGTTTATGTAAAATCGGCTAATTTTGCTAATTCTTTAGTTAGGACATGAAAAAGTAGCATCCATGTATATACATGTTTGAACAGGATTCACACTTCCATCAATAAAGCTGCCATCAACATGCAATATACATATTCATATATTCATATGTATTTATATATTTTATTTATACATCTATATAGGAATATCTTTATATATAAATATATTTACATATAAACATATAGATATATTTATATATAGATGCATAAATATATTCATGTATCTATATATATTTAAATATTTATTTACGTGTATATTTACACAAATATATAAATATGTAAATCTATGTATATTGCATGTTGATGACAGCATTTATTAATCGAAATGTGAATCCTATTCCAGCATTTCCTTATTTGGTACATGTATAAAAGTGATATTTTTTTCTTTGAAGCTGCTGTTGATGTTGAGAAAATATCACGAGAAATTGATGTTCAGACATTGCAAGATAATATTGTCCACGTTGCATTTTGTGACATCGACAGTGAATTGGTATTCCTTGTTACATTTTATTCCAATGCTAAAAGATTGTTCAATTGTTCTCAATAATAGTCATCATCATAATTGGTGCGGTGATGCCGCTAGGGCACATGCTCTTCCAACCCTTTCTGTCTTGAGCAGCCCAGGTCAGCTCCTCCCAAGCTTACCCAATTTTCCTCTTTCATTCTCAACTTTCTCGACGATGTTCCCCAAGCCAGATCTTCTCCATACTTCTTAGTTGGTAATCCTTTGCTGCTAGCAAGCTCTCAGGATTCGACGCAGACACTGTCCTTTGAAACATTTTAATCAGCTCTCCATCTTCCTGTTTGCCTTCCCTGTTTCCGCTACGCAGAGCAGCACAGATCTCACACATGTTTTGCAGATGGTGACTTTCGTCTTTGTCAGTATTGCGGCCGACTTGCAAATAATGTCACGTTCACTGAATGCGGGTACTGCTTTTCCGATCCGAATGTTGGATTCTTTTGCCGTTTCTATTTAGTCAGCCTTCTTTCTTCTCTAGGTCATCTTTCTTCTGAAGCTATCTATTTCTTTTCTAATTATGCTTTTTGAGCATATGGAGCATCCATTTAAGAAGAAACTTTCTATAAAAAGTTTATGCTTCATCTTTTCGCAAAGCTCCAATGACTTGCTTGAATATACCCAGTGCTGCTTCATATCCCATCTATTCAATTTTTTGCAAGTCTTATCGCTGATTTTTAGCTATTATCTCTTGGTATTTTGCCAACATAGGTTTCTTCCTCTTTCAGAATTTAAGAGAGACGGATGCCAGCTTGAGAAAGCTTTTCAGATTGGCACAGCTTCTCATCGAGTACCTCCTTCATTCCCAAGAGTACCTTCAAGGATACATTGGCCAAATGGAAACTCAAATACAAAAGCATATTCAGGTGGAGTGACTTAGTCTGTTTCTGCAAAATCATTTTCATGTTTTCTGAATGATACTGATTAGTGATTATGCAGCATTAGAAATGCAAATCCGAGGAGCCTATTTAGTCAATCACAAAGATGTGTTATTCTATCTTCTTGAAAAAATGCGATTTTTCATCCTGTTGAGCTTGGATGACACCTAAAGTTTTTTTGCTTGTTACGATTACTTTTTACATTTGATGAAGTAAATAGTACTTTTTTTATATACTTTTGTTTTAAAATGCATGATAGGGACCGCCAATCTTAAACAAAGCATTTTCATTATCTTCTGCTATGTTTCCTGATTTCTTTTCTACAGAATCAGACCAATCTGCAAACAGAGATGGAGAAAAAAAGCAGCAGTTATCGCAACCTTAAGAAAGAGTATCAAAAAAGCAAGAAGTTAATCGCAGAATATCAATTAATGCTCAGGGCAGGAGCGAGTGGCTTTCATAAGGTATTGCGTTTCATCTCGTCATCTTATCCAAATCATTTCAGACAAAATTTTCGGAAAATCTCCTTTTGCTTGCGCTAGACGAATTTTTTTTGAGGTACAGTGCCACGCCTATAGTAAACTTCCAGACGTATTACTTCGTTGCCCAACCTGTGCTATTCGTTCATTAAGTCGGCGAGGACTGGTATCGAGCCCGGAACCTCATGATTCAAAGGTGACAGTGTCCCCAATTTGCTACCGGGTCGCGTTTGATTTTCCGTTAGTATTCAACATTTAGTTGCTAATGCTACCTTATCAAGACGGTGGCGCTGGTACAACTCAACGGTCTTGCAAGCTACGCTGGATACGTTGAATGATACGAGAATGGTTGCTAGGGAATGGTCAGACGAATAGGATCCACACCCACCAACAAGCAAGCACGATAGGGAGGGGGCATTACCTATGCTCCTAAAGGTATATAATCGCAGTTATTATCAGTATATGAAAGGCGTCACCTTTGCTGAGCAGACATCATCCAATGGCTGGTCCCCATCCATAAAATGTTTTTTCGCTTCACAAGTACCCACGATGCTGTTGTATTTCAACTGATTTACAGATTTAGCTTTGTTCCCTTGTTCATTGTCTCTACCCTTGCTCAGGATCCCTTGCTACTGTGACATTTCACTCTTCTCCATTCTCTGTGGAGCCTTGGTTTCCTTTTTATTCCCAAGTGTTTTCCCATTCTGCTTTTCTGTAAACTCGTATTCTCGTTAAAGCTAACTCTTAAAAGTTCATAACACCATTCGATATTCAATATGCGACATTCAAGTTGAGTTTTTCACAGAACAGAACAGTTGTTGCATTCTTGTTGTACAAGGCGTCAATGGACGTCAAGCCGCCTCTTTTGGCATTAGTTGTCCATACCTTTCTACTGAAAAGCTGCAGGACAAAGTCTTGGGAGGTGCTCTTAGACCACGCCTTGTAAATATCAACTGCATACGAGAAGCGTGCTCTCAAATCCATAGCATACTCTATTGCCCCTTTCCTTTGTCTGCATACTTAACTGCGCTTCGCGGTATGTCTTATTCGTTTTCCTTTGATTCTCGTCCCCGTTTTTTATTTTCAAGCATTAGTTGTTGATTCGTAGATGAAAACCTTGACATGCCTCGGCAGTGATTCGTGCTCGTTTTCTTTTAAAGCTGAAGCTCTTCATAAATGAAAGTCTTTTCTGTTCTAGTGCTCATTCTGTTCGAAGACATTTTTGAACGATGAATTTTTAAAAGCACACATTCTGCGAAGACACGCAGACCAAAATATCCACCCTGGTACTCCAGTGCTGCAGAGACAGTTCGTCAATTCAACAGGACCACCAAATGTGACAGCAAATAACGAAGAACTATTGAAAGAGCTTGGTCACATTACAACGAAACTGCAAGAAACCGAGGCTCGAATGATCGCTGAAAGAGATGAACGGGATCGTAAATACGAGGCTGTAAGTACGAGTGACACAGTCGTCACAAATTAGAAGTCCGAACAGTTTTCTTATTTGTTTTCTCCTTGTTCTTTCGTGTTTATAGACAAAGCCTTTACCAAGCATTCGAAAGCATATCTTAGGATGCGGGAAGCGATTCTTCTAGAGCAGTGCACCGGAATTCCCTTTTGATTTGGCCAATGCTCCTACGCATAGAAATACAAAAAGCCAGAGCTCTCCTCTCAAGCAGCCTGCGTATTGCGTATTTGCGCTGGAAGAAGAACATCGAGGGATTCATTACGATGAGTCTAGAACAATGACTTTCAGATCGATCGATGATTTCCCTCCACTATACCTGTGTAGCATCTTTAACAAAAACTCTACATGCTCTTCCTGCAACCTCAGGAACACCGAGACTAATTTGAGGGTGCCAAAGAAAAGTTATCAGATTGGCAAAATTCTTTTCTTTCTGGGGAGCAAAACTACTGAATAGTCTATCTGTTGAGTCTTCGACGGCATCCACCCTGAGTGGTTTTAAGAAATAATGAAGGGTTGAATTTTTCTTTCTATTATCTATAATGTATGACTTTAAATATATTTTGAAGTTATGGTTTTTTGCAATCTAATATTATCTCATTTTTAACTGTATAGTTTAAGTAAGTTTTTATTGGAAGACCCCTTGAAAAATCGGCTTCTGCTTAAATACGACCTTCTTTAAAAGAGTAAAAAATATATAAAGATATGAAAAAACTGCGGAACTTCGTTGCAAACTCAATTCCGAGCATAGCAAAACCAGAAGCAAGGCCCCTAGTTTTTTTTTGGGAAATGGGTTTTATGTGATTTCTTATTGCCTCTTCTCACCGATTGTCTTTTTATTTCGAATCGTGCAGAATTCGATGTCAAGACCCCTGCTATTTTAATCGGCTGCACTATGGCGTCAGTAGATTTCTCTGCATTTTGGCTTAATCCTAGTAGTAGGTAGAACTCAAAGAACGCGCCTCCCCAACACAGATATCTTCCCAGCTCTGAATAAGGCTGTGTTTTTTATCGGGAACATGAGGGAAGTAAGAACGAAGGTTTTTTTTCATTGCTTTAATAGGAAGTAATTATATGCTAGTATTTTGATCGGCAGGAACGAGATTTTGACTTTAAAAGGCTGGAAGGTTTTTCAAAGGCAAACATTGCTGAGAAAGATCGAGAAATAGCAGAGTTGAAGGTATGGTAGCCCTTGGTTTCACACGAATCTGCACCAAATGATATTTGCAAGTAATTTATCACAATTTCTCGGCGCCAGATTCTAGTGGTGCACCTATCAGGAATAACGTGCCATAAGATTAAAGCCGTTTTTAAAGCCGTTCTAACAATCAGCTGCCGAGTAGTTGCTTATGAGAAGCTTTTGATAATCCATTCGCTTTATTCGTTCAGCAAATGGTTGAGAGCAATAGAGATGTGTTTGGTAAAGAGATCAATCAACTGACCCGTGATAAAATCACCATGCAAAAGGTTCTTTTTACATTCATATTTTAATTATGATTTAGTGATATTTATTATAATTTTGATGGTTGTTGTAATGAGTCTTGATGTATGTTGATATCTACAAACCGTGGCTCTTTACAGAGTTAAAATTCCTATAGCATGAATTTTTTTACAAAAAGCTGCAAGAAGCTAACTTAGTAATATTAATTCATGAGACTTTGTATAGAAATTTTAAGTTTAAATTCACCAATGTAATTTATTCTTTTTTTCATGATCATGAAATAAATGGTTTTGTTTCTCGCTTTCAGGATCTCGACCTTTTCAGACAAAACCAAGGTGTGTTAATGTATCATTCTAAATCTGGTTAAATTTTTACTGACATTTTATATCCGTCACTTCCTGGCTATGAGTATTTTTTCAGATGAGCCAGCCCCCTCCCTTCCCATTCTTGCATATCTTCCTTTTTGCCGATGTCTATGGACGACTTTCTACATATTTAGTTCGTTTTCTTTCTATCTGGCTTCTCCCCGTTACGGAATAACCATCTTGTTCCGGGTCTTCTATTAACGAAGCACTCGATCCTGGTACAGACAAAAAAATTCATTTTTTCTCTCTGGCTCTCTGACGTTGTTAAGGGCTATAGACAGCGATTTTTGTCCAAACAAGCAACCAATCGTTTGCATCAACTAATCACTGTCACGTTGTCTGATCTGCATCTTGGTTTCATGGTCTTATTTCGGCCATTATCCTATTTTTCATTCTCTGATGTGTGTCGGACGTAACGATCTTTAATGTGACGTAATCATTTAGTCACGTTTTAATGCAAAATCTTGGTACCTCCTTAAGCATTTGCGTTGTTCCTTTTCCGTTAAAGACAATTAGGCTAGTCATAACTATCACGCTCCCGATGGTATCATTCGTGTTAATATCTTTCGTCATTTTATGCATTTTTAGATTGTGTATAAGTATAATGCAATGCTGAAGTTCTGTTTTCCCTTTCGCAGTGTCTAAGCCATCAATGCTAGGAAATTTGCAGGTTCGTCTACGTACATTTTTCCTTTACATTGCTTTTGCAAGCCTTCGATTTTGAGTTGAAATGTTCAGATTACAGTTGAATGAAGGGGAGCAAGTGTCTGTAGCATCGAATTTTGGCCACAGGTGCAAACTCACTCCCAAGCCTCACTAGTCGCAGAAAACACAGCGAATAAACAAGCAATCCTGTGATAATGAGAACTCGAAATATGGTTTGCTGAAACAGCAATAGATGAAATAGAATTAACATACAAGATAGAGAACTATACCCTAACGTAATAGAAATTATGAACGAAATATGCAAAAAGAAATGAGCCAACGAAACAGCGAAACAACGAAAGAATAGCAAAGTTCAAAACTTACATTCTGTGTGCCACTATGGGGAAACTTTAAACCATCGTCCGAAAAATGATTCGTAAAGCTGCAATTTATATGCCACAAACGCACCGCCAATACACATACAGCAATTCTTCTATAAATCTAATTTCAGTAGCGAGTAACGGCCTATCTGGCAATCCTTGCCATCGCTCCCTTTCTCCACGTGCTTTCCCAACTCAAAACCAAAAAAAAAACACTAACTCCCCTGGGCCACAAATTGTATTGTAAAACAGAAGATAAGTGAGTAATCCTTAGACTCTTGGGAGCTTCTTGCACGTTACGGTTATCTTCCAATTTCACTTTGATCTTGTTCCGTTTGTTATTTCACGGATTTAGCCGTATGTTTTTATTTTTCGAATGAATCAAGAATGAAATTAAATGTTGCATTGAAATTGGAATGAATGAGAGTCAAGTGAGTTTTTTCAATATCAGGATGTAAGCTCTGAAGAACGGCACGAGGAGGAATTATCAAAAATGAAAGAAACATTGCAAAAAGAAGTAAATCCTTTTATTTTGCATTCATTTTGATTGTAAGATAGCCAGAACTTCAAGTATCTATTCCTCTTTGTTGATTGTATCCATTTTTGTAAAATATTTCCAAAAACTTGCTTGAAATAAGTCGGGTTCGACGATTGAATATATTGGACTGGTTAGGATATTAGGAAGAAGATATCTTTTGAGTGAATATATGAATACGGAATGTCAATAGTTATTTCGTTTTATTGGGTATAATATTTCTCGGAAATTTACGCTTTATACGTAAAAGTAAGCATTGACTAGAAACTTCGATGTTTTTTTTTCTCTTGTAGTTAACTGCCTCATACCAGGAAGAATTAAGAATGCTGAGAATGAGAGAAGATCAAATCAAGAAGGCACATAATGAAGAAATTGGAATGGTTAGGACCCGTTCTTGTCGTCTTAAATATATTTTTAATAGATCTTTATTAGATCTTAATAGATCTTTAATAGATCTTTCAATAATTATTCTGATATATTTGTTATGTCAAAATTGTCTGCGCAACTCGATTTTGTGTCACGTGCTTGTAAGCTTTTGTTTTCCATTCCTTTGAAACGAAGGCTCTCTTTCGCTGAACTCAGGTCAGTATTGATTGAAGCTGCTTTGTCAATAATCTTTGAGTCTGTTTATTTTCCATTTCATCTTCATTCCTTTTTTGAAGATCAAGGTGAAACTCGCAAAATATGAAAATGCCCTTGAAAAAGCTGAGGTAGAAAGGCAAGAGCATGCCGGGTACCTTGAGGTATTACTTCTTGCTATTTTCATCATTATCGTTATTATTTTTCTACTTACCTTGGGCTTGAATCGAACACCTTCTTTTTCCTGATGTTCTAGGGATATTTTATATAGATTTATATCAAAACGTCTGTAACTAGGCAAGCCATGAAGTTATCTAGCATTAGAGAGATTTGTATATTTAGTTTATGCAGCTCAAAAATGGTGAAGCATTTAAGAAAAAATAGAATTGTTTGCGACATAGTTCATTGTGTCAGCTCTGTTGTTTCGCTATCTTGGTATCGCACTTTCGTTTGTCGAAATTTTCGACACCCTTAGATGCTGACGAAAATTCTTGCTAAATGTGATCGGAAAACCTTCTGTCGTAATCATTCGACCTGCCTCTTCATTTTACGCCTTGGAAATTAGCCATAGACTGAAGCAGGGTTGCTGCAATATTAAGTTTCACCATTAAAGATATGTTTAATTAACTTTTGGAATTAGCTTAGTCAATAGAGCTCACATGTAAGCAGAGGATCTTAATGTGAGAAGTTTCTTTCCTTTGATTTTCCTTATTACATTTAAGCTACTTCTATCTTATGAGAGGCCAACCGGATTTTGGTATACTCCTTGGAATCTGTATTTTTTTCCATTAAAAGGCCATCTGGGTAGATATGCATATCATACACCAATCGGCATCGTCTTTTGTAGAATTTAGTATTGTTTGAAGGTGTAGAAAATTGTCCTCATTATACGGTGTTTTTCATTTTGAACTTTGAGTCACTTTGATGATTAAAGTGCATGTTGATTATGGTTATATATAATTTTTTTTCTAAGATACTTCTTCCCTGAATTCTCTCAACCAGGAGCTTGATAGATTTAAGCAGTCCATGGATGAACAAACGGTTAGTTGCTCGATTCATTTCTATGACCATCTCTTTTTTTGTCCTTAATAAATCAATCATTCAATAAATAAAGGAATAAGTAAATCAATCTGCTAATCATTCAATCACTCAGTCAATCATTCCATCCGTCAATTGCGCATTTAAGCTCTTAACTAGTCAACTTTTGAGTCCGATAGTCATTAAATTGGTCAATTATTCAGTCTGTCAATCACTCAATCAATTATTCCTTCGACTATCCCTTGTGCTTTACGTTCATCGGTTATTGCAAGAAGTTGTCATTTTTATTCAATTTGTACACTACGCCTTAAATTTTCATGATTTTCGACAATTGTTAACAGAGAAAAATGGTCAAATGGGAGGAGATAATGAAAACACGAAAAAGCAAAATGGTTGATGATGAAGAAATGATGGAAGAACCGAAGTTAGCACAACCAGTTGTATTTGCATCTACACCAGGTAGGCGCAGTATACCTATTCACGAGGCCTGCACCTAATTAATTGTCATGCTTTTGTGGCATCACTGCATGTAAAAGGCAACGATGAGAATAAACAACTGCGTTACTTACTCGATTTGAAGCATAGCAGAAACTAGAGACAGGGCTCGGAGTTTTTTCTAAGGAATTAGAATTTATGAAGTAGGTTCCCGTTACCTTCCTCATCAATGGCGCTTTTATTGTGACATATGCAGGATTCGAACTCCCGCCGCACGCTGAACCATTACACTATGACACCACTGTCGATGGTTTCTGCTATGCTTGAAATTGAGTATGCGACGATGAGAATATTGTAATACAAAGTCATCAGCAAAGTCAAACATGTTTCGATCAATTTAGCATTTTCTGCTCTTTTCCAGCTGAAGGTATGGTAGTGTTTGTCTTACATAAGACTTAATCTTTCCTTGTTCTTATATCCGCATTTTCCTCCAAGTCAGCTTTAAATGTCTTTTTAGTGTTGAAACGATCTTTTGAAATACCTCGTGATGTTCCAGACGCAGGTACGAGTACAGTTTTGCTTCACTTCGAATATTTAAATCCAGAGGTTTTATAACCTCTAATTCATTTTTATTTACAAGGTTTCTGTCAGTGAAGACACTTGCGAAAATTTGTGAATTTGTACATCAATCGAAGCGAAAACATTTTTTGATGTAGAAAAATATCTGCGTATTCAAGATCTTTTTGTCTAGCACTCATCGGAGTACGAAAAGCTTGATAATGGCAGTGAAATGAGACTATGAAGCTTATGCTAAGATGCGAATTGGAATCTGTAAAAGCGAGTGATTTATGCAACGAAAAATCATCACATTGACAAAGTTATCTTTACGATTTTCCGTTTAAGAATGAATTTTTGTACATCAAAACTGTATGGCCATACCCAATGGTAGTTATGTTTTATTACATTGTTTCTATGATATTACTTATTTTTCGTAGATGAAAATCTAATTCTGCACGTTGCCTCGAACTCAAAGAATAATTTCAGAGTTTGGAGAAGTTCCTCACCCAGCCAAAGCGAATGGAACGATTTGTTCAATTTCAAAGTCAGCTCCATGAAACGAGGACAATTCAATATCCCCATCTACGTTTTTTGTGCTAGCGGATCGCCGTATTGGAGACAATACATCGCAAGCTCTCCAACTCCGCCCAGGTCATCCTACAAACTGGACTTCGTGTTCTATGTGTCGAGTGTTCAGTTGATGGGGACTACAAAACTATACGTACTTCAAGCTGGTAGCGGGGAAGTTGTCAAGTCAATGTTATCAAAAGGTGATATTTATCCTGGATGGAAGCCAATGGGACTATCATTTTACGCGATGAAAGGTCCTTCTTCGCAAGGTAAACCTGTCTCTACTTTCTCTTTTTGCCTTTTGCTCTTTATTCAATCCACTCATCCTGTTTCGGCTTCTATAACTTTTCAACAAGCCTGCCAAGTTTCATTGGTTTTTGCGCGCTTTTCCTACCATTTCACACATTAAAGATGCCAATGTTTATTCTTAAAATTTCAAACACCGTGGTATATTTTATGTGAGAACCTGTTAAGCAGGGTCATAATTACCCCCGCCCCCCCCCCGATTTAGTAGCCTGTTTTGTATCCTCGTTTGGATTTTTCAATTTCAGGCCCCGCAAAATCAGTCTCCTTCCAAAGCACTCTTAATGAATCAGAGTTGGATTCAGATAATCCGGATTCAGGTAATTGCATAAACCACAGACAGCGCTCATTTATTCCTTACCAGTAGCTTCCAATAAGGGTTGTATGTACAAAGTATTCCCACATTTAAACTGCACAGCATACTTGATTTTGAAGCCAAAGACAGGGCTCTAAGTATGCCTTACTAGTATATCTTAATAAGAGTTGTGTATAATGTATGTCCATTTGTAAATTGAAGAGCATGCTCGATTCTAAGCTTAGCAGATGCTTGGGAAAGTGCATCGGGGTTTTTCTAGGAATGTTGATTTTATGAAATGGTTTTCCGTTGCCTTCCTCGCCAATAGTGTTTTCTTGCGAACCGTATTGTATTGGAACTTAAAAGCCTGGATAATAAGCAGAGCGAAATTACAAGGAAGATTTCAAAACGCGCTATTCTATGCTCAACAATCATTTCCTTAAGCAACCGCTCTAGAAAAGCTACCAAAAATGTCACTGATGACAATGATAAAAACAATTGCGAATTTTTGATTGTGTGTTTCTGATTGGTCTACAGGGTGACCTTTGCGCCATCTATGCCCTGCTTGTCATTGACCCTTAAGTGACTTGATGCTAACCGTTGCCCTATCCCTGAATAGCCTTTCAATGAAACTTGAGTGATATTAGTCATGTTTGTTAATTGTTAAATGATAAATCTCACGTCTGACCTTTTACTCTCAGCTGATGAGGTTTCTGTATCAAGTTTTACCGGAACTGAAGATGCTAAAAAGAATCTAGCAGCAGCAATCGCAAGGTAAAATCATTGACTTCTTGATGACACATTTTTACTTTTGGATCCGCTTCTGGTTATAAGTTTCATAATCTTATTTCGGCCATTATCCGATGCTTCATTCACAGGTGAGTATCGGATGAAGAGAACTTAAATATGGCGTGATTATGTTTGCACTTTTCTGCACCATGTTTAAAGGACAGGCACCTTTCAAAGGATTGAGCTTCCTTTTTAAATTTGATTGCAGAAGTCGCGCAAAACAAATTGACCGTAAAATGGAAGAAGAATTGAATTCAGTCAGAAAGGATGATTCTCTGATTGATGGAGCAGAAATGAAAAGTAACAAAGAAGATGCAGAAGACGAAGAAGATAAGGAGGAGGATGAAGATGTTACTTTTGATGAGACAGATGGGAAATTAGAGACAATTGAAAGCACTTCACAATGGGTAGGGAACATTTATTCAACCAATCAATCAGTCTATCAATCAATAAATTAATCAAGAAATCAATTTATCAGTCAACGAAGCAAGCCAACAGTCAATCAGTTGATCAATGAGCTAATCAACTAATCAAACGATTGATGGGTCAAGTGATCAATCCATCATTCAGTCTGACCAGGCTGAATTTCAATCAGTTGCCCAATTAGTCTATCAAGTACTCAACCCACTAACTAGTCAGTCAACCAATCAGCTAAATCAATCAATCAATCAATCAACTAGTCAACAGATGGGACTACCTTCCCTTTAAGTCAACCATTCTCCCCATCAATCAATCAATCAAACATCAATAACCAATCGATCATTCAGTTGATCATTCAATTCAGTCAGTTGATTGATTAATCATTTAATCATTTCATTCTTTTTATATTTAATTTCAGTTCAATTCATTTATTTCTTGGTAGCAACTGTTTTACAAAATTTGCTGATCTTTTCTAGGGTTCCACCTTGCTGCAAACCGGTTCCTATCTTCCCTTCCCTGAAAATCCATTAGCAATAGGTGAGCTTATTTTGCATCCAATTCCCGATGCCTTTTCTTTACATTTCCACAAATTGATCCATTCCGCCTCAGTCGTTGCTTATCATAAATGGGAATCAATCACCTTTAATTTCGCTACATATTGAAAACGTCTACGTTAAAGAAGTTGATAACAGTCAATCAGTCGTTAAGTCGATGAGGCAATGAATTAAGCAACCGATCAACCAACCAGTCAAGCTGCATTAGTGTCACGTGATTTCTCTCTTTTTTTAGCTCGCTACAATCACACGAAGGAAATGATAGATTCTTGTCGAGAAGTAGCCATTGACGTTTTGAATTCAAATCTTGAACGACGTGGCATTGATTCGGTGATTCATATTTCTTTCCATACTTTCCCTATACCTTCTACGTAGCATTTTTAATCAGCAAGGAAGAAGATATTACTATGTTACTCATCGAGATCCTTCCGTATGTCTCTCTCCTTCCGTAGGTCTCTCTCCTTCCGTAAGCTTCTCTCCTTCCGTATGTCTCTCTCCTCCCGTAAGCTTCTCTCCTTCCGTAGGTCTCTCTTCTTCCGTAAGCTTCTCTCCTTCCGTAGGTCTCTCTCCTTCCGTAAGCTTCTCTCCTTCCGTATGTCTCTCTCCTCCCGTAAGCTTCTCTCCTTCCGTAGGTCTCTCTTCTTCCGTAAGCTTCTCTCCTTCCGTAGGTCTCTCTCCTTCCGTAGGTCTCTCTCCTTGCGTATGTCTCTCTCCTCCCGTAAGCTTCTCTCCTTCCGTAGGTCTCTCTCCTTCCGTAGGTCTCTCTCCTTCCGTATGTCTCTCTCCTTCCGTAGGTCTCTCCTCCCGTAGGTCTCTCTCTGTCTGCCTTCCACTTACCTGCTCATTTGTATGCATGACGGAGCTTTGCTGTTGAATCTTCAGGCGGCTACTGGCATCAAAAATGAACAATTTGACTCCAAGATGAGACTACATGAAAATAATTTGGCTACGAAAGCTAAGGTATTGATTATTGCTATACATAAAATCTACACCATTCTCAAAGCATTGACTTCAATTCATGGTACCGGGACCAATCGTGAAGACAACTAGAAGGAAGACCTTATCGGGGATTTGTGCTAGAAATTTGTTTTGCGAGGTCTTTCAAGATGATTCCACGAAACGGTATGGCCTAAACTTTTCTCGCAGTTCTAAAAAAGCTCCCAAACTGATCCCTCTGTGCTTCCATTTTGCGTTTTTCAGACCATGCTCTATGGGGGTAAACTTTGACCTTTTTGACCTTGATAAACTTTGCAGATGTGTGCTGTTTTTTCTTAAAGATGAATCGTTTGGCTTGCAGTCCCGTACCTAACCCTATTTTAGGAGAGGGGTTTTCCTGGAACTTGAATCGTCAAGGGGGGCTAGATCAAAGCCCACCTGCTCTCTTGCTCAATCTTTTGAACTGCCCTTCTTTAAGTGGGCTCTTCCTTCAGAGGGCTGTTATGGGATTCAGTCATATACATAGCACTTCACAGGGCCTCGTTGATCTTCCCTTTTCAATGGCTTCAGCTTGTAAAATAAACCATTTTGATTTGCCTGGACGGGGCTAAATGACATAAGGAAATATTTTAAGGGGAGGCTAAGTCCCTCCTAGCTACCCTCGTCTACAGGACTCCTGGGCTGCAAAAGGGGACTATGCAATGGGGGTCATTCTTGACGAATTATTGTGATCTATTGAAATTATAATTTGCATGTGTAGGTGCATGTTTATGTGTGTGGATTAGGAATTAGCTGCTGTGTAGTTACAGTCATTATCATCTTCATATGGTCTTCTTCTCCATCCCAGAGGAGTTACACGTTCTACAAATATTGAAGCAGTAACACAGGCATTGATTCAATAGTTACCCTTTTAACGAAAAAAGATCTTCCATTTCTTAGTCTTCGAAAGTGTTTTCGAGTCACTTTCAAGTAAGTGTTCATTTTTGGAGTTCTTTGTGTAAATTTCCGAAATATTCCCATAATTTTCCACAATGGTCACCTCTTGAGCTCCACCCTTTCTCCCTATGAGGCTAATGCATCTCTGTTGCTCATCTTATAGGAGCGTCCAGATCAAGCTGCAGTTAGAAAGAGGTTTCGAATTTTTTATCACTCTCCACTTGATTCTTTTCACGTGATGTCATTCATTTCGCTTCTTCCGCAACTGGGCAGAGTATCCCCCATGTTTTTTTATTTTATTTTATTAATTCCTTCATCAAAATCTTAGAATCATTCTCGGCCATAAGAATGATATTTATTTCATTTCCATTGGATGTAAATAATGTTGATTCTAGATTGATTCTTCTACTAAGACGTGTTATATGAGTGTGCCCACTAAACAGAATACCGGAAAACGTCTTGAATAAGATGATGACAGCCACAATCTTTCCTTCTTGCAGATCTTTCCACCTTAACAGATACTTTCACGGGCATTGTTCTCATGAGATCAGGGAGTTTGTTCCTGTTCCTCTAAGGCGTATCAGGACCACCAGAAGCTCAACTCATTCACACCCTTCCCACATTTCAGTACCTCATTCACGAAATCTATCCCACAAATCATCATTCATCCCAAGAACTTGCAATTTATGAAACATCTTGCCTTTTTCCTTCCCTGAATCCTACAACTTACTGTCTTTCAAATCTAAAATCAATTAACTTGATCGTGTATCCCATTCCTCTTAGCTTTCATTTTCTTGGGATTTTTGTATGCCACCATGGCCTTTCCCGAACATTTTTTCATCGAGTCTTTCCTTCAAATTTGCTTTGAGGGAAGTGGTTGCAGATTGGGTTACGAGCCAACAAAAATGAGTCGAGGTCACTTCTGGCGGTCGATATCCAGGGACACCAACTTGGAGGTTTCTGCATCGTCCCCTCCCCAACATATCTCACTAGAATAAAGCCTGTAAAATTATCGGACCCTAGAAAATTTAACAGCCATACTCAAGCTGCGTGTATCCGATGGATAAATGTTTAGAATTTTATTATCATTGGAAAAAAAATTCCTGCCATATGTAATTCTGATTTTTGACAATAAATCGGTGTCTCAATATTTCACGTAATTACATGCTCTGTCGACAAAGTGAATCGTTCTTTGAAAAGATCTAAAAAAACTTCTCCAATACTCAATAAGAGCAATTCCTTTCCATATTGAGTGAATTTTGTTGATAGGCTAAAAGGGATAATTTTTGTCTAATCATGTTTGAGTTAAGTTCTATAGCTGTAATAATGAAGTTTGAACTGTGCATTTAAGCTATGGATACCTCTGGAAAATGCATTTGTGATCTTGGTAACAAATTTGGTGAAATTATTTTTTCATTTTTTTTCAAGTTTAATTGAGAAAATTGACGAGTTGGCTAGAGAAAGGCTTGGAGTAAGTGCGCCTGAAGAGTTGAAAACGCCAGGTAACAATGTCTAAGTTTTTACGAAATTATTTTCTTCTTATGAGAAGTTTTCTTATCCTGCACATGCAAAATAAGTTTGCACCTCATTCTTGGTACTAGCATTCGGGAGCACCTTTTTAGAGAGGTGCCGTCCTGAGCAACGGTCGTTGTGAAATAGGGTGGCCAGTTCCATTCATTTACTGCATCGTGGACATATACAGGGCATCCAGAAACGAATATGAGCATCGATGGAACCCTGCTCTAACCACGACGTCAACTGCTCTATTATCCTGTTTTGGGCTTCGTTGTCCAATTCTAGAAATTCCTCCCTCCACGAGTGTTGCTTTGCTCTCTTTCAACTGTAATCTTACCTTCATTTCTCAGATAAATCGAAGAGCAAATTCAAGTCTGCAGTCAACAAGCTGAAAAATGCCTCAATCTTTGGAAGAACGAGTCCAAGAAAGAAAGAAGATGCCAAACATAAATTGAAGTGAGCAAAGAATTTTCTAAATAAACGATCCAGAAATTTTATATCACATTGAATGAAAGTAGCTTTGTTTGAGGATATTCAGATCGTATTGTGTGATAAAAACTCAAAATTGAATCCTACCTGGGAACACAGGTGTGAGATTCATGATGTGTGCTGACATTGAGAGGGAAGGAAGTGGACGGATGGCCAGGTGAAAAGCTGATCTCAGTCGCTTGAAAGGTATCGTCGGATGCCAGTTCAGGAACGATCAAGTGCAAAGGAAGTTATCCGAAATAGATTTCTTGTGGACAACAGTTACGGCAGCCTTGCTTATTTTTGAATCATACTTTTACTGGATGCTTATCGTTAAATTCGTTTCATTCTCTTTCATTCCCCAAGGGACACCAGCAGCCGACCAAACAGTTTCATCAGCGAATCACCGTCGGCAAAAACGCCAAAACTGAGCCAATCAAACCAAAGCATTGAAGAGGTGAAACCAGTGCCTGAGAGAAAAGCACTTTTCAGACAAGAACGGGAAACGGATGAGAACGATGAAATTTTTGACAGCGTCAGTGAGAACATCAAATGGGACTCCGATGAATCAGAAGACTTAAGGTAAAATTCTATGGATTTGATAGAATTGCTTAATTTCAATATGTTTTCACTTACCTTATCTATTTCCCCATGTTTATAATCATTATTTCATTGTTTTACATATTAATTAATTCATTTATTTATTTATTCGTTCATTACTTTATTTGCTTATTATTTTATTTGCTTCATTCGTGAATGGGTTTGTCGATGCTTGTTTCTTCTTTAAACTTTTGTCTAATTCAATCCACTTTGACACTCCATTTAGCCCCTTCCCGCATCTTATGGTCTCCGTACAAAGGCATTGTTTACTCTGTCAGTTTTCAACCAGTCGGTCTTTGCATAATCCCACTACGGTCGTAGCCTCGTAACGATATACCCTCGTCTTGAGTTCACTACCACTGCGACCAACTTCATATGACAGTGATCCTACAGCCTTCAAATTGAAAAGAGATCTACGATCGACCCTGGCTCATGAATAGTTTATTCACAGCCTAAAAGGAGGGATATTTCTCTAAAAATTGAAGGTACTCAAGCCGATTGAGTCAATGCATTTCCTTTTTCGTTTGAACTTTAAGATGTCACGAGAGAAATCTCAGCGAATTATGCTAATGTAGATCATTTTCCTCACTTGGAACATGTCCCTTCTGGATTTTCTGTTTTTCTTTTTTAGTGACTACAGCCCAGCTCCAACAAGCGGCTCAGCCCAGTTGCCAAAAGTGACCGTTACTCAACCAGGGAGATCCAATAACGAGGTGAATTTTTTAAAATCTTTACACTGGCGTTTAGCGGCTCGCCTTATCATATTTTCTGCCGTTGAATTCTGCCATGAACCGAATGTATTTCAACCATCAGCTCTCCTTCGCATCCCAGATCCGCCATTTTTACTTTTTGCACACCCTATTTTGTACCATGTATCAACCACCGTTTTAATATGGAACCTTTCCCTCTTGCAACTGATAAAGCATTTGGGTTCTCCCCTGCTTTTCTATCTATGTAGAATCTGATTTTCTGAATCTTAAAAAGTGATGTTTGTTGTTTGACATTTTTGTGCTGGTCAAAATGTTTCATGGTTTGATTTATTTTGTTAGTTTTTAGTTTGATTTCATTGGTTTCATCGATTTCTTGATAATAATCTTATTCAAAATTTTCAGCCTTCTGTATCTGGTGTATCAATGAGGAGACCGAGAGGTGAAAAGGTAAATAAACTTATCGTATAAATCATTTATTTAACTGCCAAACAGTATTTGCATAGCCGCTATCTCCAGGTATTTTTAGTCACAGAAATGGTCATGCTTAAAGAAAGCGTTTCCAGATAATAAAAGCTTTTCAATGACTAAAATATCAAGTTCCGGATGGTACAGATGAATAATGTTGAGTCACTCTCGATATGAGGATTGGGAAGCACCCTGTCAGAAAAGCAGGTACTGCCTTAAGCCACTATTACTATCTAAGCTGACCAATTTTCCTTTCATCGCAGTACTTTAGGGGTAGCCCTAGCTGTTGGCCTGGAAGCCATTGACTGCTAAGTGAACAGACAAGGGGCATCAATTAGCATGGTTGTATGTCTGTATCCGCCGTCTGGTTGTGGGGCCTGCACCATCGAAGGCACGCACTGCAACCACGACACCATTGGTCTTCTTGGATGCTATGCTATGGAAAAAGCGCAAATTCTACTTTACAATAAAGGTGGAGTGTTTCGTGACATGACCTGTTTTCCAGTTCAACGTAACATTTCCGACTGTGTTTGAATTGTTTTTCAAGGTGCGTGAATTGACAGCCAGTTTAGAGGCGAGCCTACGAGCAAGACAAGGCATAAAGAAGCCAGCGGGTGCAATTGATGTGTACAGCAGTAAAAATGAAGAGGACGACGGAAGCCCAGGTCAACGTAAACAAGTAAGATTTTATGTGTTTGCAAAGTGATTTTAAGAACCTTCAAAAAGTTGTGCAGCGATAGCTCCGCGAAAGAAGAGCTTGCTCACAAAGCCTGTCGTCACTAGCTGGAGCCCCAGCTTGGCTTTCATTAAAAAAATAGGGGAGTCATTAACTGTCTATAATTTCAGGCGTAGGAATCCTGAGAAGAGGTCATGTGGAGAGAAAGGACCGGTGCGCTGCTTGATACGCTTAGCGTCTCCTTGTTTTTAGAAAAAACGAAGATAATAGAGATATCAAATCATCAACGGTAGAATAGCAACCAAGACCACAGGCAAGGGAAACGAGCTTAAAAACTGGAGTACTCATCTGGACATTTTTGTGACCATACCACAATTATTTCGAAGAATTTTCGACATGCTCTTGTACGACATTTTATGGCTACATGCCCTATTGCATATTGCTTATTTTGAAGTTGTAGTTTCCAGTCACTAGTATCATTGATCTTCGTTTCTTATGTTTGGCTGATAAGCTACTAAAAGGGCAGGAGGGGAGCTTGCCCCCCGCGCATCCCCCCTAACGTTCCTGCTTATAATAAAAAAGGAAGCAATTTCGAAGTAAGAGAGATTTTCCTCGTCGGATTAGGAAACTGGTGGAAGTTTGAAAGTATCTGACAATTCGAGAATATTTTTTATTAGGAAGTAAGAAGACGACGAATACAGGTCAAATTTAAGGGATTGTCGAAATTTTTAGCAACTTACGAATATTTCTTTATTGCAGGAGAAATTCGATGACGATTTTGATGATGACGACGATGACTTCGCACTGTCTTCTTTAGATGAAGATGATTATCATGAACTCGCTCGACCAAAGTATGCTTGCCTTTTTCTCTCACGTAACCATTTTAATTTCGAATATTTTCTATGTTTTCACCTCTCTCCTCCAAAACACTAATAAAAAGGCAGAAGCCATATGCAAAAGTGGGATGAAAACCTCCTAAATGGGAGAAAATTGAATCTATGCTAAGCAAACTTCGTAGAATACAACAATTTCGAGCTTACCAGAGGCAGAGCTTCCAGGACAGTCGATTTCTTAGAATAAACAGCATTGCAAACTCTATTAGCTTATCTAGCTTAGCTATTAGATGCTTTTCTTTTGCCTCCCTCGCCGCTCGCCATTTTGATGTGAACCATGCAGGACTCAATCCCACAGCCCCTGCTTTATCAATTCACAAAACTGAAATCAAAACGCAAAATGCGTTGGATACATAGGATACATTATTCAATTTATGTTAAATTTCTAAAAGTTAAGTTAGTAAACTGGTTTCCTCGACACAGTTTTAACGCAAACAGTGCGTGATTTAATTGCGATTTCATAGCTCACCTTTCAAAGGGACTTTTGCCTTCCGCTATTCTTAAGCGCTCTTGACTGAATCGCCTGAATGACTTCAATATACTATTCTCTGAATCTTTAATGTCATTTTTTAGAAAAGAAATGGATGTTACTAACACCGGTGAGCTTGATATCAATCAACAATAGCTAGTCTTCAATCATCAATCATTGATTTACCATTCCTATCATTGATCATTAGTCGTCAATGCTCGTTATTAGCATTTTCATCATCATTATCATCGTAATCAACATCAACTTAATGAAAGTCCACCCTTTGAGTCCCCCTATGAAACACTTGACGTTTCAGGGGTAGGGAGGGTGAAGCATAAGCGATTAAGGTTGGACACCCTTCGTAGCACCAACACTAGTACAAACGGGACTCACCCTTCGTAGCACCAACACTAGTACAAACGGGACTCACCCTTCGTAGCACCAACACTAGTACAAACGGGACTCACCCTTCGTAGCACCAACACTAGTACAAACGGGACTCACCCTTCGTAGCACCAACACTAGTACAAACGGGACTCGAGTCGCGTACACTCTGATAATCACGTGCGCCATCCATGATGCAAAAGCGCTCCAATTGGCTCCCTGAACATGAATGAACCCATGTCAAACTTCCAGTAGGACAATGTAAATGGCGCTTACAGGGCAACTTAGAAATAATGCAAATGAGGTATTCTCTTTCCTTGCATCAGCATTTTCTTTGCAGCATCACCGCGTCCATTACCTCTCTCGGGAAGTGCATCAAGATTGCCACCGGAAAAGACTGCCATTTCAAAATTTTCAGCGGACGATGATTTTGACAGTGACCTCGATCTAGGACCGTGATAAAAGTTTTTGAAACTTTTCTTACGTGGGTATTTTCTTTATTTATATCAATGCTCATTATCGAAACAAATTTTCCATAGTTCATAAAATTAATGTTACACGTTTTTGTTGATAAACTAAATGATGCAGAAGCGAATGATCTTTTTCTGGGACATCTTGTAGTCAACATGAGTTTGATGCAAGTTGGACCGTTGGTTTAGAATATGTCAGCTATTGACGAAACATGTAGATTCTCTTTGCTTGGATTGCAAAATTCAAAACTTTTCGGAGCATTAAATGAAAAGCTTTTGATATTTTCTTGATATTTATCTTTGTCAAAGTTTTCAAATTCACTTGTGTATGATTTACTGTTGTTTTGTAAAAAAGGTTTGCTAAGATTTTACAATGAAATGCAAAAACTATGCGAAATCCATCTCTCTCTAGGTATCCTACTCTGGCAAAGCGTTGATAATCATAGCTTGCCACATCCCTCTATCCTTCGCCATGTTTGCCCCCATGCTCAAGCTCTTCGCAAAATCCTTCACAAGGTGCAACTCGCGAATCAAAGCTTCGGGCTCGAAATTCAAAACAAACACCAACGCCGAATACCGAAAAATTCACGTCTAGGCCTCAGCATTAAAAATGGTTTGCTAAAATACAAATTACAAATTACGATAATCAGCAAAGCCGAAATGAGCTTAACAAGAACACACGTGAACATACTAAAGCTCGGGAACAAAGGCCCGACGGAGCAAGAATCATTGAATCGCCATCGGATTTCCTTGCTGTGGAGACATTTGTTTGACTCAAGTATCCCCAGGGTACAGAAGCTTCATCGAGTCCTAGGGCGTGCCCAGCATTGCACAGCAAATCCAATCACTTTGCACCTTACACAAGGTCTTCCCCTTCCTTTCCTCCCTTCAATCTTGCCCGTCACTGCTAGATGTTCCAGCCCTTCTTTCCTCGTCAGATCTCCGAAAGATTCCATCTGTCTCGTCCTGGTGCCCTTTAGCCACCCTCTTTATACCCTGGTCTTCTTAGTGACTCCTCGTTGCTTACATGTTCCGTCCATGATATTCTCATCAACCTTCTTAGAAACGACATTTTTGGGGCTTGCACTCTGTCTGCCAATTTCTTTGCAATGTTCCAACATTCGCTTCCGTAGGTCAGTACAGGATAGATATAGCACTGCAGAATTTTAACCTTCCTCTTCATCTTACTGTCTTTGATGATAACATAATAATAATAACAATACATATTTATACAGGATAAGCCTTTTCAGTACATGTGATGTACTGCTATCAACAAGGGTCCTGTCCAAAGAAACTAATTAACAAGGTAACAAAGTTAAAAGCTAAGCCATTACACCATTATCATACAAATTTTACAGTATTCAACTTCCGTTTAAAGTTTACAAAATATGATTCATTCCTAAGGTCGGTTGGCAATCCATTAAAAAATTAGTGCGCCTTGAAAGGCGAACGTTTTTCTTCCGGCTTCTGTTGACTTTTGGCAATCTGTGACGTGAGCCGTTCCCTCGTGTGTCCTTGCCATGATCACAGCGCTCAAACATGCTTCGCCGTGGAGGAGGGCAGGAATCATTTAACGACTTAAACACGTCGACAGAGACTCGTTTTTTCCGGATTTGATCTAATGTATCCATCTTCAAGGTCGTGTTTTTAGTAGCAGCTATGATCTTATGGGCTCTGTCTTGGATCGACTGCAATTTTTTCTTGGTGCTTTCACCAACGCATAGATAGATTGGATAGCAGTAGAGAAGCACAAGCCTTATCATAACACTGCATATTTTCTCTGCAACAAGTGGAGAGATGTTGGGACGAATTCGTTGGAGCAGGTTTACTCGATTCGAGGCTCGCTTGTAGATCTTTTCAACTTGCATACTCATTGTTAGGTGATTATCAAGGGTGATTCCCAAATATTCATAGCTAGGTTTATCAGAGTGCCATTCAAAGATACATTGCACGACGGTTGTTTCGCCAGCTTCTGACATGTGCTGTAAATAACAAGCTCAGTTTTGCCTTTTTTAAGATTCAGTATTAGATTATTGTTCGTAAACCATTTACCAACTAAGTTTGCTTCTTTATTGAGGACTTCTTCAACAGCCTCTACTGATCTTTCCGAGAAGTATATCACCGTGTCATCTGCATACATGAGAATTCTGCATTTGTCCAATACCAAATGAACATCATTTATTAAGATGATGAAGAGGAGTGGCCCAAGGATTGATCCTTGTGGTACCCCATAAGTCATTTGCTCGACTTGTGATGTTGATTGATCGTAGCAAACGAACTACTTTCTGTTGAATAAATAATCTTCGAACCAGGCAAGTTCTGTATTTTGTATGCCATAACATATAAACTTGTCAAGCAGCGCTCCATGGTGGACAGTATCGAAAGCATTGCGTAGATCCATAAATAATGCGCCTGTGCAACAAATCTGTTCCATGTTATTCCGGATGTGCTCAGTGAAAATAGTTACTGCATGCTGCGTCGTTCGCTCTCCTCGGAACCCGAACTGACTGCAGGATAGGAGGTTGTTACGTTCTATATAATCTGAGAGCTGTCGATGCACAAGTCTTTCTAGCACTTTAGATACGATGTTTAATACAGAAATAGGTCTGTAGTTATCAAAGTTGGACTTTTCACCAGATTTATAGATCGGAGTCAGTCTTGCACATTTCTAGCTGTTCGGAAATGATCCTGATCGTAGACTTTCTGCACCTTCTGAAAAGACTCCTTCGCAATCCCTACCCTTCTTCAGACTTCTGAATCGCATTTCCCATCACCTGTTATCAAGCTACCCAGATAGTTGAATTTATTGACTTGTTTGATCTTGTTACCGTCTACTTACTGATTAGTACGAAGCCACCAATTCACTGACCAATTTCGGGTCCGATCTTGTTCCTTTCTCTGTTCATGTTTATTTGCACGACAATCTTCGTCATGTCGCTCGTGAGACTAATCGTTCTGTGGAGCTCTCTCTGTCGTCTTCATTAAGCGCTTCTATGTATTTGAACGATCTTTCTAGAATCTTACCTTTTCCCATGATTGCTGTTCTTTCTCTTGGTTTGATGCAGCCTGGTGATGAACACGATTTTCTGCCAGCGAGGTCTTTGAAGTGTATAATGTACCAAAATATGTATTCTGAATATTTTCTATCGTGAGGTAAAAACAAAGACAAGTATTATCAAAGCGGGTTGGGTTTTGTGTATGCGTGTGCACATGTTCAAGAGGTAAGTAGTTAATTACCAGGAGTGTTTGGCTGTAGAAACCAGAACAATGCTAGGATTAAGAAGGAGAATAAGCTTAAGTTTTGAACACCGAATTTCATGTTTATCAATCATCAGCTAAATATGCATACACAAATGTATATGTATATATATAGATATATATATATATGTAAATATATTTGTACATATTCATATACATATGTGTATGTATATTTGGCTGATTATTGATAAACATGAAATTTGGTGTTAAAAATTAAGGCTTATATATATATATGTATATACATATATAAATACATATATAAATACATATATAAATACATATATAATACATGTGTAATAAATACGTAAATACATATATAATACATGTGTAATAAATATGTAAATACATATATAATACATATATATATATATATCACATGGAGGGTCCTGTCTTTACCAGCATATAGTGCTCTATGTACAAAGCACAGAGTGTTGATAGCAGAAATAAGAAAAGGAAAAGACTGATTCTCTGTTAAGCTGAGTTTGGTTGCGAAAGCACTCGTCAGACAGACTATAACTCTGTCTGACGAGTGCTTTCGCATAAAACTCAGAGTAACAGAGAATCGGTCTTCCTTTTCTGTATTTCTGATATATACATATATATATATATATATATATATATATATATATATATATATATAGAGAGAGAGAGAGAGACCCTGAGAGAGACCCTGAGAGAGACCCTGAGAGAGACCCTGAGAGAGAGAGAGAGAGAGAGAGAGAGAGAGAGAGAGAGAGAGAGAGAGAGAGAGAGAGACCCTGAGAGAGAGAGAGACCCTGAGAGAGAGAGAGAGAGAGAGAGAGAGACCGTGAGAGAGAGAGAGACCGTGAGAGAGAGAGAGACCGTGAGAGAGAGAGAGAGAGAAAGACCCTGAGAGAGAGAGAGAGAGAGAGAGAGAGACCCTGAGAGAGAGAGAGAGAGACCCTGAGAGAGAGAGAGAGACCCTGAGAGAGAGAGAGAGACCCTGAGAGAGAGAGAGAGAGAGAGAGAGAGAGAGAGAGAGAGAGAGAGAAGAGAGAGAGAGAGAGAGAGAGAGAGAGAGAGAGAGAGAGAGAGAGAGAGAGAGAGAGAGAGAGAGAGAGAGAGAGAGAGAGAGAGAGAGAGAGAGAGAGAGAGAGAGAGAGAGAGAGAGAGAGCAATTACCCACCAACCTTACATCAACAAATGGCCCAACATTCGAACAAAGTATACAAAAAACACATTGAGAAAAGTAAACTGGTTCCCTTGCTCATTAATCAAGCTATGCAAAAAAAAGCAAACAGCATTCTACTAAGCAATATTTTTAACAATCAGCAGATTTAATTTCATCGGATCAAAAACCCATTTTTCAGTGGATCTTCTTGTTCATATGTAAACATCGCTTTTCCTGAGTAATAAGCCTTCCCACTGACTTGCACACAAACTGCTGCAAATTCACCACATCTTGTTTCTTCTACTGCCTGAAATACCCAAACAATCCCTTGGTGCGCTTAAACTTCACAGTAGATTTACAAAAGAGAATGCAGTTAGTTTTTGAGACAAGTCAAATTTGATAAAATTTCACTTTGTGGAAAAATGTTACCACACTTTTAGTGTTCTTCCAAGCATCAAAAGCTGATTTCTAGAACACTGGAAGACTAGGTTTATGGAGCAATATCCAAGTATGACCTCTTGCTGTTACCACACTATGTTACTCCTAAAATTTGTGGTTTATAAGTTAGATTTTAGTACACTAAATCTATACTGGTCAAGCAGTTTTTCAGTATTTCCTCTTCAATCATAGAGGGCTAGTAAATCTCCTCACTCTAAGTGAACATTAAACTTGGTGCACACTAAAACCACTAACTTCGGATTTTTGAACAAGTGTCCTAACTACAAAGCCACCCTTGCATCTCTTTCACCAATAGTCAAATATTGTCATTCAAAATTCATCCATTTGTATTTTGATAAGACACATCTAAAATTTGATGTGAAGTAGTTCCATTATGTGTCTTTTGCCAACTTTTATCATCAAGAAAATCATAACTTACCAAGAATGGAAAAAGAAACAGAATTCCTTTACTGACCTTTCCCGTGAATTTTGAATGAACAGCACCGTTTTCAAATATTCTTTCTTGATTCAATTCAATGAGCTTTTTTGCATATTGAACAGCAATTCTGGCTGTCACTCCAGAACCAGTAGGACTCCTGTCCACCTTGAACAGAAACAAAAAAAATTAGTACAGTTTCTAAACACTAGCAAGTTGCAACGTAAGCCCGTCTGAGAAAATCGTTCAGTGATGATAATATTATGGTTACTTATACAGGGTTTATTTGTTAGCTGTAAAAGTGCTCTCATCACAAAGGAAGACTATTCCAAATTTCTCTTGTTTTAGTATGTTGGGGGAAGGCCTTGCTGGCCCATAATAAAGTCCCATCAAAATGAGAGAGAAAGGCTAAGAAAAGAGGGAGATTATATCAAGTTTACTGATCTTAGAATTGAAAGGTGATAAGTTTTAGTATTATGGAGAGGACTAGGAATGCAAGGCGCTCCATAGGCCAAAGTTCCTGGAAAGAATGATAATAATTAGTAATATTTATACAGGTTAACTTGTTCAGAATACATATTATGCTATCAGTCAAGGACCTGTCTGATTGAATAATTTGTGAAATAGGGTTTGTAGATCTAAAAGGGAAATTTCAAAAGGTTGGGATTGGTGGATTGAGCTTTTTGTGTTGCCCACTCCCTTTAAAGGATCAGGTATTTTTTTTTTTTTTTTTTTTTTTTTTTTTTAGTGGGTTATGTTGAGGAAAGGCCATGGTGACCTATACAAAGCCCCAACAAAGGAAGAAAGAAGAAAGTGAGCAGCTAAGAGGATAGAGAGATAAGATCAAGTTTATTTACATTAGATTTGAAAGATGGCAAGTTGTAGGACTCAGGAAAGCAAGAAGAGGGCAAGACGTTCCATAAGTTGCATGTTCTTGGGATGAATGATGATTTGTGAGATAGAGTTCGTGGATTAGGCAGTGAAACTTGGAAAGGGTTGTGAATGAGTTGAGCTTCTGGTGGTCCTGACACGCCTCAGAGGAACTGGAATAATATCCCTGATCTCCTGAGAACAATGTCCGTTAAAGTATCTGTAAAAGATGGAAAGATCTCCAACTAAACGACGATGGGAAAGAGGTTGGAGCGAGTTGGTGAGGTTAGGATTATTGATGAGACGAATGGCTTTGGACTGGACTTTGTCGAGAAGACAGAGAGTAGATTTTGGAGCACCACCCCAGACGTGGGAGCAGTACTCTAAAGAAGGACGGATTTGGGACTTGTATATAGATAGAAGGTTAGAAGATGAGAAAAACCCACGGGCTCTGGTGAGGAAACCGAGCTTTTGAGATGCATGTTTAGCAAGGGAATGGATGTGAGTTTTCCAAGTGAGATTAGATGAAAGAGAAAGACCAAGTTGTGTGAAAGAAGCTGAAGCGTCCAGTTCATCACCATTCATGAAGACAGCTGGAAAGTTTTGATTACGTTTGCGTGAAATGACAGCCTGTTTCGTCTTGCTTTGGTTGAACGAAACTAGGTTGTCTTTACCCCACTTCTCAATAACTGTCAGATCATTGGAAAGAAGCGAGGCTGAAATGTTTCTATGGAGTTGGATATCGGTGGAAGCATGGTCATTTGGATTGAATGAAAATGAGGAACTTAGGAAGGTATCATCAGCAAAGGAGTGAATGCTAGAAGACGTGGAGGTGAGCAGGTCATTGATGAAGAGGATGAAGAGTACAGGAGAGATGACAGAGCCCTGGGGTACACCAGCATTGATAGAGTGCAGATTGGAGAGGAAGCCGTCCACTCTGACGGCAATTGACCTATCGGAGAGGAAACTACCAATCCAATTAATGAGAGTGTGATGGAGACCAAACATCGGCAGTTTTAGCGAGGAGACCCTTGTGCCAAACGCAATCAAAGGCCTTGGAGATATCGAGAGAGATCACTCTGCTCTCACCACTGGATTCTAGAGCAGAGGACCAGACATGGACAGCATAAGCAAGAAGATCACCAGTAGACCTGGCTTTTCGAAAGCCATACTGGTGATCAGAGAGAAGATTGTTGTTTCAAGGAAGGTAAGATAAGGTATAACATCCCTTATCTCCTGAGAGCAATGTCTATGACACTGTCCATAAAAGTTGGAAAGGTCTGCAACCAGACTGCAAAGGGAACAAGGTTGGAGAGATTTGTTGATGTTTGGATTGTTGATGAGACGATTCTTACATCTTCCAAGCTAACACTGACACATTGCCAGTCTCAAGTCAGGTTAGCAAAAACCTTAGAATTGCTGACAGATAAACATATCAGCTAACCCATAATTCACTGTGGGTTTTTGGAAGGAATATGAGTTTCATTAGGCTACCTGTTTGTCTGCAAATACACATAAATTGGACGTCGTTTCACTGCTGAATTCATCCTTCCCATCTGTGATAATTGTTCCATAAAGAAATGACAAATCATCTTCCTCAGGATGGCAAATATTCACTTGCTCTTTTACAGCTGTGGTAATGCAATGAGCTGCATCAACCAAGTCCCTTACAGATGAACCTGTCACACTCATGTCCAATTTATGATCAGCAACCAATGCATAAAATGCACCACCATAGCCAATATCAAGTTGGACTGTTCCATACTCTTTGGTTTCAACTTTGACATCAGTTTTGTAGGCAAACGAAGGAACACTAATGAATTTTACAGCTCCAGTCTGGCCATTTTCCATTGCTACTTCAGTTTTGACAAGTCCACAAGGGCACTGGATGTTCACAAAACAATGTGTCTGATTACTATCACCTTTGATAGAAAAATTGAAAATGCAAAACTTCTGTCAAAATTTGATGGGTTACACTTTTGAAAATTTCATCTGTTCCTGGAATTTCAGGCTGTTCACTGTTCCGTAAATATAGAAACTTACATTAACAATAAAAGTATTTATCATGCTCATATCAGGACTGTTTTCATCCCATACATAGCCACACATGCACAGCCCCGCCTACGTACATACATGCATACACAGCAATACAGCATATTTCATTTGCCTTAGGAGGTCAAAGGGATTGGCAGATTGAGGCTAGCACAGAGTTCCCATGTAAAAACTCTTCATAGCTTAAAATGAATACTCTTCTTCATCATCCAGTATCAGCCTTTGTTGAGTCTGGCACACCTTCCAACCAAGTCTGTCTAAAGCAAGCTGCATCTCTTCTTCCTAGGTAACATCAATCGCTCTCTCTCTCTCTCTCTCTCTCTCTCTCTCTCTCTCTCTCTCTCTCTCTCTCTCTCTCTCTCTCTCTCTCTCTCTCTCTCTCTCTCTCTCTCTCTCTCTCTCTCTCTCTCTCTCTCTCTCTCTCTCTCTCTCTCTCTCTCTCTCTCTCTCCTCTCTCTCTCTCTCTCTCTCTCTCTCTCTCTCTCTCTCTCTCTCTCTCTCTCTCTCTCTCTCTCTCTCTCTCTCTCTCTCTCTCTCTCTGAGTCTCTCTTTCTCTCAACTGTGGCTTGCCCTGTTTTGTCTGTGTTGCTGTCCAGGATGTCACTTCCCCGCTGGTGGTCTCGAGGCGAGTAAATGCTTTTCAGTTCTTCTATTCTGGACAGGTTACCAACTTGGTGATTGATTTTCAGACCCTTTAATTTTATGCTTCTTGTTGGATCTTTCTCTTATGGTTTCATCTGTTGATGTTGTATTCTTGATACTCCTCTTAAGCATTTTTGGTCAAAACGTCTAGCTCCTTTCCTTGCTGTCCAATCAACTGCCATGTTTTAGACCCAGATGTAACACGCATTGCATTGTATATTCCCATTCCATTGTCGTTTTGTTTCTGTCATGCCAGATGTTTGATAATTATGCATTGGCCAGAGTAATTCTCTGTCAAACATTCACATCTATGTCCCTTGAACCATGGATGGAGGTCCCTAAAGATGTTAATTAATTGGCATCCTCTAGATATTTTCCACTAACACACATTCACACCCGATGCTTCTGTACATTCATATACATAACATGTTCGTGCAATAAAAAAAAATTTATTTACATTTGATGTATCCATAATCGACAGCAAATCTTCCTAGAGCAATAATTGCATGTCCACACATCGTGCTGTAACCTTCATTGTGCATGAAAATGACTGCCAGGTGAGCTTCGGGATGATCTGCTTCAACAAGCAAGGCGCCATACTGATCGTAATGCCCTCTTGGTTCAAACATTAAAAATTTCCTAAGATTATCCAAGTTGCTTTTCAGATAACGCCTTTTATCTAGAATTGTATTTCCTTCCAGCGTAGGATAACCAGAAGTGATTATTCGAAGAGGCTCCCCTCCGGTGTGCATTTCAATGGTTTCGACAATTATCGCTCCTCTATCCGCCATTTTCTCAACAACTTGATGCAAAAGCAAAACGCATTCATAATATCAAGATGAATGTCTCACATCGTCGCGGGAAATTTGAAAATCTGGCAACATGTGAAATAAAAAATGTCCTACATTTCCCTTGCAGAGCAAGAAATAGTTTAGAAAACTCAATTTAGGATAAAGAAAACTTAAATGTGAAATTCAAAATTTTAATAATAAAATTGAAACGCAAATTCAAAGAAAGGGGGAGCGTCGTTGCTGAAATACCTTTCAAAGCCAAATTCAAGAAAGATTATATAACATATGAAATTTGACATATAACATATAAAATTAATAATTATATAACACATAAAATTTGACATATAACATATAAAATTAATAATTATATAACATATAAAATTTGACATGCAACATATAAAATTCATAATTATATAACATAAAACTTGACATTTAACATAAAAATAATGATTATATAACATATAAGATTTGACTCAGGAAGTCTCATCTAAACAATAGGACTCGCAAATTTTACTCAATTAATTAAGGAAACTAGAGATTGTAATGTTTGCCAAACATCTCCTCTTTTCCACTTTCTGCAACTGTCAACACTAATGAAAAAGCTCCCCAAAAAAGCCAATTTTAGCCAAAAAGTAAGGCTATAGGTTTGCCGATTTTGACAAAAATTGCCTATTTTCAACTTTCTTTAACTGTCACCAAATATGAAAAAGCTCTCAAAAACAGCACATTTTAGCCAAAAAGTAATGCTATAGGCTTGCCATTTTCCCCAAAAATCGCCTCTTTTCAACTTTCTTCAACCGTGTGAAGAAATAAAAAACCTCCAAAAAAGCCAATTTTAGCCAAAAAGTGCATGGAGCTAGAGAATTTTAAGTAATTTTTTTAAGAGCCAACGAAAGTCCTTGGAGATAATATGGGGCTCAATATTCATGTAAGAGCCCTCTGTTGAATTGTTGGCACAACAAATTAAAGATTGTAGCCTCAGCAGTCATCTTTGAAGACACAGTCGATGCGTCATCAGTTGAGACATTTCAAGGTTCGTGAGATCTCTTACAAGTATACACAAAGCACCTATTAGCCACGCGTGATTCACTAACTGACTTTTAAAAATCCTTTACTCAACTTCTAATGCTGATAGAATCGTCAATTAGCTATTCATCGAGGGCATAATCGGGTATAGATCCTGTCCTATTACGTACAAGTTTATCGTATCAAGGAAGATCGGAGTTCTCAGGAAAAGAACCGCTCCCGGTTCACGCTATCTAAAATGAAGGAATCTCCGGCAAACTCAGGGCTCTCACAGACTCCCAGTTTTTAACGACAGAACGTCAACATTAATACCTTTACTTCTCATCCTTTTTCAATCAATTTGTGAGCAATTATTTGTTTCAAAACATCTATCACATATCAAATAGCTATTGATTCATTCATTTATTCATCCAATATTTCGTACTTCCATCCTCTACCGAATATTCTTCATCTGTCACCACCAATCAAGTAAGAGAATTAGCTCTTTTGCACGGAGCAAGAGAATTTTAAGTAATTTTTCATGAGCCAATGTCATCACGTAGAGATCACGTATTAAAGCCAGAAGCCTGGGGCAGACTGCCAACCTTAAAGATTTAGATTTTGCACCTGAAAATGACGAGACAAACGTTTAGGAAAATACTCCGTTGGCTTTCTCATTCAACGGTCAGTACTTCTACTTGAAAGAAAGGCCAGTCTAATAAACATTGGCTTCATCGTTGAAATGAATTATAGGCAAATAGATAAATAGATAGATACATCAATATTTGTAAACAACAGCTCAACTGCTTCGTTTTTGAGAATGAGATGTGATTAGTTGGTAGAGCCCTATTTGACGTCATTATTTGACAATGCATAGATATCAGTATAAATTTCAGCACGACAGTTAAATCACGACTAAGGCGGTAAAAAACATATGCCAAAGTCACGTGAAAAGCTACCAAAATAGATTAATTCCAAGTGGAAGAGAACTTAGCAGTGGAAGATGTGGGAACTGACTCCTAACCTTCTCTTACCCGATCTGACTTCCCCCAATTCACTCTTGGTCGTCTACGGCGATGAAACAGCAGACCAAAGACTCATTTAGTTGCGAATGCAAATAAAATGGAATCCTGTAAACTTGTGCAAAAATTGCTGGTCAAAGAAACCCGTAAGCATTTTCAGAACTGCTTTACTCTGACCGAGCACGGAAAGGAAAGAAATTAAAATGGCACCCTATGATAACATATGATTAAGAAAGATTATGCACGAAAATCGTTTCTCTGTTTGGGTGCCAAAGTGTGTAATGAGCTAGCTACCTTTGGACGCAGCGGACTGGTACACACAAGAAATAGGATAAAAAACTCTAAGGACAGTTCGCATAATCAACAAAACTACATAACACTTACTAGTGTTCCTCTATACTAGGGGTGTCCAAAGTTTTTGAAAAGGGAACCAGATTTGACATGGTAAAATAAATAGGGGTCAAGCTTGGCTGAATTTTTTGCATAGAGCAACAATCTGTATTGAAACAAATTTTAACAAGCCATTTGCGTTTTTATTTCAATCTTTTTACTTATATACTCCATGACAGAGGCTGTGGACCGGATGAAATTTGACCAAAGGCTACATTTGGCCTGCGGGCCGTACTTGGGACACCCCTGCTCCACACCGACCTTAAGATGCATATAGCACGTCTTATCATAGCTCACTAGCCTCCTCAATCAAACGAAGAGATGGCGAATCACTGAAGCAAGAGAGTATTCAAAGCTTTTTTAATGAAGCCTCTTCAAAATCGGCAGAAGTTATGTTGGGAGTTACCAATGCTCTTGATTTTACGGTTAAACAATACATCACTCTTCTGAGGGGAGCAAATAAAAACAATGCCGAAAAGAAGTGCGTTGAAGATTGAGAGCGTTGTTTGGACTGTTGCAAAAGACTCAAAAGACTGACATATCACTCACTGCCACGGGTTTACTACTGGCATTGACCAGTTCATTTGAGATCTGTCATGGCAAACACGTAAACTTTTGCAATTCTAAACAACTCTTTCGCGAAATAATTTCATTGCAATTTCGAAAAGCTTCAAATTGCAAAAGTTTCAAAGGACTCGTTGCATGGTTCTTACAACACCTTATTCTCAACGAACAAAGCTTGCAAAGAGAAACGTTTTCAAAGAAGGTGAAGCGAACACATTTCTAAAAACAGATGGAAAATATGGCGTTTGGTTCTCGAACACGCGTTCAGAGAAGGTGTTCTGTCAGCTTCTTTCTATCAAACTCGTAAGCCTTGTACAAACAAGTTATTGTCGAATGAGTTTCTTTTACATGTAATCTAACAAGCAAGCATCTTTGGAAGGGAGAGTAAAATCTCTTCAAAGGAACAACGAAAAACCTCTGATTCATCGAGGCAGGTGTTCTAATAATATGTTGGTACCAGAAACCAGACCCACATGGCGTGGCAATGTATGGAGATCTGTTAATATTTCTACTGTGCATACAGGAGATTTCGGTACACTTTGAAGGAGACTCAAAATACATTCGGTAGTATCCTCGTACTGGTACCTAACACGGCATCTTAATAAAAAATCGATACGGAAGCAAGACAATTGAAAAGAAAGACATGCAGCAGGAAGAAGTCTTGATAAAGGTAGTAAATTCGTGTTTAGATCGCAGTAATGATTAATCAACAATAAGCACCTTAAACATCTCTTAAGTTCCATTCAACAAATGAGAAGAGTAGTATGCTGAATGACTAGTTCTGGATCCTGCAAACACGACACTTCTGTGGCTTGCAGTCACGAGAAATGACGTTGCAAATGGCCACATGACTTTGCTTCACACAAACCCTTTTACTTTTCATCGCCTTACTTGCTAGGTAATAACTACACAGGAATTCCTACGCAAAATTAGGCCGGGTGTATTTTCAGTATCATTGAAGTTCTTCCAAATTTTGATGTTTGTTGAATTCACGAAAATGTCAATGAAAACGCCTATTTAGCAACCGAAAAGCTTTGAATAATTCTGCCCTTTCCCTCCATCTTTAGGAGCTTTTCATTTTACCCTGCTCTTACCGACAAAACTGGGTGCTTATTTTGAGAGCATTTTAGCCATAGAAAATTCCTTTGTGAGAGAAATCGGCCTACTTAACCGCTGGCCAAGGCATAGCTTAACACCATTTGTTATCTTGTTTGAGTCCCATGTTAGGAGCGGAATCTGGTTGTGACTTCGTTCCAACCGATGCCATAGAAACAACGCAACTCCAATAATTAATCTAGCAGCAAGCTAATTAAGAATCTAAATAGTCATTCTATATACTTAAGCCTTCTATAAATACATGCCGAAAGTGCAGTACTATCAGATCAAGTGCGGGTTTAAACTAGTGTAACATTAAGCTAGGTAAATCTTACAAAGGAGAGATCCAACACTCAATCATGTCCAGATATAAACTGCATAACAACTGCTCTTCTATGCAATTACCTCACACAGCTACAAAAATACCTCAGTGATTTGGGAGAATAAATCAGCACGAATCAAGTACCCAGATCACAATAAGCCCGGAACGCAAGTAAATCTTGGTGCACGGTGATGACTTTGAGACACTCGTTCGCACCGATGAACCAGACAGATCCTTGCTGCAGCAATAAAACATCGTCTCCGTTATCGTTCACAGAATTCGTTGCCGTGGCCTTGCCGGAGACGACAATCGCGATGCTTGGTCCATTCACAGGGGCGAAAGAGTAGTTTGAGATGCCTTTTGGAACCTAAAAGAAATCGAATCAACATTTCAGCATTGATATCTCATCTTTGCCATCACCTACAAAGAGAAGCTGAATGCACTCGATCATAGCACAGAGTGCAGATTAAGAGCTGGCCAATGATTGGCTGTTTTATGCATCGAGTCAGCAATTTGCTTCACTCCGTACATAAAAGGTGACGTCAGCAAATTTACAACGAGGTTAACAATAAGTGCGTCTGTCTTCGGGTGGTGAAAGCGAGGCTCTGCATCAAGACACTTTGTAAGAAGATTGTCTATGGTGGAGATGATGCGCTGGGACCAAATTTCAATTCTGGTTGGCAGGGAAGCGTTTCTCGCGTCAAAATTTCTGTCTGATTGTCCTAGATCACCACTACACGCAGCCATTTTGCAACAGATAGCTAACTTCACCAATTTAAGGGACTGCCTTTTGCGAATTTAAACAAGAACCAAAATGAACCTACCGTGAGTTTGTCGACTGCGAATTCAGGAACAGGAGGGTTATACGTTTGCACGAATTGGTCATTCGCTTTGGGGATGCACAAGAACTTTGTGTCCTCGCATTTTTTTGGGCGATAGTCCAGCATTTCGCATAGTGTTTTTACATCCTTGAACTTGGGGGTTAGGCCAGCGCGAACAACATTATCACTACAAGCCATGCATTCAATACAATCTATAAAAAAACAAAAATTGAAATGGCAGGTGGAGAGATATCATCACTGCGCTAAAATATGTTAAAGTTAATCTCAATTCGGTTGTTTTAGTTATGTTGTTGTCTGGGAGAGACCAAGAAATATAAGATCTAATGTGAAAGAAAAAGTAGTTTTTTGCGTCTATCTCCTTCTTGCTAATCGTGGATAATGCCAAATGAAGAACTCGATTTAAATTTTTTCTTTTATTGAGTTATGTTGGGGAAAGACCATGGTGGCCTATACAAAGCCCCAACAATGGAAGAAAGAAGAAAGCGAAAGGCTAAGAGGAGATAGAGATCAGATCAAGTTTATTGACTTTAGATTTGAATGATGGCAAGTTGTAAAATTCAGGAAGGCAAGAAGAAGGCAAGATGTTCCATAAATTACATGTGCTAGGGATGAATGGTGATTTGTGGGATAAAGTTTGTGGTTAAAGTCTGGCGTGTTAGATTTCAGATTTTATTAAGACACAAACTGGATGATTTCGATGGAATTAGAAAGCACTGCAGGTGAAAAGAAAACTAAGCGAAAATGTACCAGCATGTCGTCAAATGAATTTGAAATCGAGATGCTCAGGTAGGGAATCTAGGCCGAGGATAAAAAAATGACGTAAGATCCGAAATTCACATCGAATAGAGAGATCTGAAGGGGTATGGGTCAGCAGAGCCAAAAGGAGCTCCACACCATTGCAATTAGCTCATCTAAAACTTAACTCCAACATCGGGGCGTTCTTCTCGCTGATGTGACCGTTTCAGGTTCCTAGGAAGCAAGTCCTTTGTTGATAGCAGTCAGATTGCACTACTGAAGTTCAAATATGATGATGATTCTTTTCCGGAGATGTGTAAATGTATTGAAATCGACCAACGTCATGTTAATTTCATCTTAACCAAATCTCCTCCAACATTATCCATGCCACCTGTTACATCTTTTGTTCCAGAGAAAAAGTATGGCCAAACCCGTGAGTTCTTCCTTATTAACAAATATTTACTTAATCATGTGACCTATCTTTTTTCTTTTCTATATTCTAATTGTTGCTAGTTGCTGTAAGCCAGCCGAATACAAGTTACTTTTTTATTGAGATTTGTATTTGTAACATTTAAAGTATTTAATAAAGGCATGAAGTCTGAATAAAGAATTATTAATCACACCAATGCCTTGCACAGCTAAATATAACAGACAAAACTCTCACCTCCGTAAAGGTACGCGTGCGGTATATTAGGAGCTAGATAAACAGCCTCTCCCGGCTCTAGAATCACGTGGTTTAAAAAGTAGATCACAAAACAGCCAACATCGCCGGGGAATTCCCGGTAGATTCGCATGAACAGCCGTCCCAAATAAGGTGTTGTATCTTGTCGATTGGAGTGATTATCTTCGAGCCGTTCAACCAGCGATTTCAGCTGTTTTTCGACAATTTCCGACGGACAGTTCATGACGCAACTGAGACACTGCTTCAGTGCCTTGGCAACCGCTTCTTCTTTGTTGTCACCTGCAAATCAAGGGAGCCATGGGAATTAAACTTGCGTGCTTGCGACACAATCTAACGAGGCAATGAAGAAGAAGTAGTAATCAACGTAACAATTGGTATGAATTCACCGATTCATTTGGCATGGTATGATCGAGACAGTTGAGTAATGCATGGCGTAGGAATCTACAAGAAAGTGGATTTTATGGCTGTTAGTCAAATGAAAGACTGCTAGCTACCTTCAACACAGGGATATGGCACCTAATATACATCACTTAATTTTGAGTTTTAAAGGGCGTAGAAAAGTTTTACTTTCAGTCTACCCAAATCTGGCGTTTATTCGCAACTCTGCAAAAAGTCTATATTAGCACGGCATGCAACTGAGATAATGACATAATCGAGCAAATATTTGGACATTACAGATGCCACAGGAAACAGCGAAAGGTTACCACGGCATAACAGTGAGTAGGACTTAAAATCCGAAAATGATTCAGAGAACTTTGGTTCGTCAGTGATCAAGGATTCTTAGCTGAACACTGGAAGTCAAATGTGGCAAATTGAGATGGATAATACACATCGACAGTTAAGGAACAAAGTCGCGACTGATGCCATGAAGAACGATAAACCAGAGCTGATCCCTGCCAATAATAGGCAATAATAGGCCATTATCCCCATATATCTCATTGATTACATCATTCCGTGAATATATAAGCAAAGTCTTAACTGGTCTAAGAGATTGTATTCCACTGCCCATCTAACGCGAACCTGCTGATAATCTGTTATCAAGGGGATATGAAGCCAGAACGTGAGCCACGAATTTGGAGAATTAGTTGACGTGCCACTTTGTACCAGAATAGGTACTTGGATTATTTACACCATTTCAGATAACTTACAAGAGGCAGTCCTCGCTCTCGTGATTCTTTGTTGATATACATGTGATTCTACCTAGATTTCAAAGGTAGAAATTTGGACACTGAGAAGCTTTTTGCTGATCGGGCAGTGTCCAGGTCGTTCCTCTCGATGCGACCACACCTAGTGATTCATACACCTGGAATTGCAGAGCTGGCGACTCTCCTCGCTCTATGGGATAGTAAAGCTGAGGGTTATTCGAACCAATGACCGTAGGATGGTACTAAATGAAAAGTGACGAAATCTAAGTGACAAAATCAAACAGAATAAAAATAACACATGGTAAATTGCTATCGATCTCACGCCGACATGAATCGTAAGGGCTGGCAGCAAGAGGAACACCGGGTCGAAAACGCCCAGACAAAGTTCAATGGTATGGCAGATGGGGTGAAAAAGGACGAAATAAAAACGGGACGAAAGCAGTAGATTTTGCACTCCCACCATTCCTCTATTTTCCCTTAGCACCAAATGGAAAAATGGTGTCCTAAAATGCAATAACCGATACAATACCAAACGGATATAGTGCAATTTAACTCTGTGTCATACATCAAGTAACACAAGAAACATGACAATGGAAGCACAGCCAGGGGAGACCAAATCCATCCCTAACGGGAGTAAGTCACAGGGTCCATTGATTAATTATGATAACTCATGTAATTAATGCTAAAGTATGACAAGTTACGTTTCCTTAAATTTTGTGATTAATATTTACAACTCACGTATATTTCTGTGAACTATTAGCTGCATAATTATGCTAAATTAGTCGCTGGTCTCGCTTTGTGTGTCTTTTTTAATGGGTTATGTTGAGGAAAGGCTATGGTGGCCAATACAAAGCCCCAACAAAGGAAGAAAGAAGAAAGCGAACAGCTAAGAGGAGAGAGAGAAAAGATAACAATACCATTCAAAATTTGAACAATCTATAAAATTCCGATTCAACAGATAAAAAATAGTTTGTCAACTCATCGAGTACTTCGCCTCGAAAAATTATCTCATTCATCGAAAATTGGACGAAAAACTGCTTAGAAAATTTTGCAGCAGCAAGCGAGAAGCGGTCTACAGCTTATCTTTTGAACAGCCTAAAGTCCAATAAACAATGAACAAATCAATATCCACTGATTTTCCCGTTTAATAAAATTTAAAAGCATGGTCGAGAACAAAGAGCTTGAAAGGAAGACAGGAGGCACAGTCTGAACCGAAACTCGAAAGCGTAAGCAATGAAGCCAAATAAATGCTACCCTGTCACGTTGAGAATTCAACAAAACGTTAATCGATTCGCCTTGTCGAAGATCATCCACAGCAAGGCAAAAACGACGAGCGAATCCAGATAAGAAGGCAATCAAAATAAGTTCAAGAAAGACATGGCAGAGAATACTGTCAACGATCTATGAAAAGAGCTTGATGTATTATTTAGGAGGGCCACGCTTGGGATACGATCATCAAAATTGATGAGATAAATCACTCAAACAATTTTACGTCATTGCAATGAAAGCGTTTGCGATAAGCACGGGTATTGACGGTCTGAATCCAAACAACAAAGAGGATTTGCCAGGGTTTGAGAATCATCCTCAAAGAGTGTCCTAAACTATGGAAATTAGCTCGCCTCTTTGGCATCTAAATGCAGATCATGGAGATATACCACGCCAAATGCAGGCTTTCAAGGAAGATTTCGACACCACAGGAACCAGGCCTCTGCCGTGTGAGTATTAAGGTACCTGGGTACAAATGTGTCCCAAAAGATCAAAGGCTTAACAATCGCGGCCTGATTTAACCAAATAAATCATAACAAAACTGACAGCTGAAAACCAACATTACCTTCTGCTCACAAGAGGCATTGAAAAGGCTTGGGTACGAACCAAGGCACAGCTCATAAGACAAGAACTTGCAGGCCGATACGAGCAAAAGCATCCAATCATTCGTGAAAAGGAAGAAAAATGGGCGGGGTGAACCTTGAAACTTCTAAACCAACGGTCTCCAATCTTGAGCTACAGGTAAAAATAAAGAAACCTACCTACTATGAGAAACCGTCTCGTGTTTGCTTAAGCAAGAAAATGGAGACAGGAATAAAAGAGTTGAAAATCTTTGAGGAGATCAACGAAAAGAAAATTTTGAGCGACAGCAGAATTCCCTTGTCAAATCGAATTCTATCGCAACGTCAGACTTCGTCCTTGTGATTCCCATCCCACCCGAGTAAAATAATGGGTTTTCTCTTTGGATCTTACCTTGCATTCAGAAGTATATTTTTGGAAACTGAGAAGCTTTTTGCTCATCGAGCAGTGTCCAGATCCTTCCTCTCGATGTGACTACACCTCGTGATTCCTACACCTGGAATTACAGAGAGTTGACGACTCTCCTCGCTCAAAGTGAAAGTTCAGCTGAGCGTGGATTCGAACCACTGACCATAGGAGCAATGGGTAAGTACCATTGAGCTATCCTGACACGAACATATAGGTCATGTCTAGTTATAGGCACTGTAGCATACACAAAGCATTTAAGAAAACGAAGACTCGGCCTAATGATGGCGCATTGCTGTTGTTCGTGACTTCAGTAAACATGGATGACTGGGAGTAAAAAAGCCATTGATATTTGAAGCCGACCAAATGGAGTGGCGACAGGAAGAGGGTCTCGCTGTAGAAACTCCAGCCATCAACGGTCAGTGGAGGGACAACACCTGGTAGCTTTGCAGGTGACTTCGTAAAGGAACAAGCTTGCAAAAGCCAAGCCAATGCAATAATATATGCTACATAGACGAAATTTGGTCTCATTATTAGCATTGTTAAACACTGTTAAAAGCAATATTAAAGGCTTCTAGAGCTAAAACTTCTAACAAGAAATTCTTTAAAGCAAACATTTTAAATCCGAAATATTCCGACAAGCAGCGGAAAAAAATAAAATAATGATAATACATGCTTATACAGGGAAACCTTATCAGTACAATAAAGTACGTACTGCCATCAACGGGGGCTCTGTGGGAGCAGTCACATCTGCCCTTTCCAGTTGCACCACTGTCCCTAAGTCTCGTACCCCTGATACTCTTCCTCAAATGTTATTCGAGGCCTGCTTCAAAGAACGACAACCTTCTCATCAAAAACCATAACGTGATTCATTTTCCCCTTGAATGTTTGAGAGAAGCTTAAAGCTGAAAACCGCTCAAATCTTCTTGATGGAGGCCTTACGTAGGATTCAACCTGCGTTAAACATGTCTTTAACAGTTACTTAACTTCAAAGCGATAACGATTGCTGGCTGCAGATGAAATCAACGCATTCGACAATTGCTGGATTACTGGCTGCACATCAGTTTGTTGTGTCGGATAAAAATAGTTAGATTTAGGTCGTGAACTTAGCGTTCAAATACTCCAGTTTGAGAACATGAGTGAAAACTGATCTCGAAGACTCCAAGGGAGTCATGTTTTAAAAAAAAAAATCTGTAACGAAATTTTGTTTGTGTGAGGACAGCGGAGAACCTACTTTAAGACCAGCAGAGGCGCAACGGTGAATCGATGTTTCAAGTCCTTTTCACACACTGGCCTTCTCGACGTTCTGAATTCGTGTCTCTCTGCCGTTATACTAAGCATTGAACAGAGTGAAGCCAAGCGAGCATTGATCAAAGTTTCTCAGGCTTCCACTTAATAGGCATCGATCTGACTGCGCCATTTCGCACTAGGTGTTACCATGCCTCCGTATTGCCCTAAAATATTCTGTAGTTCCCACCAAACCTTCACTCAACTGTGGCAGTGCTCAGTGCTGGATGCTTTCCTGGTCACCGATGGCTGGGTAGTGCGTGTTCTGTTTATAAAGGATTAAATCTATGGCTCCAGCGGCAAGACTCGGGCAGAAATTGGGAGCTTCTAGCTAACCGCATTCCAACCATAGGCTCTGACGTCATAATCATTACCTCAATAGTTGATATAATTGTAGTTGACTCAGACTGGTCGAAGACACTGAGTTGTTGCTGACACAGCATAACACAGCACTTCTAGAAGGTTATTCGAAGCGACCATAACAGTAGAAAAAAAACGAATCTTGAAAATACCTGAGTGCGCATGCTCTGCATTTATCAACTGATCGGCAGCTGGCTGTCCAACAACTGCAAGAAATTCTGGAACATCGTGTAAATAATTCAATACTTCGGAAGCTGGCCTGAAACCACAAAGTGCCTCGAACCTCGTCAGAGCTAAAACAACAAAGAAAAACAACCATGCAATTACTACGGATTAATGCGAGCATCTAGCAACGCGTTGGTAATACCTTGGTTAACCAACTTGCAAACCAAAAAATAGCATTTTCCTCGCATTTTCCATGCACTGCGACGCTTTGTACTAAACAAAGGGGATGGCTGGTTTCAAATTAAACGGAGATTTGCCGCATCCTGCCAAATTCTTATCCACCAACTTAACAGGAGAGCTGTTTAAGCATTCTTAGATTCAACAGATACCAGAACTGCTACCTGCGAAAATACACTGCGGAGATATTTCGGGAATGCCCAAGGTGAGTTTAAGGTGGGACATGGGGGTGGTTGGCCACGGGGGCGGTATAATCATATTCCTATTCAATCTTATATCAACTGCGGTTCGATGACAAGCCCGTCAATTAACAAATTCATTGATTGAAGATCTTTTTTGGTAACGATTTTTTTACCGTATATTCCCAAAAGCTCCTTTGCTGTAAGACTGTCGTGATAATGCCATATTTTTTCATACAGTCAACTCTACTTAATTCAAACTCTCTAGGGGATCGTAAAGATGTTCGAATTACAAAGATTCGAATTATAGAGGCTTTTTGGAGATTTTCAAGGGACCTGAAAATTTTGTTCGAAATAGCAAAGTTTGAATTAAAAGAGTTCGAATTAGACAGATTTGACTGTATTTCCACAACAAGCTCCATGCCTGCCTCGTGGAGCTCTCTGCTTCTTGCAACGACGTGCACACTTCCTGCAGCCTCTCTTAACGCAACCTCGGTTGGTGCTTCATTGATTCGTGGCCTCGTTTTTAATGCATCAGTATAAAATCAAGGAGACAATGGAAGTACAAACCTATGGCAAGCTCAGGCTTGTGGTTTGGGTCGGGATACCTTTCGGGGTACTGCGAATGCAACAGCGCAGCGTGCTCCTTCGTCGGGTGTGCTTGAATTGAGAGCGATTTGTTGACAGACAGAACTTTGAATAGAAAAGGCAACTGGGCACCGTATGCCTTGTAAGCCTCGTCCCCGAGCAACCGGGGGTGATCGATAAACGCGTCTCTCAATGACTTCCCTTTGTATTTTGTAGAGGCTACACGTGACGGGCCCTTCACATGAGTTCCCATCCAAAGCTGAAAAATTAAACGATCAAATACTTTGGTCAACATACTCGAATAAGAAACAAAAGTTCGGGAATTTTGGAGCTCTCATCTCAAACGCCATGTTTGTCAACACCACTACAAAACCTTTGTCAAAACAACTCCATAGCATAGCGATGGTGAAATGCCATGACCATCGAAAAAGACAAGAGATGGTGCTTTTCAAATGGGGCTGCCACAACCTTGACGACTAATCAGTAAGTTTAACTGACAATATCAGCACCGTTGGATACTCACAAAATCATTGACAATTTCCTCCATAAGGTAAAACGAGTCAACAAATTCGATCGATCGCCTTACGTGAACACTTCCCACCGACTGGCCCGAGAAAGAAACTAGAGCAAAGTGACAATGTCGCGTGATAAATGCATTCTGCTTAACGGTCTTACGTCAACATCAAATTTACGTGTGAAAGCAAAGTTTTGTGATCAGGATAGCATTACTGTATAACCCTTTTGTGTTGCCGAATTTGGTAACAGATAATCGGTAAATGAAAATAATCACGCTTCATTATGAAAAAAATTCTGTAGTCTTTGTCATTATTTTCTGCTTAGGCAAAAAGAGCGACGTTAATGGCCGGAGTACTGCCTCTCGCCGCTTGTTATTTTCTGTTAACAACTCGGAGAAGACTAAAACTTCCCGATTACAATAACTACGACTTCAATATTCCAGGTTAATGACGCTCATCTGCAAGCCGTAATCGCTTCATCAATGCCCCAGGGTTTGGAAGCTAGATGCATTGAGACAGAGGGCAAGTGGTGACGTGGCCGAGTGACCATGGTGCCGTTTTTCGAATCTAATAGGGTCTACTCGTCTGGGTTCGAATCCCGTCGTCGGTACCATTGACTACAAGCCACTCAGCTGTCCATCGTTTGGAAGTCGGTAAATGAGTACTCAGAGGTAACTCTGCGGATACAAGTCGTAGTACCATAGGTCCACATCAGCTGGATAGCTGCCCAAATACGCAGCCTTGCTTTACAAATAAAAAGAAAAAAATGCAACGCACGCTTCTTCAAGTGAATTCAAATTTGAAAGCTTTTACCAGACAAGGAGATCGTGCTAATTCTAGAGAAGTGAATTTCATGAGGTGATTTCCCGTTGCCTTCCTCACCAGTGGTGTTTCTATTGTGAACAGTGCAATATATCACAAGACTTCCATTGTGAAGTACAAAATTTCTGGAATTTTCGCAAATTTGATCAGTCGTAAATGGATACACGCTGAAGAGAGGCTTCTTATAAAATGTAAGCAAAACAGAAGCACACTTTTACACACGCGGATAATTTTGAGAGTCTAAAATAAACATCAGGTCTTCGAGCAATACCCAACCGTGATGAATCCCCTTTCAAGGGCATCCCCCTCGCTTGCCTGGACCATTATATTACAGCCTAGAGAGGAACCTGGGGCTGATTTCATTTGACCATAATCTAGTTAATATTTCTACACCCATAGATGCAACTTGTACGTAAACACACCCGAATCGTGAAATATATAATCCATAAATATCAAATACCAAGGAGTGAAGGCAGTTACTGTGTGGAAACAAGATATTAAGTAAGAAATTTTAACCTCTTGATATCAAAATATCGAATTCTTGTCGAAGCTCACCAGAGTTTGAACTTTTATTTCATCAGCTACGGATATTTAAAACCTGTTTCCCTTGATTCGTAAGAGCGCGTGGTTCATCCACTGGTTGTTCAAATAGTGGCATGATCGATCACAAACCTACCCCCAAACAATCACCCCTAACCCTTACAAAGGACCCCCAAAGACAAGTGTTAACTCTACGCTGCTCCGACACCTCGTTCGGGTGTATGCATGTGCCAGCTCGGCTATATGTCGGGCGTTGCGTAAAACCTGGTCCTGAATCTAGCGTCGAATCTAACGCTACGCAAACGACAAACGATTGACCGCAACCGGAGCGTTGCTGTCTTACGCAAAACCTGGTTTTGTTTTCTTGATGCCGTGCTGAGTGAAGAACTGGATTGTGTCCACGTGAATAGCCGGCAACCCTGTGTCCACGTGAATAGCCGGCAACCCTGTGGCGCACATAACAGCTAGCACTACGCAAAAACCAATTGAGATGAATTGCGGTACTCAGTTCAATGATCACATGAATGCGAAAGTGACTGCGTATTTCATACAACTGAAAGCATCGTGAATAATTGAACAATAATAATAATGCTAAAATCAAGTACACTTTAATTATCCATCGGCTAACATGGAAACAAAGCCGTGTGGGATAAAAATCTCCGAAGCTCAGCGCACAGGGACTGCAAAAAGTGGTCACGTGAAGTCCGATAGATGTTTCAAAGGGATCGCTTGTGATTGGACGACAGGATGAAAACGACTGATGCAAATTCTTGAGGCCTCAAGGCCGTAAATCTAACGATTCAAAATAAGCCAAATTATGCAATTATTGGAATGCAAGTGGTACAGCGATGCCAAAGGACTTACTCCCCCCCCCTTCGCTCAGAGGGGAAGAAGGGGCAAGAAATGCCCCGCTCAGTTGTATGAATTCTTCTCAGCAAACAATTTTACATGAGGTCAACTTCACATCTGTAAAGAAAATCCAGAGCAACAGCTGAAGGGCTGTTAAAAGAGCTACAGTCTGACCAGATGAATTGTGTTTTCAGCAATTTCATTGTATATGGCTTGATACGCTTGCTTTAAAGTCCCCTTCAAAGAAAGCTTGCCCCCTGCCCCCTGCCCAAAACTAAACTTTGGCATTTTTGGTTTGATGCATTTAACAATACAGGTTGCATTATCTTGATGCAAATACCAAGGCATGAAACCATTTCCACTCCAAATAAGGTAAAAAGGGGGCCTAACCTGCATTTGAAAACGATTAACAGCCCCTTGGGTGCTGCAATGCATTGTAGCCCTCATAAATAACAGCTATACTCATTCATTTGTCATCTCAAAATGACCCAAAAGTTCCAAAAACATACAATTTTCATGTGTTTTGCTTCCCTGTCGTCAAGCATACAAAATTGCAGCAATAACTGCAAAAAATGCCTCAACAGAAATTGGATGCAGTCTAATTTGCTGAAACAGAATGCTCAAATGGGGTGCTGATATACTCACAAAAATTGACATGAGGTTGGGGGAACAGAGCCCTTTGAATAGCATAAACATCATTTTCTACACTGGCATAGAAACAAAGGGGCAAGGGGGAAATTCTCTCCCCCAAATTTTTGGTGAGGTGGCAAAGGGCATTTTTCAGCATGTATGTTTGGCAACTTTTATTTAGTGAGTTATGTTGAGGAAAGTCAATGGTGGCCTATACAAAGCCCAACAAAGGAAGAAAGAAGAAAGCAAAAGGCTAAGAGGAGAGGGAGATCAGATCAAGTTTGTTAATGTTAGATTTGAAGGATGGCAAGTTGTAAGATGCAGGAAAGCAGGAAGAAGGCAAGACCTCAAGGGCTTACGCATGCCCTTTGCCCCCCCCCTGTCCCACTTTTTTGAGAGCTCCCGTGTCCTTGTTCTGCGATAGTATAGCTTAAAATAAAGCTTTCATATATGGTGCTGGAAGAGGAGGCACAAACTTGATGCCAATTTCCCTTAGATCCAAAAGGGTCGTTGTCTGCGGATACTAGTCAAACAGAGCACCACATGGAAACAGAAGGAAAACCCATGGAAAGTGCTGGAATATCAAACCTCAACCTAGTGTGCTATTTCTAGGTGGACTAATTTCATATGCGAAAGAGACATATTTTTGATGGTAATGGACAGCAAACATTTTCCTTACCTAAACAAGTTGTAGATCAACAAGATATCCTATTTGAAGACTAATATCTTTGTCCGGCTGATAGCCCTAATGCAATTTATCTAAGACTAAACCTTAACTACCTGACCACAATATAATTCGGACTCATTGCAATAAAATCAGACTCTCAAAATAAAACAACCCTGACCTGTCAGTTATGGTACCATCAAATACATATCATTTAAGAAGGCTTTCCAGCACCCAAAGGGCGTTTGAGAATCCTCACATCATAAAAAATACAGATCACAAATATTGCTTTAAAGAATACATACCTCTGCATATGTTCTGTCATTTATCAAGCTGAAGTCGTTGTCGCAGGTCGCTAACCTAGCAACAATGCTGTCCTCTCCAACTTTACCCCAAGCATAGTTCTGTACAGCACACTTTAATGGGAATATCTCTAAAACAAATAAATTTTTCATTTTTACATGCATAGAGGGCTCAGCTCAAATGAGAATAACTGCAAGCTTATAGGAATGATTAAATGCACTGCATACTCGATTTCGAGCGTAGCAAAAACCAGAGACAGGGCTCAGAGTTTTTTCTAGGGAAGCGGATTTTTATGAGGTGGTTTCCTGTTGCCTTCCTCATCAATAGTATTTTCATATAATTTGATAGCATACTTGATTTCCAGCTTAGCAGAAACCAGAGACAGGGCTCAGAGTTTTTTTCTAGGGAAGTGGATCTTTATGAGGTGGCTTCCTGTTGCCTTCCTCGCCAATGGCATTCTTATTGTGATGCATGGAGGAATCAAACTCACAAACACTGTGTTATGAGCCGGCATGCATAACCACTACACCACTGCACCACTATCGGAAGAGTAGAAGGTTGTTTCTATGTTGTCTTAAAAAACCTTTTTACATTTTACAAAAGGGTATATACATTCTGAAAGCCAGACTTTCCTTGCCTTCTGCAGGGAAGCAGAATAGCTTTACGTTTGGAGAAATAAAAACCCTTCAGGCATATTGATCTACTTTCAAAACAGTATCATCTGTACACAATTTAATGTTCTGCAATGCGTCTGAACAACAGCAAACACCAGACAATAAAACCACAGCTAGCCTAGACATTGCTGATATAAAAAACCAACAGATTAGACTGCATGTATAGACATGGCAAGTATTGTTGTGACCCATGATGAGAAGAGAAAATGTTCTTTCAACTCAAATGTATGGATGGTTAGTTCCTACCAGTGGGGGATGACAATGGACAAACAATTGCTGAATTAACTTTCTGCACTGCAGGTATAGAGCTGAGAAATGTTGTGCAATCTGATTTGTAGGCCAACAGCAAAATTCAAGCAAAGAAATGTCTTTTTGTGAATTTCTCCTTTGTAAGCTTGATGATCTACATGCATTTGAAGATTGAAACTGCTACCCCCTGGCATGCAATGTCAGACAAAATACTACCAAAACATGCACTTGACGCTGGATCATTTCTTACTTGATGGAATTGGACAAGGAACCCTTAATCTACCATGTCATATCTCATTATAGATATCTTCAATAACCACCTGGATCTCAAATATTTAAGATGACAAGTAAGATTAAAAAAGACACTGATCACTACAGAAACAATTCACTCCTGCTTGCTGCCCTAAATTGCCACATTGCAATTAGTGTGATGGACATTAATTTGTGATAAATAATCTGGTGAGATTGAGTCCCAACAATGATGAATTTGGCAACATCACATTTCAACCTTTGGTTTGGCAATGAACTTTGGACATTGCAACACAACTGTTCCTGGTTATGCTTCCAAAATAACAATCCAATTTTGTACAACACGTCTCTATTTTCTATCTTATATGCAATACTCTCTTAATAAACTATTAAAATACAAATCCCTTCCTTCTGTATATAATCTTCAAAATATTTCTACAGACTTGAGTTGTTCTTCTAAGGAAAACTAAGCCACTGAAGGTATCCTAAGGCTTGCCTTGGTTAGGCCTCTATCATAGCCTTAGCTTATGAAATAGAGAAAATATTCCAGCTTATCTAAGAAACCACAGAGCAAGTTTGCTTAATTTTCCAAAAATTGTGTTATAGAGATATACCCACCATAACATGTCACTGGGTACGTTCTTTAAAATACTGAAACAAAAACTTGGACATCTATCTATGTTGCAATGACATGAAAAGGCAAGTATTTGATTGTAAGTGGAAACATAAATCAACTTAAAAAAAGATTGAACAATGGCCTAGCATTTTGAGATAGAAGCCTTCAAACCCTTTTGTATGTACAAGTGTTTTTGATATTGAAAAAAGGATATTAGAATTAGCATATCCAGGCTTAAATGGTATTTTAATGGCAACTGTTTGCAGTAAATTTGGATACAAAATTAAACTTGTGGCAATGAAATTTACTTAGGGGTTCATGGCTGCCTAGCAACATTATTCCAATGGTGACAAACAGTGTAATTATCTGTACTGCGAATTCAAGGCAAGCATCTGGCTTATCTAACATTTCAACGTGCAAAAAATGTTGCTTTTCAATTCATCCTCCCACAATTAAAATGCAAAAAAAGATTCCCTACGAAGGTTCAACTACAAAGCAATGCTCGATAATCCTACAGCAATGATGGATCCCGTACTAAGATAGACTGACAACTCGGAAGGGCAAAGATTGTCGACGAGGGCTTATGACTAAACCAGCATATTTTTATCAATAATAGGGCTACTGAGACTAAAAAGCCGGCGTATGTAGATTTTTCAAAATTTATGTAATGATATGCATTTTCAATGGTAATTCCACCCCGCAAAATATGTAGAAAGGGAAACCTGGATGTCAACAGGGAAAGTCGTATCCCACTGACAACACGCATACCTCCAAACTAAAGTTTGGCAAGATTCATGCTAACTCCCACTGACCCCAACAAAGTAAGGTATAGGCCACCAACGTAAGGTATAGGCACCGCAGCCACGATAAAATAAATTCATTTTCTTTCCAATTAGCGATGTGGACATCTTTGGGTACCAAGTGGGAAGAAACTGAGCAATTTCAAAAAAGCAAACTTATATATTGTGCTTCCCAAATCTTTAGGGAACAGTTGGTTTGACTACAATGTTCCTGCCATTCACGATAAATATTCAAGTTGCTCTGTGTTTTCTGTAACTGGTACAACAATCAAGCAGGAAACATGTGTTCGGAGTTTCCATTTAGCTGTTCAGTTGTTAAATGCAACAAAAGCAATCGTTGCCGTCGTAGATAAGGTTATATCTAAACTTTCATACCTGGTAACTTCCCTTTATCCATTACTCCTAATTTATTCTCAGCTTGTTGTTTGGTTTGATGACCAAGAAACGTCAAAGTATCGACAGGCCTTCCACTCGATAGCATAATGAGTCAGTGCATTTACTACAGCTCATTTCTGTTTGAAAATCCGCCTAATCATTTCGCAGGTGCTCCTGCTGTATTTTTCGTCCAAAATCGATTTGTCAATGGAGAAATTACGGTGTTTTTCGTCCTTGCGTTCACAGAGAATCGTCACTTGACGAAACAACTGATTGCATGGCTTTCCTCTCGAAGCAACGTGTCTGTCTCGTCAATGAAATTAAACTCTCGGCATCAGTCAATCACACCAATCACTTGAATCAACAATCGTGCGTGCTAGGCCAACCGACTTGCGCGGAGGGGGAGCAGAATCGCCCGATAGCCAAATGATCTCAGTACGGATTTCTCAGAGAGATTCCAAGAACATTAAACAACAGAAATACGTAGTGCTCGTTTCATAATTAATTCAAAACAGAAGCCATTCAAGCAGAAAATCGAACATGGCAGAGGCATATCAAACAACACTGTTATCTCAACCAGAGATGGAGGCAAGAGGAGGCTGGGGGCCTTACCTTGTCCCCCCTCAAATTTTTTTCCACATAACGAGACTTCAGGCAAACATTTTCGATTCAAATTTGCCCAATAAAAATAGATGAATAAGGAATCAAGGCTCGTCCGTTTCGGACAGTTTTTGGCAGGAAGGGTCACGGTCATGTTTATAATTGAATTTCATGTGAAAAGAAGTTCGGGTAAAAACTAAGTGAGTCTATGTTTTAATTTTCAAAATTTCAATATTGCCGAAGAAATTAGTAGAGTAGCTCATTGTGGTCAAAATATTTTCGCCCGACTCTCGTCAGAGAGAGAAGCGTTGGATAATGGCAAAATTACTGTAAGTTGGTGAAGCTTTGGGACACTGGGCACAAAACAATGCTTGATTCTGAACTAAAAAAGCAAAATAATTCTGCTGGAAATTTGATACCCGACAAATCTTACTTTGGACTGTTTTAAAGAGAAAATTTGTCTCAATTCGGCACGAGCATGTTCTGTAGGTACATTTAATGTCCTGTTTACCAAAAGCTACCTCGGCTTGTCATTAAACTGATAAAAGGAGATGTTATGAGCCGTTTTGCCGCGAAATCTCACGTGCTTTAATGTTTTGAAAATCTATCTAGAAAACTGAGTATCTGCCGTTAGAAAAACTTGAACTGTAAATGAATATTTGTGCAGGGGTGAAGCTTGATGTGGGGCCATGCTTCTCAACGACTGGGGGGGGGGGTCAGATCAAGTCAGAATTTCCCTTCTAGAGCATGCAAAGACCCAAAGACAGCGGTGGGCAAATTTTTCAGCACAAGGACCGCAGTCACAAATTTTAATTTTTTACGGCCCGCACAGTATGTTGCCAAGGCATTTTCAAAATTGGATTGTCACGCAATTAAAATGAAAAATATGCTTAAATATTTTGAAAACATAATCCATCCCCAGGATGGTAAGCATATTTATAATGCATTTATACGGTATCAAGCGACTAGAAAAGGAGAATAAAGGGAGAGTTGTTTTTGCTTGATACAAGTTCTTGACGGACCACAAAAAAGCACTCGGCGGACCGTAGTTTGCCCACCCCTGCCCTAAGACGTCAAGAAACCGGGTAAAATGTGATTAGACGATCACTGAGGAACCGACAATACTCCAAAACACTCCACATTCACTTAAAACTGCGTTGCATACTAGATTCCAAGCGTAGCAGAAACTATACACAGGGCTCCAAGTTTTTCTAGGACAGTGAGTTTTACGCGGTGGATCCCCGTTGCCTTCCTCACCTATGGTGTTTCATTGTGACACGTGTAGGATTCGAACTCACAATCCCTGCGTTATGTGCCTTAACTCTTAACACCACGGTACCACTTCCATCACAAGAGTTTCCAGTACTCGGATAATTGGCCAAACCAGTTTGTCTTTTCATTTAGGAGATTCTGAATTGGTCTTTATTTTAAAGAAAGGACTCTGTCTTGTGCAGACAAAAGCCTTCTTTTTCTCAGGCTCCAGACCAGTGAAGGGTAGAACAGCAGAACGGCTGTCTCTCTCAACGTGGCTTTTATGATAAGAGATTGGAGAAAAGGCTGATTTCCCTGCTCTGTACGGGTATTTACGCCTCACGGTGAAGGATGATGGGTAATGACTGTGCCTAAATGCAACCAGTCAGAGGCATCAGTCTGTCAATTTTACGCGTTTCGATCCAAATTTTCGTAGCCTTCTTTTTTCGCCAGTTGTACGACGTCCCATTCTGTGACGAGTGTCGGAAGAAAAGATTATTTTGATTGCAAAATGTTTCTTCCACTTTTCTACTTTTCTGGAAAAACCGTTGCCTTTCATAACAGAAATCCATTCAGAATATCTGGACAAAGCCTGACTTCAAATTATCACAATTATCCTGTTACTGGAAGCAATACGTAGATGGACAGGTCAGGTCATCTTTTGGTGGTCAGCGACTGTTGGTGCCCTTTGATGACGACATATCTTCCGGAAATACTGCCTATTTCCGAATATGATTGATTCATGCTTTTCTAGGCCTACCTCGCCTTCTTTCTCCCTTGACCGTGCTATCTATCATGCCTGTGGCCTCCCGGGCATTTGTCCGCACCACCAGAAGCGGTTCCTATTCGCCACCTACCGTTCGAACCCTGTTAGCAACCTCTATCTTTGTGATTTTCTCCTGCCACATGCAGTTATGAGTATATTACCAGCTTTCTTTCATCATCCTTGTTGAACTGCCATTCTAAAAAGAGGCTGCAAGGACTGTTTACGAGTGGTAGACGTTGTTGTAATTACAACTTAAGTCGTTGTTGTTGCTTTTCTTATGACTGAGCTTTTTTGAACACGTTTTTGAAGTAAGATGGCAGACATTGATCGGAAGAGCTGAACTAGAAATTGACTGCGTGTTTCAAATTAGATGGAACACTGAGATAATGTTAGCTACTGTTGAATCATATACCATATAAACTGCTTATTTCTTACCTATATTTACCTGCTCGTGTTCTAAGGTTGTCTTTTCCTTGTTGTGCCTTGCCTATTGATCAAAAAAACTTAATTTGCCCTGGGATCTAAGACCCCACGAATTGGAGCAGAGAGATATTTCCGACAAACCTCACGCCATGAGTACAATTCTCCATGAAAAAGCAGCATGGGGGCACTTTCACGTTTTCGAAACAAGATCTTATGGAAAAGGACGAGTGGACAAATAAATTGGAAAAGGCATAAATGTCAAATCTGGAATATGAAAATGTCCCAAAAACTGACAGTGTCCGATAACTGAAAGTATCCTATAAACGAAAACGTCAGATAAGTGAAAGCGCCCGATGACTGAGAATGTCGGATAACTGAAAGCGTTCTACAATAAGAAATACGACGAAAGGAATGAGGAAGAAAATAGTGCTTTTCGGTATACATACATGGTATGCAATATGCATTGATACTATTGGCTTTTTTCTGCTACACTGTCAGCCGTGGGAAGCCATCTTGCAGAAACTTCATTCAGACCAAGAAACAGGGTTGATTTTGAAATTCACTGATTGCTGTTCTCTTTCAAAGGACAACACCGCCTTTCGAATTTAGCAAATATACTGTACATTTGTCGAATCTTTGCAATATCTTTCTTGTGGTCCTAAAATCCCCTCAACTCTCTGATAAACTTTTTTGCAACTTGTCACGAATAAAGCGAAGTTAACAGCCAGATAGTAAACAAATAGCCAAATTAGCAAACAGTTTGATTAAACATTTTTTTGCTCTAATTAAAGAGGGTAGTAAAGGAGGGTATTTGATTAACTTGCATATTCGGCAGGATTGTCATACATACATGCATGCACCATCTATTTTACTATGCAGGTCGTCTAAAAGGTAGCTTTCGCTGATTGACAGTGGATGATTGACCAAGAGATGTACTGTCTAAATTATTGCTATCATCTGATAGCTTTGGTTTCAATGTTATATCCTTTTTAACGACAACGAATATAATTATAGCGATCTGTTCAGGCTTCTTGCCTATAATACAGCATTTTTTGAGCTATTTTACATGGTTTTTACCAATGAAGAAGGACGCCTATCGCATACGCTGCCCTCAACGATTAACGGTGAATATAGCAACAATGAAGACCTTACCCAAACTATTCTTATGATCCATGATTGATAATAATAATTCATCTCGAATTCACCACGGCGCCGTGGCTTAGCGGTTAAAGCGCCTGTCTAGTAAACAGGAGATCCCCGGTTCAAATCCGGGCGGTGCCTTATCAGGAAAGTTTTTTCACTGTTGAAATCCGCTATCTTTTGACATCACTGTGCTAACTAAATATCCATACCTAGTTATCTTATTGATTGCTCGCGAAATAGTAAGATATTCTGTAGGTTCTCACACTTAACTACCAATTATTCATTTATTTAAAATGCCAATTGAATTGAGGAAAAGCATATTTGCTTAAACTTTTGTTTTTCTTTCTTTTCGTGGGTTATTTTGAGGAAAGGCTATGGTGGCTTATACAAAGCCCCAACATAGGAAGAAAGAAGAAAGCGAGCAGAGGATAGAGAGACAATATAAAGTTTATTGATCTTAGATTTGAAATATGGCAAGTTGTAGGACTCATGAAAGCAAGAAGAAGGCAAGACGTTCCATAAATTGCGTGTTCTTGGGATGAATGATGGTATAGAAACATAACACAAAATTTGTTGAATATGAACTCTTCAAAAGGAAATAGATCCAGGCTCAGATTAATAGAAGAATTGGACAAGTTTACATGTTGCTATACTTTATTTAATATGTTCCAATTCAATTTGCAAATTTTGATTCAGAATCTTCTTCCATTCTCCTTCCTTATCGTCTCTCTCAAATGCTGTAAATATCTGTCCTCTTCTGGTGATGTATTGGAATTTGCTTCCGAACAGTCTCCACGTAAGAAAGATCTAAAAATGATAAGATATCAAAGTGTTGTGATATTTCTAAGGTCATGTTCATAATTCTTTATTGAGTTATGTTGAGGAAAGGCCACGGTGGCCGGTACAAAGCCCCAACAAAGAACAAAGGAAGTAAGAAGCGAAAGGCTAAGAGGAGAGGGAGATTAGATCAGGTTTATCGATCTTAGCTTTGAAAGATGGTAAGTTGTAAGATTTGGAAAGCGAGAAGGAGGCCAGACTTTCATGTTTCCACAACTGTACTGACCATTATAATCATCATTATAGCTACTGTTACAGCAACGTGAAAGTGCTTTTTATGTCGCTTACGCGGAAAGTTTCTTAAGGTCTTCGCCACTTAAATACTGAATATCCCTTTTAGTAAATTCTAGACGACTTATTTTTCAGAAAATCGAAGAATTTACTGTAGACAGCATAAGATAGTCCCAACGATAAATAGGCCATAACAATGAAAATAACAATGCAGATAATCATATATTGCATTTTTTGTTAAAAATTATCACAGCGACAACGATGGTAAGAAAAAACGAATTCAGGATACCAAATTTAGCTACAGGGAGTTGTATCTGCATAAGAGCGAAGGAAAAAATTTACATTTACGTAGCAGAGGGTAGTTTCGATCTACCGACCTCTGGGTTATGGGCCCAGCACGCTTCCGCTGCGCCACTCTGCTAACGTAACGAAAGTGCAGTTATGCAAATAGACTCAACCAACGGAAGAGAAACGTAAGATATATTAATAATCTCCTTTCCGGCGCTAATTTTCCTCAATTTGCGGAGACCCGTATGTAGCGGCTATTTTTATTTCGATTTAAATTTCACTTCCCTTGAAAAACTTCCCAAGTCAGCCTAAGTTCAATTTCCTTGAAAGACTACAGCGGATCGCCTCTTACCCGCAGTGTGTACGGTAGATCAGCCAAAAAGATAGGAAAAAATGTAACACTACTTTGTACCTCGGGAAATGTCACTAGAAATGAATACGCTGGAGTCCATAGTCCCCTGACTGTGGCATTCACTGGGTTTGCACAGCTAAGCGGATCAAAGCATCAACGCATAGGGGTAGGCCATAGCATTTTAAAGGAATTTTCAATTCGGGGGAGGCACACTAATTTCAGACAAGGTCACATAAGTATTCCTTGAGGCACCATTCAATATTTCTTCGGGGTAACAAATTTCAGATACATCATGATTGTAGAAAACTGGCCGAACACTTCATTTTCTTCGTCCTCCTCCTCCGATACAAAGGATTTTAGACATGAAGGGCGGGAGATGGTTCCTCAACGATGGGGGTACTTTCGTTTCACTACGAGGGAAAGCATTGGGGTTGCAGGGGCAAATCCCCTTGTAATCACAATATCAAAAATTTTCTGGAATAGGCACCATCTAGTCCTCAGAACTTGAAATTGGAGTTTGACTAGCATTGTAAATACTGTACGTTCTACTGTTCAGGTGATTTTGTATCATGCGGGAAGACGATCCATCATATGTATTTTAGACTGGCTTGCTAATTGAAGGAATCCCGAGAACACGACTTTAACTAGAACATCAAATGGGGAAAACATTTAGAAATATCCTTGAAATCTTCAAAAAAAAATTGACTCGGATCCTCGTGAAAAGCACAAGATTTCCTGGACAGTGGAATCTGTCTCTTTGTTGGTCCCACTAGGTTGGTGTCAGATTGAAGACGACAAATTGCCTGACCATGCACACGCAGTCAATGTCTGCTTGGGATCAATGCAATAATGGCCTATTAACTGCTGTGGTCTACTGAGTTTGAAAAATCACTAGCAATTTCAACCCGGTTACAAGTAATCCTTAAATCAAGGACATTATTTTGGACTAATGGCTGTATTTGCAGGGCATTTTTGCTTTATTTCTCATTAGGGCCTAACACTGCTTTTTAATGCATCCAAGATTCTCTTTTCTACTAAAGATCAGTTTTCCCTGCTTTTGGTAGGTGCACTTGCTTGAACAGATGCACATTGGATGCGGACTTTGTAAACACCATGATTAAAAGTATGACATAAAAAGATTTTCGGCACAATCTTTGGTGCGGTAACTTTTAATTGGAGCAAACCATGTCAATTTTCTAGGAGAAAGGCTTGACTCCTTTCTCTAATGTCCAATTAAAAATCCACATGAACGAATTCATAATGAACAAAGATATTGTTACCTAAATCCGCATAAACTATATCTTCTTTTTCGCCAGTGGTAGCTATTACATTGCCCCTTGAAATGAAAAAATTGACTGTCATGTGTTTAAGATAAGATGAAGGGATGGATCAAAAGAAAATAAAGTTACATCGTGTGACGAAGAATTACGTTGAAACAAAACCCTTAAAAGTAACATTACATAAGATAATAATAATAATATATAATAATAATGATGTAAGAATTTGTATGCAGAAATAACCTATCAGCATGTCAAGCATGCTGTTATCATTAGGGTCCTGTAATATAATATAATATAATGTAATATAATATAATACAGTATAATATCATATAATTTAATGTAATATACCGTAGTATACTGTAATATCATATGATATAATATGATATGTTATAACATAATATAATATAGCATAATATAACATGATATGCTATAACATAATATAATATAGCATAATATAATATGATCTGATATAATATATTATTAGATAGCATAATATAACATAACATAACATAACATAACATAACTTAACATAATATGATATAATATATGTACACTACTGAGCAGTTTACTCCCGCCGTAAATGATGATTTATAAATGGTAAGACATGCAAGCAATCATAATTCGGGGGGTACTTACAGAAAATGACATTGGAGCTTAATACACCTCCTTTCAGAATAGTTTCAATTGAACAAGTAAACCTTTGAGAGGCTATTACCAATTTTCTTTGTATGCTTTTGGGAACATCGTCAAACTAAGGGGTTCAGTCTTACCATGGATCAATAACAGCACTGTGTCCCCAGGGAACATAGAACACTGCTTCCTCGGGTGACTGACTGCATCCAGCTACGTAAACCTATATCAGAAAGAAATAAGATCACTTAAACCTATATCAGAAAGAAATAATATCACTTAAACTTATATCAGAAAGAAATAATATCACTTAAACTTATATCAGAAAGAAATAAGATCACTTAAACCTATATCAGAAAGAAATAATATCACTTAAACCTATATCAGAAAGAAATAATATCACTTAAACCTATATCAGAAAGAAATAAGATCACTTAAACCTATATCAGAAAGAAATAATATCACTTAAACTTATATCAGAAAGAAATAATATCACTTAAACTTATATCAGAAAGAAATAAGATCACTTAAACCTATATCAGAAAGAAATAATATCACTTAAACTTATATCAGAAAGAAATAAGATCACTTAAACCTATATCAGAAAGAAATAATATCACTTAAACTTATATCAGAAAGAAATAATATCACTTAAACCTATATCAGAAAGAAATAAGATCACTTAAACCTATATCAGAAAGAAATAATATCACTTAAACTTATATCAGAAAGAAATAATATCACTTAAACCTATATCAGAAAGAAATAATATCACTTAAAACCTATATCAGAAAGAAATAAGATCACTTAAACCTATATCAGAAAGAAATAATATCACTTAAACTTATATCAGAAAGAAATAATATCACTTAAACCTATATCAGAAAGAAATAAGATCACTTAAACTTATATCAGAAAGAAATAATATCACTTAAACTTATATCAGAAAGAAATAATATCACTTAAACCTATATCAGAAAGAAATAAGATCACTTAAACCTATATCAGAAAGAAATAATATCACTTAAACCTATATCAGAAAGAAATAATATCACTTAAACTTATATCAGAAAGAAATAATATCACTTAAACCTATATCAGAAAGAAATAATATCACTTAAACTTATATCAGAAAGAAATAATATCACTTAAACTTATATCAGAAAGAAATAAGATCACTTAAACCTATATCAGAAAGAAATAATATCACTTAAACTTATATCAGAAAGAAATAATATCACTTAAACCTATATCAGAAAGAAATAAGATCACTTAAACCTATATCAGAAAGAAATAATATCACTTAAACCTATATCAGAAAGAAATAATATCACTTAAACCTATATCAGAAAGAAATAAGATCACTTAAACCTATATCAGAAAGAAATAATATCACTTAAACTTATATCAGAAAGAAATAATATCACTTAAACTTATATCAGAAAGAAATAAGATCACTTAAACCTATATCAGAAAGAAATAATATCACTTAAACTTATATCAGAAAGAAATAATATCACTTAAACCTATATCAGAAAGAAATAATATCACTTAAACTTATATCAGAAAGAAATAATATCACTTAAACCTATATCAGAAAGAAATAAGATCACTTAAACCTATATCAGAAAGAAATAATATCACTTAAACTTATATCAGAAAGAAATAAGATCACTTAAACCTATATCAGAAAGAAATAATATCACTTAAACCTATATCAGAAAGAAATAATATCACTTAAACCTATATCAGAAAGAAATAATATCACTTAAACCTATATCAGAAAGAAATAATATCACTTAAACCTTTGCAGTTGCAAATAGATACACGGTAGCAAGCACTTTCACGATCGGTCTGTGTTATGTGATCAAATTTTCTTACGCACTCTGAGAATGTTGGCATGGATATACTCTTCTCGCTTCATGATACAAAAGGAAAACTGGCTTCGGCTTCAAACGCTATATTCCCAATATTTCAGTACTGCGACTGTGTCCATGCAGAATATAAATGCTTAGAGCCTTTATCATTCGAAAATGGAACAATCTATTTTTATTTATTTTTTAGTGAGCTATGTTGAAGAAAGGCCATGGTGGTCTATGCAAAGCCCTAACAAAGGAAGAAAGAAGAAAGCAAAAGGCTAAGAGTTGAGAGAGATCAGATCAAGTTTATTGATCAATTTGCCACGTGGCATTAAAAATCAGTACAAGTTACATATTCCTTTGGATGCCATCCTTGGTACTTCAAAAAGCTTTTCGGCATTCTCTACTGCCGCAACAAAGATATGACGAATAAAGATCATTCCTGGTAAAAGAAAATTATCATGAAATTTCTTCTCTCAATTTAGGCTGATCAAGTCCTTTTTCGGTAATATACCCTTCATAGACAGGTGTGGTATGACACTGGGCATGTGTTACCAGGGCCGCGGCGAGGGTTCATGGGCCACGGGTCAGTACGGAAGATTACTAGCAAGGCACACTAATTTTTTTCAATTGAGTTATTATTCATGGGCCCCTACGGCTATGGCCCCCAGATCAGTGATCCCTCTGACCCCCCTCTCCTCAGCACTGTGTTTTATAGAAGCCTACCACTTGGGAGAGTATCCCAGAGATGTCGAAATGTGAGAAAAGAGCAAAAGCCTACCTGGTTGTCCATTGCCCTGCAAACAGAGATAAAAACACCCATAAAGAAATCATACGACGCGGAGAAAGGTTATCTTGCAAGAAAAAATTAATATCATCTACAGAAATGTTATAGGTGGAAGCAAAAACGAAATATGGAACAAGATGTACATTAAAAGAGAAATAAATATCACCGTTTATGGAGAGACGTGGGTAGAAACATAAAACTGCATTGCATATTTGATTTCGAGCATAGAAGAAACCAGAGACAGGGCTCTGAGTTTCTTTCTAGGGAAGTGGAATTCATGAAGTGGTTTCCCGTCGCCTTCCTCACCAATGGTATTTTAAAAGTGACCCATGGAGGAATCGAACTGAACCCCTGTGTTGTGAGTCCGTATGCGTAACCACTACGCTACGACTTACAGCATATAAAATGAGAAGTTCGAAAGATAGGCGGGCGATGATTTGCATGAAAAAGACAAAGCCGTTAAGATATACTGCTTACGAAACAAGTGGGGACAGGTTCAAATGCTGCTACATTGATGTTATTCCCAAGGAGTGACACTTACAAACCGTAATGATTATTTCAATATGAAGCACAATTTGTATGTTAACATAATTTTGAAGGTCCTTGGATGGAAAATTGACATGTAAGGGGATGCAAGAAACCCCTAATAAGATCATTTTCAGGTTTCAAAACGTAGATGAGGGAGACTGGAGGTTTTGCCGCCATTACAAAGATATTATGTCCAGGGAAGTGTACATTTTATATTAGCTATTGTGATGTCAGCTAGCCCCCCTCCCATCCAAGGAATCCTGTTCGAGAATGAGATCAGCTAAGAGACTGTATCACAAAAGCCATTTATGAAAAGGGAATCTTGTGTAACACAATCGTACAATTGATTACCTTGCTTTGAGAAGAGACTGCCAGTGCACTGGTCCAGTAGTTTTATTGAATAAACCAGGATAAAGCAGGACATTGCAACCTGGAAAAATAAAAAAGCAATAATGTTTTGAATCTCATGGCACATTTTGTGACTTAATCTTCGACTTCTAGACAAGTGTTTTTCTCAACAAGTATGAATTTGGCTAACTAATTAGAGATTAAAGCTTTCCTTTTTTAGCTAGCTTTGTTGGGAAAAGGCTTATACCAAGTCCCTTGTTAAGAAAATTTTTCTCGTTTTGTATCCAACGATACGAGCTGTTTTTTCTGGCCAAAGGTTGGAAGGAGGAAAGTGCTTGTCATTCCTTGTGCTGCTTCAAAACGCAAGACATTCTTCAGAGTGGACTCTTTTCACCACAAGGACTTCAAAATATCCTAGAATGATTGGGGCTAGAGACACCCATCTACTAGAGCCTCCCTTCGCATGCAAACAGAGTCTCACTGGCTCTAGGTATAATGGACAAAATTTAAATCAAATCAGCAAATAAAAGTGAGCTAGTAAACTTTATTAACATTCTAAGGAAAACATCTTGTAGGAGTGGAAGAGACATTGAACTAGTGGTATTTGAAAGAAAAAACTTCCCTTTTTGATTTATAAAAAAATTGAGGAAAATTGAACAGAATCGACGTTTTTAAAATTTGAAGCAAACTAACTGCACAATCTTGACTAAAAGCAGTCTTCTGGAATTGGAAGTTAAAATTTAGAGATATTTCATAGCAGATGTGACTGTTACTTCGAGAAGAAATTTTTTTTTAAGCCAAGGGAATTTTCTCGAACATCAAATGTAGAAAAGAGATATTGTACCCTGTTTGTAGTACCATGTGGCAAGCTCAGGGAATCGTAGATCATAGCAGATTCCAATTCCAAATTTCCAAGGTCCTAAAATATTGACAGGATCGCTTCGTAATGCTTTGATTACAATGATGATGATTGTAATAATAGCAATGATGGCAACGATGATGATGATTGTAATTATGACATCAATGATGATAGCTGTTGCTATTACTAATGCACTTTTGAACGCGGTAGCCTTTTCAGTCTTAGATAGCTGTAATCATAATCTTCACAATATAATCAAGTTCGCAGGATGCGGTGCCATGAAATTCAAATTGGAGAAGGCCTGAAAGTTCTTCTAGATATAGTACATCAGGTGTAGCAAATTTTGCGCGTGCTTGAATTCGCGCACATGAGAATGCACACAGGATGATTACAATCATTCAGTTCTGAAAAAAATTATGTTTCTAAATGTTTCTCATGAGAAAAATTACATTCTAGTAGAATATGGTCTCAGGGTAGCTCAGTGGTAAGATAACTGCACATTGATCCGATGATCAGTGGTTTAAATCGACCTCCAATTAAACTTTCACATAGAGTGAGGAGAGTCGCCAGCTCTCTGTAATTCCAGGCGTAGGAATCACGAGGTGGGGTCACATTGAGAGGAAGGACCTGGATACTGCTCGATACGCCAAAAGCTTCTCAGTGTTGAAATTTCTACCTTTGACATCTAGGTAGATTTATGTGTATAAAATAAGAAAAAAGGAATATGTCTTTAAACTGGCACTCCTTTGCTAGGAAGCTCTAATCCCAGACCTCTGAAGCCCTTTGACAGTTATGTTTATCTTGTCGGGATTGCCTGCGGTGTTAAAATGATGTCAACCACGTTGCTTGTATCTGCTTCAGAATCCTCATTATCGAGTTTACTTTGACTTGCATTGGTACACACTTGGAATGGAGAAAACAGAGGTACTTTTGAAATACTTAATCGTGGGATCTATGATTATATTTGTCTCTGCTTTATCCCCATGCGTCACATTTTTTGTAGCTCAACATTCGTACAGTGAGAGTGCGCCAGATGCAGCACAGCGCGAATTCCGATCGAAAAGTAAAGCGATTTTTCACAAGGAATTTTTCGAGACGTAACACTTTTTTAAAGTCGGTTCCTTTATTTTCGTTGTATTCTACTTTAAATACACAAATCACTTGCTTAAACAAGGACAACTGGTGCCTTTAGAAATCGCGTCAAGCAATAACCTCATCTCATCTTAAAGCATCGTCGGGAATCAAAAGCTAGGCCGAAATAAGTATGTTGGGTGCGAAGTATTGCACCAGCCAAAAATACCCAGACGGCATGGGTTTGTTTGCTGATGCTGAAGAAAAACCTCAGAGCCTGCTAAAAATCGCAGCCAGTCAAGTGAAGTGAAAAAACTTGGCTTCTCCACCAGGTGTCAGCAAACCTTCTCAGTTTTGTGTACAAAGAAAGCGCAGACTCTCTCAAGTGATGCTGGACAGATGTGATGTTCTTCAGGGCCACAGCCGAATCAGTCCTGGTCTATGGCTCAACAACACGGACACTAACAAAACAGCAAGAAATATCCCTTGACGGAAGGTACACTAGAATGATACGTGTAGCATTTAATATCAGCTGGAAAAAACATCCAACAAAAAGGCAGTTGTGTGGAAATCTACCTCTCGTATCGCTTACACTGAAAATGAGAAGATTAGTCAGTCAAACAAGTCAGAGCTTGCGAGTGACGTCCTTTTGTGGTCACCTAAACGTGAAAGAAGATCCGCTGGAAGACTTGAAGATAACTCTGGATACCATCTCGATGATCTTCCAGCAGCCATGTCTGATGGAGACGGATGAAGGGAACAATTCAAGCGTACCCAAGTTGAATAATCGACCTGATGACGATGATGTAGTTTTTAGTTTTACGCGCTTTTGAAGTTTGGTAGCATGGGCCTTCATTTCTGAGCCCCATGCCTTACTACGGCATTAAAGTCAATGGAGCAACCTCTCACGTATAGTGGGATTCTAACATAAACCTGATAGTTCCAGAGAGAGAGAGAGAGAGAGAGAGAGAGAGAGAGAGAGAGAGAGAGAGAGAGAGAGAGAGACCCTGAGGGAGAGAGAGAGAGAGACCCTGAGGGAGAGAGAGACCCTGAGAGGGAGAGAGAGAGACCCTGAGAGAGAGAGACCCCGAGAGAGAGAGACCCTGAGAGAGAGAGAGAGAGAGAGAGAGAGAGAGAGACTCTGAGAGAGAGACCCTGAGAGAGAGACCCTGAGCGAGAGAGAGCCAGTCTCTGGAAACGGTTGAAGAATGAGATAAAAGGCAACCTTCACTGAAGAAATTCCAGAAAGGGGTGATGAAATCCCTCAAGAAATAACGTGCAGTATTTTGCTTTCAAATTCTCTAATTTCTATTCCTATAAATATTATGCCATCATGTTTCAATTGTCAATTTTAGTTTAATTTAAATGCATGGCCCTGTAAACCAGCCTCTCTCTGATTGAGAGGTTGCCATGACTACAAATGACAAATGAAAATGAATGGACAAAATCGGGCATATGAACCACGTGACGGAGTCTTGGACACGTCATAGTCAAGCCAAGAATTGTTCAAGAAGGTAAGAAGTCAATGAGAAACCAATATAAAAAGAATTAGTCGACAGCAACTTCAGAAAATAACAAGCATACATAAAATCACCTATTGGTTAAAACAAGAGGGGGAGGTTTTGGCCCCCCAGCCCCCTCTGGCACTGTCCCTGATTCTTCATTATGCTCAAAAGTGCCACCTTGCAACATAAACAAAGGAAGCCGATGTTTCTTTGAAAGTTTTCCCTGACCAATCTCTGTCCATTCATTCAGATTGCAAAAAGCAAAGATAGAACAATTTCTGCTATCAGGGAAGGTCAGCTACATATTCTGAATTAACTTTTTATCAAACTCTGAATCAACTTTTGATGGGTCTTACGTCCAGATAAATGTGCTTTCTCAAAGCAAAAATATCATCTACAAACAGGGCACATGGTACCTCTTGCATATTTTCCACGATTCACTCAAACATGAATACCATTTCCCAGAGGTCTCTCCTGATAATTTTGGTTAATTTGGCCTGAAAGCTTCCGCTTCAAATTTCATGCAACCTGCAATGGTCAAAGTCGTTCTTACCAATTTCAAAGGTGAATGGTTTATTTCCAGGCGAGATAATGTCAGATTCTGTAAATGTAAGTTTGCCTTTGACATCTACGTCAGCAAGATGTATCTGTAAAAAGGCAGAAATGTTATCACTGTGAAGCTTGTCAAGCGTAAATTGAAATATTGCCAACGTGGCAAAAACCAGAGCCACGGATGTGAGTATTTGATGGGAACGTGAATATACATTTTTCGGTTTGTCATCCTCATAGATAGTGTTATATTGTGAACCAGGTAGGATTCGAACCTACAACCCCAGTGTTATAAGTTTATACACTTAAATTTTTGTTTCGTTGCTAACAAGCAGTATGTACTCTCTTGAATGATCAAATATTGCAAAGGCATACGTTTGTATTTCTACAATAACTGCCTTGACTCAAGGAAGAAGATATGGCTTCCGGAGTGACGCCAAATTTCAAAGATGAACATGCATGGGTGGAGGTGTAGGATACGTAGATGAATATAAAGATATGAGGACAATAAAATGTATCGAAAGAAAATTTGCCAAGCAGAACTTTGTCCACAGCGACCCGGAAGCCAAACTGCGTCGCATATTCGATTTGGAGCATTGCAGAAACCAGAGACAGGGCTCTGAGTTTTTCTAGGGAAGATAATTTTTACCATGTGATTTCCCGTTGCCTTCCTCGCCAGTGGTGTTTTTATTATGATACGTGTAGAATTCGACCTCACAACCCCTGTGCTATGAGTCCCCAGGTTAAACCGCTGCACCACGGGACCACTGAATAGCTGTCTAAAAAGAGTTGTTTGACTCGATAATAGAATGAAAGAAGCTTAGATTATCTAATAAAGAAAATAAAGTAATAATGTGTATCAAATTTGACTCATTTTTACAGTAAATATTGGAACCAAAAGTTGGGTAACATTAAGATGCGAAATATGTCACCTTTCTGAATGTCCCTAGCATTGCTCCATCAGGACCAAAAACTGCTGCAGTATTATAAAGTTTACCATCACATGATTCAGGTATGGAGCCTCCTACTAAGTGAATTTGGAGCTCCTTTGCAATGCCAGACAAGAGCTTGGTTGTTTCTCCAGGTATTGACTCAGCATAGTCAGCAAAATATTGGGTACCGTAAGGTGAATTGAAACATTCCTGACAGAAAAGGCAACATTTTCAGCGATCTCAACTGGAAAAGATCAGAAGTTCCTGTTCCCTTCAATGGCATCGAAATGGGAAAATCTTCACCCTGTATCTGCTACACTCGTTTTTTAGTAAGGAATTTCGCAACATCTTTGTACCCTAGCTTCTTGACTTTTTAGGCAATTTCCAGATTAAAAGCGAATTTCATCACATGAAAATCTCATTTTCTAAATTTCTATGAACCTTCCTCTCCCTTCATCGGGAACTCTTCATTTACAAGAGTTATGGCAAGGAATAAACATGGCGCTTCAATCTATGTTGCTACCCTTTTGGTCCCTTTTTACGAAGATCAACCGGGAATGGAATCTTCTTTAAATTTCACTGCTTTACATTAAAAGTGAAAAAGAGGGACTCACTGGGAGAGTAATGAGGTCTGCACCATTCTGCGCAGCTTCTGAAATCAAATGTTTCGCATTTGCTATGTTCTCTTCCTTATTTACCGAGACTTTGAGTTGCACAAGCCCTAGACGCAATGCTACAAGGAAAAGAGGATAACAGACCATAAAAAACTGCGTCACACACTCATTTCGAGCTTGGCAGAGAGGGTAGTCACGAAGCAGGACTGCTATCAATGGGGGATCTTCTGGATCAAAAATTTTTTAAGAGGGAGCAGAGCTTCCGTTGAAAACGTAGTAAAACGTTTTAATTTTATTCTTATCATACAATTTCTGAGTATTGGCAAAAACGACAGAGGGACAGAATACAAGGAAGGAAAATCGTGGGGTGGTGGTAGGGATGCGGAATCTATGACATGGTTTCCTGTTGCCCTTCTCAACAATGGGCTTTTTTCATGGTGACACGTGCAGGATTCGAACTCAGAACTATTGCCTACTGCATGAGTCCGCACGCTGGCACCACAACGCATCACAGCAACACTAATTAAGGTGGTAGGCACCACAACGCATCACAGCAACACTAATTAAGGTGGTAGGCACCACAACGCATCACAGCAACACTAATTAAGGTGGCAGCATTCTCGTTGGCTTGACATCCTGTGCGGGCTATTACCGAAGGCTTCAACAGTGGCCGATCCGGCTTCATCTCAATTCACAATACTAACGCAAATAAAGGGAGGCAGGTCTGAAGTCATGGCTGTTTTTCGAGGGGGGCTCCTTACCCTTGCATAACATTCAGCGATATAGATAAGAACATGGGAGTCCAACGTACGGTGCCACTAGATGGGAAACCCCTATTGCGGCATTCATTGTAATGGCACAGCTGTGTGACCCACAGGCTTAAAGAACAGTGATTGTCACCACTCTAGTTGACTTCTTTCATTTACAGTAGATAAACAAACTTAGCCAGCCCCAACCGTGGCATTCGCTGTGCTTGCACAGCTGTAAGACCGAAAAGCAAAGAAACGGAGAGACAAGGGCGTCCTTTCCAACTATTAGAATAGCAAAGAGCTAAAAATATTGGTTTGACAGCGAAAAACGTGCCCCGTGAAGATGTTAACATTAGTAATTGATATTCAGTTTACTCATATACTATCGATGAAATGAACTCAGTGATTTTCTGTTGTGCTGGACAAAGATATTATTGTGATCATTAGTCATCGGCGCAAAGCATTTAGACCAGGGGTGGGCAAACTTTTCAGCACAAGGGCCGGAGTCACAAATCTTAAGTTTTAGAGGACCGCACAGCAAGTTGCCAAGGCTGCTTCAAAATTAGATTGTCCCGCAATAAAAATGAAATATATGCTTAAATCTTTTGAAAACATATTCCATTCTCAGTATGGTGAAACTTTACATGTTTATAAAGAGTTTATACGGTATCAAGCGATTAGAAAACGAGAATAACGGGAGAGTTTTTGCTTGATACAAGTTCTTGGCGGGCCACAAAAAAGCATTCGACGGGCCGCATGTGGCCTGCGGGCCGTAGTTTGCCCATCCCTGATTTAGACAGTCAATGTGCCAGCCGTTGCCCTTACAGTGGCCTGATCAAGAGGCTAGATGCCGGTACTGCGAGACGGTCTCTCTCCTGTCTCGGCAAAGGGCATTTTTGCTATGGCCTATAGCATCACACCTCAAGAAGTGATTTAAGCTCTGTTTTCTATAAATAATACATTCGGATCTTGGTAAAAGCAGTGCTATCCCGCTAACACATGATACATCGCAAATTTCGAATTATCTTGCAATATCCATAACTCCAGCATCAATGTTCATTTTTGCCTTCATTCTGTGCCCCAGCACCGCGAAATTTCATGGGCTCTGGAACTCCTGCCAAACATTTGAAGAATGGATTTCCTTGCATCTACCGTGTATAAAATCTGGAAATGCAGATACCCTCCTACGACGGGTCTAGCCTGGAAATTGCACAAAACCTTTTCCGATTTCCTGGAGACTCCTTCCTCCTCTAAATCCCCGTTCAAATGGTGCTTGGGTCCGCAACTCAAACCAAAATTAAACCAAGTTACACACACACAAGTACCCAAACGTTGGATCTCAAATCTTCGTTGGACTTCTTCTTAGCAGAATGGAAAATCAGACTGAAATGAATTATATCAACTTACACAGAGAATTCTTGGCCATTGTTATCTATCGTGTGAACCTTTTGCTAGGTAGTGAAATCCAAACACAAGGTTATCTCTAAGCTAAGGGATTGAGATGGCTCTTTCCACGAAAAGGCACCTTTGTTCGTTGCAGGTGAGGGGCAATTTGGGTTACTCTTGCACCATGAGCCGCTGGAGAAGACCGTGATTTAAATGCAAGTCTATTACACAATGGCAAAGTGTATGGAACGAAAAAGCTGTTGTATCGTCCCATTTGCGAACGCGATCGGAAAAACAAGAGATGACCGCAGCCGCTATTTCAAACACGTGTTGACATACAAATATGCCTTCCTGCTAAAGTAAATAAAAACAAAAGCATCCAGATTCTGTCACCCATGGCATAGACAGGCAAAAACTGTTTCCCTCTCTTAATGCGCAGATGTCGGCCAGAAAACGGGCGGTTTGAAGTTGCAATGGACGAATTCTAAATTCTACGAATAAAGTCCTGTCTCATTCGCTGTGAGTCGAAGCTTGTACAAACTACAGGATCTCCTGACAGTGAGCTTATAAAACTTCCAGTAGAAGGAGCTTGTAAACGCCATTCAAACAGGCTCAGACCTAAAGAAATCATGATTGGCCTACGGAACAATATTCCCGTAAAAAGTGAACAGCAAAGATGAGAAATGACCTCAAGCCCTCGTTACGAAAGCAGGGGGTATTGCTTATTCCGGCGAGGGTTCGAACCCCTAATGTTTACATCTATGATCCAGTGCATCAATACCCTGATGTTCAGATTTAGCCACAAGACTGCTCATTGCCATGTGCTCTTGGGCACATCAAACCCGTATTTCATGCAGTAAATTCGATTGATTGTGACAGAGCTTGCCCGTACACACGTATCTCTTATTCTGTAGCTAGTGAAGATCCAACTAATATGATAATAGAGACAGGAGAAGCGAGAGGGGAAATTCAAAGCAAAATCTGGCAATTTCATGAGATGCAATTTAGATTTTAGATACAAAAGTGCAAATTCCATTATTTCATCATCGGCTTGACCCAACATTCTCAACTTTGTATAAATCATTTCTCTTTTGGTAATGCGTTGGCACTTGACTTCGCACAGTTTCCATATAGTCAAGGTCTACGAAAAAGCATAATTCACAGAAGCAAACGTGAATAAAGTTTCAAGCAGTTGATGCACGGAATATGATTGCTATAAATTACCCAATTGTTTCAGATGTTTATTGATGGAGATAAAAGTGATGATTATATTGATGATGATGATGATGATTGTGGTGATGATGATGATGATAGCAATAATGATTATGATTGTGATGGTAATGATGATGATAATAATGATGATGATGATGGTGATAATGATGATGGTGATAATGATGATGATTATGATGGTGATAATGATGATGATTATGATAGCAATGATGATGATGGCAATGATGATGATGGTAATGATGACGACGACGATGATGATGATGGTAATGGTGATGATGGTGATGATAATGATGATGGTAATGATGATGATGGTAATGATGACGACGACGATGATGATGATGGTGATGATGATGGTAATAATGATGATGATGATGATGATGATGATGGTGATGGTAATGATGGTGGTAAAGACACTGATAATAAGGACGATGATGGTAAAGATACTGATAACGATGATGATGATGATAATGATGATAATGATGATGATAATTATAAGGATGGTGATGGCAATAATGATGATAATGATGATAATGATGATGATGATAACGACGATGATGATAATAATGATGATGATGATAGTAATGATGATGATAATGATGATGATGGTAATGATGATGATGATAATGATGATGATGATGATGACGACAATTATGATGATAATGATGATGATGGCGATAATGATGATGATTATGGTGGCAATGATGATGATGTAAAGGTGATGGTAATGATGATAATGATGATAATGATGATGATGATGATGATGATGATGATGATAATGATGATGATGATGTGAGGCCACCAGAAGTCACGCCTCGCAAACAACGCAATAAGAATGAATAACAATCCATTGATATTTGTGTTCTGTTTTACCATTCCGCTACAATTTACTCTTATGATTTGTTGATTTGTTGACACAAATAGTGTTCAGTTGAACTGAGCGAATACCAAAGGCAAAATCTATCTCTCTTTCATATGACCACTTCACCGAGTTTCTCAACAAATGATACTGATGATGATGATGATGATGATGATGATGATGATGATGATGATGATGATGGTGATGGTGATGATGAAGATGGCGATGATCATGATAGTGATGATGATAACAGTAACTATGATGATGATGGTGATGACGATGATAGTGGTGATGATTATAATGATGATCATCGTGATTATGATAATGACGATTATACAAAAAGGATGGCTTTGATAGTGACTGCAACTATGATGACGATACAGATGATTATCTATTTACAATCAAAACCTCTTCATTACCAATGTTTGCGTATATGATATCTTCTTTCTCTTCTGTTTTAGCCATCACTTTACCCCTTCAAATACAGAAACAATCTCTCAGTTATCATTCTAACGTTCTTCATTTTACGAACTTATGAAAAAGCATAGATGTCTCGGGCGCTCAAAAATGCTCATAACCGGATTCAAAATTTGATCTCACTGGAATGGAAGTTCGTATGAAGTCAAGATTGAAATCTGCGTCATTTTAAGTGATCGAGACGATAGCTTTGCCAACACCTTATCCAGTCAGCAGAAACCTTTTGGTAATGACTGTTATTAAGAAATGAGTGGAGAACTTGACACCACTTTGATTCAAGATTTAAAAGGTGAGGACAAACCAGCTCGAAGAAAGCAACAAAACACAGCAACTGAACTCTAACGTAGGGTGAGGAGATTAACTAAATCTCTGGAATAAATTAGAGGGGCAAGAATCACGAAACGTGGTCTGATGAAGAGGAAACAATAGAACGACGGCCAGCAAGCATCCATTTTATCTGTCCTGAAATCAATATTTTAATGATATGGAGAGAAAAGAAGAAAACGGAAAAGACATAGATGAAGATACCACGGATCAATGATGGTACTGTGTCCCCATGCTATGTACGATGCATTTTCGTCTCTGGCTGGACTGCAGGCGCCAACATAAAGCTGGAATGAAAGTCAAATAGCAAAACAGAATCGAATAATCGCAGAGGCCGAGCAAAATCAACGAAGGCTCAAAAGGGCTGAAAGATATCGATCGAGAGGTTTGCTTCAAAAACCTACTTCATAAAACACGTGGCTTATCATACACGGACAGACAGCTGCGTGGGCACCGCTGACGCTATAATACGAGGCTGAAGCATTAGAATTTCACGTAACTTCACTTTAAAGTAGAGCAGGGATGGCCAACCTGTCAGAGACGAAGAGCCACAATTCTCCATGTGCTGCTGCAAAGAGCCACATGAGACACGTGGGCACACAGGCACAAAAATCATCTGTATATTTTAAATGATAGTATATATTAGCTTTGCTTTTAATTATTTAATCATTACGTTGTACAGCGAAGGCCCCTGGTAAACTAGCATTCACTGAAGAGTCACCACAGAATAACTTGCGATGAAAATTGAGAGCAATTATTGTTTAAATCTTTTTTGAAAATGATACCGTAGTTGATGCCGGGCTTTAAGAACCGCAACAAGCTTGGCGAAGAGCCGTATGCGGCTCGCGAGCCGCGGGTTGGTCACCCTTGAAGTAGAATCATCAGAATTTTATATGCAGACGTAGGAACCAAGAGACAGCGTCACATCATCACGAGAGATGCAAAGGATGCTACTACAACGCATTCAAAAAGCGAATGAAAAATGATCGGTTTGTGAGTGAAGGATCCTTCACCTCCTTGGAAGGTGCTAACTGAAATTTGACGAATAGAGTATTATTCAAGGCTCGAAATCCTTTCCTAGCCACATTGGTGAATAGGATGGCGCAATCTCCATTTCATTAGCCTTTGGGCACACAGCTGTGCAAGCACAGTGAATGCTACCATTGGGGGCTTGTCATCTGGCAGCACTGTGTCTTTAACTTGCACTATGTTTCCTAAAGCGCTTAGTGAAATTAGAGAAGCAGCTGCACCATATCTGAGGTCTTTCATGTGACCTGACCGGGCTTCGAGCCCTGACCCACCGCATACAAAGCGAGAATTCTACTGCTAGGCCATGCAGACAGTTCAGGTAGATTTCGGCCGCAAAGGAAGGGATCGTGCAAATAGCAGAGGAAAAACGGAAGACAGAATGAAGAACGGAGGAAAGAAACAGTTTAAAATGCATTTAGATCTTAAATGACATTTTCATTTTCCTTAACTTGGGGAAAACTGACTGGTTGAAGCAGTCCAGGCATGGTTTCACGTATTCTTTTTGGAACAAAAGGGATTTCTATGAAGGAATTTATCTTGATTGAAATTCGAGACGATTGCCGTACGAATTAAAAACCTCGTCGGTTGGTATCAAAGAGCAAAGAAATGAAATGAAATGAAATGATCTTCAAACCTGATTATCCAAAGCCCTGGAAAGAAAGAGAAAAGCGAAGTGAGTTTCAAGATTTGAACGAAGAGCACCAGGAAGACTTGACATTTCTGGATCCAAATGAAGAACGGTAATTGGAGAGAAAACTTTGACGCAAGAGGAAATATAGGTCAACGGAAGTATTTGAAACACTGAAGCTTAAAATTCATGGTTTGAATGAATCTCTATTTGATATCAAACCTCCTGATGTTACTGTCTAGTAGCTACCATATTTTTGTTGCCGTTGCGTCGCATACTCGATTTTGAGCGTAGCAGAAACCCGAGACAGTGCTCGGAGTCTTCATTAGGGAAATGGAATTAATGAATTGGTTCCCCGTTGCCTTCCTCCCCAATGGTGCTTTTATTGTGACACGTGCAGGATCCTAACTCACAACCCCTGTCTTTTGAGTCCGCAAGCTTAACCACTACACCAGCCTTGTCTCTTGTTTTGCTACGCTCGGAAAATAGTACACTATGCAGGGAATGTCGCATATAATTGTTGTCGCTATTTGCCAGTAAAAACAAACAAGCCCAGCAACGTGATGACTTGCCATCTTAAACCACTTCTACTTCTGTTCGCTTAATGGATGTAATTGAAAAAATTCAAACATCCATTCTGTCACTCTATGCAATATTTAGGAAAGAAAACTTGGGAAAATGTGAAATTGATGAACTACCTTGCGGTGATAAGAGAATGCCAATGAGCGGGGCCCGTGGTCATATTAAAAGCTCCAGGATAGAGAAGGAGGTTGCAGCCTGTATGAAAACGAGATGTAAGCATAGGCTTGAAACTTTCAGTAAATTGCTTTTGTCACATCTTTGAAGATACACAATTATAAACTGATAAACCTTGGGGATAAAATATGCATTGTCAGGAAGAGGCAATTCATCGGTTTCCCATGATGATGCCGATACCATTCCTAGAGATATGCCATCAGTTATTTCCCTTCAAATATTCATTTGCATTGATTTGCATATCTCTCAATTACTACGATGCTCTTCATTTGAAGGCCAATATAATTCCAAATATGACTGCTTTATGGTAGGAAATATTAAAAATACCTTGCTGATCATACAAATGGGCAAGCTCTGGAAACCTCATATCATAGCAAATGCCAAGTCCAACTTTACAGGGTCCTTGATTTGAAAAAGGCCAACAATATGTAACAAAACATAACAAAAATAGATAAATAAATAAATGAATAAATCAACCAATCGATCACTAATCAACCAATTAATTAATCGATCAATAAATCAATCAATCAATCAATCATTAATCAACTAATAAATCAATTAATCAATCCATCAATCAATCATTTTGCGAACAAATCAATCTGTCCATTGACAAATCATCCATCCATCAACTAATCAGCCAATCAAAGAACCATTATATCAGTAATTTCATCAACCAAACAGTTAATTGATCAAGTAATCAGTCAATCGATTAGTCAATTTATCAGTTATGCATGGACCATCAAATTGTTCAATAAAATTTTTAAGAAATAAGCCAACAGATGGATCAATCAATCAATCAATCAATAACTTATTGGAAGGAATTCATTTAATGACTTTTTGTGTCAATAAATGAGATACTAATAAGGTGCTAAACCAAGTGCCACTTACCAACTTCAAATGAGAAAAGATTATTGCCTGCAGATAAGGCACTAGACTCCTTGAATGTCATCTTACCAGGAACATCAATGTCAAACAGGTGTATCTGGAATGTCAATAGCTTAGTGTATCATTGGCTGCACAGAACCACAGTATGCTGAGTGATCACCTTTATGTTTTTTCAACTCAGAACTAGACTCTAGACCACTGAGAAGCAATGATCAATTATAAAAGACTATCAAGAAGTGACCCACTTCTTTACTTAAGACGATGAGATCATGACATGTTCAACTGTGATAAAAGAGAGCGAATTATTGTTTCCATATGCCCAATGTAATAATTCTTCTTCAGACTCAAAAGCTTTAAATATGGATTGGTGACAAAGCACTCTGTGATTTTCACATTTTTATATCTGAGATTTGATGTCTGATAAAACTCAGAATTAACAATCCTAGTCCAATTAACTAACTATACAGTTTCAATTGTATTCAAATTCTGTAGCAAAATACAATTATATGGGATAAATCAAATGCTTAAACAACAAGTTGATGATGGTCGTAAATAAAAAGGGAGAATTATTAAGGATTTAGCAGATGCTACTTTTAGCTTTCAATGATGATTCACAGGCAGTGGAATTTTTATGAAACCAACTTATAAAACCTCTGTAGAATTATGCATATAAAAAAGGAAAGGATACATAATGCAGAAATAATTCCCATTATTTTTGAGGTTCAATACATCTTAGTCGACCAAAAAGGTTGCTTGACTTGATAGTGTGAAAATAGTCAAAGTTTACTAATCAAGAAAGAAAAGTGGGAAAATCAGTGTTGCTTAAACTGACATATTTTTCCTCTTCAATATTGGAGCTGATTGCTAAACAAAATCAAGATGCAAAATGTCACCTTTCTGAATGTCCCTAGCATTGCTCCATCAGGACCAAAAACTGCTGCAGTATTATAAAGTTTACCATCACATGATTCAGGTATGGAGCCTCCTACTAAGTGAATTTGGAGCTCCTTTGCAATGCCAGACAAGAGCTTGGTTGTTTCTCCAGGTATTGACTCAGCATAGTCAGCAAAATATTGGGTACCGTAAGGTGAATTGAAACATTCCTGACAGAAAAGGTACAAAACACAAATCACATTGCGTCCTTCATTTCAAATTCAGAAATTTACAACAAGTTTAAAAGATGGGAGTCTGACAATTTTGCAAATGATTATGATAAAAAGGAAAGTTGAAATAGGAAATTTATCAATAAGAAGACATCTTTGGGAGAATTATCACATTGGACAACTTCAATGCATCCCAATGTAAGCTCTTGCAGTTCAAAGGAAATATTTCGCTATTTTACCTAATTCCTTTAAACAGTGATGAGTTTCAAGCAAAGGAACATATTTTTTAGGAATTTTTTTTATATCCTGGTCCTGCCATAGAGCTGGGAACAATGCAGAAGCCTCGACGCTGGTGTCCTTGGATATTGACCGCCAAAAGTGATCTTGACTCCTTTTTGTCACCCCGTAACCGATTCTGCAACCACTTTCCCTCAAAGCACATTTGAGGGAAAGACTTACTGAAGCCATGGAGCTAGCAGCTTTGATTTTTTAATTTCTGTTCAAGAAGGTCAAATAAAATCATACAAAATGGGTTTAAAAAATGGCAGAAATTGTACTGCATGCAACACATGTGGGTAGCATCTGGCAAAAGGGTCAGCCAGCCAAGCCAATGAATTAAAGTACTCTCAAGAGGCCATTTGACAATTGCGGGGTAAAAAGAGGATAACAGTAAAAACTAGGTGATGGAATTAAAAACAAAAATCGGTTTTTACAGGCAGTGAGATGAGTTTGGCACCATTTCCCGCTGCTTTTCTTATGAGCGATTTGGCATTTGCAAGATTTTCCGCTTTATTTGCAGTAACCTTTAGCTGCACCAGCGCAAGAAGCAGTGCTGAAAAATTCAATCAGTGAAAGGAAGCACGAAAAATTGCGAATAAATAAATAAATCAAAAAAGCCCCATCTCAGTGCAATTTATCGCTTAAAAATTACTGACAATGGCAATGGATTTGAAATATTTTTACGCTTACGTCATATCTGCTCAGCCTGGAATACTTACATGCAAGTAAACGAGTAGGTTTAAAATCGGACTCGTGCTTGAAATATTTCCTAAAACCCAAAGACACAACTAGGCCAAATTCCTTTAGAAAGGGCTTGGTAAGTTGAATCAACTACCCTTTGCAACGAATAAATACCCATGACCTGTAAGAACTCAATAGGTCTGGTTTAAAGGGGAAATACATTGGAGACCAAAACTAGAAATTCAATGAAAACAATGCGAGAAATTAGACGAAATGAATGAGTGCCCGTCTTCAGCGAAGAATTCCACAAAGCAAGCTTGTTAAATACACACAGCAAGAAATATATCAAGCTCACATCCCGCTTGAGACAAATAAATGATCAATAGAAAAATGAACAGACTAATTCACGAGTTTGATGCACGATTTTATATACTAAACAACTTACACCTTGGTTTGGCAGCCATTTTGAGGGCCTCGCTTCAGTTATAGCATCCAACAGTCGTAAACGAGGCGTTCCAATTACATGTAATGACTCGAATGACAAAATTATAACTGAAATATCAGAGCAGGATGTGTCAAAATCATAACAGAAATATCAGAGCAGGATGTGCCAAAATCATAACTGAAATATCAGAGCAGGGTGTGTCAAAATTCTAATGAAATATCAGAGCAGGGTGTGTCAAAATTATAATGAAATATCAGAGCAGGGTGTGTCAAAATTATAATGAAATATCAGAGCAGGGTGTGTCAAAATTATAATGAAATATCAGAGCAGGGTGTGTCAAAATTATAATGAAATATCAGAGCAGGGTGTGCCAAAATCATAACTGAAATATCAGAGCAGGGTGTGTCAAAATTCTAATGAAATATCAGAGCAGGGTGTGTCAAAATTATAATGAAATATCAGAGCAGGGTGTGTCAAAATTATAATGAAATATCAGAGCAGGGTGTGTCAAAATTATAATGAAATATCAGAGCAGGGTGTGTCAAAATTATAATGAAATATCAGAGCAGGGTGTGTCAAAATTATAATGAAATATCAGAGCAGGGTGTGCCAAAATCATAACTGAAATATCAGAGCAGGGTGTGTCAAAATTCTAATGAAATATCAGAGCAGGGTGTGTCAAAATTATAATGAAATATCAGAGCAGGGTGTGTCAAAATTATAATGAAATATCAGAGCAGGGTGTGTCAAAATTATAACGAAATATCAGAGCAGGGTGTGTCAAAATTCTAATGAAATATCAGAGCAGGGTGTGTCAAAATTATAATGAAATATCAGAGCAGGGTGTGTCAAAATTATAATGAAATATCAGAGCAGGGTGTGTCAAAATTCTAATGAAATATCAGAGCAGGGTGTGTCAAAATTATAATGAAATATCAGAGCAGGGTGTGTCAAAATTATAATGAAATATCAGAGCAGGGTGTGTCAAAATTATAATGAAATATCAGAGCAGGGTGTGTTAAAATTATAATTGAAATATCAGAGCAGGGTGTGTCAAAATTATAATGAAATATCAGAGCAGGGTGTGTCAAAATTATAATGAAATATCAGAGCAGGGTGTGTCAAAATTATAATGAAATATCAGAGCAGGGTGTGTCAAAATTATAATTGAAATACATGTAACAAATAATACCTAAAATATTTCCGAAGTAAGAATAACTGCGTTGCATACTCCATTTCGAGCGTAGCAGTAACCAGAGACAGGGCTCTGAGTTTTTTCTAGGGAAGTGGATCTTTATGAGATGGTTTCCCATTGCCTTCCTCACCAATGGAGGAATCAAACTCATGAACCCTGCGTTATGAGGCCGCATGCTTACAACTGCACCACAGCATCACCAAGGATACATGACTGAAAATGCTAGAGTATGCTGTTTTGAAAAGTGCTTGACAATTAACAATGCTGTCCTCTTAAACTTGATATAGCTTTGTTCATTGATTGGTAGAACCATACATCATAATAAAAAACTATGGTCTCAAAATGGCAAACTGGCAAAGTGAGCTTTAACGCAAAAATTAAAGTCATGAAAGTTATGGCATATATGTACAATGCAATCTAAAATACAGATAATCAGAAATCCATCCATATTATGGTACTTCAAAATGTTCAACTTTCTTTATATTCCTTTTTAGCTCTTGAACCAGTTTTTCAGCAGTCATTGGTTCTATTTGAGCTCTCTCTGTTTTCCATGACACGTAAGGCTTTAGCTGTCAAATCAATAGCAAAAATTCTCAAGTAACATTAATGAATCAAAGAAGGTTGGACTGTGCAACTAAGATGAAAAAGATAACAGAGATATGAGCAATTCAAGTAAACAATATATCAAGAGAGAAAATAGCGAATAAAACATTTAGCCAATAGATAACATTATATAATAAAATGTGTTGCGTGCGCGCGCGCGTGTGTGTGTGTGTGTGTGTGTGTGTGTGTGTCTGTGTGTCTGTGTGCGTATGTATGTGTCTGTGAAAATTGATTCCATGGATTCAAAAATGCATATTTTATAACTGAAGAACTGTTACATACTCGATTTTGAGCTTAGCAGAAACCAGAGACAGGGTCCTGAGTTTTTCTAGGGAGGTGGGTTTTATGAGGTGGTTTCTCGTTGCCTTACTCACCAATGGGGTTTTTACTATGACACATAGAGGAATCAAACTGACAACCCCTGTGTTATGAGTCTGCATGCTTAACCACCACATCAAATGCTATTTCATACCATGTGAAATACCTAATCATGGCCTTTGCTTAGCAACAGCCTCTTAACAAACATGATACTCTTTAGAACATGCAAGAAAATGACGCATCAGTACCTGAAATCCTGTCAGATCTGGAACAATGAATTCAGGGATTTTCTTTTGAACAGTCATAAACTTTCCTAAAAACAAAAATGGTCACAAGAAAATCCAAACGACTAGCTCTTCATCTCTGCACGAAATACTATACAGACAATGCTCATGTATAGAAAGTTAGAGACACACTATAGCAGTGTTGAAGTCGTAGTGTGGCTGTGCCAGACTCCATAATGCCGACCCCCTGCCACCGACATGAGTTTTTGTGTGACTAGGGCACCCAAAACTCCTACACCTTGAGGGATGACTCGCGTCCCGGTTTGCCCAGGATCACATTGATGGTCTACAGGAATATCATTTTCTTTAGACGGACAGAGAGTCCTCAACCCTACATATGGTCCACGGTCCCTTATATGGGGCTATGCCTTATTCATGATACCCCGTTTGTACCCAGAAAGCCGTTCTACGCAGGCAAAATGCTGCAGATAGGACCCTGAAGATGCATGGGCATTCCCCCATCTGTCATTTAGGGGAATGCCTCACTGCGCTGATGAGGAAGCATGTGGAAACAGACTACAGCATTGTTTTAGACAGACTATAACAATAGAGAATAAGGGTGACAAACATGTGATACCTTTACTGGTGATGAATCCTGGATTTCGAACTCCTCTCCCTAAAAATGAAAAATAGAATAGAGATGTTAAAGAACTTTCAATAAAATTCGCTCTTTTTTTTGAACTTCTTCTAACTCCTGTCATTAGCTTTGAATCTAGCCTTCAAAATCTTTCGCTGAGTGTAGCAGAACCACCGCAGACGAATAGATACAAGGGAAACTGCATGATAACTGAGCTGGATTTGGAACAAATACAAGAAAAGCTCCCCACACCATCACGTTATAATGCTACAAATCACTAGTCAGACTAATTATGAAATACTGACCAAGAGTACGGGGTCAGCAAAGTGCATGGGACATAACTAAACTTGAAATAGTAACTATAATAATAATATTAATACAACATTTAATGAGGAAGGCCTCACGCAATAGATATGGTTTTCACAAGGGCCTTCTATCTTATCATTGTAATAATTCAATTGATACATTATGCCTAATCGACAAACTCCGTCCCACAAATCATCACTCATCCCTAGAACATGCAACTTATGGAACATCTTGCCTTCCTCTTGCTTCCCTGAATCTTACAACTTGCCATCTTTCAAATCCAAGATCAATTAACTTGGTCTGGTCTCTCTCTCCTCTTAGCCTTTCACTTTCTTCCTTTGTTGAGGCATTGTATAGGCCACCATGGCCTTTCCCCAACATAACTCATTAAAAAAAATCGCTAGGACAAAGCCAAAGTTTAGAAATAATAGTTCTACCATATAATCAATAAGTTACAAAATTTTCATATTGTCCTACAATGGCAGATTGTCAGATTTGCTCATAGTGAATACTGTAGACTGAATAGACTGAAAAGCCCCACCGAAATGATGAGCTCCCATTTACTATTATTCAATTTACTTGCATGGCAGCAGATCAGTCCTGCCGTACCATTTGGCCTCATTATACTCAGACAACATATTGGTTGATATAAAAAATTCAATTTAGTGATAGGACTAAATTTTGAAGCAGCTTGCCTCCTTTCTACAAATTTTACAAACCACAATGTACTTAGTGCTATCAATTAATCTCGTGATGTACAGCATTATATAGATAGATGGACAGATAGATAGATACATGCATACACAGATATAGATATGCAACACACACACACACACACACACACACACACACACACACACACACACACACACACACACACACACACACACACGCACACACACACACACACACACACACACCACACACGTGCAAAGTCTGACTCCAACATCCCAACAATGCTTACTTAGGCCCACTGTTTATAAATTCTGTCGTGTGGCAGAAGCCTACTGTAGTCCATTGCATACCTTTATAAAAATTTTTATTTCCTCTTTTTCCAGTCATGACCCCTCTTGTTGCACCGAGAAGAAGTCTTGTCAACTGCATGGCTTTTCTCAATTTCAAATTAAAGAGTATTAAAACAGAACGAACAGCCAACTCCACAGATGAACTTTACAGTACATGAGACCTAAATGCTCCTGCGCAATAAATAAGCTCCTTCACAGTCTACAGCATTCGGATCTACGACATGGCACATTTTGGCCTGGCGTTCCACTAATCATTGTAAGTGTCTCTACAATAACAGACAGTCTCGTTACCCAAAGATCTGCAAAGATACCGGAGCTGTGCAGCTTAAATTCTTCAGTGGCCCATGTCGGGTGACCCTTTTGTACTAATATCTTCCTTTTTAGAGTGTTATGTTGGGAAAGGCCCTGGTGCTGTCTATTGGCCCCCAACAATGGAAGAAAGTGGAAGGCTGAGATGAGAGGGAGATGATTTATTGATTTTAGATTTGAGAGAAGACAAATTGTAGCGTTCTAGAATGGGGGAAGAAGGCAAGACGTTTTACAGTTTGCAACTTCTTGGGATGAATGATGACACACGGGAAAGATTAGGTTGATTGGGTAGTGACTCTTACAACTACTACACCCGTTGATATTTGATATGATTAAGCTAAGATGAAATAACAGGACATTATGGCATATGATCAAGAGCCAAGAGTACTGGAATCTGAGTGAACTGAAGAGGCAATCAATGGCAAATGAAAAATAAAACTCTGAAAGACGTTATTCAATATAATTGTATTAGTATGATACAATAGCTTGTAATTTATCATAGCTACAAATAATAATAATTATACCAATGAAAATTTCAAATATCTATAATGCTATATTGCATCGCGGATAAGAAAATTACTTGACAAACACACGATTAAAAACATCCCTATAAGCAGAAAGTTGATTACGTACAATGATTTTCCTTTTGTGAATAAGGCTTGGGTAAGGATCGATGCTAATCTAAAAATTCTAATACCCCAAAGATATCACTATGAGAACCGATGCCTTAGGCTGTGAAAACGAGAAGAAGGCTCGCTAACAAAGAAGGCTGGTAACGGACGGAAGAAGTGAACAAGTGAAAATTGTGTCCCAGCACACATTCAGCTGAATATCACCTAAATAAATCTATAATCTAGACGGGTTGGTTTAAAGAGGTTGGCGTGTAACAGCAGCCATTGCACCGTCCCCTGCCACCTCTGATTCACAATATCAGCAATCGTTGAGATGAAAAATTGCTCAAAATACGGGTAAGGATGTACTTCTCAAATGGGGCATGACTTAATAGAAACAACTAGACGTAGGATTCTGATCGGTTCTGTCAGTTTTATGTAGTTTTACGACGGCTCAAATTACGATGCTTGTAGTCTGGCATCACCCACGGCCATGGTTCAAAATAAGCAAACATCGACTTATCTTAAAACAACTCTTAATACTTTCAGCTTAAATCACCCAAGCCTGATGACCCCTCGCTTCGTATCGTGAAAGATAACGGTACTGAACTGCCTCTCACTATGCAGGTTATTTGTAAACTCGGGTGAAGAAATCTTTCAAAACCTCGGAAATTGGATCAAATGGTGATAGAAAAGCTACAGCATAATCTGGAACTCATGAGCTTCCCCGAGTTTGCACTTGAGCCGACAAGGGGGCCTAAAAATGTCGATTCTCAATGAAATCTGCAACGAGCAAGCTGAAGGACGACAGTATGGGTTACAATAATGCTCTGCAAAAGGGTTCTGCTAAGAGAATTCCGAGGGCGGAGTTCAAAAATCATCTGTTCACAGTTTGGAATAGTCTCTTTCTGACAGATCCCCCGAATCTAGCTTTGCTGAAAAATATTTGACACACTTAAGACGTTCACGGGAGTTCTGGTTGGGATTGGGCAAGATTTGAGATTGGCAATTCATTACCGTTAACGTGATGTGTTGTTGTCGTATGAAAACGAACTATCGATTGCAATATTTGAGAACAACCACCTAATTGGGCCACATTCTTGACGAAAATCGAGTCAATATCGCAACTGATTCACCGCAACTCATCACCGATCTGAATGGTATGTTCTTGTTGAACCAGGAAACGACAAAGATCTTTCTACGCGTTCTGTGGCAGGTAAATCAGGTTCATTTGTCCTTCCTTTCGGAGACTTGAATGGATTCGATAGCTATAAAACAGGAGATCGCACCCATCAGTCACATCTCAAATTACCACTGTTAAAAATAACCAGATCCCTCGCAAGTTGATTAACATCTTTGGTAGTTTACAAGATATTTGTTCTCTACTTAAAACTTTCTCTAAAAGTATTGGATACACTTCTAGGCTGTAATAATTGTGCATAAATTTAAAACACCAAATTCATAATCAGCACGGGAATAATTATCACTGTTAAGGATTAAAAGAATTGTCACAATATATATCATTTTAGCAAGACTTTATTGTTAATTTCAATTGGAGAATGACCTGATTTCGTTTAATGTCTAAGATTAAAACACTTCAGAGCATCACACAAACAAAAGGAAAAGACTTTGAATAGAACCCTGCTTGTCTGGCAAAGCAAACGTTTTCACGAAGTTCCCTTTCACAGGTAAGCAAGAGAAACGGCTCGAATTTAGCTGTCAAGCACTACTGTATTTGCGACAATTAAAGAAAGGTTATCGACGGCAAGGTTATGCAGAAGTTGGTTTGTTTAGGATACAGATAAATTGTCAGGAGAAGTCGATTGACGATATTCCACTTACTCTTACACCTCATATCCTTCCAGTCTTGAAACGTCCTGTCTTAACATCTTTATAAAGAAGCACAATCATTTATAATTTTATCGTTAAGAAGTTTATAGTGAAGACATGTTCAAACGAAACTACTATTGGCGCAAAAGCTGTCCGGTGAAAAACCACGGATAAGTTTATAACCAAGGCGAGATTTTATCAGCATGTGACGTAAATTATCATCTGTTAATTCATTAATGGTTACGCGAGAATTCAAAAAGCATCAATTTATTGAAAATGTTAGTTAAAGTTATGACGCAAAGATGCAATGGTGAATGTGCGATTCATGTGGAACCGGATATTTAAATGCAGTCCATCCGTCGGATCAAACAGCGATATCCCATTATTTTGGCAAAAAGCTCATATCGAAACTATCATAATGAAAAAAGCACATTGGATAAAGTCACATCTTCTCATTAAGATCTCGGACGGGTAGGTAGCCCTCTTAACAGAATAAATGTGCAGTTAAGGTGATCAAATTTTACAACGTGCTGATACACCGGGTCAAGGAAACTTGCTTACACCTTTGGTAGACAAGTTTCCGACTTCATAACAACACCTTTGCTTGTTATATCTTTGCAAAAACTTCCATGCAAAAATAAGATTTTAAATTAGCAGGAAACAAACGTCGAGTGGAATGGAATGAGTGAAAAGCACCAGGACAGCCAAAAGTAATGAATAAACAATTGGAATGAAAGAAAGAAGGAATAGACACAGGAGTGAGAAAGAGTGAAACAAAAGGAGAGAATGAATTGAGAAATGATTCGAATGGCGGATTAGTGATTAGCTGATTTAACGTGATTTAACTTGTTATGTAATTGGTAGTTATTACATCGAAAATAATGCGTGTAACAAAACGAGACACGCGGGAGGAGGACAAATACGCATGATTTGCGACACATACCAGTACAGGGTCATCACTACTGATTGACTGAATGGGCGATGAATGCTGTAAAAAGAGCGAGATGAAAGAAGAAGTTTAAACACCGAACAAATGCGAAAATGAGATTGGATTTGAAAGAGGCAGACAACGAGACAGGCAAGGGAAAGCATTTCGAGACAGCAATGATACACACGCGGGCATTTGGGATAAAAACTGTTGCACTGGTCTACTGTCAAGAAAGATCCAGGACTCGTTCAACTAGCAGTAAATTGGTACCCGGCGTAAGCTGGAGGTACAGTGCGGCGGGGATAGCAACTGGCCACCCCTACCTCGCAATGCATTGGACAGGATGGATCTTATTAAACAAAATGCTCCCTGACGCTCGTTTCAAAGATGGAGCTTAATTAACCTTAAATACGAAAAGTTGATTGGGTAGCTCGAAGCTACGCCTTCATCCTCCACACCCGAATTAAACACAAAAGGCCGTATTTTGGGCGGGCACTCCAAATCATTTCAACCAATCTATGACTGCCGGTCATGCAGGAGTGGCTGTTCACGGGTCGCTACTTGAAATGAATTTAGCAACGAAAAAGGAGAATGGTGAAACGTACCGCTGTGTCATCTGAAGATTTGGCTTCATCAAACACCTCTGATCTACTTGAGTCTGTGTGAGGGAGAGAGGCTAAAATCAAAATACTGTTCGCAACGTGGCAACCGTATTAACAATTGTCGGTTGTTTTGCTTAAGACACTTCTGGAATAGAAATTAGATTTGATAGAAAAATAAAAAATAAAAAAACGGGCTTTCGCTATGAGTTGAAAATTAGCATCACTTATTAAAATAACTATTCACGGCATGGAAAGAGCGAGGACCCCGAGGAACCAGAAGTTTTTCGATTTCCTCTCACTAGAGTTCAAAACCGCAATAAGGATCACAAAAGGCAACCTACTGAAACGCATGCAAAAGTTTGGTTTCACTTGCAGCTATGTAAATAGGAAATGAAATTAGCGTTGAATTGAACACCGCCGGGGATTATGATTGGCGCATAATAAATCACATGTAGGCTACATCATCACAATGCTTCATAATGGAAAAGGACAGTACTTTGAATTTCCAATGAACAGAATACGATCTGATACACCATATGGCGATAAATCAAAGTCATTCGTACCTTCTGAGACGTCATCAGACACAACATAAATACCCGGTGTTGGCGTTGCTCCTGCTGGTGGCGTTGCTGTAGTGTTTGAGCTGAAACTGCCTAACGACGGAAGACTTGAAGACGGAACAATGTCGGGTGATTCGCCAGACTCGCTCACGACGTCGGAGTTGGTTGTTTTCAGTTGCGTAAGACGTTTGATTTTGGCCTGAGACGCTTGAAGGTCACTACGTAATCTACGATGAAACCAATGTCATAGAAACATCGCAGTCACATTAAGAATAAACAGGGACAGCAATAGCCACTCTGCACTGGTGTAGTGAAAAATGAGGCAGCAGTCACGAACGAGACAACAGCACACAGCATAACTGACACAACACTCAATATACAATTATTTTTACAAGCATATAAAATTGCGGACTGAGCAGGCAATGTATAGGTAAAGGAGAAAGAGGAGCAAATAGCAACCCATCTTCGACGTGTTTCATTCACGAAGGCTACAGATAACGGGGAAAATGTTCCTGAAATATCGCTATTTCGTTGCTGAAATATTTAAGGAGGAAAACAAAATCCAGGTAAGGTAGCAAAATATCTTTGATGATTAAAGGTTTACGTTTTTGAAAGGACTGTTCCTATAGGTGTATGGGTGACGAAAAAGCTTATGAAATGGGCCAAAGTTATCAAAGCATCATACAGAATGTAGCATCTATAGCTGATTATAGAAGCTTACTGGTCCAAAGTCTCTTCGTAAATGACTTTGAAAGGGGACCGCAAAATGTTTTATCATTAAAGCAGACAACCGAGCGAGGATTCTTTCATGAGATAAGACTGAATGATGTTACATGTTTACATGTTCAAAACTTGAATTGAAAATATTCACCTCTCCTTTGTGCTTTCCTCCTCAGTTATAATTCGCTGCAAGGAATAATTTAATACCATACATGATTTGAAAGAAACTCACAAAAGTGGTTTAACAGCAACGGGGATATTGCACAGCTGAGGACATTCAATCAACGACCTAACCAGAGATGAGCTTTGGACTAAGAAGTCCCATCAAATAATCTTACGAACGGCACTTCAATCGCTGAGTGACTCCGTATGATGATGCAGAGAGACGGTCATATCAACTGGTTGTTCTTCCTATGGGGCTGGGTGGGTTTGCGGGAGTGGCTGATGAGGCCAATCCGGGCCCGGAAAGTTCATACAACAAGACTAGGTTTACGATCAATTACATACCATTAGGTTTGTCAACTGCTCATTGATCGCTGCTGTCGTTTCGACAAGAATCTCCTGAAGAGAAGAAAGGATTGTAGAATGCTCGGCAACATTAATCAATCATTCATCTTCGGATCTCGTTATAGCGATGCAGGTCTATGCTACTGTGGAATCCTTCTCGCTAAAAATATTGTCTTGAGTTTTCAATTTGCAAAAGTCCTATAGATTGCTCTACAGTTAAATGGATGACACCGTTGGCTTCAGTATTTCTTACTATCACCGTTATCAATCAATAGCTATTGTTTTAACGCAGCATTATTCAAATGAGGTCAATAAGGATGAAATTTATTACACAGGATACATGCAGCAGTTTTCGCGTCTTGCCTACCTGGGATCTTTGTGGTGGGTTGTCATCCTCGTTCTGGGTATCATCCCGCGATAATCCGTTGGAGAGGACTGACGAATTCGGAGATCCAGCTCGCACATCGACAAGACCATTGCTATCTGAATGGTGATGCACGACCAGTGTTTCGCTGACGGCTTTTGTTAATCGATCGGCTGGGAAATCAAGCGAGCAAATCAATAGAGTCGTCTGGAAAGGGGTCACTGATAAACGAGGTAGGGTGCACGGCATGACTACAAGCTTAAGAATAAAAAACGAAACGAGAAAGAGACAGTCGTTAATGAAAGCAGTGAAATGTATGAAAATTACTAGTCCGTAATGAGATATCAAATAGATCAGATGTATCAAAGGAACTAACAAACATCCCTTTGACTGCTGCCCGAGATCAAGTTCGCTTTGGGAGACGGGAGAGGTAGGGGAGGGGTGGGAAGAGAGGTGGGAAATGGAAGGATTCGAGTAGGAAAAAACTATCTCACTCTAGTGGAAAGTAAATGGCCAAAGTAGTGGTACTAGCAATACCAGTGGATCAACATTGCCGGCACATGACGCCCTTAAAAACAGCTGTATGTAATGGGTGACGGAAATTCATCTACTTGACAGAGGCAGCAAGCCTTATTTCCTAAACAAAGTGAATTTGCATTTGAAAAGCTGAGATGCACCGAGTGATCCACACATACACGCCAGGCGAAAAACAAAATCAAAGTTGCTCCATGACATACCTTGAAGCATCGCTGTGAAAATGACATCCCTAAAGGGAAACAGAGAATGGTGACCACGAAGTAACACAACACTGTACTGCAAGAAGATAGGCCAGTGCAAGGCTGAAGCACAGCTTAGACATATTGCTTGTAAAGAAGTTCGAGACTCCATGATAGTAACGGCAACCTTCGTAGACTCAACGTGCTGCAAGTGATTATGCACCTTATCTGACTCCATCCAGTGAACTTACTATTTGATTTTTGATTTTTGATTTTAGATTTTTGATTTTTGATTTTAGATTTTTGATTTTAGATTTTAGATTTTTGATTTTAGATTTTTGATTTTGGATTGAGTATCAGCCGCGGCGTCGCGGTGAAATGACTCCATTGTACCAACTAGTGCCGCGAGGAGTCGTGGACTCGAATCCTGCATACGTCACAATACAAGACTACTGTGAGACGATGAAGGCAGCAGCGAATCACCTCAGGGGAACAAATTTCCTTTATAAAACTAACATCCATTCTCCTTGCTTCTGCTAAGCTCGACATAGCCCATTCCACACAGAAAAACTAATATATTTTGCGATCATCTCAGATGAAGCTTTTTCAAACGTGCACTGCAAAAAAATCCCTTCAACGTACCTTGCTTCTAACTGACTTTCATTTGTCGGAGACTAGAATCAAATCGGAATGTTTCAAACAACGGAAACATGTGAAATAAATTGTGGAAAAATATTCTTATGCTTGCACTGTACTGTCACTAAAGAATCTTTGATAAGGCCTTTCAAGTCGACTCACACATACTCTTAGAGCTAGGGCTAAATTATTGAAAATTTGATATACAAAAGGCTGTCGAATTACTTTGTTAATCAAGATCTCGTTGATGAAGGCCACTGGTCAATGCTCAACTACGGCGTGAAAATTCATTTCAAAGAATCACAAACATCCAAGAACCAGCCAGTTCATCTCCGCACGTAATGGCGACAAGAAATCAATGCTGAGATGCGGAATGCTAAAATTTGATTGAATTGCAATGAATAAAGAAGCAGTCACCTCAAGCGTAATCGTTGGACCAAATTCCTGACACTATGAAAAGAAAAGGCAGTGACGATAAGGATAATGCAGTACTGAAATTAATCCCCCATAACAATAAGGTGGTTCATTTCGAGGGGAAATTAACTCAATATCAGCGGAAATGATCAGTAGATATCTTTAGCGGCATTGGCCGAGATCGTTGAGGACAGAACGTACAAGCGCGAGCAAATGCGTGCTAGACAACTTCTGGCTAAAAAGCTAACACTTTGTCTCTTCTACACAGATCTCGGGAGAAAATGATTTGATGGATTTCTATTTGGAACCCCTCCATAATACAAGGAGGCGAAAACCTGACTCCATCAAAAGGTCTTACAAGAGGGTGCTTACTAGGAGCAATACTATTGATACTGCGTGGTTATAGACTTCCAATTAGAAGCGAGAGGACGCGGTGACCATTCCCATCCCAATCTTAACCAAATGCAGAAAGGTCGTACGCGAATGAATGAAGACCTTAAAAACATGAACCAACCCGTAGTTCGGCAACGATTCTTGCTTTATCTTCAAGCAACTTTCTGATTTCATCGTCTTTAAGTCGTAATTGCTCTGAGGATCAAAACGTTGAAATTGTTTAGATCAACGAAAAACAGACAGGCTAATACGCTAAGCATCTTTACGAGAAGAAAGCAAAGAAAAACTGCAATAGAAAAGACTGTCAAAGGTATGCCATATCGAATCGAGCACGTAAGAATGATGTCGCAACAGATGCAGAATCACATGACGCTCTGGTATTTAATTCCACGACTCAAAGTAAAAATCAATAACTGAAACTCCACGTGACTTAGCTTCGAAAATCAACCGAGACTTCTCACCGATTAGTTCCACAGCTCTTTCCTTTGAAGGTGGCTCGATCGTCTGGTGCGGTTTTTTCTCTTCGCCTATTTCCAGAGCCTAAGGACAAACATACACATATCACGTGGATGAAGGCAAGTGTCCTTCCTAAATCTACCTCTAACGGCTGGATAGTAAGTGTAGAAAAACGTTACTCCTATGGTCTGGATGCACAGGGCTTCATGCTTAACCAGACGACGGTCGACCCCAAACGAGAGAATTTCGTATCAAAATGAATGCAATTAACACGGTTTGAATTACCTCATATGCCTCAAACACAACTTTGTTCTTGTCTTCGTCTTGAATGTCAATATCTTTACTGCTATCTCCATCCTTGATTGCGGATGAGCCTCTACGACTTGAACTGTCCTGCGGGGGCACATCGTCCTTCTCTTCTTCAATCGATTCAGAGAGCGACACGCTTGGGGTTGGCGGAAGACATAACGCACCTCGCCGTCCACGCTCTAAGACGAACAAGACAACGTTCCACTGCAAACGCAACCCTTTTCATTCTAACTATAAACACTCACAGACTCACTGACACCCGCTAGATAAACATTGTGAAATCAGCCAACATGAAGCCAATCCAATACCCGTTAGGATACTGATTTCGGTTCCTTGACCATCTTCCGCTTTAATCATATGTGAATCTTTAAATAGGATCGAATTCCACCCCCGATAACTTCGCGATTGTATAAGGAAATGAGATACGACGTTCGATTTCGCATCCTCAGATATTAACGTCACTAAATAAACTGAAAGAAATTCACCTTTAGCTTTTCTGAGCGATTTTTCGACGCATTCCGTGATAACTTTTACCCATCTAGAGAAGAAAGGCCGTGTTTGAGAAAGGCTCTGATAGCTTCAAGGGATATAGCACTGCACAAATAGACGTGATGAGACAATTCTCAAATTATTAAGTAAACCTGGATAATGTATACTCCTCACATTTACAAAATCTGTAAGAAATTGAAGTGTTTATCCAGTTCAAATATTCTTGCATCAGTAGTCTTAGATTAACAAATGCTGCGAATTTGTGGTGTAAATAGTTCATACATCATAAATAAGCGAATACCGTAGTATGCTTGACTTGCCAAGTGCAGTGGGGGAAAGATTGATTAAATGAATAGCTTAGACTGCATATGAAACAGACATGCATGCAATACGACACACACGAGCTCAGATCAGCGCTTTCCCAGCGCCTGCAATGTTCGATTAAATGAAACTAACTTTATTTGGTACTTCATCATTGAAAAGTGAGTGATCATAGCGGATCAGTTTACAAACAGGCTTATACAAATAGGCTTAGGTATGGATGCATCAAGCTTTAGTCCAGGAATCCAACAATATTGGACTATTGAAGTTGGTAAAACCAGCAACGGATGAGTCAGTTATAAGGTGCTTGTTCGTAGACCCTACGTTCAGTGATCCGAGACTAAACTCATTGTTCAATTTCGCTAAGAGTGAGGGGCATGGCTAGCAGCCGACAGTTCCAGGATTAGAATCACAAAATGTGGGTGGTTGCATCGAGAAGGGGGACTAGAGCAATGGCGGATAAGCTTAGCTTCTCAGTGTTCTAAAATTCATCTGCTGCTACTAGGTAGATCACAAGATGAGGAGCAAATACTCGTTAAATTATCTTATATTTCATAACGTTCTATCATATTATATTACATTATATATAATACACTGATACTGACGACACGACATCAGAACCTGCGTTGGTCTCACTGACTCCATATAACACGTGGTTTCCTTAGCAACACAGCGTCCCCCAATTATTGAGGTGATTTGTGATCGCAAAAATTGATTGATTTAATGTTTCAGTGAAAGGAAGTCTTTAGAGCTTACGTGACGCGTTCTGTAATCGTTGACGTTCCTAATTCGTAAATTTGTGGCCCAACTGATGAGGTACTGACCAGGAAAAATGCCCGCTTGTCTGTGAAGGAAGAGATATTATTACCAATGGCTGACGAGAAAAGTATAACAAATTATAAGGTTGTAGTTGGTTGAAGTGAGGAGATAATTGGTAATTGATGCAAGCCACTTGAACGAATAAGTTTGCAAAACAACACGTGTCTATAAAAAGTGACAATGTTCTTGTCTTACAATAAAGAACATGCAAAATACTGGCATACGGAGATATGATGTGTCATGCAGGCTCACTCTAAAACATATAATCTATAATGGAAATTGCGAAAGTAAAAGCTGCCGGAGTAGGTCAGGAATGTAAAAGAAAGATTCATAAGCATGCTTCACTTTTTATTAATACTGTATTTACGATTTTTATGAAAACAATAGGGTAAAACGATTCCATTGAACCGAAAATCTGCTCGACAGAAGATATATTGCAAGCTATGAGCTTTCTTTTATATCAAGTAAAACTACCCTAAACTACAAATGCATCCATCTACAGCGGGCAACAGCAGAGACGGAGTCACCTTCTGTCTAACTACCAGTCTATGAACTGGCAGTATACTAAAGTCACAAGTGGTTAATGCTTATTAGAAAATAATGGAGACATGTCACTCACCTGTTGCAACGTCTCTAGTTAACAAAGTTTGCAGCTTGATTATTGGACTGTGAGTTGTCTGCAAAAAAGGAAATAAAAATATTTCGACTGCAAAGCTGAATACGATCTACGTTTCACTTTAAAGGAAACAGAAGCTTATTAACAAACAAAGAAATGGGCCTCGTTAGAGGGGGCATGTACCCGATGACTGGTGTTCAGAATGAGTGACAAGATGTCTTGACTGTTACCTTCATGTCTTGAACACCGGTGGATAATGTCGTACTGTGTGATTTCAGGAGTAATTTATCATCTTGTTTTTGTAGAAGTATCATGTATAAATCTAACAGTAGCACGTGTAATTCTAGAACGAAAAAGCCGCATTGGTTTATAATAAGGATTCATAATAGGATACAGCGTACTTCAAAGCAAGATAATTGGCACATCGGGGGGGGGGGGGGGGGGGGAGATGGGGCAAATTTCGGCTTCTTGTGTTGCTATAATACCAGCAATAACAAATCCCGTCCATTCAAATACATAAGAAATGCAAATGAGAGCATTCATTACACTACCCCCTGGAAGCATTTCCATTCAAGGAGCAGACAGGAGTTAAAAACATAGGAATCATTACGACACAAACACAGCAACGTGGAGGGGAGGGAGGGGGTATTGAACAAGTGATAGAATGACTTGATGATAGCAAGATGACAATCAGTAATTTTGGTCTTACCTATAGTTTTAGTTCGATTAATTCGCCAAGTTAAATCTCCTTCGTGGATTAATTTATGTTTTGTTAAATCAAAGTCCTGCAACAAAAGACGAAAGTTTGCTCCAATAATTCACGATCCTTGCATCATTTCAAAGAAAATCGAAAATTTCATCGATAAATTTCTTTCACATTGCATGCAAATTGAGTAACTTGTAACATGTATAACATGTAACATGCTTGCTTGTGGATGGCCGGACATAAGTGACATAGCAAGTAGAGAAGAAGCCTTTGGCACAGAGGTGGGCAATTAATTTTTACCAGGGAGCCACACGAGAAACCTGAATTGTGCCAGAGGGCCATCAACATTCTCCCAATGTAAAATGCTCTAAATCAAATATCTTTAATAGCTGGTGCTGGATTTGTGGGGATTTTGTGAGAAATGACATAAAATCTTGACGGCTGCATCTCTGAAGGTGGAAGTTTGGTAAGAAGTTCTTGTTGGGGTTTGTAGTTCAGCAAGTAATGCCCTACACGCTCTTCGTCCGGCATATTTCGGTATTTATCTTTATGCTTGGGTCATGTATGCGCAGGTTGTCCGGGTCTACTTTCGCAGGATTGAAAAACGCAAGGCAAGAAGACAAAAACTACCTTAAATTCTTCTGCTATTTTGGTGCTTCCTTCCAATGCTTTCATGTCGATTTTCTTAGAAAGCTCGATCAACCGCTGAAGGAAAGAAAAGACGATACGCATCAGCCTTCGATACGCAAACAGACGTCTTTCTCCTACTGCGCTGTACTCAACCGCTATGACAGCCTGTCAGCTACAATTATTCTGCAAGCAGTTATTTCCCATGGGTCTCTATGCCTAAAACAGTGCACGATGAATCGAATCGGAAAGGGAACCTGAAAATGAAGGGAGTCGAAAGGAGCCTGGACTTGAGGATCGGCGTTTTTACACGACTGCAAATCGACTGAAAAGAGTGGCAAAAAAGGAAAGAGGAAAATGTCAATGTTTTTGGACCCTTACACACGCGATTCTACCTAGTTGTCAAAGGTAGAAATCAAGACACTGAGAAGCTTTTTGCTTATCAAGTAGTGTCCAGGTCCTTCCTCTCGATGTGACCACGCCTCGTGATTCCTACGCCTGGAATTACAGAGAGCTGGCAACTCTCCTCAATCTAAGTGAAAGTTTAGCTAAGGGTGCGTTCGAAGCACTGACCATAGTATCAATGCGCAAGAATCTTGCCACTGAGCTATCCTGACACCAATGTTTTTTGATGCGCCTGTTTTATTGACCAAATAATTGCTTGTTTCAGTCTACAAATTCATACAAATCGATGCGTCCGAAGACGGTAGTTTAATCGCGAAATGTGTTTCTGCGAAGTTAGAAAATTATCAACAAACCCATTTGTTTTCTGTTTCTTTCATACTTTTATTAACATGATCCAAAATGTCCTGGAAATCAAAAGAAAATCGATTAAACACTATTTACCTGATGCGCTGAAAGCACAATTTTTGCTAGATTGCTTGTTTAGTTATCTGCTTGTTCATTCATCCTTTCATCTCAATGTTACATTACGTTCATTCTATCTTCTCATGTAAGCAAATAGATGCTGAAAATGAAGACTGCGAAGATTTCACTCACCAAACAAGACTCTTTACAACGCTCCAGTTCTTTGTGATCTGAGCTTGAAGCTGAAATTCAGGAGGCAAATGCATCACGACTCACCCGAAACGTTTGATATTTATGTAAAAATGGCAAAAACGGAAGTGCAAAGTAGCATTGAGAATTTACACCAGACAACCAAGAACAGTCAACCTCTGTTGAATCGGCCAGAATAAGACTTTCCAGAATTGGTGAACTACAGGGGTTTTCATGTTATGTGGAATGTACGAAGGACGGTGGCCGCAAATATTGTCAAAATCTAAGAAAAAATCAGGCCGTTGAACAAAGGTTAAAAAAATATCCCCAACCAAAGCCAGTTCTAGGTATAATTCTCATCTATGAGGTGAATTAGTTGCCCACTTATCTAATTACTATACTGCATTACTATAATAATCTAATTTGCACAATATCTGAGCAACTCCAACAATCCTATTCCATTGGACGAAACTTCCGATTCATTCAACTTCTATTCTCCAAAATCCTTGCACATTAATTCCCACCCACCCAATCAAACTCAAATCAAACTACCTTCGTCCTCGTCCAAAATGGAGCTCTTTAAAATGGGTCTTACCATTAAGACAAAACATTTACAGTGTACTGCAGAATACCAGCGAATGCAAAGGACAGCTAGTGTACTCATACTTAATTAAGCCTGATATTGATTCAAACTCACATGACGTCGATTTCAGCATTTCCCTTACAAGTAAAGGGTATTTCGTTAACCGTTGATGCGTATTCGCCATTATGTCGGTGAACTTCAACCGCCTACAGTACTTCGATTCCTCTTGTCGCTGTCAAAAGAAAATAGCACTAGGTAACACGGAGGAGCCGTAGTGTGGTTGCTTGAATGCGCCAACGCAACACCGCAGGGGTCGTGAGTGCGAATCGCCAAATCAACGAAGAAGCTGATGAATTGCCTTAGTATGAAACGACTTAGGCAGAAAATAATGAGAATTCTTTATCTGGCTACTGCTACATCGAAATTTAGTTCGCCGTACGGGGGAAGACGAAGTAAAAAAGCGACAAAAAATGTGGCTACAGACAGAGTTGGGAGTTCGATATTGAGATGAGATCACGCGACTCACCGAAAAAGAAATCCATTGGAAGTTAAAAAAATACAAACTCAGAAAATTCAAGGATGGGGCTGATTTGAATGCGATGCAGCCGGAAAACATTCGAAATAAGACATTTCAACTTCACGTTGTACGGACATGTTAACAACTCACACGACAAGACCACGTGTAAGTTTTGCTGACAGACATTCTAACACCAACAACCCCCGAGGTATCATGATTTTTACTGGATAACAATTGATCATCAGTTAACTGCCAGGGGTGACCTAAAATCAACGATAGCTTTCATTCAAAATACATACAGCCATGAACGCTGCAAGCTTCGGGTCTTTCTTTATTCGAATCTGTAAAAAGAAATAAAAACACATCACCACAAAGGAAAGCTCAAACAGCAAAGCGGAGATGACACTCGAGATAGTTTAATGTATGATTCACTGCATATTTGCTACGCGAACAGGAATCCATAGTGAATTGTCTCACTTAGTGAACATCCAACTTGCGTGAAGGATGAAATGACATAAATCAAGTTCACAGGCAGTGAATATCTCCCTATTTAATCAAGGTACAAGACTGATGCAGAAAGACATTCAGATGTACCAAGCTACACATGAGACAGCGAAATCGTCTCATGAGATCTGTCCATCAAAAGGAAGCAGTTTACGCAAGTAAGAGACCAGGGGGTTTCAAATTTTGTCAGCATTGAAATAATACTAACGGCTATTACGAGGAGATTAACGCAGTCTCTGGAGATCACAAGCTAGTGACATTAATTCATTCCAAAACCCTGATGACTGGGGACGGTTTGGAAAGGAAGGCTTTCTGAACACAGAAAGCCTAATAGCTATCTTCATGGAACTGGCTAAATATAATGTATCAAGCAGGTCTGCAACTACCTCATGTAAAGAGAAACGCGAGTAAAATGAAATTGAGAGCAGTTTGTTTGTTGACATTATTGATAATTCGTTTTTCCGTTTTGTTCGTTGATAATATTGTATGAAAATGGTTCGCATTAATTAGCCTTGAGCTATTAGGCACCCCAACCTTTTATAAAGAATCCATTGTCATATTATTATTATAAACGAAAGTTATATACTAAGACTAATTAAACGAATGCGTACCTTTAACATTTCCATTGCCATTCTTTGGTTTTGATTGAAAACTGCCGCTACCTCCTTCGCCTTTTCACCCGGTGGGCCATCAAACTGAAAAAACAACGCAGTATTATAACGAAATCAAATAAAAAATGTGGAATTCAAATTGCTTGATTTCAATAACCTCAAAGCGTCAGACTGCAACTTACCCTTGCTAGAATTATATCAGATATTGTAGCAATGACGTCGCCCTGTTGCGCACACCTCGTATTCAGATCAGCAAGGAGAGAGGCTAAAAGGAAAGGATAGCAAATTAAATCTCCAAGTCCATGGTGATAAAAATGCGGTGTAACGCAACCTCAAACTCAACTCAATTCACAAGCAAACATGTATAGTAGTTGGCAAGCAAAAGGAACCCGCCTAAATCTGCTAGCTATAAAAAATTACAGAAGGCGCCTGGGGATGATTTTAACTTCAAACAGGTAAAAAGGGGCATGAGTTGAGAAAGGCACAAAAGAGAGAGAAACAGGGACACTCATTTTGGAGGAGAGAGCAACTTGAAGAAACATTCCCAAGATGCTCAATACATCCTGAGACATTTTCAACCCTTTTTGAGCCAAAGTGCTAAAGAGCCAATATCATGCAAATGCGAGAGGTTGAGTTAAATTGCAATGCAGCCACTTACTGTGAATTTCTATCAGTTCTTCTAAATTTGGGAAAATTTCCTGAACGAGTTCCAGCGGCATAATCTGCTTCCTTTTCATTGGTTTCAAGAAAACCTGACAATAACAAAGGAGATGATTTAGAAAAAATTGAGAGGAGATAGGACGCTCAAATGTTCAACTATGGAAACTAATCTAATTGAAGTCAAAGATTGGAGGATTTAAAGAAAGAGACAGCGTTGAGCCTATATAACAGTATGCTTACTGAAGCCCTGAAGTCCACAACTAAACAGTGGTTATCACATTCCTTTGAGTACAAGCCATAGGAAGAGGATTTGGTGTGCACCATTGTCGCTCACCCTTGGTGACGTCGTGACGACCGCGTTGTCATAGCGGTAGATGATGCATTCAACAACCGACCAAATTTACTAACATCAAGGTCCATCACCGACGTTACCTAGAACACTCCACAATAAGCATGTGACTTCAGTAGCACACATACACATTTGGATGATTGGTAAGGATAGTGGCAACACAAAGTCTGTCCCATTTGAGAAGGCAAATAAAAAAATCTTAAATATAAGTTAGTTCACGGATGACGACGAGAGAACGATCGATTGGCTAAGGATCTAAGGATCTAAGGATCGATTTGCTGCTGTGTTCACGGATCAGATGTCGCAAGGAGCTTCAGAAAAAAAGTAATTTTTCATCACTGACATTCAGTGGATTGACAGATTATTACTTGTCATCATTAGCTCCAATGACGACTGGCTCAGCACAACGAGAATCCCACATACAAGCATTGCTATTAAGGGTAAGATCATGCGGGTGTAGAGGTATGAAAGACTGAAGTAATTGCAGCATCGGTTACCACCGACGCAATTTTTTAATCGAATGAAACAAAGCTTTAAAGCTAGAACCATCGAGAAGTTGTCAGCGTCTTAATTAACCACTTATCAGTAGATTCTACTGAGACATGTCAAAGACTGAACAATCTTTAAAAAAAAATATCATAATTTACCTTTTCGAGAACTTTAAGATGCCGAACGTGTGCCTTTTCGGTGTTAATCAATTCTGAAAATGAATATAAATGATCGGTGAAAATAGCCGATGAACTTTTCCAGCAAAAATGCAAAAGTTGGTCACCAGAATCGAAGTAAATGGAGCCTCAGCCATTGTTACAAAAGGTCGTCAATGGTATTCAGAGGATTGACAAATTATGATGCATTATCATCAGCTCTGTGACGCTTCGGTAGATAGCGTGGAATGCATAAACTACAGAATTACTCGTGGTATTTGTACCTACCTGGATCTAGTAAATTTGTTAATAATCTTAGTCCTCGCACTGACCACCAACAAACTTGTTAAAGAAATTAAACTTTCAAATTTCTAAGAGTATCCACCAGAAAAAATTCAGCGAAGCGTACGTCCAAGGTAAAGATTATGAAAGGAGATAGTTAATCAAAAACAGCAACGTAGTTAGCTCAGACAAAACAGCTCCCAGGCCGGTACACAGGAAATTTCTATGGATAGATGGATGGATAGATGGATGGATAGATGGATAGATAGATGGGTAGATGGATAGATAGATAGATGGGTAGATAGATAGATGGGTAGATAGATGGAGAGATAGATGGATAGATAGATAGATAGATAGATGGATAGATAGATAGATAGATAGATGGATAGATAGATGGATAGATAGATGGATAGATAGATGGATAGATAGATGGATAGATAGATGGGTAGATAGATGGATAGATAGATAGACGGATAGATAGATGGGTAGATAGATAGATGGATAGATAGATGGGTAGATAGATGGATAGATAGATAGATGGATAGATAGATGGATAGATAGATGGATAGATAGATGGATAGATAGATGGGTAGATGGATAGATAGATGGATAGATAGATGGGTAGATAGATGGATAGATAGATGGGTAGATAGATGGATAGATAGATGGGTAGATAGATGGGTAGATAGATGGATAGATAGATAGATAGATGGATAGATAGATGGATAGATAGATAGATAGATGGACAGATAGATGGATAGATAGATGGGTAGATGGATAGATAGATGGGTAGATGGATAGATAGATGGGTAGATGGATAGATAGATGGATAGATAGATGGATAGATAGAAAGATAGATAGATGCATAGATAGTAGATGGAAGGATAGACATGGATATATAGATAGATGGATAGCGACATGAGTTCCAAGAAATGCAATATTATCACAGTTACTTACCATGAATTACTTCCTGCCTTTTTACTTCTTTATCTTTCAACTTCTTGATTATCTAACAAAAGAGAAGATCGCGTCGACATCAGAATCAAATAGTACTGATTGACAACTCTACTGACAGAAAGAACACAAAAACAGATATTTGCGAACCTTTTTATCGACGGTGTGTGACCAAGGGAGACAAGGAGCATCGTCAACTTCAAGACCATCATCCTAGTCGAAGAAAGAGCGTGGATAATGAGGCTTGAGGTCAATGATAAAAGTTACTGCCAACGACATGTTAAATAAACCTGCAGGATTCATGGGCTATGCAAACAGAATTGCATTTCAGATGTAGACGCATACAAACACCCATTAAATGCGTCTTGAATTCTTTGAAGTGCTCGAGTAAAGAAGTGGAACGTAATTCATTTAGGTGGACGGTAATCGGGCTTTCCCTTCTGAACAATCTTGCCCGCAAATTAAAAAATGTCGCGCTAATATTGAACGAGTACATGATAAACTTTTGTAGCAGGCCATGTAAAGGAAATGCTGAGCTCCACGCACTTGCGACTGGGCCACAGATAGCTGGAAAACCCATCCTTCTTGCATGGGTTCTCGACGAAAACGTCGCGCCAAACCACCACATGATACACTAGACGGATTACCTATGCCGATTTCATACTGCATGACACATAACAGAAGCAAAATATGATCATCTTTGAGAATGCGAAACATTGTTATAAAAAGTGAAGCCTTCTCATCAGCTCGCTAACTAACGTAAACCCTGCTTTACTCAATTTACAAACATCAACTTGTCGAGTTGCTGCTGATTTGTGGAGCCATGAATATTGTAGTGAAATGTGACCAGCAGAATATAACATAGACTGAAACTGAATTCAATCTTTTACTAATAATCATTAAAGCATTAATTGAAAGTATGAATACGTAAAATCGAAAGGTGACACTCACTTGTTCTTCCTCTGAAACATGCAAGGGAAAAAGAGGTAAGATATAAGATTAAATCGTGTGCGAGAGAAGTATCGAAAAGACATGCAATTCCAAAAAGGAAGCAAAAAACCAAGACTCGGAACTCTTAAAACCCAATTATACATTAATAGAAGGACGATTAGATGCCAAAAACTAGTGTATGACATTAGATCAAGCATGTGAACTCGTCAAGAAACGTGGCATTGATGTTGAGTGAAACTAGTCAAAAAATTCAAAGTTCCTTTCCTCAGCATTTTTGGTGCATAGGGCCGAGCCCGTCTCCGTTTCATTAGACTTTGGGCTACACAGCTGTGCAAGCACAGCAAGTGCTGCAGTTGGGGGCTGGCCATCTGGTGTGTTCAACTCCCATGCTCTTTCCCAAAGTGCTGAATGCTAAGCAGGGAAATAGCATGTACCATTTTTGAATTCCTTGGTATGACTCGACCGGGTATCGAACCCCGACCTACCGCGTACAAAATGAGCATTCAACAACTAGGCCATGGATGCGGTGAGACAAGAATCACATTGAAAACCTGCCTTGAGAATCGGATGGATGTTTCCTTCCAAAAGTCTGGTGACAATCGCCATCGTTTAACGGAGACAAACAACAACTGACTCAGAAAGATATGGCGCTGGTCTTGATTTTCACCTTACTAACTCACCGAATTCAATGCGAAGAATCGGATCCGACGATCACAATAATCACAATAATCATTAGAGGATCCATGATTTGAATGATCGTTGAAAATGTCTGAGGCACATTTGCAGAAGGAAGAAAACGAGATGAATCGGAAAAGCATACCTTCGTCTGAATATGGCGGTGATTCCGTTCTGCGTTGAAAAGGCTGAGCAGTATAGACGCCGTTATCTGTATTCAAACCGTCCCTTCAAGAAAAAAGACAACAATTGCTGTAATGGGGGTAGAATTAAATCAGGAAAGGAGCGAGACGAGAGATTTCATGTTTCGATATCAATCGATAAATCATTCATGATATTTCGCTGTTCATCCATACAGCATTATTAGTTGAAAAGTGAAAAAATTCCCATCTAAATTTGCATTACAAAACATTGGATAATTACTATGGGTTTTAGATACTCGCATCATTACTAATTTACTTCATGGTGCGGTATCGCCGCAAATCAAAACCTTGTAAAAGATTCTATAAGTGGGTATTGCACCATGGAACTTCTTGCCTCATTCATTTCCCGATTGAATAAATCAAATAAAGAGATTCCCAAAATAAACCATATATTCTTTCTAAAACCACATCTTAAAGGGTCAATATAATTTTATCAATGAAGAGAGACTTGCAGTTCGACTGGTACAACAATCATTGGTTTTCAGATACTGTATCACGATGCCAACCAACAAAGCGAACAGAAGTAATGATAATGACGATGAGAAAGGACTCATTTGATGGTAGCTCCGGCATAATCGTGATTTCTAGTTTACAGATAATAATAATAATAACAATAATAATAATAATAATTTCAATTATCTTAGGAGGATAGAGGCAAGCTAATACTAACTGCCTCATTCCCAGCTTCAATCCCGGAATCGATGTCACTGTCTTTTTACGATCCTTATCAATCAGACGGACGAATTCGCGTTGACTCTGTAAGGTCAAATATAGGAATACGGTTAAAAGAGCAAAAATATCGCGGTTAAACAGTAATATAATAAAATGTCCTCCCCCCCCCCCAACAAGATGCAACAAATAATAGAACGGTCTCAAATGAATTAGGCCGTGCTAGTTCTTCGCAGGTTACAACTTCGACTAGGCATGCGTTCAAAGTACGGAAGCAAATGACAACGAATTCAGCGAAACTCGTGACCACGAAAAGCAGAATTAGAATCGTGAAATGATTTAAGTTTTACTGAAAACGAAGTGTGGCTTAGAATTTGGAGCCCTTAGCATTCAGGGATTCCATATCCCATGGGGGGGGGGGGGGGAGCTCTCAGGCTTTAAGTACCCCGTTCACGTTTCTGGATACCCTCTATCTGCATACTCAGCCGTAAGAGGGTACTTGGCATAGAGTTGGGGGTAAAGTATGATAAGGTGAGGAGCTGGCCACCCTACTTCACAATACCGTGGGGTTCAGGATGGTACCTCCCTAGCAACGTGCTTCCCAATGCTAGTATTGACAGTGGGACTAAGCATAGCTCCTTCTTATTTCCGTTTGGAATTGTGACGGCAAGACGCACATAGGGACAGGGCCCGGGGGCTGCTAGATATACAGAGCTTCTTCGCTTCCTTAAAATCTAACTTAGGGGAGAAAATCAAGGGAGGATATTTCGAAGGTCACGTCGGGGATAGAAATGACATTCAATGGAATAAGGTATGAATGAGTGAACGTAGAATGTAAATACCCGAACACTTTGTGAGTGACTCAAGTTATTCCTCTTGGCAAGTGGGAGGTCACTAAAACAGAAATGCCAGTACCATTAAAACCAAAACAGAAATGCCAGTACCAGTAAAACCAAAACAGAAACGCCAGTACCAGTAAAACTAAAACAGAAACTCAAGTACCAGTAAAACTACATGGGAATCCCACTCAAAGGCCATTGAAACATCAGCTAAAAACAATGATTCAAAGGGCCTCTCCAGTGAAAATTTCCTTGATTTTCGAATCAGATTTAGTTGATTTTCTCGATTTCGAATCTGCAATTATATGATATTTAATACCGTTTTGATTTTATAAGAGTTTAAAGTTATTTTTCGGGTTCAGAATTTGCTCAACAAAATTATCGGTGATGTACTTAGTGACGTAAAATGACGTATAGCAATTTTTCGGTCATTCGTTTTCCTCACGAGAATTCATTGGATGAAGAACAGAATGGCAGATTCAGTTTCTGATACACTGACGCCACCTTCAAATGCCAGTCGCTTAAAATGCTGAAGTTCACAAATTCTTGTGATGTATCGTGATATACTCCGTGACGCTACTAAGTACATTTTGATGTTTTCGCTTTTTCTGGGTTTTCTTCACCGAAGTCTGATTTAAAACGCTTATAACTTGTAAACGGTACAAGATATCAGAAAAATAACCTCAGATTCGAGATCAAGACACTTGATTATACCATAATCTAAAATAAAATGTTCCACTGGAGAGGCCCTTTGGGAAGGAAAGGGGCTTGGAAAACGTACTTCTTCAATTTTCTACTTTCACGATCTCGACTGATTTGATCGCTCAATGTTTCCTGAAAAAGATCAAGCAAGCAGTTTAAACCAGCTGACAAATATCACCACCACCACCGACTTTCATAAAGCAATTTGTGACTGAAGAAGCATGGCGCTCATGGCGGCACGAGTGTGGTGGTTTTGATCACAAAATCGAATTTGACTTTTGCCCCTTAAACAACTTCTCTCATTTCATGATTGCGAATAAAATACTGAAAACAACCCGCAATTTATTCTACATTAAGAATCACCTATCTCCTTACAACCAAACCCGAGATGCTGGGGGATGGAGCGACTGAGTCGATCGATGTTTCGACTGATAAAACAAAAGCCACACACTCACGCGGCTGCCAAAAGAAAGAAGGAGCTTACCTCTAACTAACAAAGGTGAGACTTACCTCTAGTGCTGTTTGTGATCTGGAGAGAAAAAATAAATCGAATTAGAGAGCACTTAAGTTCCCTGCAATTTTAAGCTACCGGTGACACCTAGAATCGACAAAGACGCGTACTTAATGGCATGCCAGATAATGGCAAGTATCCAAATAATGAGACGAGAACTAAGTTGAATGTTAACCAAGAGTCATCTTATCCATTCGCGATCAGGTGAAGAATGAAAAACTGAAACATATGAGGATTTAGAGCATTTCGAGCGATGGAAACACCGTAAACATAAAAAATGTTGTCAGCATTAAAAAGTCAACTGATCAATCAGTCAATTAATCAGAGGAGCTGTCAGTCACTCAATACACCGAACACTTAGTCATAAAGAACCCTGAAATACCCAGAGAATCGCTTCTTTCCCACACCCTTAATTAACTCCTGCGTTCCCCTACTCCTTCCCAGCATTCTTCGTCCCACCTTTTGCACACTTACTGCGGCTGCGCAGCGTACTAAAATAAGAGTTCAGCAGAAAACAAGGAAAGGGCTCCGGATACTTCTATCAGGAAGTTGATTTCTGAGGTAGTTGCCGGACCGAGTTTTGCTATGAACCTTGCAGGACTGTGTGGGATTTTATACTTTCAAGTCATGGTTACAGTCACATCAAAAATTACGTTCACGCCAGCCGGTCAGTCGTAATTGTCTGCCCGTATGACGTCAGTGAGATAAAGCAATGTGCAAGGTTCAGATCAATTGATGTGTAATGTTCACTGTGGTGACTGAATTGATGAGGAGCCAAAATCAATCACCGAGCTCTTTGCTAACCATAATAAAGAATAACTGATCACGGAAGTGGGCAAAGGGTCGGGTTTTGTGGCCAAGACCTGGAACGAATTTCTACCAAAAGCTAAGACGAAAAAGTAGAACGCGTGGACTGGCCTACCGTCACCATGGACAGTAGACGGCCAACCAGGGAGAGCCGATCTTTCAACAAATGAAGTGGTTTGCGCAAACAACGAAAAACTTTGCAAAAGGCCACAGGAAAACTCTGACAGAGAACCTATAAAGCCTCCTTCTGAGATTGGGCTAGTGACTTTCCCCTTCAGTTCGAGGCGAAATGTATTTCAGAAGCTAATTTAATCAATGGTAGAATCCATTCCAGCTATCGATCTAGTGAAAGGAATTCAGTCCAGTTGCCGTTCAGTAGTTCTGCGCTTGGAAAAATAGCCTCAAACAGCTCGCATAACCACTACGAGATTTCACTAAGGGTAAATTACTTGACTGACAATACGATGTGGTTATTAGTTTCTCAGCTTTAACTGCGTGCGATGGAATTAAATTGCATTAACCATCATTCTGCAGTAATTAGTGCGGACTATAAAAAGTGCTTTGCTGGGTCATTAACCGCAACTCCAAATATTCTGTCTTTTTATGGCTGAATACTGTTTCCTCGACGGGAATATTAATCTCACCTCCTCATAAAACTATCTCAAAGACAGGGAAAATAAACAGCCTATTAATCAACAGATCCAATTCATTACAATTGTTATCATTGGGTGACAAATTCATACGGAATGTGGGCCTAATATTTACACCTGCGACTAACTTGAGCAGTGTCAATATGATTTCAGGCGGAGCAAGCAAAGCAAAGAACAACAATTCTATCTCAGTTGATGCTTCAGAATCAAAACAAGGGAGACAAGAATCGCGCAGAAAAAAAGTAAAATCGCTTACTTGTTGGAAATTTTATCCGCTTCTTGATCGGATAGAGTCTGCTCTTCGCTGTAAAGAAACAACGCATAGATTATCAGGCTGTCTTCGATGAGGATTTCAGCCAAGAAGAGGCCTAACTATGACGAGGCTGTTGGCAGACCCGAACAAATGCGACTGACCTTATCTTGAAATTCAGATACAATGGCAAAATTGCAACAAAGGGAGGTTCCATAGTCGGCGAATCCATAGCCATGCCAAGGGCATGTTGAGCTCTGCAGGGCATTCTGGTTGGACAAGCAATTTAGTTCGTTGAACAAGATAAATACCTGTTGAGTAGGGATGGTGGTAAAACACAGACCCCCGGACCAGGAGAGATGATTAAGATTATTGAAAGACGGAAAAGAAATTAGGACGGCACACTGAAAGATCGCTGGAAATGATTCGATTAAGGGTTAACATGACATGGTAGCAAGAGAAAAACACACTAGTAGATTAACATGCATTTCAAAATTTGAAAGCGAAATTTGGACTCAATTTCATGACAGCGCCTCCATAGTAACACTTCAAGCACAACTGAAAAATTCCAGTGCGAAGCACCTTGGCATATTCTCAAAGAACCCCGTTACCATTCTCGAGAGCCAGACCGTCAACTTTTGGGACATTCGGAATTTCCCCTGCTTTGACAACCCTCTTCTATATCATAGCTTTGAATTAAACGTAGTGCGAAGACTCTCTGTGACTTTGACATTGACGATTTTGGCGACTGACTGGCCCTGCTATTTTGCTGACTTGATGCTAACCAATAAGAGGTATTATTGTGGAAAAATTCAGGAAACGTCCAGGAAAAGAAAAATTTGTCGAACAAATGTAAGAGGGTGAAAACGCAAAGCAGATCATGAAAAATACTGGCAAATATCTTATATAATCAAAAACCGAGGTATGATGAGGGTAGAATTATATTCACGATGGGCGAATGTATAAATAACCAAGAAACGATTGAAAGAGAAACCTAGCCATTCCAGACAGTGCGAGAAGATCAGCTAAAGATTTAGACGAGTAAAGCAAATGGGTGGCAATCACGGTGCAAGATTTGAATGAAAATTACAAACAAGGAAAACAATGAAGTAGCAGAATCGACCTTTATTAGCCAGATTGAGCGAGAAAATATTCGATAGACAAAACGAGGGAGATATCGTGTCAAGAGGCAGAAATCGCTGTCTACGAAGGAAATTCCGCGTTTACATTCGGCGTTTAATACTGCCCGGAAAGGGGCATCTGCGCATTAGGGTATTTTATTGACGATCTGCTTTTGTGAGCAAACAATCAATCGCCTGTATTCAAGGTGCTTTGCACTCTATTTATCACCGAATCAATATAAAGGGTGGCGGTTGAACAATGAGCAGATAGTATAAGTTGCTGCTGCTGCAAGCGTGTTGCTGTTGATGCAGAAACGAATGACGCAATATGCGAGACAAGAGCCAGTATCTAGTGAGAGGCCATTGGGAACCGGGCCAAAAAACAGCTACAGAACTGAAGGGAGAGAATTCAAAGCAAGGTGACAAAGAGTTTTGATGCAAACGGTAGAAACAAACCCTTAAACAGCACGAAATTAAATTAGCAGTTGGTTTCCAACAGGACCAATGAATAAACACCTGCTCGATTGAAGCGACACCAAAAGAATTCATTGGAAGCAAACTCAAGATCTAAGAGCTCAGCTTCTTTATCGCAATCATCACCTCGCATCGAAGCCGCATTTACATGACATGCTGAATCCCTAGCGAATCATTCTGAGCTTCATTCTGGAAAGCTAAGTGAATACATAGAGGGTTTAAAATCAATAATATATATTGTCCACAGTCGCTCATTTCAGTTCTTCATTAGTCCTGCTGCCATGCCCTTCCATTCTATTTCCTTCCCCGTCCCGCCCCGCTCTACTCTGATATAACCTAATCTTCTCTACTCTCCTCTTCTCTACTGAGAGAAAGCAAAGCACTTGTAACAACAGAGGTCAGCATTCCAGGTGATATCAACCTGTCATCAATAGTGGAGAGTGATCATCATCATTCGATCAAGTAGCAGATAGCTCTGCCGCCGTGTTCACAATGCCACACTATCTTCTGCGATCTAAGGTCATTCGAGGCCCCTTCCACAGGGATCCTCTTCATCCACTATGCTTGATGTCGTCATTCCATCTTAAGCAGCGAGTAAAGCTGGCGAATACATGGGGCAGGCTACAGAAATGTAAAGACTCTGTGGTGTAAGAAGCACCAAAGTGCATGACATTATGATAGGAGCATGTGGAGACATTTTGAGAGAGGGACAAAGAAGACATGCAAAGAACTTTTTGATGAGCAAGGGACGAATGCAATGAAATTGTGTCAACGTGCAACGATTATGGGAACATTTAAAATTTTTAGAAAATTAGTTGCATAGATGCGATAGTGATACAGGTATCGATGGATGAACTAATAAGTTGAAACTTTCTTGGCTTCCCTTGTACTGTACTACACTGTGCTCGACTCCAATGCCCATTCTCTGCTCTCCTCTACTTTAACTGACTGTAGCCCTGTGGGATCCCACTTAGTTAACACATCAGCGAATCCAACAAGATTTGCAAAACAGGCTGAGCAACTACGAAACCTGAATCATCAATAACAAAAACATGAGCAAGCCCCGAAACAAACAAACAGACAAAAAAACAAACAAACGAACCGGGGAAAATGCTGAATTTCGGTTCTTCGTCTTAATTTGGTGACAGAAGATTAAAACCCATGGCAATTACTGCAACAGATTACGAGGCTAGATATTTTGTATCATCCCTAGATTAGAAAAACTGAAGGCATGTGAAGGGAAATGGGATACTCTTTATGCTGACTATTGTTGGAATCTCATTCGTGTTAAGAAAGAAAAAACGAGATGCTAAAAATCGATAAGGCGATGTGGTGTGTAAAAAGGTACAAGGGCGCACGAAGAACAAGGAATAAAAACATCGCCATGACACAAAGTTAGTTAGGTACTGACGTCATACGATCATTGCAGACATTCCTAGGCTTGGCAGCGGTGAAAAACAGCAGATACCGAAGAGTAAACGGTAATTGGATTATGCATGGGAAATGTTTATGTTTATCGTGGGCAGCTGCTAGCGTGTATGAATCGGGCCAGTGCTTAAGTTTTTACAACTGGTTGAGGACACGTGACCAAAAAAGGGCGGACAAAGTGGTAAAGATGTCATTATGGAGAAGCGACTTGAGAAAAGTAAAATTCATCTTCCCAACGTCACGGCCAAGGCCACACGACAATACTTAGATTGTAGATTTTCCTAAATTTGATCAGTTTTCTTCGGTCTAGCATCTTCTTAAGAAAAAAACGACATCCAATCGATGTCTTTGGTTTTCGCCTCTATCAGCGATACATTTCGTTTGCACCCCATTCCGTCATACGGAATAAAGGCAAAGGCAGAACGTACTGATGAGAGTTGACGCTTGGTTGAGGTGAAGTGAAGACCAAGACTTGATGTTCAAATGCTAAGCAACCACACGAAGACCATTCACGACGATAGAAAACAGCAGCTTATGACAGGATAAAAATATGCGCAATCCTGCTTGGGCCGCCTACGAAGATTGAGCCGTCATTTGTGGCACAACGGTCGGTGGTTCAAATCTTGACCGGCCATGAAATAAAACCCATGGACAGGCAAGACACTGGGCAATGTTTCACTGCTAGTGACACTATCGACTCATGCCTTTGCTAACAGGGTGCATTCGATTGCCAAGCTACGCTTGAAAATGCGATGCGGACACTCAAATCTCTTGGGTCCCCTTTTAAAAAGCCTCGTAACCAGTATCCACTGTTTCATCTAACAATATGGAAAATAGCAACACTGCCACTGTCAAGTACTGCTGCGTGTTGATGGAGTCAAGAGCAGCTAATTATCGAACCTCGTTTACCTGATCGAATTGATTGTTCCAATGCTCATCTTAAACTCTTGCTAATGCGATATCTGCGTCGCTGCACAGGCGGGAGGTGGCTGGTTCACGTATATTCCCATGCGGATAAACAATCCATGTATAATCAAACATAAAAACCAAAAAATCAACTGAATTGAGTTGAGGAATTCATGGTCACAATGAACCCCGCGGTAGAAAAATAGAACGAAATCCATACACCGTAAAAGGACACAGCCATCACCACTATTGTGTAGTAGTTTCATTCCACGCTCGCCTCAGTCTCGTATCATTATATATAGTACGATTAGAGGATCGATGAAGAGAGAAAGATTCGATGTCCCTGCTGATAAGATGATGGTATTCTTGGCCTTATTCTTCCAAAACAACACTGCTTAAAGGTTTATAATAACCATCAACTACGAACTTCGCAAAATCAGTCAGAGAATCAATAATAATCTAGACAATAAGTCGTGATGAGAATGATTAATCGAATCATAAATAAAACACGAAAATGCTCACAATGATAATAGTAATCACATTGTTGATTTTAAGCTGATGTTGATTTTAAGCTGATGTTGATTTTAAGCTGATGTTGATTTTAAGCTGATGTGTTTGATTTGATCAGTGGGGAATTTGCTCCTTATTCGGGGACTGAAAGCGGACTTCAAGGACCTTTAACAAAGAATCAAAATGAAGAGAAAGAAAGAGAGATGAGATACGAGGAAAACTTCCACTCATCTGAGATTATGTTGCAATAAAACGAGATCACACGACAAGCTCCACTTGGCAAAAACGATGCTGCTAACTGGGACCGTAATGAGTAATTGATGAAAAAGGTAGGCAGAGTCTCCAATTAGCTGTTGGACGTTCAGGATGACCATTTGACAGACCGGTGATTTATTCAGAGCTGACAGACTGTGACATACAGACCGAAAGGATAGATACAGGACAATCAAGACCTATTATAGGACAACAGACGTCAGAAGAGGCATCCTTCCGATAATTTCTTCATGATAAGTCCATTTTTAGAAGCTAGTTAAGAGAGCGAAGTCCAAGATGGTGTAATCAGACCAAGTGGTCATTTCCCTTCTTTCTTCTGTATCTTACGCTGCGGCCAGAACATGCGAAAGCAAAACTGAAAAGGCATTAGGAATCGATGAAAGAGCCATTATCAGTTGAGAGAAGAGCAAAAAAGAAACGATTGAGGTTTTGAAAGCCGGATGGTGGAAAAAAGGGGAGAGACAGATGGGTTGGTCACAACTGATTAACTCTTTGATCATTGAAATCAAACATAACAGGAAGAACAACTCACCCATGGAAACAAGACAGCAAATGCCGTCGTTTCTGTAATGGCCTTGCGAATCAATTAGACTGGTGGCCTACTTGTTATGAAATGAAGAGTTGATAAATAGTAGGGATCCCGACCGCAATCCTCCTGGGCGACTTAAGCGTTGCAATGTAGCCATTTTACTTCATTCATATTCAAATTCAGGACACTCTTCACGTGCTTGAATCAAGTGTGTATTCAGACAGCGCGAACCGGTCTCAGACAAGAAACTGACCAATTGGCGGAATTGAAGCGGCCGGCTGCACCGACCAATGACATTTACAGGAGATCGTATTTAGAAGCCTTACCTCTTCCCCCAAATCAATTTGGCATGCTGCTTCGCATGCTTCACCATGTTGAAGGCCACGATTTCATTCAATCGAGAAGCAGTTTCGACAAACTGTTCCACTGGAAATTTGCCACCTGCCCATTAAACTCACAATCTCACATGAAGAGTTGAAAAATTTACGAAGCCTTGTGATTTTTACCCGCGACTATGAGTCAGATATCCATTTGTCTACTCCTGTCGGTCTTTCTTTTAACTGGGTCTGACCGCAAACTGACCTCTCAACCGGATCAACATGAATACGCCTTGCAAATGAACACATCGATCCACAAAGGGATTGATTCATGAAATAAAGCACCGTTAAGGCTATAGGTTTGCTTCAAAACAACAACAACAACAGTAATAACGAAAAACCCTGAAATGGCTGGAACTGGTTTGGGAACAACAGCAGCAACAATTGGGCATGGGCGGCTGCCGCTACGTGGCGCTCAAGACAGTTCCTCGAGAACTTCTACCAATGCTCGGCCATTATCAGCAACCCGACTTACAAGAGGTTGATTTGATTGAGTACCTCAAAGAAGTGAAGCCGGGTTGGCGGGATTTGGCATGAGCAGCAGACGACAGCAGACGACAGCAGACGACAGCAGACTAAAGCAGCCACAAGAACAAATTGCACCATGAAAGTCGCAGTAGTGAAATGTTAACGCGTTGGAAGAGTAGTGCATTTGTGGAATGGAAAAATTGTGGGGAAAATTCAGACTTTTGACTACATAACCTTGATTGTTAACGGGTAGCTTTATAATCAACCAAACTAATCCGTCAAAAAAATTGTTATCGCCATTATTTAACGTTCAAAGCAGAAGAGCTGGTGAAAAGTTTGATCTGGACAAATCTTTGACCACGGGGAAAATGTGTCGTGAAATCAAAAGCGGAACTTGGCTAGAATGCTTTCAGTGCTTCAGATTGACAGAAGATACACAACAGCTGCCATTCACTGTTGACGAGCAGAATCGAAGGAAGAAAGTAAGTGTGTTGGAAACGGGATTGACATTCTCTCATTTGATTTAAAGCCAACGTGAAAAGCAGAAGAATGAAGTAAATACAGGGTGCAGCAGGAAAGACGAAATTAATTCATCTTCAGAAGGTGCTTCCTGGGATGGAGACGTGTCCAATTCGCAGAATGTTTCTCACGCATTTGTCGACAAAGCAAGTTAGCAATACAGATACGAACCTTGTATCTAACGATTTAATGGATGGAACGTTTTTCAATTTGATGAAAACGATCAACGGAAGCTGTACACGTGCTGGAGAATTGCATGCAAGCCGGGCGATGCGTTTTCAAGAAGGCTACCAGCTATTTGCGTTGCTTCGTTAGTGAAGGTTCTCAAATTTGAAAGAGACACCCCGTGCTGTTCACAGAGCTCATCATTATTTAAAAATTGGAACCCTCAGTCATCTAACTCTAAAAAATTCACCCTTTTTTATACGAAACTTTGACACAAATCTTTTCCATCTTAACAGCATTCAACAATTTTTCTCTCTCTTTCCCCACAGTTTCAGTATTTCAATTTTCTAGACGTCTCGCTATCTCTATTGCACCCTAAACTGGTAATCATCGACCATCCGCTTTCCTCCCTCCAAAAAATGTCTACTGATGCTAGCTTCTCAAAGCAGTGACATCCACTATATCGCCAGTTCTGCCGCTTTTCTAAAACACAAGATAGCATCTTCAAAAAACCCGACAAATCGAAGCAGCAGGGCGTTTAGGCAACGCAAGGAAATTCACCAGCGACACAACAAAATCAACACGTAAAAAACAAGCACGTCGTTATTTCATTGGTACCATAATACATACAGGGCCATGGTGCTATTCCGATATAAAGATAAGACTTGACATCATGAAAAAACCTTCAGCAACGAGAAGGACGCGCCACCAAAGACAGATACCCCCGTAAACTCAAGTCGAATTCAGATGATAATGGAACAATTTTGTTATCAGGCGATCAAAAGATCAGCCATAGCACCGACTGATTATCATCAGGTGCAACAAAACAACGCAGTTGTGATCTACTTAGCATAATCATCAAGTTATACGATCAAAAAATTCAACCCAAATCGCAGGCATTAAAGTCTTACTCTTGGGCGGCACGTTTCATAAGGGGCCTAACTGGATCGGATAATAAGGAAAATGAATCTTCTTAGACCCATGGATTACAGGAGATGATCTTATACACACAAGCTGATGGTGACCGAAAGACAACCAAACAGCAGAGCAGGTTTTACCTGTTCCTTTGTAACTTCAAGACCAGGTAACAAGAAACAAGATTAGCGACTTAAATAAGCAAGAATGCATGTCAACAGAATCATATCTGGTCCCGCTAGTTTGCTTGTAGCTGTGGCACGACTGAAAGGTCAACTCTACGACCTCCTATCACAACCACGATTGATCACACGATAGCCTTGATCAGTGATTCCAAAATTCCTAAGCCGTATTCACCCCTAAAGTCAGCGTGCGGAATCATCTATAGCATACCACTCCTCTGCATACAGAAAAATTAAAGCATACCCGAAACGAGCTTACGGGTGCACCTTGTTTGAAAGGTACCACCCTGAGCCACAGCACTGTGAGGTAGGGTGGCCAGTCCCATCGCACTGTAACTGCAGCTTGACTGAATAAATGCGTCGTAGACTCGATTTCGAACACGGCAGAGACCAGAGAAAGGGCTCTGAGTCTTTTCTAGGAAGGCGGGTATTATTAGGTGGTTTCCCGTTGCCTTCCCAATCAATAGTGTATTTAATGTGACACGTGTAGCATTCGAACTCACAACCCCTGTGCTATGAGTCTGCACGCTTAAGCATTACACCACGGTACCAGCAACCCTACGCGAGGTACATATTTTGCCGTAGGTGGGCAGACGGATGGCAAAGACAACAACAACGGGCAGAAAGGCGACGCGAGCATGGACCAACCACACCGTAGACCTTTGCTATAACCAATGTGCCAACCGCCCCTCTCCTCCAAAAATGCCCCTGGCAATTCACACGATCCCCATTGCAACAAACACGATTTTCTCCCCAAACACATTACACCTTGCATGACGTCGTATGACTGAATCAGCCTTCAATTACCAGAAATACATGCGTATTCCGATTATACCAATCTTGTACCACAAAAATGACGTGGAACGAGTTAAATAATAATTTAGCACCTATGGTTCTACCTAGATGTCAAAGGCAGACATTTGGACACAGAGAAGCTTTTTGCTTATCGAGCAAAGCCCAGGTCCTTTCTCTCGATTTGATCACGCCTTGTGATCCCAACGCCTGGAATTACAGAGAGCTGGTGACTCTCCTCACTCGAAGTGAAAGTTTAGCTTAGGGTGGATTCAAACCACTGACCATCGGATCAATGCGCAAGAATCTTACCACTGAGCTACCCTGACCCCGTAATAACTTAATGGCCACTCTTTTCGAAACAGACGAGTAACTAACTGAGGTGCTCTGGCGATCAAAAATCACAAAAAGTCGGATCAGCTGAAGCGGCAAACACGTGGGCTTCAGTTTGAAGGCAGATTTGGCGGCATATTTACTGCGCCAATAATATAATCACACTGGTATTTATCATGGAATAAGAACAGATAGCATCGAATTCACTCACCTTGGTTGACTTTGTAACTGAAACCGAAGAAGAACAATTAATTTATCTTTATGCCAAAAGATAAGCCCGTAGTTTCTGAAGTAGGTATAGTCTGTGTGGGTGTCGCAGACTTGTTCTTAGATAAAAATGTTCATGCAAGCTCTTTGCTGGGTACTAATAGAAGAGTGGAAAGCGGAAACTAAGAAAAATGACAAGGATTTCACCGTATAGTGATAAAGACTGCCGAGCACCTTGGTTTTCTAAGCAGATTCTTCGAAATTCACAGGTAGATAACTCTTAAAGGCTAGTAAGAATACCTTTAGCGGAGAGGAAAATCATCACGTAAAAAGCTAGCATTCTTTCTCATATTGGACAAAGAGGCCTAAGCACCTTTTCAAACCTTTGGAGATCGTTCACGGAATTCTCGAGCGCTTTTTCTAAGAATACCCTACATTCAGTTTTAGATGAAAAATCGATTGCGCGCAATTTACCTTTTCTTGATCCTCGTTGAAAGAGTTACCTCGACTTCTTGCTTCAACGTGTGAATCTAAAAAGCAATCAAGAAATCGGGTTAGGATTCACCACCCGGATTAAAACCTGCTAGTGAGAAGAAGTCGCAAAAACAGAGAATCAAAAAAACTGTCGCTTTGTTGCACTAATTGACAAAATCAAACTCACTCGGCGGTATCAGATTTTCGAAGTCATTACTATCCGCTTGGTCTACTTTCCCTGCGAAAACAAAGAGCCAAATTGTTGCATAAAATTGCACTTAAAATATGTTGAGAGGAAAATGTTCCCTCTTAATCAGGGGAAAACAAACAGAACTTTAAACGGATAGCCACATTGACGTCAGACCTAAGAGCTAATTATACTTGTTTGCAAAGTCAAGGACGTGTAAGAATCAACGACATCCTCACACGTTATCTGAGTCAAATATTTTTCTACCACTGGTTTCGAGTTTGATTCCAAAACAATGGGAGCCAATAAGGAAGAGAGTTTGTCCTTCCTTTCGGAGTGCCAATATGAAATGATTCATGCGTCCGGGAAAAGAGAGCTACCTGCTCTCTGCGCTCTTGGCCGAAGTTTCAGTGGCAGCCTGCAAATCACATCTGTCACGTCATCATACGGTGGACGAAACCATTCGGAAAATTCCATTTTCTGTTACTTAGGCCCCGCTTAGAAGATTCATCTTCACGATTTCACAACGCATTGGCCTTCCGCTCACACGAAGAACCTCGTGAATACATCACGATATGAACACGGTAGAGTGTTGTGTAAACGACTGAGCCATATGTGCGATTGTAACAGATCGACGACGATGCTTTCGCCTTCCGCTGAATGAGGCAAAATATAAATCCCGTTATCCATCCTCTTTTTAAAGCACATTCAGCATGAATGGGGTTTTCTCGATGGCAAACCTCGAGGGCACCTGCACAGAACACGGAAACCAAATCCTTCATTCCTCTATTACTTGTGCAACGAGACAAACACGATTACATACTCACACCACACCACACCGCGTTTGTGAGCGTTTTCACATCACACCGTATTCATTTGAATCCGACATCGCATGAACGGCTTCATGAAAGCCGACGTTGGCAGCATTCAAATTCAATAAGGCCGCCAGCAAGAACGGCGGACGACAAGAAAGAAGAAGAAGAAGTTTACAACGATGAATAAATTACCCGGCTTTGCTCCTTTTTGAATTCCAGGGATTTTCGAAATCATCGGTTTATGAACCTTCGGCTTCTCCATCACCTGCGAAAAACGAATTTGCGTTTAGAGATTTCTCGAATGGTTTCCGTAAAAATCTTTCATTAGCAATTGAGTGTGTCACACCGTCCTTGCTTCAACTGGTAAAATCTCAATGGCCGCATCGTAGCGGCCGTAACATTAGCAGCCTTAGATGTCATCTTACATGACGGCCTCCAGCCCCCGATTCGCGGACCGGTCATGTGTTATTCTACGGTCGTACGATGACGACATCGTCATACCTTCTGGACAACCTTCACTGCTCCTGAACAGTGCCCATCTTCTTTCTCGTTTTCGACGTCGACAGACATTGACGTCACATGATCTACGCGTCACATGGTCTATGCTTTCTGACAAGCGTCGTCATCACCTTTGTTAACTTAAGATTGCGTCAATAGTGAAATTGAAATGCAGCTGCAGCTCATACCTTCAGTTTTCTTTTTATGCCGGAGCAAGGTTCGTCGATTGCCTCCATGCACGCGCCTTTATGTACATTGTATTCACAAGCTACGAAAGGATGACGGGATGCTGATAAACGGGACTAATTCATCAGCAGTACAGAAAATATCAATGGCCAGTGGTCAATAAATTCAGCTCAACCGAAGGCTAGACATTTGATTAAGTGACAGAGTAATTAGCTTTCTCTAGTATCAGGCGCAGGAACGACCAATCGCCGTGATATCGAGACGAGGGTCCGCGGCTCTGTTCGACACAAGAAGGTTTTCAGCATCCCTAAATCTACCTTTGTATGTTAGATACAACATATTTCCGAAAACCAGCCGTCAGCTAAGTGAACATCATGGAAATAATGAAACTACCCGTCGAACCGTACCAAACAGTTCTACAGGTCCTCCGTAAGGAAGGAGTCAGAGGAGACCCTGAGAGATAGAGAGAGAAACCCTGAGAGATAGAGAGAGAAACCCTGAGAGATAGACCCTGAGAGATAGAGAGAGAAACCCTGAGAGATAGATAGAGAAACCCTGAGAGATAGATAGAGAAACCCTGAGAGATAGAGAGAGAAACCCTGAGAGATAGATAGAGAAACCCTGAGAGATAGACCCTGAGAGATAGAGAGAGAAACCCTGAGAGATAGATAGAGAAACCCTGAGAGATAGATAGAGAAACCCTGAGAGATAGATAGAGAAACCCTGAGAGATAGAGAGAGAAACCCTGAGAGATAGAGAGAGAAACCCTGAGAGATAGATAGAGAAACCCTGAGAGATAGATAGAGAAACCCTGAGAGATAGAGAGAGAAACCCTGAGAGATAGATAGAGAAACCCTGAGAGATAGACCCTGAGAGATAGAGAGAGAAACCCTGAGAGATAGATAGAGAAACCCTGAGAGATAGATAGAGAAACCCTGAGAGATAGAGAGAGAAACCCTGAGAGATAGAGAGAGAAACCCTGAGAGATAGATAGAGAAACCCTGAGAGATAGATAGAGAAACCCTGAGAGATAGAGAGAGAAGCCCTGAGAGATAGAGAGAGAAGCCCTGAGAGATAGATAGAGAAACCCTGAGAGATAGAGGAGAAACCCTGAGAGATAGATAGAGAAACCCTGAGAGATAGAGAGAGAAACCCTGAGAGATAGACCCTGAGAGATAGAGAGAGAAACCCTGAGAGATAGATAGAGAAACCCTGAGAGATAGAGAGAGAAACCCTGAGAGATAGATAGAGAAACCCTGAGAGATAGACCCTGAGAGATAGAGAGAGAAACCCTGAGAGATAGAGAGAGAAACCCTGAGAGATAGATAGAGAAACCCTGAGAGATAGATAGAGAAACCCTGAGAGATAGAGAGAGAAGCCCTGAGAGATAGAGAGAGAAGCCCTGAGAGATAGATAGAGAAACCCTGAGAGATAGAGAGAGAAACCCTGAGAGATAGATAGAGAAACCCTGAGAGATAGAGAGAGAAACCCTGAGAGATAGATAGAGAAACCCTGAGAGATAGATAGAGAAACCCTGAGAGATAGATAGAGAAGCCCTGAGAAATAGATAGAGAAACCCTGAGAGATAGATAGAGAAACCCTGAGAGATAGATAGAGAAACCCTGAGAGATAGAGAGAGAAACCCTGAGAGATAGATAGAGAAACCCTGAGAGATAGAGAGAGAAACCCTGAGAGATAGATAGAGAAACCCTGAGAGATAGAGAGAGAAACCCTGAGAGATAGACCTTGAGAGATTGAGAGAGAAACCCTGAGAGATAGACCCTGAGAGATAGAGAGAAAAACCTTGAGAGATAGACCTTGAGAGATTGAGAGAGAAACCCTGAGAGATAGACCCTGAGAGATAGAGAGAGAAACCCAGAGAGATAGATAGAGAAACCCTGAGAGATAGAGTGAGAAGCCCTGAGAGATAGATAGAGAAACCCTGAGAGATAGAGAGAAAAACCCTGAGAGATAGAGAGAAAAACCCTGAGAGATAGACCCTGAGAGATAGAGAGAGAAACCCTGAGAGATAGATAGAGAAACCCTGAGAGATAGAGTGAGAAGCCCTGAGAGATAGATAGAGAAACCCTGAGAGATAGATAGAGAAACCCTGAGAGATAGAGAGAGAAACCGTGAGAGATAGACCTTGAGAGATTGAGAGAGAAACCCTGAGAGATAGACCCTGAGAGATAGAGAGAAAAACCCTGAGAGATAGACCCTGAGAGATAGAGAGAGAAACCCTGAGAGATAGATAGAGAAACCCTGAGAGATAGAGTGAGAAGCCCTGAGAGATAGAGAGAGAAACCCTGAGAGATAGACAGAGAAACCCTGAGAGATAGAGAGAGAAACCCTGGAGATAGACCCTGAGAGATAGAGAGAGAAACCCTGAGAGATAGATTTAGAAACCCTGAGAGATAGAGAAAGAAACAATGAGAGATAGACCCTGAGAGATAGAGAGAGACTCCGAGAGAGAGAGAGAGAGAGAGATAGAGACTCTGAGAAAGAGAAGAGCACAATGGGAATTAAGATATCTAGGTTTCTACGTGTTACATTGGCATACAGATGCTTTCACGTAATCCTTCGTTTTCGGGACATTTTCACACAAACATACTCACACTGACACTGCATTCCTTGTGTTCCGATGCCCCATAACAAACCCTCGCATTTATTGCACAAGGTACACTCTGTATACTGCGTCCCAACGAACTGATGTCCCTTGAGATTCATTATCTGCAAGAGGGAGAGAGAGAGTGGCAATGACACAGCACAAATAACATAACGAAATAAAAGCATTGTGCACATTTGTGGGAAAACGTAGACAGCGTACATACAACGCTATTAATGGTTACATATATGATTTACTGAGCAAATAAGGGTACGTTTAATTAAAATGGCGCTCGTGACAGCGATTTAGGTAGGGTGATGGATGATGGCAGTATTTGACTGTTAAAATAGGCACTTCCACACTCCATCATTTTCTGGTTTTAGCCCTACTTAAGTAGGGTCGCTGTTTTTTTTAGTTGTTCACCTACACCCACACACCGTGCATGTTCTGGCAAGGTAGATACTTTTTACGGGGAAGTAAAAAGGACCCGTTCAATTTGCTTGGATTCATTCAATAAATTACTCAATCAATTCGAGACGAATTCGCAGCTGGCTGACTGATGTATTACTAAAAGCTCAACAATAAATTATTCGGTCATGCGAATACACCGCTTCGGGATCAATGAAACAATGTCAACTCAACAATCATCCAATCGCATTTTTTATAATCCTTGCCTTATCAAAACTAACCAATCAAAGATTCTTCTAGTCGTGGCCTCTCGCTGCCCTGACAGCAGTACAAGCATTAGTTTGGGAATAGAACACAAAGGCATTTGAGTAACATTCGCATGTATGGATCAGAAACCTGGACGCTAACGAAGGAGCCAACCCGAAGGTTGGACGCCGCATACACAAGACTGCTACGATGAGCCCTGAACGTCGACTATCAACAGAATATGACCAACGAGGAGTTATATCAAGACCTTCCTCGCCTGAGCGAAGTAGCCAGAGACAGACGCTTGAGGTTCGCTGGCCATTGTGTTCGCGCTGAACAACAACCATGCAGCAAGCTAGTTCTATGGAGGCAAACCCACGGGAGAGCTCGCCAACGTCGGCCTCTCAAATCATACATCGACGTACTTGTCGATGACACGAAGTTGGCTGTCGAGGATCCCGAGAATACCATGAGAGACCGGAAAATCTGGAGGGCTCGGTGTAGCCATGCGAATTCGGGCAGGATCGATGAAGGAACCTGACCCATGATGATGGTGATGATGGTGATGGTGATGATGATGGTGATGATGATGATGATGATGATGATGATGATGATGATGATGATGATGATGATGATGATGATGCTGATGATGGTGATGATGATGGTGATGATGATGGTGATGGTGATGATGATGGTGATGATGAAGACGATGATGATGATGATGATGATGCTGATGATGATGATGATGATGATGATGATGATGATGATGATGATGATGATGATGATGATGATGATGATGATGATGCTGATGATGGTGATGATGATGGTGATGATGATGGTGATGATGATGGTGATGATGAAGACGATGATGATGATGATGATGATGCTGATGATGATGATGGTGATGATGATGTATTGGAGGTTGACTGCTGAGATTCAGCGACCGCGTCTTACCTTTTTGCCACCTTTGAATTTGAATAAAGAGCTTCTCTCTTTTTCAGCAAAGCTTTTATGAAGATCTAAAGGATTCATTTGACTGCTGCTTGTCTGCAACGAAAAGTAGCGATAACTAAAGCAAATATCGAGACAATTATCGAACGAAATATTCAGCTACTTCCCCAGGCATCAAATCGCACGGATTCGACTACACTTGATAATTAGATTTGCCCTCCTCAATCTTCAGAAGACATTCCTTTACAGACGCAATTTGTTCCCATGGGATTTCAATTATCTACCTTTGATGAGACGTACTTCAAAAGGAAGACAGATAACCGTGTCCATTCAGCGAGGGAATTTGATCGTCAGAAAACCCGTATCCGATTATAAGAGAATCACGGATCCATGCCATTCGAAAACCATAAAACCACGGGCAGACCTTAATCATTACGCTTTAGCTTGGTTTGACTGGCTGAGATTAAAGTCGACGTTGATAAACTCAGAGATTTATCGCACTTTGAGTTAATCTATATTTCTAATGTTGCGCTCCAAAAAATATGGAAAACCTACAGGCTTCATCTTGATCCTCAGTGACTTGGGGACCTGGTCCCTTATCTCCCTTCTCCCCCACCCCCCAGTGCTGACTACATCAAAATTCGGAAACGTAAGTGATACATATTGCATTAAATCTCATGTAAAAACACTCCAGCCCCCATATTAAGCAGTGCAGGTGCAACATGCCAGAGCATACTTCAATAATCTTCAAACCATATAGCTAGGATTGATAATTGGAGAATTACCTTCACAGAAACTCCGACATGCTTCATGAACGTAGTCAGAGATGACGCCATCGCCGAACTACGAGATAAGAATGAAAGGTAGGTAGACAGGTGAATAAGGCATACGAAAACACAATACTGCAGAGCGTTCTCCCAAGAATTATGCAAACATTTCCGAGACAAGCTCTTCGAGATCGTCTACAACAATTTTAACTGGAACTTTCAGGGAACACGCTACATTAGAATCCCCCGTAGAAGAATAAAGAACCGACTTCAATGTCAAATAAATTGAGCAGCAAAAATTGGCCTTAAAAGAAAGCTTCAGTTCATTCGTTGGTTACTAATTGGTTGGTCGTTGATGCCTTAAAACCACTCAGGAAACGACAGGGATACGAAAAACGAGACGCAACATTGACGAAAACGGCACAAAGAACATTGAAGCATTATTTCTGATTTCACTGCCTACTTCAACAAAAGGAAAACAGATGCTTACTTTCTGGCAGCATACTGAAGTGATTCCTTTGTGTTTTTATCCACTTTGACCCTAAAAGAAGCAGCTCATCCGGTCAAATATATCTATGAAAAACATGCATCAATGGCGCAATATCATTGCATTATTATTATCATCGTTATCATTATTGTTAAGCCATCTCAATTACATCTTAAACAAAATCTCATCAATCAATATTCGTATCATGTATTACATTTTGCTCGAGAAACAAACCTTCGTCTAACCCGGAACTTCTTTCATATTAACAAATATTTACTAAATAATACAACTTGTTCTCTTTTTTTCTCTCTTTAATTTTATCGTTGTTAGTCGTTGTAAGCCAGCCAAGTGCAAGTTACCTTTTTAGCGAGACTTGTATTTGTAACGTTTTAAGTATTTAATGAAAGAATGAAGTTTGAAAAAATTATTATTATTTTAATCCGTTGAGCGTGGCGGGAAGACATACAATGCACATCGTTAGCGTTTAGATATTATTTCACTACCTGAGAATATATTTTTTCAACAAAGACTTCCCATCTGTACACTATATGTAGTTCAGATAATATAGATTTTTAAAATGTTACCTTTATATAAACATTCATTTATTTCAGGCAAGCCATTTGTAAACTGCCTAATTATCGAGAGGTTTAAATTTGTATGTTTAATAGTTTCATAAACAAGAAGTTTAAAAAAATCATCATTTTTCTATGAGGTGACTATGTTAATTGCACACGACTTCAAGAACGATCCCGTTATGTACATCAGATTCACGAACGAAGATCACGGCAAGGAAAACCGTTGTTTCTCTGCCATCAAATAAAACAACATCATACTGAGCTAATGATTACAAATACGAGGATGAAAAACCGGCAGGTGCGTAACGAACAGCATGACGTGGAAAGTCTCCGGCATTGCAATAGAGCCGAGAACGATATGCCTAGAATGAGAAGGCAGTTTCTCTGACGTGCAGGGATATATCAATACTAGCGAATGAACGAACGTGCATGTCAATTTTTGAATTGCAGATGGATGCCTTTTTAGATGTATGACATCGTTACCCTATGAAGGCTAGTGCGAAATTAGTTTCAGTGTTGATTCAAAAATTGTTAATTAGATTATAGCTTACCCCAAGCCAGACAAAACTGACTCGACCGTTATAGGAAAATGTGATGATTGCGGGCTGCACTGCTATAGCATACCCCCTTAATAAAGCTCCCACGTAGATCCACTGAGCATCACATTGATTGATCAAGTGTTTTCTTGGATTCACTAAGCACCCAATAGATGCATAAACCAGCCCTAGGGTTTATTAGCTCCCCCTTGGACAAAACTTCCTCTCGAGTCAGTCTCTCTGCGCTAATCTGTATTGGGAGACAGACACATGAATGCAGCGGTAACCATTTCGCCTCTGCTGGACGTGCCTTCTATAAGATACTTAGCACCATTTATAACATGGAACTTGGGGGCATTTCAGTGATAAGGTGGCCAAAACAACTGTTCGTTGCTCTTTTCTTCCTCATGGAATAGGAGTTCGGTTCGCGCAGACGTTTAATCAAAGCTTCACGGGTACGAGAATACGAAGTAAAAAAGGTAGTAAAAAAATATGGTTATAACAAATCTGCCAGGTGCAAACTTCTTCAACAAGATTCAATAAAATCGAACACGCTATGGCAATGCTCTGCATTATTGTACTGGGAAATTCACAAAATGACTCACGTCAGATTTTCCAGATGAGGCAAGAGGGTTTGCTCAACGATTCTCAACTCCTTTTCTCGATCCAAGTTGCCTACAATAACAGCACGACGGTGAATCTTTTTATCGACCAAATGAAATGGTTCCGATTCTGAATCTTCGATTATAATGTCCTCACTTTCCATGTTTCCAGTAAGAAATTTAATGAAAATTACTGGCCTAAATATCAACACAAGGAAATGCCGTACGGAGATCTGGCGGTCTGAAGTGTTGACATGAGCTATCAGGTTACGATCAGTAGATGAAAGAGATCATCGAAGACAAACTGCAGGCGATGTTAGACAAACATCAACAAGACATTCGATTGCTCGAATACAAGAGATGATCTATAGTGAACGAATAAATGGCACGACCGTGAGAAACGGTAGGGGTAGGATTAAGATCGGTGGGGATCAATGACGATCGATGACAATAATTGATGATTATCAGTGATGATTGGTGATGATGATTGGTGATGATTAGTGATGATGATTAGTGATGATTAGTGATGATGATTAGTGATGATGATTGTATCGATGGTGATTAGTGACGGTTATGATGAAGACAATGACGATGGTGGTGATGATAATAATGATCAAACATGATTGCAGAAGACCATAGATGATGATTGATACCGATCATCACAGCGATTAGGATCATTAAGCACTTAAGTGATAATAAATAACAAAAGGGGCTTACCCTCTAGCTGATGATCACCAAACAAGCTTCCAAGACCGAGTGCTCTTTTCCCTCTAAACTCGGCGAGCTGGTCACTTACCTCGGCGAACGCGCGTTCTCTACGGGTACAATTTTAGCAGTTTTGTCAAACGTCCCGAGATCCGCATGAACATATTTCAGAGGCTTTTAGCTCTAAAATTCCTCAATCCCCCATCGTCAAACGGTCAGCAGTCAATAGATTTACATGGGTGTCGGTAGTCGATAGATAGTGCAGTCAGTGTACCAAAGCAGGGGTGGTGCCAGAGGGGGCAGGCTACAGCCCCCTCCCCTCGGGAGTCAAGTCTGTGACCAAACGCAAACTTCTGTGAATAAAAAATCTAGCCCCCCTGTCGGGAAAATCCTTGCGACACTCCTAGTTTCAAGGAACAGTCTCAAATTTAATAAAAACCTCAGGGCACCTGTAAAGTTCGTGTTCCATATGCAAAAAATTACTGGTCTTCAGCTACTTCAAACATCTTTACAACTGGTCCTAGCTATACGCAGCCTTCAAGATAGGTAACTAGCGGCTGGGCTATGAGCTCTCATCTAGGCCAAATGCAAATTCTATCACAACGTCAACGGTCCCAAAAGAGATGCACAGGACCAAGACGGTTTTCCGTCGAATGTAAAGATTCATATCACAGCTTCAATCTTACATTCCTGAAAGCTGTTGGTTACAAAAAGAACTCCAGCAAAACACGAGTGAACTTTTGGCATGCTTTTTCTGCCTCTGAATCGCAAATCGGTTTTAACCTCACCTTGAAGATCGGAACAAATTCCTCAAAGCCTCTTCATTCAGGGCTTTCATCCTCAGGTTTTCAGCTGGAGAAAAACAACAAAAATCTCCAGTGTGCAAAAAATAACATGGCTTGCTAACAAAGCTTTTTCCAGCAGTATTTTCTCATTTCCCAAAAAGCAAAAAAGCTTGCGGCTGCAAAATGCTCTTTCTAAACATTTCATAATTTCTGCAATTTGAAATTCATCAAAATTTTGCAATTCAGCATTCTCAAGAATAATCAAGAACCCACTGGTCTGTTTCATCACAGATTGCGCACTTTTCTGCGCTTCGCATGAGCCAAAATCAGCCAATAGCAGGGGAGATTGCTTCCTTTTCCAACAAGCAACAGAGCAAAGCAAGGTAGAGAAATTTCGTCAGAAAATATAGCCAACTTACCAATAGCTTGTTCTGTGGAGTCGGGGATGCACACTTTCAAGGGCTGATGACGGAAGAATAACAGAATCAGTCAATAACCTTGGGGTGAATATGATGATCGAAAGAAAATTCACAAATATGGATACACCGAACTGAAAGGCTTCAGCATCAGAAGGATGATGGATTCGTACCATTGACTATAAGCAGGGCATTGGGGAGTGTCCCTGCTGTTGTTCGCGCAGGATAAGGACTCACAACCCTTCTTGAGTCCACATGCAGGACCGATTCACTACGGCCCACTTCAACAGCTTGCTAAATAGCATTACGAACTCCGCGGATGACCAATGGTCGAACTCGATTGAGGGGCTCTCGCTGCGAGGCGAGAGGAAAAGCAGGGTGCTTGTATCACAACTATTGATTGAAGCAACACACGTCAGACAGCAAGAATGGAACATTCACCAAGTTCCCCATGAAAAGAATTAACAGATCCATTGTAAACGGGAGACTAACAACTCCCTGGCTCCATCAACACCAACCATGAAAACATAAAGAGATTTTTGAAACTTACAGCAGTTTGGGCTAAAAAAGTTGAGAAAATTTCATAGGCCCATTTCTTGAGGTCTTTAAGAGATCCTTCTTCCTTGGCATAAGTTTCGGTGACCAGCCAGAACAACTGAAAAAGGCATTCATGTCTAATAATAACAGAACAAAAGAGCACATTGAAGAGTCGACGTGAAGGTAAAACCAATGACAGAATTAATAGGCAACACACGACTTCATTACGTAAGACATTCTTGATTGGTTTAGCGTCTTATGAAATAAAGAATGGCATTGTGGGTATGACGCCTTTGAGCATCTAAAGGTGAAATTTCTTCACTAAGCAAAATCAGGGCGTGGCTGGATTAAGATGTCAGAAATTTTGAATGCACAGGAAAGTAATTATTCTTAAAGCAATGGGAAATACGCATGTGCTTATCAAAATAGATGAAAATGAAATTTTCTGACAATAGAGCAGAACAGAGAAGAGTAACATGGAGAGGGACAGAGTAGAGAGGGACAGAGCAGAGGGGGACAGAGCAGGGAGGAGTTGGGTGGAGTGAGGTGGAGTAGATCAGCAGTAGAGATGGCGAGATGACCAAAATGGCTTTGAGTAGCGATGATTCAAGTATAGTCGAGTTCAGCTGAGGGTAGCGATGTTCCAGGAATTAATCGTGAAATATGAGGAACTAGGCACAAATTGAAACTTGAATGGAATAACGAGCCGCTATCTTTTGAAATTACGAAAATAAATCCACACAGCACCAAAGTTCTTCCTTGATGCTAACAATCCCAAAATAGGGAGAGAACTACGGAGATTTTACTTAAGGTAATTCTGAAACTCAGGGAATGCTTGCATAACACCAGGTCCGCAATCAGGGCACAACAATCAATCACGAAAATGGTTTTGAATAAGAACAAACCAATGCACTTGGGTCGCTATTTGCCATTACAAAATGCAGAAACACAGACAGATGAGCTGCAAAGGAAGGAAAAACATTGAGCCGACCCCCAGACTTGTAAAATAATACGCAATAAGGTGCATTGACATTCAGCGTGATTATACAAGATACATTGTTAACAGAGCCACCCCCCCCCCACCCCACTAAAGACATTGTCAAATGAGAATAAGAGCGGATGGAAACGAGTCCAACCAAAGGACACTAAAAAGTAAAAACGTTTCGCAGTAAGTGAAGTCTAGACTTGACAGAGGAGATCGAGATTTAGAAATTTCTTAAATAACTTAGACTACATTCCACCTTCGACTTCGATATCTAAAAAATATTAGACTAAACTGGTGTGCAAATGGTGTTGCTTGGTACGAGAAATTCAGGTAAAAAGGCAGCCGAAAACACTAGTACTGCAGCTTTTCCTGCATCATCAATATTTTCAAAAGATGACAAGAGAACGAGGGTTTGATGGAGCCGCGGCCACAGAATGATAACAATGTCCTATTTACCTGGCTTTGATCTCAACAGATCAAGGTCGACGAACGGGCCGTGATCATCAATCTGAAAATTAAAAACATCAACATGAAGTACTATTTACAGTGCCAGCAATCCACTGTTCTGTCTTTATGGAGAACATCGAAAGGGGTTAGAGATGTCAGTATTGGTGAAGAAGAACACGGGTGTGTTTAATGACAAGGACGGAAGCAGCCTTACGGTAGTGATGACCAAGGCAGTAGTGATTAATCAGAATGAGGATAAAATGATTGCGACTGTGATACAATCAGCTTTCGCGACATCAAGATCATAATATGATCACTGTGTTGATTCCTATTCATAGCAATGCAAATAATGATATGACAACCAAAACCAAAAAATTAGGATGATGATGATGGCAGTGAGGAAAACGATGAAGATGACGATAATGACAATGATAATAATATACGAATATTGAGACTGGATAAACACTTCAACTATCTAGAGCAGTTATAAACATGAGTCCAGTAAAATAAAATAAAAGATAAAAGAAGAAATTATTTAGCATCTACAGTTATGTTGAAAAACAGAAAGTTGATCATAGTGGTTATCTTGAAAGTTTGAAAAAATCTTGTCTAATCAAATCAGTTTCTCTGGTTTGTATGATGATGATGATAATGATTAAGATGATGATGATGATGATGATGATGATGATGATGATGATGATGATGATGATGATGATGGTGATGATGATGGTGATAACCGCATTGATGATGATAATGATTAAGATGATGATGATGATGATGATGCTGATGATGGTTATGATGATAACCGCATTGATGATGATAATGATTAAGATAATGATGATGATGATCATGATAATGATGATGGTGATGAAGGTGATGATGATGGTAACGGTGAAGGAAATAATGATTATGATAATTACTATTACAAAGCAATTATGAAAGTTAAAGAACAGTGCTCAAAATATATAATTATCAAAACTAATTCTGGCAGAAATGTGTTGTTGTAACGACAGAAGCAATGAAAAATTGATCCGATCTGGGTTAATCATTACCTTTTCATTATCCGATTCGAATTCTTCCTCTTCCATAGAAATAACTGTCATAGCCGCATTGATTGGCTGCAGGGTTTCGATCTTACCGCCGGGTAAGAGACTTCCCTCCATTTTCTGTTCTTCAACTGCGTTCGTGATCGTGGGCTTTTCAGGAGGTGAAAATGACGTCACTGGTTCATCGTCCTTGATGAATTTCGACTTTGTTTGTGAACTCAGTTCATCCGATTTGCTGCGCGCATGATTGATCGTGGCGATATCCGTAGTTTCCGAATGAACGACTGGAGGCGACAACGGAATCGGTGGACTTATCGTCGGCTTCACAATCAACGTAGGCTGTCGCTCAGGTGCCGCCTGCCTTTCGTAGAGTTTCGAAAAGGATCGCAACGAGACCGTTCGCTTTGGAACCTGCAACGGAGGTGAGCGACAATGCAAACGAACGCTCTCTGAGACGGTGACAAACACGATAAATAACCATTGGCAAATGTTTATGGGCATAAAGAAGTGGGAAGGTTCAATGGCTAATCATATTCGGGTTTGTTAGCAGCTGCTGTCAACGATGGTGATGCTGGCTGAGAAGTCCCAAAACAGCGAACTCTTAAAATAACGAACTTATCGTGACAAAAACCTTGCCTAATTTGATAATAAATCTTTATAGTGGATCTTTCGTGCGTGCGCGTACCACAAAAAAGATTACATATCAAATCTTGGATTCATAGCTGACAGTACAAAACAGACAACAACATGACAAACCTTTTGCTTCTGGGTGGGAACCGAATTATAGTCGATCTAAAAATGCAAAGGTGGGGCATTCAAGGCTTCATATTTCAATGTTATTTCAATGAAAAAACATTTCAGTATGAATTATTTTCCATCAATGAATTTATTACATTATCCTTCTTCGTCATCGCTTAAGCATCCCTTCAATTAATTCATCACAACTAAGTTTATCTTAAAGATAAAAGAAAGCAGTGAAAATGTTTGCATTGCCAACTTGCTTTCAGTAGTGTCACTAGAAGGAGAGAAGGCCACAGTGAACGTAATTTGACTTTGCAATCATTAAAAGTTGCGTCCAGTGGTCATTCCTTTGTCGATACCCTCCTTCAGAGAATTCTAAGAGTGTGGTTGGGAACGAAACATTCAGTTCAATGAGCAAGGGTGTTAGTCCTGCCCTTCGCTCTTCTCCTTTCTTTCGGACCAAAACTTTGCTTCCCATCACTGAATCGACATTCCTGGGAGTTTTCAACGAACTTAAAGGAGGAAAGTTGCAGCACCCTTAAGAGCAGGCAGAAACAAGAAACATTTCGAAGCGCGGAAATACGCGGCACGTGAGGAAACACGCGGCAAGAGCGTGAAAACCAATCAGAAATGGAAGCTACCTCCCGAATGAGTTTAGAAGCGAACAATTAACAATGCAGTTATGAGACTAAAACTGCGGTAGGAGAATTCCACTTAAGTGTGACCGTGAATAGGTTTGTTCACATAACAATGAATTATTAATATGCCACGCGGACGTGATCGTTAAAATTAGTTTATCTCAATCTAACCTCCTCTTTCTTTCGTCTTAATCTGTCTACGGGGAGAAACATTCAGACAGCAGCCTGGCTAAATACTTGACGTTTGTTCGTAGAAAGTGAAGGAAAACGCTAATCCACCAACCAGGTGAATCAACAAGGATACACCGAAAAACGTACCACAGGACGTAGGGGAAACAATTATTGACTTAAAAGATGAATACAATGTTACGAATTAATGTTTTCTCTTCTGATTGCGAAGGTAATCTCAAGAGGAAGGCTTGTCAGACTGTGCAAATGAAGACTGCTGGTTAGAACAAAGATCGCCTGTTTAGAAACAATCGAGTCCTTGGAATTTCCCCCCCAAATTTATCGGTAAAACGTCCGCCAGTGAGAAACGGTGTCCTGTAATACACTTCTACGATTTTGGCACGGGAAACCACCTCAAGGAAAATCCATAAATCATCCAAAGCTGCAATCTTTTAGGCCCTGCAGAGTTCTGGGGAATTGCATAAAAACTTATCTACAGAAGTACTGTGGAGAGACGACAAAGAAAGAAATGTTTGTTGTGGTGGTGGGTTCGATCCTCTCCGCCGTTCCATTTTGCCTTACACAGCATACCCGTCAATGACGATCGGGGGGGGGGGGGGGGGAGGGGGAGAGGGGGAAGGTTTACCTGGGTCTGTGAAATTTGCTTCAGTAGAGAATCGTCTGAAGGCGATCCAGATTCTCTTTCCAACGAGCTTTGCCTTGTGTGATTTGGCGCCGGTTCATTCGCTACGTTTGATGGCTTGGTAGAGTTTTGGTTGGCTTCGTTTAATGCTGCTTCCACGTGAGCCGACTGCTGTTTGGTCTGACCCAGTGAGCTGGAACCCCGTTGATTAGGAGCGTTGTCTTGAGCAGCTAAAGGTGCTTTGAATGCGGGCGAGGACCGTGTGCCAATGACAGATTGTGATCTTTGATGCTGCTGGTGAAATTTCCTTGCTGTGTTGTTGTTCGGACTATTAGTTCGTACCAAACTCTAAAAATGCAAATGCAATGTTTAAAGTAGGAGAAACGCCTTTAAAACGGAAGCATATGAATTAAGTTCTTAGAGGTTGATGCTTTGCAGCACAGCATTTTTTATGTAATACTCAATAAATTGCACTGCAAAAACAATGCAATAGACTGGTACTCTTTGCTTATGGGGGAATTACTCCTTGGCAATCAGTTAAATCAAAGTTGGTGAAAGGTGAAGATGAAGGGATGGTTTGTGCAGAATGCGCGCGGGCAAATCTCTGGCGCAGCTGGACGTTTGCTGGTGACTCTTTCTGGCTGAATCTCAAATAACTTGACTTCACTTCAGTTCTCTTTGAAACAGTTCAACAACCATCCAAGGACTGTTTCTACAGTGCTGCAGAGTCGCCTACTGCCTTTAAAAAGATACGCCGACACTTGTGACGTAATATCCTGCTGAAGAGCACGAAAAATATAATACTGAGTGTAATGACCTCTCTTCATATGTCAAACGGTCAAATAATTCGGAGGCTTTGAAGGTGATGTGAGACAGCGGGCTTCATAAAAAACGCTACCTTCAAAGTTGATGAACAAACTCGTATATCTTTGGACACGTTCGCTCGATCGAAGGTCAAGGAGATATCTTTAATCGCAAGGAAACTCAGCTGTTCGACGTTCGCTGCTCGCCCTTTACCATACTGAGTCTAGGTCACTCCATTCAGGCTTAATGACCTAGGGTGGCAAACCATCTTAATCAAGAGGTTAAAGCTATTTTCTTGCAAGGGAACAGCACTACAAAGGGTACCGCTTCACAATATAATGATAACGATAGGAGAAATCTGCTTAGCGATCTTGACATTAAGCCTGGATTTCAGCATTGTTTCCACCCTGGAATCCCAAAAAAGATTCTTTGCATTTGGGGTCAACTGGCACGATGCATGAATGAGTGCTTGTTGTACGAACCTTCATACTGCAAAAAGAGCTCTCACTTCAACACGATTCCACCCGTATTTGGGTATGGGTCCACGTTTCATGCCCCCTCGAGTGTCGGAAGAAACATTCTTCATTACGACAAAATCAAACATCCGCTTTTCTATGCGTTATGACTTGCTCTAATAAAATTCCCAAACTGTCTTATGCAATTCCTAGTGTCTTATACAAGACCTAGCAAAGTGTGCCTGTGTTAACAAATACACCATTTCAACCAATAAGTTCGCCAAAACGCATTTCTTAATACAAGTGAGTTGATGGCGACAGTTTTTATGACACTGAGAAACCTATTGCTAATCGTGCAGTATCCAGGTCCTTCCTCTCAATGTGGCCACACCTTGTTATCCCATGCCTGGAATTAAAAGGAGCTGGCGACTCTTTTCAGTCTTAGTACTTAGCTTTTTTGCTTATTCGATCTATGATTTTGTGTCTGCGTTGGTTCGTCTAAATTACTTTTTATCATTACAACTCATAAAGCCAAAAGTTAAATAATTTACATATGATGATATATTGATATGTGCATGCAAAGCTGGAGGTGGGATTCGAACATCTGACCGTAACATTGATGATAAAAGGCTTCAACAAGAGAGCTATCGTTAAAACCGAACACGTCTTAATCAACCTGGAAGAACAGTCGCTGCTACAAGCCCTAGCATCGTACAGATATTAGAAAGACCTCTTTCAAGAGCGTTTAGTGAGGTAAATTTTTGGCTCGGGCTCGGGCTCGGGTTTAAACCATTGAATCGTGTGATCGATTACAACGTGGCGTTTAATAAACCCATTATTATCACAGGCAACCACAAACGATCTTGTGAAACTTCGATACGTGGCTAGTGACGAAGCGGAAGTAGGTGCTTGACGGATGATGGCTCAAATATGACAAAGTACAAGTTTATCGACGCTTGCACCAACCCTAGGATGACAAGAAGCTCGCTATGGAGACCGAGACCAATTCTCGGAAAGCGGAGAAAGCAGCCAACGCACACAGCACAGTGAGTGGCGGGCAAACCTGAGAGGATGGGCCTGGGCACTACTCGATCAGCACAACCTCTCCGCAAATCAATGCCTGCGCAACGAGGCTGGATAAACAGTGTGAATTGGCGCACAGTAGCCGGCGTCAAGTAAAAGCAGTCGAATGGGTGTTTACCGGTTTTGTTGCTCCACTTGAAAGTGCCTTCAGCTGTTCTTCAAGTGCACGTATGCGTATCTGAGAATCTGCGAGCTGAGTGGAGAGAAAAATCAGGTGAACTAACAGAGGAAACACGCCGCTTCACTCATCAAAGATTACACCACTGATTACGCAGACAGCTCAATTTCTACACAGGGATTAATCTTTTTGAACGTTGCAAGGATTATGATCTCGCTCATAACCGTCAAAACCAAACTTTTAACCATTTACCCGATATTGTCTCTAACAACTCGCTCGTTACAAGTAGAAATAAATCGGCGTTTTAATTTCTACGAAGCTTCGGTACGTTCTAGACCAATTGATCCTCATCCCACTGGTAAAAGCCTCTGTCTAAAGACAACGCTACTCTATAGTACCTGCAAAACTGCGCACTTCTCTGACTTGAAGATTCAAGAAGCTGAATACGTTGTAAATTGAGTCTTAGGCCCATCGCACGGCAGTACCGTAATGCATTGAAAAATCTACCATTTCAGGTGGCAATTCCCTGCAGACGACAGGTTTTTAAAAGGAAGACATGTGGGTAATACCTCTTTTTGTGACTCCTGTGATGGATCTTGAATATATTGCTCCCGGGTTTTCTGGATAATAAAAACGAGAAAATGGAATGAAAGTAGAACTAATTAAACAACAACATCTGCTGGCTGTAAAAGGTGATCAAAAGAGAGAGACGTAAGTACGACACATTTTTCATGGCAATGCTCCTTCAGAGGGACTGCATCTTTACCAAGTTGTGCGGAGCCGCCTAGTTCAGTCAATATCATCAAAGGTGCTAACAACACCAACTAATGAAGACATTCATATCCGAGCAGAACTTATTCTAAGATTTGAGATAGGCCGTGAATAACCCCCCCTCCACCCCCACCCCCAATGAATCTGTTAGTTGTTTCAATAACCCTAGGGAATAGATGCTTACCTGGAAAAATACCTTCTCCTGGTCAAGATTTCTTTGCAGCGATTCGATCTTGAATTCTTCAGAATCCTATGGACAAAAAACGCACTATGAAAAAAGGGAAAAATACTGGACCGTGTTCTTCCCATATGGTTCGGATTGCATATTTCATGTTTGGACATAATGAATCTTTACAGAATAGAAGGGCTATGAAAATATTCAGTTAAAGATTCACTTGCTGATCACAGTCCCTCTACGCAGAGAGAGAGGAAGCACTTAGGTTTCAATGGCAATCGATGTGGCTCTCCAAATTTCTGAAAAATGCCAAATTAAGCTATTGAATTCCCTTCTTTTGTTGTTTTAGTTCACCGGCAAGTTCCTACTTCCTTCACGAGGTGAATGAACAGTTAAATGTGCTCAAAATTGACCTGGAAAAACAGGGGCCACCGAGATGCAACAAGTAACCTGCGAACATTGAAATACCCTGGGTAAAACCGGAAGACCAGAAGCTGCGTAAAATTCTTCTTCATTCCAACGACTGAGCTATTACAAGTAGATATAGTATTTAGAGGTCTTCCAATTAGCTCTTGGTTGCAAAAGACCGTTACAACTGCCAGCTTACTACAGCAGTAGTAAATGTAAGGCACTATCTGTAAGGCAAAATCGGGAATGATCAAAACTAGTGGTTTTGGTGCTTTTGGCGATTTTAAATTTTTGGTGGTCAAAAATGTAATTTTGGTGGTTTGTATATGCTATGATTTTCGATTATTTTGGTGTCTGTGTTAACGTGTTAGTATCCATAAGGCAAGGTACGTATTCCTGATTAGGATCTTATCATAACCCTTTTGCCACAACACAACCTGAATTCTTTCTCTTGCTATTTGTTTACTAGTTGCTTCGTCTTGGGTCTCGAGTTATGACTCTTTCATTTACAATTGTAATTCGGTCATCAAACCACTAGTTTTGATCATTCCCGATTTTGCCTTGCAGATAGTGCCTTATACATACTACTTATAGCTACAGCTGCTAGTGTTTAGCTTTGGTCGCTATTCACTCAGACTAAAATCCTTCGTTTCAATCAAAAGGAGACTGAACACGGTCAGCATTTTGGAGAATGCACTTGAATAACATCAGTTCATACTCATATCAATACAAGATAATGAGCTTGGAATAAGAGCAAACATCTCCCAGGACAGCTAGAAAATGTGGCCACGAGCTAAGAGGATCAATTCACTCCCCCAGCTTTCCTGCCAACTATGCAAACCTCTTTTATCCAAATGGGATCTCATGCCAAAGCTCCTATCTGTATACGAATTGTGTCTGACAAAATAAACTTAATAGTTTGCTTGGCCATTGTATCCATTGTAGAATCAAAATTGAAATTAAAAACTTACAATTATATTCTTGTTTATATTCACCAAAGATAAAGGTCTTGGTTTGTCTGATAGCCCTTGAAGAGAGAGACAAAAATGTAATTGAACCGGCATCAAAAGTTGCAAATGTTTCTAGATACTCTCTCACCTCTCTGCTGAGACTTAAACTTGTCAACAAAAATTCATGCACTGCACCAAGCTATGAAAAGCAGCCAGTAATACTCTCAAAATCTTGATTAAATCCCAAAAGGCAACTAATTAGGTATCAGCAAGAAATAATTTCACAAAAACCTCAAAAATTACATTATTTTGCTTTTTAGACTTTCAATTGGTGGTGAACAGTAGGATTTAAGATGCTTCCACATGGCCAAAATCCCTTCTCTTAATTTGATTGATCTTAAGCATGAAAAGCATTTTAATGCTCTTAAAAGTAGACTGGGGGAGGCACAGTACGGTTATTAAAAACAATTAAAGAGATGTGTTAGGATATCAAATTACAGGAAAAAGAGGCGCTCAGTCTGCTTTGCTCATGATTTCTAGTTGCACTCAGTCTTTTTGGGGAATTAACCAACAGGATGGGACCCTAATGCACTACCCAGCATTGATATCTTCATAGTTTGGGGTGGGGGGGGGGGGGGTTCTTGCACTTTCCTGAAATTATCAGTGTTGTGCAGGCATCCATAATTCGCTTAAAAAATTGATTACTTTTGAGACCATTTCAATAATCCTCCAACATTCTCATAAAACTTGGGCTTAGACATAACAGATGGCTGGACTGTAGCTCAAAGGTTATACTCACTAAATCAAAAACAAAAATTATGGAATAGTGACTACTCGTGTCAGATACAGAGGGAGGAGGACCCCAGTCATCTCGTTGCAATGGCTATTACCAAAAATGGTAATGACTGGGTCACAAATGAAGAGATGCCAAGGCTTCTGATTTCAACTTGGCACATAATTAATTTATAGATGCCGGATTCTTCCCTTGATTAAGCTACCTTGTAAGTTGACCATTCTAACTTTGATTTTGGATTTCTCCGTGCCTATTTATCAAGCATTCTTGGTCCTTGTCTCAACCAGGGGTTAAGTCTTATGAGTATTTCCCTAGTTCTGTAACTTGACGGGTCTTGATTATGCTATATTCCATAAACAAATGTCAATCCTATGAGCTTGCTAGCAATCACAAAGCAAAAAGCTATTGCATGACCTAAATCTCTTGTCTAAGCATTTGCTGTCGATTTTATAAGTGATAAAATGCTTCAAAAAGATATTTGGCAATAGCTATTAAGGAGGAGCACAGAGAAGCACATGACCACACAAACATTTTAGTACTTCCAAGCAGTATTTAGAACTATAAAAATTGCCGATGTTAACAACCCTTGTACTCTCTCAATCAGCCCAGCATCCATACAGATTAGATCTGGTTAACTATAAAATGATAACCGTGAGAACACTGAAAAAATAACCATGTTACATGAGGCAAGACAGACAGTTGCATTTTATCAAGATTTGCAAAGAACATGCATTGATCAAGTTTTAGGAGGAAAGGTCAAACTGCGTAACAAAATCATATGAGATTAAGATAAATGACAGCTAGGTTCAGGTTGGTAGATCTGGTAGAAAATTGGAACTATAACTGTGGGGAATATGTAGAAAATCATGGCAAAAGCTTAGTGAAACAGCAACTTACAGCTCTGCAGTGCAGATTAGTATATACGTGTCTGTTCAATAATGCTTACAATAATTGTCATGCAGAAAAAGGACACAGGGTCTAATTACGGGGGGCTAGCCTACGAGAAGAGTAGTAAAATTAGTAGTAGAAGTAGAAATAGTAGTAGTAGTAGTAGTAGCATTTCTACAATATATGCATGGTACAATTAAGTGTATGTTAGACACTGCGGGGAAACAACAACTTTCCAAACACAGTACTACAACTTAGATTGAAATTTAACACATTTAAGTCCACAAAATAACTTGGATATTTTTAGAGTTCCCATAGCACTAGTAGTAGTAGTAGTAGTAGTAGTAGTAGTAGTAGTAGTAGTAGTAGTAGAAATAGAAGTAGTAGTAGTAGTAGTAGTAGTAGTAGTAACAGTAGTAGAAATAGAAGTAGTAGTAGTAGTAACAGTAGTAGTATAGTAGACATAGTAGCAGTAGAAATTGTAGTGGTGGTATTAGAAGTAGTAGTAGTAGTTGTGGTAGAAGGCAGTCCATGAATTCAGGTATTGCAGAAACTATACTTAAGGCAGATACCCAATTAGATCAAACGGGTTGCTCCAGAGTTGGGAAAGAGCTGGGTAAGGGAAGGTCAGGAGCAGGGAATGACTTTAAGGGTGCACTTCTACATGAGGTCTTCAGATAATTGATAGAATTATCACTTACAGATCAAGTTACTCCTCCATGCCTGATAAATCAATTTGTGCATATTTAGGCCATTAAGGAATAATTGTCTTAGTTTTAATATCTTAGCATCTTTGGCTGAGTTACTGATTTATGCATGCTCAGTAATCCAATGAGAGTTATCAGTTGGGCATTGGAAACATAGAGCAACAGTCGAATGACTACTGTAATTGCAAGGGAATAGAAGCACCAAGTTGAAGAAGGGGCAATAATTAAATCCAACAAAGTAATTGAGTGATTTTGATTAAACCTTAAACACCTATTCTTTGAGGCTGCAGAGGGAATGGATGGAGATGATTTCAGATTTTCAATATCTTAGCAATAAATCTTATACCTAAGCTAAAAAATAATATTTTCAAGGTTAGCAAGAAAACTACAATAATCTATTTCTGCCTTAGATAGGGAACAGTTCCCGAATTCTAACTCTTATTAGCAGCACCTGCAGTAAAGCATTGTTAAAGTTGAAGAGAATGCTTGGTGTTCATTCATTCATTCATTCATTCACTCACTCACTCACTCACTCACTCACTCATTCATTCACCCATCCATCCATCCATCCATCCATCCTTACCTCCCAAAATCCTTCTACCCCTACGCTTCCCCACCACGTGGCCAGCTCATTAAAGAAAGACGAGAGCAAAGGCAACATGTGTATCTAAACATTCCTTGAAAAGATTCCGCAACAAATCACTGCAAACACGAAATCCAACAATCCTTGCTTTCTACAGGGACAGGGTCAAATTACTGCTATTTCCGTATCGTAAACAAAGGTCGTCATATATCATAATCAACAATGACCTATTCGCCTGTTGTTCACAAATCAGCGTTAGATCAATCATTCTACCTTCCACGACTCGCTCTGCAAAACGAACGATCAATTTTCGATCAACTAGACCGGAACCTTTCTGCCAGCCATAACAGACTTCCATTTATTAAAGCAACCTACGAATGATGGTGGGGTAGAAGAAGGATCTTCATACATTCTCTCCGTGCGGTGGCCTGGCCTAGTCAGGCTGCGGATAAAGATAAGGTCACGATGAAACCTTGCATAAAAATACGCTGGGGAAGCCATTCAACAAAGAGTGGTTAGCGTAGGTACTCCCATATTTAATCTTGCCTTTGTATAGGAAAAGGAAGTCGAGAGTTGATAATGGAGTCTATCGTGAATCCAACGAATGAATTCGATTGAAACCTGTGATTTTCACCCGCGACGAAACGGCTTCGAATCCAGCCACTTCTACACAACATCGAAGCCATTTCACCTCGATCATAGGAAATACTGTTCATTGGACAAGGACGCGAGGCAATCACCCAAGTCGAAGAGGGGAAATTTTATAGACCCGTCCTAGAAATGCACACGGAGTAACAACACGCCGCCATAGGAAATCAATTTCACAGTCCGTGCAATGCGCGGTTCCTTACAACATAGCAGTCACTAATTCCTACACCAAAGTAATTTATGAACGGTTATAGTGATTAGACTTGTTTATCCATTTGAACACCTTTCACTTCATAACAAATCAATGAAATAGAATGAGACATACCAAGAAGCACATCGAGAGTAAACGTTAAGGCCAGAGTAGATTTATCAAAGAGGTCTGGTTTCTCACTTACCAGGAGTAAGCGTGCTGCCTCGTTCGTTTGGCGGTCTACCAAGCAGAGTTAAAGCGACGAAATTTCCGCCTGAAATTGAAATGAGAGTAAATTACACGCTGATCCGATGAAGGCCTCTCAAGTTGTCTAAGGCCTATTTACTTAATTGTGCTGTTTCATAAACATCTAGCAACCGCTTCAACCGGGGGGACGCTTTGGAAAAAAGATGCTGTCAGACCCCTCGGTGAAACATTAGCCTATCAAATAATCAAAATCTATAGATTTGTTGTTATACAGTAAAAACCCTCACCTGACTACGACAGGAAATGATAAAGCGTGTTTCCAAAATAACTGCTCAATCCTTTTAAACGTTAATTAATGACCCGTGCAGAAGGAAGAATAAACTTCGTCAATGGAAATGTTATTTAAAACGAAAATTCAACAAATCGTTCTGAATTTCCTTCCATGAAAAAATTCAACAATGACAATTTTCATAACTTTTTCGGAATTAGAAAGGTTGATCCTTGGTACAGGATGGGTAGAAATCTCTCTTGGAAATGCTGGTTGCAAACTACGACTTCAGAATTAGATGCGTTTATAAATTGTTCAGGGTCACAGAGCGCGCCAAATAAACAAGGTTTATCTACCTCACAGTTAAAATGATATGAAAAATTGGCCGCATTTTGAAATGAGCAAGGGTATTTGCCCTCTTTATTGGATTTTTCTCTTTTTGCAGGTGACAGGACAAACTCTACTAAAAACACGCTGTTGTCAGAAAATCAAAAATTCATAACGGTACCCCAGGTGATGCCGGTGAGCTTGGACAACTTTTTCATATCCATTTTATGGAAACCCTTTGTATTTTCTTTCATTGTATGAAAATCCCCCCTTCCCCATTTCCCTGATCAGCCCCTAACAAGGCCATGCCTATTTCCTGAGATCATTGCTATTACATTAGATTAAACCCATCCACTGGAATCTCTACGACTTCTGTGGAAAAAGTGATTGTTCCTTTTAAATTTGTAAATAACAGCAAAAATAGGGAGGATCAGAAGATACTTTTTCTCAAAACTTATTCTGTAATGGACATAGATGCCGATGTCGCCTATGCTGAAGTGGAAGATAAGCTGAAAAAGGCAGGGTACATAATTGTCTGGCCGAGTGTTTCACACAGAAGAAGGCGGGCCACAAACTTTGGCCACCAGGTGAGGCACGATATACCCCAAATGTCTCAGCAGGCTGGCGACGGCCGAGGGGCAGGCCCCCCTTCAATCTGGAGCAGGCAGTTGCAAATGATTTGGGAGTAGGAAGAATTGACTTGAAGAGGTTGGCTGGCGATGGAGATTGCTTTTTGGCTGAATGCATATATACGCGTATTGGGCGCTGATTGCATACATACATATTTTGTAATCTATCAAAAGTGAGCTTTGATTGGAGAAGAGAGAACTTGCATAGCTACCCCCGGAAAACAACAAACACATAACAAGATCGTTGTCTGCAGACAGCACCAGCAACTTATTCATGGCGAAAATTGCAATCAATGTGAAACAATGAGACGATTAACACGAATGCACGATAAGCAAGGACAACAAACTCAAGTACAATATACGGCATACCTTCTGTAATATCAAGCATGCAACCGTTCGGTCGAGATACAGAGGTACGGAAACACGGTATATGGAGCAATGAAGAAACATCAATTTTTAACAAAACCAACAATTAGAATTGTTGGTTACAATTACCATCATAACTATTTGACAATGAAATTAATGCACGATAATAAGGAATGAAGGCGCTACCCGGCCATCGAGGGGGGGGGGGGTTGGGGTGTCCATCAAGTGCATTCTGGGTGTCAATTTCAGCCAGTTAGAATGCAAACGATTGGGTTGCAGACGAACACCAATTTGCAATCAGCGAAACCACTCGAATCAGGTGGAATTAAATCCAAAAATGAATAACGGAGACCATGTTACGACTTGATGTCATCGGGGGGGGGGGGGGGTGGCTGGCTAACAGGAAATCTCAACTCGTGCAGGCGACCGCCTACATCTACTTGCTAGCCTGCATGCAAAAATGCCTTTGCAGTGAACCCTGGTTGGCTAGACTTTCCACCTTCTCAGCCCCATCCACCGTCCACCGTCCTCCGTTCACCATCCACCGTCCACCGTCCTCCGTTCACCATCCACCGTCCACCGTTCACCATCCACCGTTCACCGTCCACCGTCCACCGTTCACCATCCACCGTTCACCGTCCTCCGTTCACCATCCACCGTCCACCGTTCACCGTCCACCGTCCACCGTCCACCGTCCACCGTCCACCGTCCACCGTCCACCGTCCAACGCAGATTAGGGCTACACTGACTTAACCTACATCACCGTGCCAGTATACAGATTTGATGTGATTGTGATTGACTCTGATTTTGATGTGATTGTGATTGACTATGATTTTGATGTGATTGTGATTTTATCTGATCTTGATGTGATTGCTCTGATGAGAATACTGGGTAGAATAGCTTACAGGGGGGAAGGAATTCATTTTTGCGCTTGATTGGTCAGCTCCAATGCATAACTTTAGGGTCGCCTTTGAATGACATCATTGGAAATGCCCTTCAGCGGTAAAAACTTAGAAGCAAGTTCAAACCAGCAAAATGTAAGAACAATGTCAGCAAACTTAGACCTTTAAACAATAAGGGGTTTTACGTTATAAAAATCACTACATATGTAATGAAGCATGCTCGTTTGTCATACATGTCTGAGGAGATCATTATCTCGAAAATGACAGTAGAAAAACCGTTGGGGATGAATATCAAAAGTGTATACTTAGTATGATGTGAAATGGAAGTGTGACCACAAAAATTGGGAGAACTCTTTGGGATTCCTTGGGAGAATTATACAATATTGCATACAGGTTTTCTGTTTTTTTTAGTGAATGATGTCGAGGAAAGGTCATGGTGGCCTATACAAAGCATCAACAAAGGAAGAAAGAAGAAAGCGGCAGGCTAAGAGGAGAGGGAGGTAAGATCAAGTTTATTGATCTTAGATTTAAAAGATGACAAGTTTTAGGATTTGGGAAAGGAAGCAGAAGGCAAGACGCTCCATAAATGCATCCACTTGGGATGAATGATTCTGTGGCCTATAAAACGGGAATGGTAGCCAAATGCCAATGATACTTGCAAACTGCGAACTACGTCGACCACTTAGGATAAAACCACTTCAAACAGTACCCTGGCTTTTATTGTTTTATTCATTGGTAAGGTTACAGAAAGAACCGTCAATGACGTCACGTAGGATTCAGGAAAAACTGCTAAGACGTCACCGACTGGGGAAGAATTGCAGCTGCATCGAGTGCTCGCTGTAGGTTCCGAGAATGGATTTCTGAGAGAGGTGAAATTAGTTGATTTCCACGAAAAAATCAAGAAACCAATCTAACAGTTTGCGGGCATTGGTTTGGAGCGATGGAATTCCACGGTGCCTTTGCAAAATGAACATTTCCGACTGTGCAAAAATGGAACTTATGATAATCATAAAAAGTTGTTTTATAAACTTCCATCTTTTATGAAATACTTCAAATGTTACCTCACTAAAAAGGTGACTTGTATTTGGCTGGCTTACAGCGACTAACAACAATAAGAATATAGAAAGGAAAAATACGTCAAATTATTAAGTAAACATTAGTTAATAAGGAAGAAATTCCGGGTTTGGCCATGCTTTGTTTCTGGAACAAAAGATATAACAGGTGGTACGGATAATGATGGAGGAGATTTTGGTCAAGATGTAATAATAGTAATAATAACAAAGATAATCTTTATGCAGGAGTTCACACTTCAACAAGTAACGCTGTTATCAAAATGTGTCCTGATCAAATCAAAGGGAAAACTGACATTGAAATAATTGATTAATAAATCGTATGAGCATTTGGTACAGAGTTGAAGCATATAACATAGCATTTCGAAACGTACAGATAAAATGTGTCTTAAGACGTGTTCAAGCTACATGTTCGGACAAAGCACGAGGAGATGAAATCAATGGAATTATAAGCCTTTCGAGATTTGATTTGCGGCTGGAGTCGAGTCGTTCAAAAACATTGGATTCAAACAAAAAAGCCAGCAAGAAGGCAGTGCCAATAATAAGCTGAGCATATAAAGAGCTCCAGCAAAGCTTCTTACATGGCCTGGTACTTATGAGCCGAAGAATGTCGGCAAGTATGGAATTGAGAGTACATTGACGACTGAGCAAAGAGTGCAATTGTTCCCTGGGTTTCTTATTGAACATCGGACGTTGACAGGTCTTTCGATTTAGTCATACTTGGAAATTGATAGCAAGGTAATGCACTGTAAGGACTAACACCCTAGTTGCATTACGCGTGTGTGGTCAATGGTACGGGGGAGTTCAGAGGGCAGATCATCATTATTATCATCATTATAATCATCATTATCATCACCATCATCATCATCATCATTATCACCATTACTATCATCATCATCATCATCACCATCACCATTACTATCATCATCATCATCATCATCACCATTACTATCATCATCATCATCATCATCATCATCATCACCATTACCATTACCATTACTATCATCATCATCATCATCATCATCATCATCATCATCACCATTACCATTACTATCATCATCATCATCATCATCATCACCATTACTATCATCATCATCATCATCATCACCATTACTATCATCATCATCATCATCATCATCATCATCACCATTACCATTACTATCATCATCATCATCATCACCATCACCATTACTATCATCATCATCATCATCATCATCACCATTACTATCATCATCATCATCATCATTACCATTACTATCATCATCATCATCATCATCATCATCACCATTACTATCATCATCATCATCATCATAGCCTTAACTCGGTAGGCCGTTGGTGCACCCATTCCAGTACAGCTTCCCTCCACACCAATCTGTTTTCATACTTTTTTGATCCAACCTTTGATGTCATCTTCATACACTCGTTTTGGTCTTCCTCTGCTTCTCTCTCCTTCGACTTTTCTTTGTACGATGGTGCTCTTCATTGTCACTTTTCTTCTTATCATATATATATCCATACAACGTCAGTTTTCTAATTTTTATGATGCTTAACAAGCTATCCAATTTTCCGTACTTTCTCTCGATCTCTTCCTTGAAATATCCATTTAGATCATCAGCTAAGCACAATACCTCACATTTGGAATCAATTGCAAACAGTGGTTTCGTGGAGGGGGGACTAAGGGGGGCTCAGCCCCATATATATATATATATATATATATATTTAGCGGTATATGTATCATACAACAACGACAACAACAACTTCTACACACCAATTGTCATACATCTTTCCTTGACATCACCTAACATCATTCGAAAAAATGCGTACAACAACACCTAAAGAATTACTGTTACGACTCGCTAATAACTGAACGAAATCTAACAACAAACGAAAAATTGCTCTCTAATGTGTTAAACAACACAAGGACCAAGTTGACAGAGGGGCAGTTTTGAGATGAATAAGACCACACCCTTCTAGCCATGTAGGTGTGTCCCGCAAAATTATGACGTTGGTGTATCAACAAGAAGCTGAGTCACTTGCCTCACAATGGACTGAAGATCAATGTGACATATTACTGAGATAAACATCGATTGAGATCAATTTTCGTAACACCATACAGGCTATTTCCTTCTACATGAGGGAAATTATATGTATGTGTGCTACGAAACGGGCCATCTTTCTTCTGCTAATTCAGCATATGTGTATTTATGAAAAATAACAGAAAAATAACAGCTGTATGACTCGTAAACGGTCAAGCGATACATCGTGTGTGAAGAAATCTATTGATCAGCAGACTTTCGTCGCTCGAGGAGAGATGTACACAGAACTTGAAAAGGCTTTCATAATCGATACTCATCTGTCCTTGAAACCAAGGCGAAGTACGGATAGCATAATTGATAACACTAGCACGTTTAAAAACTTTGACGAAAGAAGGAAATCAATCGATAATATAAGATCCTACCGTGACTAAGACGACTTCAAAACAGGACACGCGTTGACAAGAGCGGGGACCGGTTTTGATCTGAGCTCGCGAACTTCTTCAAAAACAATTTGAAACCAACAAAGGAAACTCTCCCTGTACTCAAGTTGCTGGTTCGTTCCGCAAACGCTAGCCGTTCTCAACCGTACAAGGAAAACAATGACAGCACTTGGAAGCAACCATCCCACAGCTAATGAACATGAAACTGCAGTCAGACAAACACAGTGACACGTTTTTTCAAGCTAACATGTAAACAAACACACAAAGATTGCTCCACCAATTAAAATACACTGCACAGGAGGTGTTTTCACATAGATTCTAAATGATAAGGAAAAAAAACAAAAAACCCAAGAAGGTGAAATGTCATGATGAAGGATTCAAAAACTTTCGCTAGACAAATTCTTTCATGAAATACGCCAAGCTTTTCAAGTGCACGGTACGTATGACAGAGTTGTACAAACCTCGGTTCTGTGCTCATCTTCTCGCTCCAGCGGTTTACCCGACCGTTAATTTTCGCGTAATTCTACACTTTGCTACCGCCTGTATTCGTACTATGGCTATGGTGTAGATAAGGGCTAAAAGAGCGATGGGAAATTCTGGGAAGGATAACAACAATTAGACGCAAGTTCGGCGTTGTATGAGCCATGGATCGTGGAAGACCCACAGCCTCATTCTAAATCGGATATTAAGGGTGGAATCACCAGCAAACACAACTCACACACTAGGATATCGTGGAAACCCACTGAAACTTTTGCTAGCTTTATTTAAAAACAACCATCTAGCGAATCCACTTGAATGGGTTGAGCGACATGCAAAGGAACATAGCAAGGACAATTGCGTCATTGGCTCACGGGTGATCTGCACTTCACCCTAATTGTTCAATGCAGAATATCTAATAATGGAATTAACAAAACACTCTGATTTCAATGCTCGCGAAGCTGTATCCGTCCACCCCCATTCAATTCGTCCAAGGAAACAACGCATTGCTAGGTTACGCGTGGGTTTCAAAAGACAATCATTCTAGGCATCCTATAAACGTCTGAAAAGTCTGGAAAACTCCAGAGTTTCTGAGCAAAAGCAAGTTAGAATGATAACCAATAACACAAATGATGAATATATATATCAAGGCCTATTTTCCCATATTCCATAGGAGTGACACTGTCTTATTGCTTCTGCCATAACATTGATTTTGCTAAGCAATCACCTATTCTTTAAAATGAGACCAACTCTCTTGAGCAGCCTCACACTGCGTTGCACACTTGATTTCGAGCGCAGCAGAAACCAGAGACAGGGCTCTGAGTTTTTCCCCTGTGTTGTGAGTCCGCATGCTTAACGACTACGCCACGGCTCCACAGCCTCACACTAAAAATCCAAAAACTGGTTGGATCGTAGATCAGCAACAAGCATAGTCGGCTTGTTTTCGACCGGAGAGTTTTCCAATCGGTCTTTGTCAGAAGACCCTGTCCTGCGCAGCAGAGTTTTTCATTTTTCTCTCAGACTCTCCAGCCATTTGAAGGGTTACGGCCGATGATTGGTCGAAACAGATAACCAATCAACAGCTCAGTATCGCACGTCTGCACAAGGTGTACAGCAGTATTTCCGATTAAAGTGACACTCTAATTACCATCTTGAATAGCAAGATACAAAGAGAACGCGTAAGATCATATTCCTGACGATTCCCAGTCAAGGACTGCTACATATTCTGACTCGTACTTTTCGATGCAATCAACCTAGTATCTGAAAGTATACTACTCGTTCTCTTCACTGCACTGCCATAAAAGCTAATGAATAAAGATATTCGTTCAGATTAACATCACTTACTTTTGATGAGATTGACAACTTCGACGTGATTAGAGTTGGTTACGGATGCCCCGTTCACCTGCAATCAAGTCGATTTAGTCAGCTTATAAAGTAATCACAATGAAATCATCACGAACAATTACAACGAATACCGTAAAACACATCCACTCTGCAACCTTAAAACATTGGATTTACGTAACCCTGTAACATTAGTGCCGTGGTGTAATGGTTAAGCATGTGGACTCATAGCAGAAGGGTTGCGAGTTCGAATCCTGCACGTGTCACAAAAATGCACTTGGCGAGGAAGGCAATAGCAAACCACCCCGTAAAATCCACTATCCTAGAAAAAGAAAACTCAGAGCCCTGTCTCAGGTTTCTGCTACCCTTGAAATCGACTATGCAACGCGGTATAGAACTAAACTCGATTCTCTTTAATTCGCATATAGGACGAAGTGAGACATCTGACTCGGGCTATGAATATCAATCAGCAACCTATGCTTGACAAGGAGCCACTGGGCACTGACTGAAGCCAGACGCGATATAAAGCTTACTTTATTTCTAGCTGGGTCTTCCTACCAGACTACTTGTCTAGGCCCACGTCTTACATAATTCAATCTAATTCGCATAGCTACCAACGAGAAGGCACATAGAGGATTGCATTTTTAAATGAATTTACAGGACGGAAGAAAATCATACGCTCTTAGAGACATACGAGTTTCTCACGGAGGGGGAGGTAGGAAAAACAAGGAGAGAAGTCCTAGGATGCTGGCCGAATAAAATCTTTCCTTTTACAGCAACTCATTATCTGTCCTCTGTACTTCAATTCCTACGAGATTCCTCTTAGCTGCCTCAGGGGCATTCAAGAAACCTTTTAAAGGAGAATGAATTGGTTTGAAATATGGAATAAATAAAAAACCATCAAAACTTTTTGCACGACACCCATCAGAGCAGAAAGCGTAGAAGGTCATGTTTGACAGGGCCTTGAAAATCAACGCGCCATGTCGAGACGATGCGCTGAGAAGGGCTCCATTGATTGGGAAATGGTTGATTGCCATGAAGTAAGACTTGCTTGAACGAAAAACATCATGAATTCTACCAGAACAGCTTGGAAAGCTTGTTCAGATTTGGTTCATACTCCTGATTACAGATTCCTGGTATGAAGTGGAGATGTACGCAATTCTAGGAACGCCTTGTTTAGAAATCTTTGGTAATTGCTTGGAGTTACTCACTTTTATAATTTTGTCTCCAACTTGCACGCCAGCTCGACTTGCAGCTGAATCTACAAAGCAAACTCCATACTCTCAGAACCAAGAAATTTTCATCACGCCACTAACTTAAAAAGGAATCTTGCTTAAAAACATTAATATATTTTCATGATATTGATTAAACACTGCAAAACTTGCTCAAAACGGGAACAACCAGGGGAAGCTTAAAGTGAGGACCACGACTCGAAGGAATTAAGCTCTTCGATCTTGATGATGACTGATAAAAAAGTTGAATTTCTCAAATACACAAGTGAAGAAATGCATTCTGAAATCTACAAATATGGCTACGTTGACTTGCCCTATCAACTAGATAAGTCAAGACGTGCATACTTGATACTTCTTAAAAAACATCAAGGAATTCTTAATGGATAGCTTCGTATTTAGAAATGATCACAAAATAATCGACTTACTGTCTTTGACAGACTGGACGTAGACCGGATTATCCCCGCTGACTGTTAACCCATAACCAGACTCGTCCCGGTTCAAAATCACGCACCTTTGAACATATCCACCTGTCGGTTTTGAAAGAAGAAGAAAATGCCATGTCAACATCAAAGCAAAAGGTCCCCTCTCCCCGTTTGGGGGTTAGGGTAACACCCACCTCCCTTTATTTAGCCGTTTGGTGAAGCGTGACTGTGCATGCGCAATGAATGCTACAATTGGGGCAGACCAGCGAGTAGAGACGTAGGCCTTGCTACCAAAACTCTTCCTCTAAGCGCTGAATACGAAGTATGGAAATGGTGAACAGCACTTCTACGTCATATGTGCGATACGACCCTGGTATCGAGTCTATGGTCTACTGCAAAAAGCGAACAATGTTCTACTGGGAAACAGGAAATCGCAGCTGAGCCTACTACTCAAAACGGACATTGCGGAGGAGCACATAGGGCTACCATCATGAGTCAGGGCATTGTGATGTGGGTGGACGGTTAAAGGGAACCCAAAAATGGTAAAAAAGATGAAAAGGAGAGGCCTTAAAGCTCCAGGTCAAAGATCGATGGACTGATGGAAGGAGCAAACTTTGCTATTGGAGGTAAAAGGGTAGGTAAAAAAGTAAGTAAAAGGGCAAGAAAATGGTAAGAAAAAGGGTAAGTAAAAAGGTAAGTAAGAATGTAAGGAAAGGGGCAGGTAAAGGGTGAAGCTCCATCTAATCTCAAGGGTAACAATTCGAGACGAATACATTTTGAGGACAAAGGATATTCCTGGAAATATACATCTTTTTAGTGTCCTTGAATCTTCAGGAAGTTTCTGAGGATGCCAATAGTCTTCTGTTTTGTACATAATAACTCGGTGCATAAATTCCCGAAAAATTTCTTTGCGATTTTCAAAAAAAGACGAAAAAGAGCCAGACTTGCACCAGGCTTTTGGGGAACCATAAAGAAACCAATAGCATGCACTGATTACAGTAGCTAAGATGCCTCATACCAACATTTCTGGCTGGTTTCAAAATCAATACAGAATCTAAATAATGATAAACTGTCGGTCAATGGTAAACTGGTATTGTGGAGAGAGCAGATGCAAGCAAGGATGAGAACAAAATTTGGCTAAAAAACTGCAATTCCTCATGTCCTATATCACGAACTATCTCTCGTGTCTCGACAATGAATGTTTGCAATTTTTTTTAGACCCATGAAAATATCTACAATCAATAGCTTGAGGTTTCCATGTTAAATAATTTCACAAAAAGACGAAATTCTTCACCAGCCACATTGCAGAGAGGATAATAGGCCATTCTCTCCTCAGAAGAAAACAAGCAATACAAACAAGCTACCAAACGCAAAGATTTCAAAATGGATTTAACGAGGGCATTGCAGCTTCAAGGAACTAATCATTCAACTATCACCGAAGCATCAACAAAGACTTCGCTAATGACTGATCCACACGGAATTGGGGATTTTCTTGAACTTTTAAACCTTTCACAACATTATCAAAACCATTCATGCTTCTCAAGATTCATAGGCCTTCATAGAAACTTTTAAAATCAAGAGTTGCTATTTTTGACCAAATCAAAAACGGAGATTTCCCCGTAAAATTCACTGTTAAAGTAAGATCAAACAAGGCCGCGTACAGTACAACCCTAGTGCATCGCTGATTGTCTCCATATTGACTGAAATAATTATCTTTCCAACGAGGGGGCGCTGTCATAGGGGGCGTTCGAGAGAAGGGCAACCATCACTCAAAGTAAGAGGGTGTCTGATGTATGTTAACCTACTTAACAACTTTTATGTGCGATGATGCTGTAACATATGGCCTACGTCAGAAAGCTCACAACGTATGAATATTAACAATAAAAATAACAGTTTACGAGTATTTGACAGCATAACCAACCCTTCAGTATATGAAATACTGCTATGATTAGGGTCCTGCTAGGGCTGTTAGCTTGTATCCTACGCCGTTTGAAAAGAACAGTAAGGAAGGCAAAGGGAAACCCCCCAGCAAATTGAGCTCTCCTAGAAAAAAACTGCAAGCCAGCCCTTTCTATGATTCCCGCTAACCTTTGAATTATGCATGCAATGCAGTTATGACAGAAGAGGATGACAGAAGGTCCTGGAAAAGGGAACATATGAAAATCAGATGGAGAGTATCATAATCAGATGCCAGTCGCTCTCACGATTCCGAGAATATCTGCGTGTTCTACTACCGTCAATTTTCACCCTGCAAAGAATGGTCAACAGAGCGAATGAACAGAGCATAGTCACAAACATAGTGGACCCGACCGACCCATAATAAACGTCATAGTCGACAAATACGGAATATCAAAACCAATCTTGTTTTGCAACAACAACGAAAGAATACACGCGAATGAGGATCTATCACTACGATAGTAAATCATGTAGTAAGCCATGACATTGGTTCGTGCATCATCCCGTGGAAAACTGTGGGTGAAGAATTTCCCTTGCCGTGGAATCTTTCGATTAACGAAGTCCCCCGTCTACTTGGTCATCTAACAAACTTCTGGGGAAGATGCCTCTTTAAGCAACGTCAACTAAGTTCCCAACCAAACAGGGGGATAAAACCAGGCCTTTGCTTCATTCATCTATATCTATTGGTACCACACTCGTTGAAATATCAAATGTGAATACCTCCGTCTTGCCTCAAGCCCCGGCACTACGAGCATAAGTGTTTGCTAATAGTTTGTCAACGCTAAGAAGGGTTCTGAAGACCGGCAGAGTGCGAGGGGCTACAACAACTTAGTTCTGAATTCACAATGGCAAAGAAGAGCGAGTATCATAAAAAATATGCTTATATAAGAGGCTATATGCAAATGTGTACATTTGAGACGAAATCAAATCTGCGGGCAACGCCTCACTATCAAATGCGAGTTGGAGGTAATAGTTCACCACCTATGTATCAATATGGCATTCACACTGTGGCAGTAAAATGCAAATGTGCAAACCGATTCGTTGCTGGAGGCCTAAGCAACGCAATTAGTTTCAGGAGATTACTAACAAGCCGATGCATGCAGAAATCGGCCTCCTCAACCAACCTACAAGCAACGTCAGAGTAACGGCTTGCAGATCTACCCAGCGACTTGCAGCTACGACACGGCGTGTGATGGGATGGACGACGATAGGGTGAAAGACCGTGCAGATGCTACCATCAAATCATCTTAAATCCAAAGGTACTTACCCTCTTGTCCTGTGTTTTGCTGTCTTCTCATGGACGCCATTATAATTCGGAGTCTGTGTATTTGGGTTCAATATCGATCACTGCGTGAAAACAAAGAAACGAATGTCTCATTCACAGTTATAAATGGATAACGTAAGATGTGCAACAAAGCATTTCACTCTTGCGTTATTGTGGCAGTCGTATCAGAAGCCTGACAGTTTCTTTATAAACAAACATGAGCATTGTACAGCAATTAAGTACTCATTTCAAGCGTGGCATTCGTCCTCGACAGAGTAGCAACTTCAAGATAATCCATTCCCTCCAAAAACACGATAGTTTGGAACATGATTGAAATAACTTTCAAATATCAGGTTGCAACGAGTTTTCTAAGGACCAATTTTGAGTCTATTCAAAATCGATTCCTAAAATATCTCCTCTTGAATTCCCCGGGTCCACGTGAACGACTCTAGAATTTCACGCTTCATGAATATGAAAAGAAGTTATAGATACCCCCAGACGCAACCAAGTATCAAATTGAAATATACTCCCTAGAAGGGAGAATTAGGAAAATTATTTCAATCATGCATCCCCATTCACATAGTTGGCATATGTGTAAGTATCACGCAATAGTAAATTTGGGGAAAAGGAGAAGAAGATTTTCAATTCTATTTCATATTCATTCTGAAAATTGAACGCAAATTAATCTTCAATTACTTTTTAAACATCTGTATGGTCATAGAATTTATGAGATCACATTGATTGGAAACTGCAAAGTACTGTTAGCGAGGCTTAGAGCACATAATATATTTTAACAACAGCAATTTATATGCTGAAGTTTAAACCTCCTTAAATACTCGCTTCACTGTCTTTATCATTCTCCTCTTCGAAATACCGCCATGATAATTTTTTTACCCGTCCATAAATTCCCTTGGAATCTATGTAGGACAGACATGCAGCTCATTGGTCCAAATGTGTCACGACTTGACTATTGACATGATAATCAAAAAAGTTAATGCAATCGTTTGAACAGCGAATTGAATTCCCTGCATGCAAAACGAACCTTGGAGAAACCTGGATCTTGTGGCTTACTGATAATTACCCTCCATTTCATTCTTCAGCTCAAATAATATATTCTCTTTTTCCTTTATCAAATATCTACATATTTTGCATAGATTTGTATAAAATCATTTCCTTTAATTTTGATATAATTTAGTAAGGTAGCCGGAGCTGATTTACAAGGGGCCCTCCACTTGAGAACATTTGAATTACAATCGATATAGAATTAACTGAATTATTATATCATCTGAAACTAGGCCAGCTGGATAAAAATTACCGAGAATTGAATATACAAATATACATTAAAACAATTGCCTCATCTTGATTTGATTTCATGTTAATTTTAATCTAATTAATTCAATGAAAGGTAACACCCTTCACAACTTTTTTGCTACATGAATGTTGAATTGAACGCATGTTTAATAGGTTCAAAACTGTCTTTTTAATTGATTACTGAATGGACGAAGATTGAAAAAAGTGATTATTAACAATGTCGCTGTTTCCGATATAAATTTTAGACTCGAAATTATTCAGTAAGAGAAAACAATACTATACTTTATTACGTCAATTAGAAAACATACCAAAAATGATTCCTGCTAGTGGAGAGTGGCTGCCACTCTTCGAGGCTGATAACCGTGGAATGAAATATGATACCCTACTCGGTGCAGTTCATTTAGATCTCACACCGTCTACGAACAATCATGAAGCAAAACAACCGTTCAGTTGATTAATTGAGCCTCATGTGATTACGTTTTAGGCAAGCAAGAAATTCTGACACAATTTCCAGTCTGGTAGTCTTCATTTATTTTCAAAGAATTCCTTAATATTTTCTGCTTTCCGAGGTGTGCTACAGTAACTTAGCTCTGGCAGGAAACTTGCTCAGAGAGCCAGCCCTGAATACTGAGACTGCTTGAGAATACCGGGAGCGTTTCTCAAAATTTCACATTAAGCATATGAATTAAATTGACTTTCATCACTACCAAAATATGGAATTCGATTGCCTGATTCTTCCAAAATGGATAACGACACAGAAAGTACATTATGGCTGATTGCTAGAATTCTACTATGACATACGTGTCCACGGACACAGCTCAGATCCATTGCGCGTGGACATTCTTAACAGTGTTGAAATTGTCTTACAATGAGCTGAATGTCATTGATAGGTGAAAGACATGGAGGGCGCTCGTGGATAGATACACACAATTGAACTCGAGCACTATATCCGTCCGTTTCTCTCTGTTTCATCGATATTAAACAAATAGTAGATTTATCTTTACATGAGCTTAATTGAAAGTGGCTGCTAGTAAATTCCGCTTCGCCTGTCATACAATAGCCCCTACATTCCTGACTATTGTATCTTCATACGATTGGATAAAAAATATATGCAATCTCTGCTTTAATTTCCCTCCTTTAAACTCAGTACGATTTGAATTCTTTGGCAAGCTATTTCCAGGCATTTTTCCTCGTAAAAGCTACAGAAGTTGTGAAATCAGAGCAAGCTATAATCATGATAATATGCATTGCTGAGAAAGCCATAATTACTCCGAATACAAATCACTTTTGGAGGGCAACTCACCAGGGAATTTTTAACATATAACATGGTGGTGCAATTCCCCACCAGCCCCTTCCATTTCCCAACCAGTGGAAATATTTTGCCCCACCAGTTTAATCCCTTTGTCTTCAATGAATCTTATTTTATATTTTGCCTCATTTGAACTGCTGTGTTCAAGAGCTGCTGTTGCACATTTTCTCGCTGCGAAGGAGCAAGGAACTGAGAACCAGACTCTGACAATTGTAGCAGGCGTCAATTTGTAAAAAAAAATTCAGAAAAGATGGACACTTTAATCATAAACCAGTAGTCGGTCTTTTTGTGCTACGGTCTATAGCAATATGTTAAGGCTTCTGCTGATAGCATATGTTAACTTAGGCTTCTGCAACTACCTAAAGTGGAGTTGTCTCAAACGACCCACCATTGAAATATTCATAAAAAATGCCTTGCAATTCACGGCTAAAAAGATTTATGAACTATTAAGACAGATGCAATATGAGCTTTACGTTATTGGCAATAGGAAACTATAAAGAAGAAACAGATGACTAAAAGGGCTGAAGGCACAGAACAAGATCATGTACGAGGGCAAAGTGACCTGCTGATAAATGTTGGAATTATTGTGAATCAAGGAAGGATGAAAACTCTTTCCACAACTGATTTCAAGACATCGTATTCTAGCAATGTCTTTCTCCTTAAAACTCTCCGTCTGACAACTTCCCCTGTTTCTCTAGAAAAAAACTCTTGGATAAGAACTCCTCAACCAAGTGTTAGGTTCTATTGAAGAATAGGCCCGACGTCAAATATGCAGAGCTATCAAATATTAAAAGACTCGAAACTGCCAGGTTAGGTCACAGATTGAAGAACACCTAAACATCTATCTCCAAAAGCGTCAAGAGTCCTATGAATATTTTACACTTATGTTATGGTTGAAATTAAAGGCCAGTTTACGATACGTTAAATCTAAGCGAGATAAAGCCATTGCCGCCAAATTTCACCAAATCAACAAGGCAGCGTTTAACGTGTACAGAAGGAAGTTTGTGTTTCCCAACGAATGGTCGGCTCCCCCAAATTAGAAGCGCACGAAAACTGCAATCAAATGCACGACAGAAGCCAAGCCCTACCTGACACCCAACGTGGCAATCCAGCATTGCTGGCAAATATCTCAATGTTGATATTTGCAACCCGTGCATTAATTTTTCCACCAATTAACATTTGGAATAAGGCTGAAGATGCATGAACAACTACTCGGGGTTATATAAAAAGAATACGTAAGCTCCGGAACGATTAAGGAATCGCATAGCTAACATAAATCGCGCCTTAAAAACCTTCGTATGAAGCTTGCTATGGCGGTCGCTAACTTTTCATATCACAAAATAACGGCAAGACAAAAATTTCTCGCAGAACCCTTTCTCGAACTAACGTTATTAGTTGCTGTTAAGGCAACGGGGGTTGTTTATGCACTTCACTTGTCATAACTCAAGCCCTCGGGAGCTGAAAATAATATTCATTGCATTCAATCTAACCAGACAGGCCATACCTGGGAATGCCCGTCATACGAGCCTTGATTCTGAGAAGTTTCTTACTATTCTGAGTCTGCCCGGGATCTTGCCACTCACAGAAAGCATGAAAAGCAATCAGACCGAACCTATCAACAATATACATCAACAAAGCACGGATTCCTCTAGTCGCTCTCACATTCCCTAAGACCAGTTTATCTACCAAAGATCTTATCAGGTGGTCAGTTGATAATTACTAGTAATAACTCGAGATTAGTTTATCAGGAACGTAAAGTATTATAGATACTTGTAAAAAGAATAATAACCCTGCATATCACTTACAAATAATGGCATGACGTTGTCATTCCCAGTCTTCTACCTCATAATTCCATTTATGGGGGAAAGAATGCTTTGTCAGATAATTGGAGGACAGGGGAAGCTCCAAGAGCTTGTTTAACTTGCCATGAAAGATTCAACGTAGGTTCATGGCTATGTGATAGATGCTTGGCAGCATTTCTCTTCTAGCATGCGTTATGCAAGAACATTCTCTGATGAATCACAAGGGATAAGGGATGAATAATTAAGCAAATAATTTTGAGTGTTTGACAGTGCTTTAGAATCAAATCTGCCTTCTCCAACCTGATAAATTTCAGCATAGATGGATCAAGAGCAAGAGATTATGACTTGCTCTACACCAAAATTCATAGAAATACAGAATCATCATGAAATGAAAGTTAGCTATGTGTTAAATATAAAAACTATTAGGTCTTAAGGATGAAGGATAAATGTTTAAAAATCAAACACATTTGATATGCCGCTATTCTGGTTACGTCAGAAAGAATTTTACCAAAGCGGGTATAAGTTGCAAAATCTGACATCAGATACAAGGCACATTACAAACTTACTTGAATTTGGATATATTTAAGGGAAAATACTGAATATTTGCAAATTACTGGCAAATACCTCTGCTTTATTGTAAGCCAAATACTACAGAAAATCTCTACACTTACCTGTGGGAGAACTTTCTTTGAAAGCTTCCCACAAACAATGGTACAGTGGAAATTTAATCAAAATGTGAAATTTCTTAGAGCATAAAAGCACCCAAGTGAATCTTTGTTTGTCCCAACAAAGATTCACGGATTGTTGATGTATTTTTGTGGTTTCAAGAAAAACATTAGAGCTTGCCATTAGCTCTTTTTCCTTGGTGATGTCATGATCAATGTGGAGTTTCATAGGACCACCTACCTATGAAATGCTTCATATACAAGTTTGCATTAAGTGAAACTGCAAAGTGTTTGATTAAAATATTACAATGGCATTAGTTAGGGATCGTTCTGTTACAAAAGAACAGGTGGTGTTCGTAGTTGCATGGGGTAAGGAGAAGACAGCACTCTTCCATATTCAATTTTAACATGTTTTGTTAGCTTCTCCAAATATATTGTAACATTGTTATGTTGTTTTGGAAACTTCCAGCAAGATAAGCAGTTAATCTCTGACAACACATTTTCACTTGATGAAAAGTATGCCAAATAAAACTACTTTAAGCTACTTGATTTAGGCTTAAAGAATTAAACGAAACCATTCATAAAAATATTGAGACTCCAACGTGAAAAGGAACCCAATACTTGATAAATACAGCATTCAAAACAGCAATACTTGTACAGTGGTATTTAAAGCAATGAAACACAATGTCATGTTATTAGGGCAAAACCATTTTGGATAGCACCACTACCAATGGCTATGCTACAGACCAATTAAAAGTTGAAAGAGGCTCTCAATGCAAAAATCTTTGTCCTCAAATTTTCAAACCATTCCCCCCTGTAATCCTTTCATCTGGCTTTGGATTCAATAGAGTTTCTTTATGCATACACTGATAGATTTCATTGTGGCATATTTTTGCCAACCCTTGTTTAAGGGGTACTAAAGAAACGCATTTTGAATGTTTAACATTGATTTCGATATTGATGCTTTACTCATGTCTACAAGGTAGGAGGAAATGCTTCTGTTTGGCATTTGGAAGATGAAAGTTGAATAATGTGTTTCATGCTCCCATGTTTCACTTCCAACTATACCACCCATCAACCTACATCCCTCATCAAGCAGAAATTATGATTCCTATTAACCAAAGTGAAATAACTCCTTCCTAGAAAGACAGAAGCTTTTATGAAAACATTTATTCGCTATAGGAATCATTTCAAGCATCGGTATAATATTTAACACTCAACAGAAATTGAAATGCATTGTTTACCATTACAATAAACATCACATATTTGGGTGGACAACTTGTTTTAGAAAAAGTAAATGCTACATAACAGATTACACCTTGGTCTATTAGTTTCGATATTTTGAAATTGAAATAAAGTTGTTTGATAAACACCAAGTGGTATCTTAAATTGGCTCGGTTGTGCTAGCCATGTTCAAAAACATATGTTGAGTGGACTAGGTCGTCTGGTAGTTCTCTAGATTATTTCTTTAAAGAAATCTACGAAGAAATGGGTTAAGAAGGATGCCAAAGAACAGCAAATAATCCATTTCGGCATTCAATACATATGCGAGAGTTGACCCCCTATTAGATCAATTTAGGCCCTGGCTGCAAACTCGACTTGCTATGCAAAAAATGGCCATGGTAAAAGAACGCTGTAAAAAGAGCTTCTGACTTTTAATGGATTAGAGGAAAGTTTTTCTAACAAAATAAAGTATTTTGGAATGTGAAGGACCACTGTTTTAATTGAAACAAGGAATTAAAGCGTCTCCCGGAAAGCCTAAATTGGCAGCAATCCTAAATAAATATTGAACATCTGAAGAAACTGTTTCCTACCCACCTTATGGCAGACTTTATTCCACATGTTGTCGGGGGAAAACCTTCGGAAATCGCCAGTACTGAACTTCTCCAACAAATACATAAATACTTGGTCGCACTAATCAGATTGATCTTTTAAGTAGGTGACTCGATGAGACGACATCAACACAACTTGTAAGCATTTCCTCAAAAATATCTGTCCCGTAAAATAGTGTAATATCAATCCTAAATAGTAGTGAATGCGCCTTCGATGCTGCTAAATTCTTGTCGGGTTAATTTTTGTGAAGAACTGCAGAGATTGGAGCTCCCTCATTGTGCATATTCATCGAGGGATCAGTAATAGAATTGCACAGAGATCACAACAAAAAGCCTTCCACCTTCTCAATGCCCTTCTCCAGACTCTGTTCAATTCATCAACACGGAGACTGGTAACTAGCAACAATCACTTGAAACAAACTTATCTAGACACAAGAAGTCCAGAATGAAGAGTCGAAATCCCAATACGAATATACCTTTTTAGGGGAGGTAGCATCCTCAGCCATTGCATCGTGAGCTAGGCTAGCCAGTTTGTTTCCTTGCCTCGCTTTACCACTAGTGGCCATTAACGGATGAATGGATTGGCACAGGAAGCGAATCCTTTAGCCGCGATGCCACCAACCCCGGATTAAAACCAGTGTTGATTAACCCGACTCGCTGTAAATTTAGCTAAACTCAGAAGTGATTTTCTGCAAACTAACTAAAAGTCTTGTGAGCCATATAGAGCAAGTTACAGTGATTGACCGAGTCGCACGCATTCTTCGGACCCCCCCCCCTCCCACTCACGAATACCTCCGTAACCAGCAGCTCAATTCTAAGCTGACAGACATGATATTTTGGGTAATCAGCATTTTTACGATAATAACTGAGGTGATGAAGGTTTTCAGAACGACACTTGCCAATTGCAAAAGGCATAGTATCAAGATTTTTCGAACAGAGCGCTTTGAAAGATCAGCTTCAATAAAGTTTATCAGAACCATATTGCCCCCTCACCGGTGTTAAAAAAAACGAAGCAAATCGAAGATGAAATTGCGCGATTTTTTTGGAAAATCAGAGATTTTAAGACGATAACCGATGCGAGGGAGATTCTTAGGATGACATTCGTCAAATTCCAAACTGTACGGTAACACCATTTTTTGGCACTGACGAATCCATTTAAATGTTGTCAAAGTTCCAAATATATCTTCCTGCTAGCCTTATGTTAAGAACTGTTTCTATTGGGAACCAAAGTCACCTTTTCCTCACATTATGGGTGTATTGGATGCCCTATGGGTAGAAGCTGAGTGGTTCGAGAAGCTGATGATAGTTGAGTGTGTAAAATGGATTATGAAGGCAATCTGCGAATTCCAGGAAGTTCTGGAAGGAAACTGGGATGGCGCCAATTATGCAGTCGCATAACTGGTTATAAACCCAAATCATGGGCGAAAGACACGACTGCCCTGAACGACAACAGGAAACCAGTTCTTGAATGTACCTTAATAAAAATCTGCCGTTGCTGGTTTGTGCCAAATTAGAAATCCGAGTAACACTTCGAAAGTGTTTGGCCGCTATCATTCTAATGTGGTTAGCAGTTTATTGAAGGCAAATCTCGGATGGGACGAAAGATTACATAGGACTGAAGATAGACGAAGTCTTGGAACGCTTGCACAAGATCGATAGAAATTGAGGCTGCGGAGGGGAGAAGAGGATGAGTCGGACGCATTTCAACGAAACATGGCGACACGTGCAAGGAAGAGAGGTGGGTGTTGGCAATATTTCAATGGCGAGCAAAGGGACCTGCTTTCCAGTCGCAACTAGAAAGAAATTGCCTTGAATTAAAGTGACGTAATTCGCAGGTTGCTTATACGAGGAAACATAAATAAACATTGTCTTCTGAATGTTCCATGAATAAGACCAGCTGCAAAAATTCAAATAAAAGCTCAGTTCAACACTCAAACTTGTTGAACATTCTCAAAGCAAGCAGCTGAAACTGGGATAATACAGACAGGTGTACAAGAAGAAAGTAACGCGGTAGGAGAAATATGTCAAGGGGCGTAACTCGAGGTTTTAAGTGAGGGGACGTGGGAGGTACACTCACAGAGGAACATATCTAAAACAAACAGCGATGACAAGTCACTCTAATAATAGGTCAAAAAACCGCATTCAACTTAATGCTTGCAGGCTAGAAAATTATACTCTTAAACACAAATCGAGGTTTCTTGATACCTTTAACCCAAAAATTAACAAATATAAGGAAAAATGCGTTTGGGAAATTTGGTCAGACTAGGTCAGATACACAGCGGGCTTACTTGCAAATAGCGGTTTTCAATTCCCACCAACGATAAAGAACTCGCTCAACACCTATCAAGTCTGTAAATGAGCAGTTACACCGCCTCGCGGTGCATTTACGACAATGCATGCGCAGAAGACAGAAAAACCAAGTGGAATTAGATCGAGATAATGTATGAATGCAATCACACAAACGGCTTGAATCTGTATCCCAAAATTCAACGAGTTATACAATATCTGAAAAGAGAATCTACTGTTAATGCTGACTGTTTTTACTATCTCTTACATAGTCCACATTATATCGCCTTTTTACATTGCTTGTGTGACATTGGCAAATCACGGTGCGGATACAGTTATGACCATCTGGTTTGTCTTGTAGGTTCAAAACGTCCTCGATAATGTGATACAAACGAAAAATGGGACGAATATGACTTGAATGAAATTATCCACACACTGAAATATAAATTAAATGATCATTGTTATTGATTTGCTTACAGAAGGCAAACATACAATAGCTACAACGAAAGGTAATTTAAGCATACTATGTAACAAAATAAGGAACAAATTAAGGTGAGGTAAATAATACAATTATCTACAGATAAATGTACGGATATTAACAATGATGAAAATTATTTATTAAGCAGACACTGATAGAAGATTTAACAGACTGAAGAATTAAAACAAGGAAATGGGAACAAGCAAGCAAATGGAGATAAATCTTTGTCATTAAATAGCAGTGAGCTGGTAACGTCCCTGCGAGAACAATGAGGGATTAGATGGATATTGAAAATACATTGAGCTTCTCAGTACCACATGAAAGTTCACAGCAGCTTTGCATATCAAATAGCTAGTGTCATCATTCTGTCAGTCATTTGATCGATTGATCAACGGATGAAACCCATGAATAAGTCAATAGGATTGCAATCATTTAGCAAAGAATAATGAGCAGAGCGAATAAATACTCAATCAATAAAATGATCGCCATTCTAAGCAGTCGACTCGCAAGTCGCCAGACCCAGCTATCGACATATGTTATATATTTTATCATATTATATTATATAATATTACATTGAAAATGTTTAAGGAGGGTAGCCCTTCAGTCGTAACTGTTTTTCAAGGGGCCCTCCATTAAATACATAACACGGCATTAGAAAATAGAAAGAAAAAAGAGCAAAGCCCTAATAATAATATATAGTAACAACTAAGAGTGAAAAAAAGTTGTATGCTGCATTAAGAGTAGCTTATTAAAAACGCAAAGGTAAGAAGAAAAGAGCAAGAAACAAAGTAGTAAGAACGCTTTGGTTTTTGTCCACACTTAATACATCATGCATCAAAGGCTTTTTAAATGAGGCGAGAATAGGTGCTAGCTTCGAGCACCTTTGATCGATCAATCGACGATCAATAAGTATACGAGGAAATTTTCGATTCCTTAATTCGATTGGCAGAGGGACATCTCACTGAATGATGGGGGCAGACCAGAGATTTGGTTAAACTCATGTTTCAAGACTCCTTCATGCACCTTATGTTGACAGGGGAAGCAATATTAGCTAATGACTTTAACAGGTACAGACCTCCGAGTGCTTCTTGCGCAAAAAATTTGACATCAACATCTGGGTCACTGTTTAATTTGTCTAAGCACGGCTTTATTTGACTTTGTATCGTTCTGCAAAGAGAAGAAAACACGGTTACAACAATATCAATACAAGTGTACGGCAGTATTGTCGAACATAAAACTTAGTTGGGTGACCTAGGCCAGAATTGGGACACACCAAGAGTCTATGGAGCTCTTTACAAAATGATGTTTGACCGGCTTGGACTGGGGTCCATGCAACTGAGCTGTTGGAAATAACAACACAGGACTACATGGGATTTGCTAAAAAAACTCGTAACAAAAACAAGCATTGATTCTGTCCTCTGACAACCACCGATCTTACATGAGACAGCTTAGAAGAAATCAGGGATTGAAAGATACCACATTTTCCTCGCGAATCATGCATGTATGGGTTCTCTTTACTAGGAAAAGAAAAACGTTCATAGACAAGCTAATGCAAAACTGCAATACCAAAAACAGGCCCAGGGGATTGCTTGTATGATGGACAAACTGATTACAAAAATACCAAGTCTACCAAGAAGTATACGTCTGAAGCTGCATACGTGACCAAACTTGAAATGGTTTAGGTTGAAATGGCGAGGAGCCGGCAGAGATGGAAGCCATTCTGCTATGCATGCAAAACAGAAACCAATGACTGACCACAATGACATTTCACAAATGACAGAAGAGGGATAAGGTAGGCATGCCTGGGTGGTCAACCAAAATCACTCCTTACGGATATTGGGTGATTCACTGGTCAGCTATCGGATTCATTTTGCAGTCATTCAATTGAACAGAAGGCGAAATCAGTTGTTTTACGTACCTAATGGTAAAGAAAATCTGATAGTGGGATGAGACCACAATTGACGAATGCTTTTTACGTCTCCAAGTATCGTAATTAGAATAGAAAGAACAGGATATTCAAAATCGTTTCCTGCGTTAAAGTGCGATCGACGGTTGACATTCGTGTCTAACTTTGTGTCTCGTGACGCTATATAGAGAATCGTACGGAATCGTTGAAATCCGCAGAACAAAGGGACCTTCCGTCCGCAGTCCCCGTTATCAAAACGTTACTTATTACAAAGTAATGCTATGAACAAAAGCGCACAGACGTTGAGTACCATCACCACTGCCATTTTGCTACATGACCTGATTTGCAGAACAGTTCTTCTGCGAGATGGAAAAAGCAATATACGACGATGTGGCAGCAAATGCGCTAGTATGCAAATTCCGTCAAATCCTCCTAGAATCGCTGAACACTCTTGCTGGTCTTCTTGGCCTCGTTAAGGAGAAAATTAATCGTGTTTTACACTTCAGAAGTTTCGCGAGGATAGCAGCTCCACACATGAGCACCAAAAAAGCGAAAGCTTGCACTCTTAAGACCACTGTGAACGCGTTTTGGACCCTGCCTTCATGAAACAGAAAGACAGGTAGAGATTTGAGATGCAACGATGCGCAAGTCAAGACTTATCCCATAAAATCAATGGCGTGAAATAAAAAAGAGAAGTCGCCTTTGCTTTTTTATAAAGCTTTGTTGAAGAAGCAGTGTGAGAAAATCCAGCAGTTACGATGCAAACAAACATAATTATCCAACAGACTACTTGTCAGGGATACAAAGTAACGACCTCACCAAACACCCTTTGTAGGTGACAGCTAAAAACTATATACAGAAAAGCGTTCCTTTCAAAATGGGTTATTTCTATCCCTGAGTATCCATATGGGGATTACGTGGTCGCATTCCTGTTAAAGAGGTTTTACAGAGGAAAGATTAAAGGACTGCCCTTTGCGGTCGAGCATTACACAGGGTGGATTAAACTTGCAAAGGTAAGAGGCAAATACCAAACATTGTCTACCTGTGTTAGAATACTGATAAAATACGAGTATTCTAGAATTTACTGAGAGTCAGAGGGTAACAGTATTGAGCAGTAAACGAGGCAGCCATTATGGTTAAATTTTGCAATATGATTGCGCAGACATCTGTCTACCAAGGCCACACTCTGTTTACTTGTTTACACACCTTATCCAAGTCTCCTCTTTGCAACATTTGATAAGATGTCAGCTGCAAAAAATTTTTCAGAGCAGAAAGAAACACTTATGGAAACGGTGTTAGAAAGCGTTTGTTTCTGCTATCTTGCTTAGTTAGATAAAAACCGAATTAAAAAACCTTAATTGCAACCGTATAGTGTGGGTGGCGGTACCAAAGCAACCGTGGAAACCAAACCTGGTCCAAAAGCCTCGGTGGGAGAAAATTTTCGTAAGAATTGCCGGGAAAACCCCAACTTTTAGATACCAGTTGGAAACTTGAGACAAGTGTAACATAATTCTTGCAACCGAAACCACAACGATGATCCTTATAAAGTTGATGCTAGTTAACATGGGGCTATGACATTGTCACCTAGTGCGTCTACATCAACATCTCTGGTACCGAAATCAGTCGCTAAAAAGTCCCCTGGAGACTTTCCTATATTCCGACGTGTCAGGGAGCAGTACAGGCATGTTCGTGTTGTAAAACACGAGAGGCACATGATAATCAAAAACGAGGCTAAACTTAAAGACACTTACGGTGCGTCGAGAACGTGTCCCAAAAGACGCAGAGTCTTTGCTACGTTAAATCGGACATTAGCAACTCCATCGTTGGCCAGACTGAGAACAACTGGTAGGATGAGTTTTAAGCAAATTTCTGGTCCAGACACTTCAACCAAAACCTTGAAAATACAAACAAGTTGATCAAACACAATATCGAAGGCATCCCATGACTAACGAACTAAGGTATTACAGACTGCTCCAAGGAACGCTAAGATGCTCACTAGCAATAAAACGAGAACTTCTGACAGAATGGTCGTGAATCCAATGAATGGACCCGTCACCTAGGAAACGGGGTCGATGAAAAAACCATGCTTCCTCTATTTGTTTCCCAAACAGTAGTTCTTACACGGAGAAGGGAAAAGCTTTGCATATGGACACAAAAACTGCTTCCTGGGTTCTGGTCCGTGAATTAGCGGATTCATGCGCGGGCGTTGAGGGGGGGAATTACTCTTATAAGCAAACGATTGCATAATCCCAAGCAAGAGTATCAAACAATACGTGACTTCGTCAGGACGATCTATCCGTGCAATACACTAAAAAAGTGTGAGAAATGGGGACGAAGCTAAAATGGTAATGAAGGCGACTTACGTTGATGGCGAAAAGCGTGGTCATTCTATGGAGGTAGTTGTTTTCTCTTGCGAGTGCGAGAACCCTTGGTATTATTTTGTTCTGGAAAATAATAAATATTCGGTGAGAAAAAAGCGTCAACATTGAAAAAAGAAAAATCTTTAATATCTGCAAAGATGTTCTAGCTTTTACATGAAATCACCTTTAAGAGATTTGTGTCAACAATTATGGGAAAATTCTGATACAAGTTAGGAGATGAAATTGGCACAACACTTCCAAGAAAATCTGGAGTTGTGTACGTCTTCATTTTATCAAAAATCAATGCCAATTGAAAAATTTTATCATATTTATTAGCGCCAAATGGACAGAAAAAATAATGCATTAAGCACAGATTGAAAAAACAACAGCAATAGCATTTTTGATGGGGCTCTTCAATAGAAAGCCCACATTCAGGCTTAACATAACGGGAAGGAATAGACACATACAACGTCCCTGCGTCATTTGGTAAAACGTAAAGCATTTCTACAAAAAAGGCCAGCAACAAACATTAGGACATAAAGCACTAGAAACTGCAATTTTATCAAACTCAGAATGGTCAAGTGGGTAAATTCAGTCCCAAACGTCCATCTGTAGCGCAGAGATGTCGCTGTTTCTGACTTCGAAAAAAATGCAAACAAAGTTGAAAATATCTTTAAGGAGAAATAGTTAAAGGTGAAAGCAAATGCAGATCTCTTTAGAACTAGACAAGGATACCTGTGCCCATTCGATGCCAAACTTTTCAACAAGTTTTCTCAGATTTTTGGCGGCAGCTTCTCTGATTGCGTAAACTACAAAATCGAACAGAGTTGCTCAAAACAATTACCTCTAATTTAAACGACATGTGAATAGATTTTCAATGATATTTTTTGCCTTTGCTAACGAAAAGGAAACTGATTAATACCACCCACTGTCCTAATGTCAAAAGTAAGGTAGTTGCTTGAAAATGCGATACTTTTGCAAATGTGTCAAATGTGCAAAAACACTAACAACGCGCTTTCTAACGCCAGGCTTAAAACCGCCCGAACACAGTTGCACATGTACAGAAAAGCTTTCCGTTGGATATAGAAGAAGCATCATTCAAAAGTCTTACCATGGTCTACGAACCAGCTCATGCACAGTGAACTCAGTTTTTCATCGAAGAACTCCACACCCTAATGAACAGGAAAATATAAATACATGTGTTACTGAAGAAGATGCAAAGAAAAGGCGCAATGAGGTACAAAAGCTTTGAAGACGACTGGCCTGTGCGAAACACTGACAATATACCGATTCTCCATTACTTAATTATCAGAAACTTGCTCAGACTGAGCTAAAAACTGTAGCTATCAATTATTTAGATCTGCTGGTAGCACAAGTTGACGTTTCGCTTCTGCTATTGTGGGAACCGGTCAAAAATAAGGTACCCCAACCGGGACCTTGCACGAACACGAATTTCATAGATGGGTCTAACGCATAAAGAATGATACTCACCAGCTGGCCTGCTAAAAGAGGCATGTACTCAATGATTGCTAATCGGACACGCCATTTTGAATCTTCTGCAAGCTCCATAATGGCAGGCAGCAACGACTGTGACAGTTCGTGAATTCCAATCACTAAAATGAAATGGGACACATCGTAACGTCCAGGCCACTCATTAGCTGAACATTTTATAATGCACCTAAATCAGAGAGCATTATACTCTTGCTTCAATGGTCAAACATCTGCCCCAACATATCCTTCCATTTACATGTTCCTTGTCCAGGTTCCTTGGAGGAGTGACTTTCGAAACATACTTGAAAATTTTTATGCTATGATTGGATTCTAACTTGTGCGAAAATCTAGCGCGTCATAATTTACTCAGATAGTGTACGAAATACAAAGGGCTGTGAACTAACGGTGCAAGGAAACTTGTGACAACACAAATTGAAAGAAGCTAGCTAGCTGGGAGCGATTTTTCCTTCGCTCTTCTTAGCTGTGTTGGTTGGCATGAGAACATCGAAAACTCCGAGCTTCATAATCATCATAAGAAGTCCAAAGAAGCTGCTGTGTGTGGAGACACATAAAAATCGAAAGGTCCTTACCCTCATTTACACTATCGAGATTTGAGATGATATTGAGTCGAACGTCTGAACACTGAAAGAACGAAAATAACTAATTGAAGAAGGTGCCCGATCACTTATATACAAATACATGGTTCCGCGGGGACCAGCAAAAAATAACATACAGTAAACTCTATCGAATTCAAACTCTGTGGGGGATCGCAAACATGTTTCAATTACAAAAAGTTCAAATTACAAAGATTCGCATACTTTTTCTCTATTCGTATACCATTTACAATCAACACAAAATGTACAAGACAACAACATAGGGAGCATGGAAATACATAGCAGCCCTGTGGCAATTTCAGATAACAAATGCAACTAGCAAGCAAGCCAATCTGCATGGTACGGCAACTACGCACATGCGGCAACGGTTGGTAAAAAGAAAAAAAGATTCGAATCATCGAGTTTTTGTTATCAGATTTTCAAGTGACTTGAAAATTTTCTTCACACTAGAAAAAGTTTGAATTACAGGAGTTCGAATTAGAAATAGTTGACTGTACATAAGGGAATAAGCTTGAGTTTGGGGTCAAGGCTAATTGGGTATACTGTATATGCATTTCTCTTTCACGAACCAGAAATAAAGCAGGATTGGCACGCATAAGATAAGTTCAGCTTTACTTTCAAGGCGCCTAAGGAGCGACGAGAAGAAGTAAATATTTCGACAGTGTTATGGAAATCAGCGTGGATAATTCTCACCTCGTCTTTTAACATGATTAAGAATAATGGTAGAAGATGTTCAATGGTACTGAAAGAAAAGAATTTTGACAATCATCCACTGAAATGCGTCTTACAAATAGATATGGACTGAGTAACGAGTGTACTTTTCAATGTCTATACGTCTAGTTACTAGCCTAGAAAGATAACAGAAAGATAATTTAAGAATATGCCAAACAATTTACAAGAGTGACGCATCGCGGAAGTTACAAAACCGAAGTATGCAAGAGATGCGGGAGCGGACACGAGGTCAAAAGCAGCTGATTGCAATTCAACAAAAGACTTCTGTAGAGACGCCACGCCTCCACTAAAGTTAGTATATAATTGTTAAAGACAACCATCCCCTCGTTTAGTTCGTGACAAAGTCATATAGACTGCGAACTAAGATCAAGACCATGCAGGTGTGAGAACATTAGCAAAAGAAGTTATGCTCGGACATTTGCGTACTTTTCCTTTCCAAGAATTGGAGCTAAGCCCATAATAACACCAGCCAAAGCAGACTTGACGTGCATGTTAGGATCACTTGCCAAGTCCTGCGATTAAAAAGGAAGAAATCACTTCGGGGAGGGCGAATGCGGTGATAACACTACCATAAATGTTTAAGTGAATCAAAAAATTGATTCACAATTTGATATATAAACACTTCTGGTCTCTGTAATATTTGTACCTCAATTACCTTGGACGGATTAACAACAGCAAGCCCCACAGATTGATAACAAATCAAACTGAGCAAAGGATTTGACTCCATAATAAGTCATCCTTGAGAAATGGTTCGCAGTCTGGTGAGTACAGTCTGGTGAGTACAGTCTGGTGAGTCCAGTCTGGTGAGTCCAGTCTGGTGAGTACAGTCTGGAGACGAAAATTTCAGCAATGGACATCAAGCATTTTGTACAAGACAATTACTAAAACTCGCCTTCGCCGTGACATGAGAAAAATCCGTTGCGTTAACCACATAGACCAGATAAAATGAATTTTTCTCATTGAAATACTCTTATATGCATACAAGAACAAATAAGCTTGCTTAAGCAAATGTATCTGCACATCCATAGAAAACAGCATATTATAATGATTACCTTAACACATGGCAAAATGCTCGACATTATAATCTGTTCCCTTGAATCAGTTGACAAATTGGTGCAGAACTCTACAATAAAAAGCGTACAACGCATTCTAAAAATTCTACAAAATAGAAATTGAATGATCATTCTTGCAGCATGGGAGCTGTTAAAAGTTACGAATAAGAGTCCTATAGGAAGGGAAAATCTCTCTCAGCAGCTTAAGTCACATTTATACATCCGAAATAGACAATCAGTTAGCAGTTCTATAAGTAGAATTTATGTCTGACCAAAACGGATGATGAATTACGAAAAGGCAGTGAAATTCGGTAACAATTGGCATGCTAGATGTTTAAATATTTGATAATGGTTTTGCACCATATAAATTCCTTATTTGTATTTACATTTCATTAGCCCATAATCGAAATCTCGGCATAAATTATCCTCCATTCTATCGATGCTTGATTTTCATGATGCGAAAGAGTATATTTCAGAAATAGAGCAAATCTATTAACATACTGGAGGCAATTTCTGGGATGATGATAGTCTTGCTAGCAGAAAACTTATGATCTTTTGCCGAGGCCTGCTGTAGCCAGAGAAAGTGTGCGGCTCTTTCCAACATTGAACATCAACAGAGCATTCCCATAAAGTAATTGGTTCTAATGTTGCATCAATATTATACTGCTACAAAGCGCCAACCGCAAAATAACGTGCTTTGCAATAAGTTCAAGCCAAACCTTTGACTTTGTGAGCAGCAGCGGTTTTGACCTCAGCTTCGCAATCTTTTAACAGAGCCGCGTAACTGGGAACTAAGTCTGTTTTGCTCGTCTCCGGCCCAACTGCTTTTTGCAGCTGAAAAAGCGAAACAGAAGCTTCATTAGTATGCACAAGATGTTCATTGGACGAGCAAGGAATGAACTGGTGCAGAGGTTGAGGTCCCAATCTAGAACACTACTCACAGAAAAACCCTGTTGACGAGGAAAGAAGGGAAGAAGCAGTTATGCACGTGCCTCTACAGCACAGTAGGACGTTGCTACTCGCTTTGTCGAGGAAACAACTGCACTTCAAGGGTCCTAGTGAACATCAAGGGGGCAGCCTTGGCATCACTTGCAATGAGTTTTCGATAGCTAATTGTCTTGTGATAACCATGTACCAACTAAGAAAGACGGGGTTACAGACATTGCTTTATTAGTATGAGTGCTGAGATATAATTAGCAGACCAATTTCAATACCTCGACGATTTTATCAGCAACCATGTACCGAACTCTCCACGATTTATCCTGAAAAAAAAAGAGATTCAAAGAGTGACTGACCAGCCGTTCAAACAACTGATCTAATTATAGATTAGAACGCAAACGCTTTGAGGCCGCTAATTTGTTCTCAAATCAGATCCTGTAATACCACTTGCAAATTATTTCCAATAAGATACTTTCGCACAGGGTTTCCAAAGCAGTTGAATGTTAGGAACGATGAGTAACTTTGCCGCGTATAGGTAGGTCTGAATAGGTAGGGAGCTCTCTATTCTGCTTTCTTTAGTGACCAATGGTCTTGAAACTGATGCTAGTAATTTCAAACGATGTTTAGCATTTTAATGACATCGTCATGTTTACAGAATTAAACCTTGTTCAGCAAGAAACGCATGCATTTACAAAAGCCTCTTTGAAGATGATTTGACGCAATGAGATCGTAGAGCTTCTAAGAGCCTTTTATATTCTGAAGTTCAAGCAGCAATCGGCTGTGGATATTACAAATACACAGGCCATCGGCATTAAGAAAGCCAGCTCAATGCGACGATTCATACATTCACACACGGTACTTACCTGTGCAGCATTTCGTAATGGCTCGACCATTAGCTGTTGTTTGTCGGGTTGCGGCAAGATACTTGCGATGCTCACACAAGCTTCAACCGCCAATAGTCTAACAGAATCCTAAAGAAAAAGCATTCATTAAAACTATCTCGTACTGTTAAGTACAAAGTTTAAGAAGAAAAAGCTATGCCACATTCTAATAGAAAATAAGCTGCAATTCATGGGAGCGTTTATTGGAGGGATGGGCAAAAACTTTGCAAGAAACGCAGAGAGCACTAGACAATATACTTCATTACTAGCATGGCTTTATTGTTTATGGGCACAGAGCATTTCTCCCCATAGCCCCACAGGGTTGAAATTTCAGATTTTCGCCTTAGGCTTCTTGTCGTCATCTGCTTTCAGCCTCTAGTCTTCGTTTATTAGCACCAATAGCCATTGCAAAGGGAAGCAGTGGTCACGGCGAAGCACCCTTTGGACAAAACAAGCTGTCCGTTCTGAAACAGGATCATATAAAGACAACACCCGTAGACGCCCTTACTTCCAAATTGACATATTAATTGCACTCGAACGCGATGTGGCATACCTGTTCGTCATTTGCTAAGTTATTGAACATTGGGATCAGATCTGATTTGACGAAGTCAATCTCGACGGCTTTTGCGAACTCCTATAAAAAGAGCAACCATTAAGGCATTTAGACATTGGTACTATATACATGTAAAGAACGTTGGGGGGGGGGCACTTTGTTAGAGAGGCCACATTCTGAGGTAGGACGGCCATTGCTTTTCCCCACCACGACTTACCCCCGTATTTACGCCAAGTACCCATTCACTGCTAGGTGGACAGACAGAGGGCACAGCCTCAAGAGAAACTTGAGAGAACGGCCCTCAAGCGCACGGGACCTTCTGCACAGTAGACAACTGCTCTAACCACCATGTTAACTACCCCTCTAATTAATTACTAAATTCAAAAGTTGGCCTGAAACGCCACTTAGCAACAACAACAACAACATGAACAGCAACAACAGCAACGACAATCTTACGATGCAAGTACTAACGCAATCGGCAAAACGGGTGAGAATAGAAGAAATAATGGGTTGTCGACTTGAGGTGTTTCAGGAAACAGTGAAAGCATTAAAGTGCAAGAAACTAGGTGAAACATGAGCACAAATTCGGGAAACAAACGTAACTGCAGCACTGCTGAATCCGCTGTGCAACAAAAACACGTTGCAAAACAGAAGGGTTGAAGGTAAGAAAGAAATAAATACCCCAAGTTTCCCAGCGGCGGCCCTCCGTACCATTGGCGTGTCATCGCAACAAAGAGTTTTGAATGACCTGCAATGTAGGAATGAAACGATAAATCATCACAAAAACTGCACTCAAACATCACAAAATAATGACTAGCGGTTTTAAATATCAATCTCCATGAGCAAAAAATCGTGTTAATTCTCCTTTACTATTACAGCAAATGCAACAGTTTGTCTGCCGCGATATTTGGGTGGAGAGGAGAGATAAATGCAGTACATTGAAATCCAAAATGAAGTCAGGCTCACACTAAACTTTCCGGTGAGTCAAAACAGTCGAACGAAACGGCATATAATGGCGCACGACATGGTCTCGCCGCGGCAGCATTCCAAGACAGCAACAGAAGGCGTGTACTCTCCTTCAGCTGCTCAAGAACGGGTACACTCTGCAGTTTAAGATAAGTTACTAAGCAAAGGGTCCGGATCTACTTACGATCTAAGATCGGCTTTTGTGTTAGTACCAAGAAGAGGATAGGCGACAGCAAAGAGGCCGCATGCAGACGTTCGAGATGTAAACCAGTCACCTAATGATAAAACACTCAATTTAACACTCAAATGTGAATGGTTTGAGACAAGGCGTGACAGAAAAAATAACAAGTACAAGGGATGACATGATTACCTGCTAAAGTTAAGTGCTAAAAGAGGGTTGTATGGGAACACCAGTGAGAAGCATGGCGTAAGGCTGTTTCTATATCAGAGAGGAAATCTGCTGTGCACAATGATATTCGCTACCTGATAACAATTTTCATACTGAAATGAATCAAATATTTTCCACAATGTTTCGATATAGGTTCAAACGAATAGGAACCTAGGCCCTCTCTACTGGTATTAGGTATATCTAGGCCACCATCTGAACACTCAGGCGAAATTTGAGAAGAAATTTTGTGTCACAAGCTCTGCAAAACACACAGAACTTCACAATTAGCATGGCGATTTTTCATCATTGTGTTCTCCGTGGTGTCTTCCATATATATTTATATATGACTACTGGTCTTGAGCAGGGCATAACTAATATCTGATAAGTCAGTCTTGCTGCTGACCCATTTGTGACTGTGAGCCCTAACTGCCTCTGTTCAGCCAAAGGAGCCACTGCCAAATCCAGTTCACTTCATCATCAAACGAAGTTTGATTACCTGAGGCTAATCTCTTGACTAACGGAATGAAATGAGTTTCGAGATCTTGAGCGGAATGTTCCATTGCTACCATTCTCAGCGATTCAACAGCCTGAAAGGAGAATGTCAAATGAAAGCAATGTGAAAACAGACACTGAGAAATGAGTGCAGAGTTGGCAGTAAATGGCGAAAAACAACAACAACAAACAGCCTCACTTGAGTGGTAATTGTTACTGGAAAGAACTCAAAGCGAATAACATAAAAAAGATAACGTAGTGCAGGTTCAAAGGAAGAAAATTCTTCTTCTTCCTTGTTTCTTTGAATAGCATCACAGCAGAACTGTTTGATACGGTTCATCTGTTACCCTTATTCCTTCAATCCGCTTCATTGAGCTGACCGACTGAGTTTTTATGGAAGGCAGCCTCCCTGTCCCCAACTCTCCCCATTTATGTAGGACAAGGATAGGCGCAGGAGGCCACTGGTTTTAATTTTCAGAGACAGTATTTCATGGCACCTAGAGGTATGCATGTAAAATGCATGTGATACAAGTGTGATGTGAAACTACAGCATAAGCCCAATCTTCGCTGCTAAGAGATAGATCAAAGGATCCAGATTAAAGGGAAAAAATGGACCAACTCACTTTATCACGAACAATCGTTTCTTCAACTGTGGCCAAGCTTTCCAGTGGTGGCTGACAAGAAAAAGGAGAAAGTCATTAAATGTCATTGATATGTGAAGAAACCTTCCAAATGTGTGAATTCTTGTGTGAAGTGCATGGTGAAGAGTGGCTCAGTTCCAAATAAAATCACGGCAAGAAATGGTGAGGATGAGACATTAAGAGAGCAGCAAGCAAGACTACAGGAGAGAACTTAAAAGTAGAAAACATCACACAATCGTAAAAACTTTGCTTTTTATACATTACAATGATAGTATGAATCTTAATACCATACCAGTAAACAATGCACAAACTCCTGTCCACCAATCAAAGGAGTGAAGGTTCCCAACTGAAAGATATTTTCAAACAAATTTACTAGCCAAGGCTTCTAGAAATAATGTTTCCTGGTTAGCTACGGTTATGATCAGCTTAAGCAGAAAGCGTTATGGAGCATTCAAATTTCCAAAACTTAAAGCTACTTGATTTAACTGTCACGCTGGAAACTTCATGAGTGATGAAGCTGAATAAACAATTTCTAACCTTTCTTCAAAAAGGTTCTAATTAGATTCACCTCACTTACAAGCTTCCCCTTGCTTGGATTCTCTGTCCTAACTCAACGCTATCATAAGAACAAGGGAAGTATGAGCACGGAAGAATGTGAGTATGTGTGTGTGCATTTTTTGGTGGGGTAACATTCAGAAAGTTGCTTGAGAAGAATAAATTGTGTCATTGGATAACTGACTTGCATGAAAATGCAAAAATCATCCTCACAATTAGCATGGCATGTCTTCATCATAATGTTTCCCAACAGATTAAGAAGGCGATTCCATGTTTGCAATGGGGAACAAATGGGCAATACATGTGGCACAACTCTTACAGTTGGAATGAAGAGAGACAAAGGCTCTCTTTTATCCTAGTCTTGCAACCTATTTGACTTGGTCACATTTAGAAGAGAACCAAGACCCTGGCTTCTCAGCAACTTTTAATCTACCTTTGAGATGTTAGGCCAAACAAACAAAAATGTGGGATCTTTGATGGATGACCACTTTAATCAGTTTAACTTTAATTCATCTCAAAATGAGACGTTGTGAATGTACAGATAAACTAAAAATAAAGATGTAGCAATATGATGAAATAAATGGTATCCTACAAAGAAGAGATGAATGGCAAACACTTGCATATCATGGTGAATCCCAATGGCTTAGAGAGAAGTACTATGTGAAATTTTAGGAGCAACTTTGAGAAAATCTAATGCATAACAGATGAAAATAAATTTTTTGAATGAGGAATGGGTAAAGTATTTAAGAAATCTGGCCAAATCGAATGCAAAAGTGCATGGGTTTTAAAGCTAAAGTGCTTGTATATATTATTGTAGATCAATATATTGAATATATTACACTGAATTATTCAAAATAACATATTGAAAAACATACTAGCAAGGGCAGACCAAAATGTTGAAAATTGCTGTGATTGTTAAGTAGAAGGAAAAAAGGAAAGTACACCTGTGCTAGCTACTTAAGAACTACCGTATACTGTATGAGTGAATCGTCTTAAAAATTTATGACTGTTTGCAAGATATCTCACAGCAGATTTGGATAATGTAATTAGACGACCAAATTGATGAACAATACAGCTTGAAAAGTCAGGCAACCTCCACCATATTTATCAATTATGCATTGTGTAAGAACGAGTTTTCAGTCTGTTTTTGAGCAAGAAAATGAGTTGATTAAGCAAATTTCATTACAGCATTGCTATCTGAGGCAATTTCAAGCCTCTGATTTTTAAGACATTTAACAAGAGATAACTGAAAAGGTTAAGCCATTTCCTTTGTGACTGGACACCAGATAGTGTTAAGTTTACCATGGACTTTTTCACATTGTAAAATACCATTTTATCCTAATACTTGTAAGAACTGACATGTTAAACAGTGCTTTCCCAAGCTCTCCCTTTACAAGCACCTTCCAAGTGCAATTTTCACGGATGGGCTGACTGCTTAAAGGGCTTCTCCATTGAAACATTTTTAATTTTAGAATATGGTATAATAAAGTGTCCTGATCTTGAATATGTGGTTATTTTTCTGACATCTTGTACCGTTTCCAAGCTATACGAATTTAAAATAATACTTCGCCGAAAAAAAGCGAGGAAAAACGAAAACACCAAGACCAACTTAATGATGTTACAAAGTACATCACGATAAATCACAACAACTGGTGAATCTCGGTATTCTAAGCAACTTGCATTTGAAGGTGTCAGTGTATAGGAAATTGAATCCGCCATTTTGTTCATAATCCGATGAATTCTTGTGATAAAAACAAATAAGCCAGAAAATGTTGCACATCCTTTTGACATCACTAAGCACATGTCAGAGAATATTCTTAAGCACTTCTGAACTCGAAAAAAACTTTTAACTCTAAGAAAATCAAAACGGTACAAGATATCTGAAAAATAACTGCAGATTCAAGATTAGGGAACTCCAATTAAATCTAAGTCAAAAAAATTTTCACTAAAGAGGCCCTTTAAAATTAAATCATGCCCAATGAAATTGTATTATTGAACAGTATTATAAATAAGCACCTGTTCTGCAAGAGCTAAGAGAACTTCATCTTCATCATAGATAGTGTCTAGAAAAATAAGTTTTTCAGCATAAGCATCTTGTGATAACTTTTTGCAATGATATGTGAGTGTAATTATACGTGATAGGGCATACACCAGAGCAGACGATTGCTGCTAGTTGCAATTACCACGAAACTAAAAAGCTTACCAGTGAGGAATGGTATCAGTTCACTTCTTGTGCGTTCAGTTCCCAGGGCCAAGGCTATAGTTGACAGCTTCCTGATAGAATTGAGTCGCAGCTGAAAATCAAGACGAAAAATGAGAAACAACAGGTTGATGTTTGGTTCAGTACCATGCGGCATACATATATGAAGAATGTGATTCTAGCATGTAACAGTTTCCAGTAAGAATTGGGGAAAGAGACAGCTGAGAAGAAAAGCTACAACATTTGGAACAAATGTGCCACATGTATTAATAGCACAACCAACAATTACTTTAGGTTTTGGTTAACTATCATCTGTACAATGATCTGGAGACTGGGCTTAAAATTCAGTGTCAATGTGCTGCAAGAAATTTGTAGGTGAAATTGTCATGTAAGAATGCATTGAGGATTCCTATTCCGGATCTTCTCTGCGACAAACTGATCAATTTAGCTACTTTTTGATCATAGGCCCAATATTCAATTAGAAATGGGTTTATGATAAATTTATTATTGACGAACAAGTTTCATTTGTTTAAATTCAGATTTTTGAATGGTTAATTTTTCAGTTTGTTTACATTTTTAACTTATTTATTCTTTTGACTTGCTTGCCCAGGGGACAATGCAGATTGGTGTCCCTGGATATCGACGACCAAAAGTGATCTCAACTCTTTTTTGTCGGCTTGTAACTGATTTTGCAACCACTTTCCCTCAAAGCACATTTGAGGGAAAGACTTGAAGAATGAACTTGCTTTCAAATTGACTATCTGATTTGACTTGTTTTTTGCATCTCTAGATGTATTTTTATTTCCTTGTTAATTCCAGTAATTTCAGAATCTAAATTCATACCTTTTTGTTGTTATAGTAATGTACCCAACCGGCAATTTACTTACTAGTCTGTGCAACCTTTATGTATATTGATGGTTAAGTTTTCTAAGTAGATTATATGGAACGTTTAGTGTTCAGCAATACGCTACTCTGTGGGATGCATGCCACAGAGAAACAGGAAACATTTGTTAATCGGCTGAAAGAAATCACATCATTCAAGCCCTGTGCTCTTTTCCTTTGCTCAAAGCGATAAACTGTTAGGTTTGAGTTATACCGGGGTTCACACTATGCTCAGAGAGCGTCCATTTGCCTTGGTCGCATGGATCTTTTATATTACCTAAAGGCATAGAACCTTTGGTAAGTCTAAGCGATTTACACGTTTCACATTAATACAGCCAACTGTGGTAGTATTTTGACTTTTGAGTAGAAACTATGCAAAATACAAACAAAAAATACTTGAAATCCCAATTTAAAAATATGTGTTCTGTATTTACAATTTTTGGAATAACAACAAAACATGCTGGCTTATGCTGACTTTGTTTATTGAATAAATCCCTTTGCAACGCTATTCCTACCAGTGTTTATTCATTTGTTATTCACATAATAAAGGATTATTTTAGTGCATCTACTAATGCAGGACGGTCATTTGACAAAAGTATCTTTCTGAATATCCCAGGTTCCTTGTTCTTTGCCATCCTTTCTTTATGTATATTTTGACATACTGTGATTATGGTATTCTGGTTTGAATTAATAAACCTACTAAAGTGTATCATCAATTTTGAGTTTGGCAGAAATCAAAGGGCTTTCGCAAACAGAAAGGGATTTCTATGGTGTTTTTGAATCACCTTCCTAGAAATAGTGTTTTGTTATGCCTATTGCAGGACTTGACTCCACAAATCCTGTATCATGAGCTTAGATATTTAAAACATTACACTACAGCATCAGAAAGTAAGACCTTAGAAATGCCTTTTCTATCAAAGTGAACATTAAGTTCTTAGACTGATAAAAAAATCATAACCTTCTCAGTAGATTATACTCTATAGTGCTAAATTCATTGATCAATTTTCCTCTTGGCTCGTTTCATGAATCCAAAATGTAGAATGATGCTTTAGGAAGCCTGACAAGTTAGCGGAGCATAACAAAACTAAATATTGCACTTTATTAATCCTTTTTATGAATCCAAACTAGCAAGCCATTATAGATTAACAAAAAACGACTGAATTTGCTCTCACTTTGGACATACTACGGAAAGCCAGAACAGAAAAGCGGTACAAGCCATTCTTGGCTGCATCCCTGATCTACAATTCCTATACAGCTGGGCCAGCTAGGCCAAAACGGAAAGGAAAAAGAGATAAGTTATAAACCTGAACATCTTCATTCCTTAGCTCATCGATAAGAACTGCTATAGGATACAGAGAATCGTCCTGAGTTTCGTTCGCTGCCATCCTTTGTAGGTTGTTCAACAAAGTGGCAGTTATTTTCCTAAACCCTTCCCGAGTTTGCGTCGCCTGCTATGAAACTCACTGAAGGATTGCTCAAGTTACGAGGGGACTGGAACTGACCCACAATGCAAAGTGAAAGCAGACGGCTTCCACCGTGAAGCAAAATTTGGTCTGGCTCTCAGAAAAAAAAACAAAATCTCCATACATTTAATTTACAACTGAAAATACCAATTGGAAAATAAGTGCAAAGAATATATGGCTAACGGGTCAATAATTTTTGACCTTGAAAAGACGCATAACGGGTTGAATAGTCCTCAAAGTCTGTGCCCTCCATTCATGAATGATAAAATGATCACAGTATTTCCTTAGTAAGCCATGTTGGAAAAGATCCCAATGGCCTATAAAAAAACTCCAACAAAGGGAGACAGAGGAAGGCTAAGAGGAGAGGGAGATGAGATCAATTTTATAGATTTTAGATTTGAAGGAAGACAAGTTATGGGATTCAAGGAACGAAGAGGTATGGTAGAGAAGCCCACAAAGCTATTTCACTTCATAAAAAAGACTTAAATGAAAGTAAGAATCCATCAGAGGGACGAATTCCCTAAATCAAGGGCTCTCAAATGTTAAACTTTCGCCGTTTCAAAATTCCTCTGGTTAGGAAAGCGAGTCCCGCGCCGCATGAAGGAGGTAGGAAGACTGGTAACTAGTCGAAAGTGTCATGACAACCTGGACAGAAATATCATCCATAACATGAACGCTTTAGGACTGTCCGATCAAAAATTACCACAGGACTGTTATTGGGAACTTAAGTTGTTTCAAAGTGCCAGAACAAGTCAAAATGGTAAGTTATTTTCGTTGATTAACCATGTGTCCAATTATGATAGAACAGCAAGGGTTTTTACTGATCACCGGGCCTGGCGATTTCTGTGGTAGAATTTTGATTTAGGGCGAGGATACGCACATTATAGTCGCTTGAAGAATTCTAAAGCCAGCATCAAAATCTTTCAGTCAGCAAGGCAATTGTAAGCAAAATAAATACGAAGTGTTTTACCTATTGCTACTAATATTGCCCCCGCGGTAGAATGGGACTTGCGTATCCTTATGGTGTCGTAACAGGCGACTGAAAGAGTTCGGTGCCGAGCCAACTCATGCTGAAGCTGTGGGTCCCAAAAAGCCAATTTGAAAAAGAGAATTGAAGTTGGCAAGAGGAAGAGGAAAGACCCTAGAGTAAGCGGGCAGATTTTGTTATGGAGGGCTTGAATGCTGCATGACTCAAGAAGAGCCTGGATAGGACGAAAGAAATCGAATTAACTAAAGGATCTCGAAGATCCACAAGAGCGATCCACTTTGTGGGACAAGCCTACAGAACTTCTAGGAACTGCTATAAAAATTTGCTAAAATGTTAAGAACGGATATTGTCCCATTATTACCGTCAATTCCCTAGAGAGCTTCAGCCAGCCCATTTGAGTTTTGCTGCCAAGCTGTCAGGTCTCGCATAATTCTGTTTTTGTTTCCTTGAAGCTCAGCTGCTAGCATTCCGTTGCATTCTTCACATCTGCTAGCCATTATGGTTCCAATCTTTCCCCATTATTACAATCCAATAAACCC